>JAZAYU010000130.1:0-1200000 GCA_038501625.1 Corbicula japonica
CTTGTAAACTAAAATAATAAAAGTAGTCCTATAATAATATGATTGAGACAGGTGTGCTTTTGGTACAAAATGTACACTACAGTACGTCTGATTCCGATTCTTTCCGATTAATCGGATCGGACAGGTATCAGAATCGGACCGATTAATCGATTCCACTTCAGCCGTCCGATTCTCATCACTTATGGTACGCCATGACTGTGCAAGTTCACATTTTATTGTTCAGAACAAACCCCTCGCAGCCGTGTTTCCTTTAGTTACATTAACCACTGCTACTAAGAACAGTTTTAACAGAATTTCGCTAGTTTTTAGCCCTTTTAAAATGATATATTTTTTTAATTATTACGTGTCATTAGAATGTGTATTCTTCTAAATTCACAACATTAACCACGAAGATAAAATAAAATGATAGAGAAGGTTGTAAACACCGTTTCTTGACATGGGCTGAAGGTTATAAAACTGAGCATGGAAACCAGTCTCAAATCTCAAGCATCTGATTGGCTGAAATGGCGACTTCAGCCAATCAGATGCTTGAGATTTGAGACTGGTTTCCATGCTCAGTTTTATAACCTTGGGCAATGATTTTTATCATAATCACGCTGCTTGGACTAAATAACACAGTTTTGGTGTTTTGTATTTTCATGATATTCAAGATCGCCTGATCATAACCCTAGATTTTATTTCCTTTATTAATCCGACAAAAATATTAAGAATTAAAAAAAATGCACGAAATATACAGTCACTTATAACAGCGATATCACATATTATAAAAAACGAGTTAAACATGAAAAATGAATTTACATTCCGGAAGTCAAACAAAATCCATCACATGCGTCTACGTCTCAGTGGTATCTCCGTGCGTGTTGCTATTTGAGTTGCTGGCTAAGTATGCAAATGGATTTGTTTATGCTAGCAAATATGCCAAAATATATAAAATAGATTTGTTTACCTCATTGCATTAAGCTAATATCATCCTTCTATTTGAACGGATCATTCAATATTTAATATTTACCAGAAATGTTTTTCGACGTGCAGGTGTGTGGTCGTATTTCAATTTGATGACATGTTTCATATCGTGTACTACTTCACGCTGTGACTACTCATCGGCTGTAACCCTCGCGAAAGTACCCCCAGGACGATTTCATTACAATTATGTTCATTTAGGATTACAAAAACAACGGTGAATGATTTCCTAACAACATAAAACGTGCCTTTGAGTATGTACTCGTAAGAGCAATCTAAATATTTTTGGGTGAACCGGTGGAAAGTTGTTTAAACCGTGTTGTATTTTTCCTAGCCAATGTTTAGTCATGTTGGCGATGGTGTAGTAATTTAAAATAAACATGTTTGCTTAATTTAACTTTTTATACTTTCGCGTCAGTCTAGTCACTAACTATGAAATCATCATAAGATATACACCAGTTGCTTACGACTTGGACATTGCTCAACCGGGGACATTACCTCCAACCACAACTCTTACATGTAACAGTGTGTCGATGTGTGCCCAGATGTTGTGTTGTTGTTCTTCTTCGTCTATGTTTTGTAGTTCTTATATATTGTCTTGTAATGTGCGTCGCTGGTATATCGCTTGGCAGTCTGGCAGTCTGGTATAGTGGAGTTGGCAACCTGTTTGCCTGACAGCTTGAAGTTAGCATCTAGGCAGCGTGAAGTTGCAGCATGGTTAATTGAAGTTGGCAGCCAAGCAGCATGCAGTGGGCAGCTTGGTAGCCTTACAGTGCGAAATTGGCAGAAATTAATGACAATAACGAAATTTATCTTATCGTTTTATCAAGATGCAAATATTCGCGCAATTGTCCTTCCTGGCAAGTAAAAGAAAAAATCTTCATCTTATAAGATTTTCTAATTAAAGAACACTAGAATCATGAAAATGTACACAGTGCTTCAATTGTATTAAAATTTCTTATATGGTCAAATTTTCAAATTTATTATATTGTTTGCCTTTTCTTAAAAAATATGATAAACGTAACATACAAAAGACTTTTTGAATTACACTTAATAACTTTTCTAAGTATACACCTACGTACTGGGGCATTACTGGCTTGGTAAGTGAACTATTGCTCTAAAACTTTCAATAAAACATGCAAAAAACACTAACTGATTTATAAGTAAAATATTTTTCAAAATGACAGACAACTGACTGCTCACAATCATTTAGAGTACTGGCACCCACAGAATACATAATGAGTATGACCACCAACAGTGCGTATAAATGCAAGACACATTGATCTGATTGAGCTCATACAGTTCTAAATGGGGAATCTTAAGCCCAAACCTAAAGAAGCACAGTTCCAAGAAATTTATCTTATCGTTTTATCAAGATGCAAATATTCGCGCAATTGTCCTTCCTGGCAAGTAAAAGAAAAAATCTTCATCTTATAAGATTTTCTAATTAAAGAACACTAGAATCATGAAAATGTACACAGTGCTTCAATTGTATAAAATTTCTTATATGGTCAAATTTTCAAATTTATTATATTGTTTGCCTTTTCTTAAAAAATATGATAAACGTAACATACAAAAGACTTTTGAATTACACTTAACAACTTTTCTAAGTATACACCTACGTACTGGGGCATTACTGGCTTGATAAGTGAACTATTGCTCTAAAAATTTCAATAAAACATGCAAAAAAACACTAACTGATTTATAAGTAAAATATTTTTCAAAATGACAGACAACTGACTGCTCACAATCATTTAGAGTACTGGCACCCACAGAATACATAATGAGTATGACCACCAACAGCGCGTATAACTGCAAGACACATTGATCTGATTGAGCTCAGACAGTTCTAAATGGGGAATCTTAAGCCCAAACCTAAAGAAGCGCAGTTCCAAGTTGGCGAAGATTGCATGGTTGGTCCCTCCCGTTTCCTACTCTTCTGCCAAGATTAGACCACAGTTTTTCTTTTGGATTAAGATCCGGAATTTTAGCCCACCATGTACATATTCTTCCGTGTTCACCTTAAGAAAAGGTCTGGTGTTCGCCGAACGATGACACGGTGCACCATCATGCATTTACTGCATGCACCTATGTGCTTGAAGACATGGAAGGATAGTCGGAACAAAGACTTGTCGCTGATATTCTTCAAAATTTAAGTTCCCTTGTATTAAAACCGCTGCAGTCCACTTGTGCATTGAAATAACTTCCCACAGCATTAAAACTGATCCACCACAATAAACAAAAATCCGCTTCAACAATATTTTCGCGATTTAACCAGTTACTACGGAAGGTGGTAATACGCGTATTAACTGATTTTGTGAATTTGTTTTATGTGGGTACCAGTACTCTAAATGATTGTGAGCAGTCACCTTACTCTGCTTTTACTTTGTTTAGCATTGTTTATATAATGCTGTTGTTGTTTTGATGTAAAATATGAAAAAAAGGATTATCGTAAGATAGTCGAAAAAAAAATACACCGCTTTTACGCGGACATTGAATGTACTTTCGTATTTATAGATATTTTCAATTACCTACAACATATGGAAGTTACTTATTTCAATCATAACTCATAGTATGAAGTTTTTATCGAACAGGTTGATACCATTTGTACCATTTAAACGGTTAGTATTAAGATATCGTGATCGAAGCTTACTCGAACACATTTTACGGACGATGCCAGAGAAACTGTACACAGTGTGTTTTCTGTAAATAAGAGAAAAAAATGGAATGAGAATTTCATTTACTAGTACTGCCGACAGAACACCAGGGCACACAGGTGCCGTCGTCTTTTCAGTGGAGAGGTTTGAGGATTCAATGGTAGTGGGCTCCTGTAGTGTTTGCCCGATTGTCGCCGACAATCGATAATCAGTCGGATAACTTCAAAGTCGGCGACAATCGAGTCCAATTTTTCAGAATCGACGGCTAGGCGGATAAATGTTTTCTCCGTTTTCGGTAGTAGCTATTTCTTCTTGTCTTGACCGCCAGCAATGGCGAACCCTGGTAACCCCAGGTTAGGTAATCCATCACCAATATAATGATTAACACAACACAACAGGTCTATATACGCTCGAGTTGTTTAAATCCTTCAGTTATATTTACGGTAGTAGCTTGTCGGTAGTTTCTTTCTGATTATTTCTAAAGGGAGGTAATCCATCAAGACGCCATGGAGAGCAACAATAACGAAAACCTTTTTCCTTACCCGGGAAAGACGACTTCCCGGGTCCGGAAGTATTTTTTCTTCCAAAAAATGAAAGATGGAATTCCATTTAAAGAAAATTTAGAAATGAGCAGAGTCATTTGCACGCTTTGCAGGAAATCCTACGCCAATAATGGTATGAAAATAAAACCCCACCCACAATATCATGCTTGTTACGGTTATGTTACCCAAGATATTTTAAAGCCAATTTCGATTTGAGTTCCGATTTTTGATACTCGGTACAACAACTAGCCATACAATTTCAGAGCTTACTGAACCCTCCTTTTTGAGTTTAATAATTCTGCAGTTTTTTGTGAGAAAAAGTTGATTCTGTGAGAAAGGAGTGGTGCTGTGTTCCAGTTACAAATCTGGTGATGTTATTTTTAAATACGACTTTCAGGTGTGTTCCGTGAATATGTCAAAAGTTTGCACAGAAAATTGTTGCTTTAATGTACTACAAACTTAATCATATCAGTCAATGTAATTTGTAATTTTAATATAAGTCTTAATTTTTGTTGTTTTTTTTACATATAAATGCAGATTTCAGTTTCAGTTTTATACTCTTAGAGCCAAGTTTTGTGACTGTCAAACAGTCTGACCTGAAATACTGTTACAAAAAATTAAAATGTTATAATTTCTGTTGTCCTGTATTATCATTCTGTCTTAAATATGAGCCAGGTTAATCTTTTTTCTGTATAACTTTTTATTTCCATTTTAACGCATATAAATCAGTATCTAGCATCTACTGATTTGTTTATCAAAAACTAAAAAACTAAAACAGCTAATGAAGCAACATGTTCCGATTATCCGATTATCAATCGGTTGAGCCAAGCCGATTTTCTCCGATAATCGATTCTGAAAAATCCAGTCGATTCCTAACACTAGGCTCCTGCACAGAAATACATTGTTATGTATAAATGATATGAACATGAAAAATAAAACAAAAGGAAATTGAAATAAAGATAAAACAACAAAACAAATAAAAACATGTAATATCAACTAAATTAAAATTATGAAAAGCAAAATATACAAATTAAAAAACCCGCAAGCTTTTTGCACCATATTCACCCAGCTACATGTATAACCTCGTGACAGATTATCTTTACTATTAAATCTGAGGCTAGTATAAGGTAAGTAACTCAAAAATGGTAACTCTGATAATTGACGCACTTTACTTTTTTAGGATTACAACAGTGTACTTTTTTCGAAAGGTCACAGCTCTGAAAGGTTTCATCTGAGAGCCGAAGTGATAAAATCAGTTTTAGTTCAAATTATATGACCTTTTACAAAAACTGTCTAATGCACCGCGAAAACCTATAACATATTCGACAATGATGTTAGATGTACCCATCCTTTTTACCGTTGTTATTTGTTTACAACTTTACAGAGTTCTATATGATTGAAAGCCATGTGCAGTCTAACAAAGGTTAGCAGATACGGTACTTTGACATTCGTGTATACTGAAATTAAAATCCATTTAGAAAAAAAAGAATGTCAAATAATTGTTGAAATTGACTAAATAATTACTCTTTAAACACTTTTCTTAACGACCGTTTTAGTACAAATATTGTAAAAAATTGTAACCAATATTTTGATAGCAGTTAAGCATGGCGTGCTTTTCTAACTGTTCAATAAGGTGTCGTAAGACTTTAATTTAAAGCGATTACTTCAGCAATATCTTATTTTCTTAAACCTACGATGTAGCGTATATTATATCAAATCTATAGTAAAGTCTCATCTATAAACAATCATTAATGAAACATTACATAAATATTTAAATCATACATGTAATTAAATAAACATTCAACAGTTAAATTATACGAGACTGGTTTAAAATAAACTTTGACATTGCCGGAATAAAACATATTTACAAGGAAGAGTAACTGGAGAAAGCTTAAATCTTACTAAGGGTTGACCCGTCTAGCTAAATCGGTAACATGCTCGATGTCATGTGGCTAGCCGCAGTCACCGTACGGGTTCAATACCCACCGTAGGCATGCTAAATGTTAAGAATAGACTAGGGAACTTTTCTATGTTCAAATACATTTACTTTCAGCAATGACACTTTTAAATTAGTACACAAATTTTCAAAATGATTGAACTTTCTGTTGTAGTAATATGAGTTGAAGCACGATTCAGATTCATGTTAGTATTAATTTTATCAGACCCTTTTCAGGGAAACCCCATTTATTTTGCAAAATTTGTGTACGTAATATAGTACAGCAGAATACAACCTTAATACAATACTTTTAGCATACAATACAAATATATGAGAAGGAATCTGAAATTCGTTTTTTAACAAAATAAAACGACATAATTATGTATTTAGTTTCATTACAACTTTTCATGTTCATCTGCAAATTAGTATTAAAATTTGTTGCTGTTTGATATGTAGACAGTAAAATGGATTATATTATATACCTGTACATAAGCGATCAGTTTAAAAAAAAACAACAACAACATCACTTGCTTGCGTCATGTTGCTGGTAAAAATTGAATATTAAGAAAATCATCATTTGGAATGAATACAATATTATAATTTAAAAAGGATTAACCACCTGTTAACGCAGAAATTAAATATAAAAAACGTGTGAGATTACGAAGTTAATCTTCAAGATAAGTTAGGCCGCTTTAAACTTTCGAGGTGAAAATCAGTTTAACCCGTTCTTCAGTTTGTTTTGAACATATACGCTTCCGGTTTACAACAGAATCGATCATATTGCCCTTTTTAGTTTTAGTTAATACAAGATTCGATTTGTACAGATTCGGAACTAGAAAAATGGCTCTATCAAACGTATGTTGAATTTTATTTCACGCACGTATTTTTTTAATGTTACCAGAATTATTATCTATATATGATTTTTCCTAAGATAGCGCATTTGAAAATGTTTGAATTTAGGCCGCATAACTTGTATAAATGATGGAGAAATGTGATCTTGAACATCGTTGAAAGCGAGGGTGCTTATTTCATAGGTCATTCTCCATAAGTATTAGCCATGCCTTTACTAACCTACAGTTTTTCTTTACCGAGCAACTGTTGTCTGTCTGGCAGTCCTTCATTACCATTTTGTTCTTCTCTAATGAACAGTCCTTAGTTACCGAGCTACAGTTGTCTATGATCATTTGAGACTGAGATGGTCTCGCCTACCGAACAGTCCTTCCTTACCGAACTGTCTCTATCTATCGAGTTTCCCTATGCTTTCAACCAGGGCCCAAGATCATAATAAGATTGGAGACCAGTCTCAAATCTCAAGCATTTGATTGGCTGAAATGACGATCAATCGCCATTTCAGCCAATCAGATGATTGAGATTTGAGACTGGTGTCCAGATTAAGCTTTATGATCTTGGTTACAAGTCTTTTCTGTGCTATTGGTTAAATTTATTTGTCAGACTCGTTTATAACGTCCGATTGACGATGTTCACGTCAAGTTGCGAAGAACAGAAATTGAATCAATTTCTATCCAGAGTTGTCGCTCCTTAAATCGCTTTAATGTAAGAGACTGCAAGGAACGACAACTCTTCGTGGATATTGAAATTGAATATATGTAACGTTACGTCAGTGACGTCATACAATTGTTAACTTCGTATCAACCTAGGAGCATGGCAAAGAAAAGAAATAGACATAAAACAATAACCATGTAGCATAAAAAGAAACAGAAACAATCTTAACATTTTTGGAATTCAAATAGTGATGGCATCATACTTCAAACTCCCGTACATAAATACCAGGTATGTTAACCTTTCAAATTTTGCATAAAATGTTTAAATTCCATTTCTTGGATTTTTAGTTTTATTCAATAACATTAAGCGTGTACTTTAAACATGGTATAATAACTTTGTATAATGGTATGTTTAATATGCAAATCTCCCTATTTATAAGATTACATAATGTCTTAAGAACCCCCGAGGTTTTAACGAAGTAAGTTTGTCGGATGAGTAATTTGCTATAACATAGTATAGATATACATGTTTTTGACAAACTTCCGACATTCCAATGAGGCTCGAGATACACCCGGTTAGAATGTCATGCACACAGGATTAAAAACAGATAGAAAAGGCTCTGGTTGGATTAGATATTGAACCGGCTTCTTCAAGTCCGAAGTTTGCGAACCAGCTTTGCATTCATTTAGGTTTTGTAATCTTCTAAAATTTATGTTAGAGAAGATAATCAAAATGATATATTTGGAAATGATGAGATTGCGTACATGGGCGATAAATAAAAAAGACACAAACAGTTAATAAAATACACAGCCTGAATGATTGACGAAACATAGATTGTAATTAAGCTGCATAATTGATAATAGTACAGTTACATAATTATAAATTGGCAATAGTACCATAATTAAGCTTAACTGGGAAAGGTACAGTACCGTACATATTTTAAATTGGGAATGGTAACACAATTATGCATTATTGGGAACGGTACAATAATAAAGCATAACTGGGAATGTTTAAGTACTACTATTATGTATATTTGGGAATGGTTATATAATTATGCATAATTAGGAAGGGAAAAATAATAAAGCACAACGGGGAAAGGTAACATAATTATGTATAATAAGAAATGTTATCATAATTAAGAATAACTGGGAGTCTTACAGTGTCATTATTATGAAAAATTGGGAATGATAACGTGATCAAGCTCAATTGGGAGTGGAACCATAATCAAGCACAATTAGGAATGGTAACATACCATTTGTCTTAAGGCACATTTGACTTGAAATAGGCAAAATTCTGATAAAATAATCCATTTGTGTCTGTGAATAAAGACATACGACTGTATATCTAAATTATATGGTGTTTTCCCTTACAGATTTTTTGACGGTTGTTTTTTTTCTTTTTTTAATGATACCATTATTAAAAGGTTTGTCTAGATGTTCACACAGCTTGTCAGTCATTGTGACTGTGTAATGTAGAACTCTTACAAAGCCTATTCATATACACGCTTTTAAACCACCTACCCGTTATATTTAATCAGACCTAAAGCCACCAAATCCCTCGATGAATGAAGTCTAACGTTTAATACGTATGATCCTTGTTTATTTTCGATAAATAGATAGTTTATTTGGTTTGAACCAGTACTGGCCTCGCTAGTGGGCTTCGAACCATCAGTCTCTATATCAACGGTCCACTGCTTTACACATAACCAATCTTTATTATGAAAACTTTCTCGACATTCTCGGCCGAAAGTCGAGGCTGGCAACAGTATATATAACAGCGCAACCAGTTTGTTCATCCTTGTTCGCGTGTGCCAGTAACAAATTGGACTAAAAGTTTCATAGATTGTGCAAAACTGAAAGGTTCTTTCGACCTTCTGGCCTACATATAATGTTTTTGGTAAACCGTTGTAAACTTACTTTATAAAAGATCACATTAAAAAAGCGAATATTTTAATTGTTTGTAAACTTATTTATTTTCATAAATCTTCAATTTTATTCAGACTCGCTCTTATAACGTGGACCCATTTTCAACCTTTGCAACAAAGACCAAAATATTGTGGAGTTCTCTTCTTTTTTATCCACAAGTTTGTATACACAATTGTAAGAAAATATCCAGCGTTTTCATTCTTGCTATATGTACAATTAAGCCGAGAAACGTAGCAAAACTTATTTTCTTATGAGAACTTCAAACAAAATCACAAAGTTTGTTTTTATCTTTTTCGATCACAATCAGCTACTATCTTAAGGTAGTTCGGTGCTTCACGGTGTCAAATATGTAAGTAATTGTTACGTTTATTTGTTTACAATCAATATACATACACTTGTTGTACGAATACTAATTGTTGATTTTTGTCAATATTTGACGAAACGCCATCTTTTTGTCGGTTTCTTCAAAACAATGATTGCAAAAAGTCTTAACATATCAATTTACATTGATTGAATAATTTAAGACAGTCGGTCATCTATAATTGAATTTTAAGTTTCTTTTGTGTTATAAAATGTCGTTAAGATTAAATGAAGTAGTGCATATCTTGATGCATGGTCAGTTTTGTATTGTGAACGAAATTTTTAAAAACTTCTTTCCTTCCAAAACTAAATCCATGTAGATCGCGTTTGCATAATATCTTGTTTCGTGATTAGTAAATGGGTATAGCATTATTTTGTATAGTGTCCTGGGTGAAATATTAATGGCATTCGATTGGAGTTTATGCCAATTAACAGTGACTTAAAAACATATGAGGATGTTGATTTGATTCTGTGATTTCAACAAGTAGGGAATGCAGCATTAACATGCCGCTTTACACGTATCTGTAAGTTTCTCTTTTTTGTATACAGCCTGTTAATAAAAACTACCATTGCAAAGACAAAAGTTGTTACAGATAGTTTTCAGTTTCAGCGCCCCTTCATCATATTTATTTACCACGAATTATGCGCTAATGAGGGCGGGGTCCATCTAACACTGACCTTACAAATTGAATTATTTGAAGCTTATAAACAATGCCAATAACTTTAAGTATGAGGGATTATAAAATATTTGTGTGCTAAATTTATTAAAAACAATTGTATACAGCCAAAGTTTTCGTTGAAACATGTTGATTGTTTAAGCTACAGATGGTTTTGGTACCGGAAGTGCCCGGACATTCACCCCACCCCCCTCCCCCAGGAAAGCCTACATGAACACATTTACACAATAATCTAAAACACAGTTTATTTTGGGACTCTTTAACGATAGTTATAATTATTGTGACTTACGAAGCAACCTCTGAAAAACCATAATCGTGACTATTTGACATGTTTGTGAATAAATAATCAGAATTGTTTGTACATATGAACCATTTATTTTCTAATAATTAATGTTTAACCAACAGATGCAATTTTTATTAATATGGTTATAAACATGCAATAATATTTTCATGGATAACATTTCACTATGTCACTGAAATAAATTTACAAGACATGAATTTTAGTTTCTTACCGAAAAGTATTTCATTTTTTAAATCTAAATATCATGAAATCATGCACATTCGAAACCATATTTTAACCCGAGAGTATCCTAACGTAGATTAGATGCGCACACGACCACTAGTGACAGTGAGCACAGCTTCTAAAGAAGACTGACTTGAATTACCCACATAATATACCAATAACAGATCAAATTGTATTCAGGTTAAATATATAAGTGCTGCGGTACGCAAATACTTAGTTTAAGTAAGGAGTAATATTTTGACCAATTGAAAAAAAACAACAACAAAAAACAACAGATTTTTGTTTACATCTTTTTCGGAAAGCTTTCAGAGTTTGAAGTTATGAATTTGTATTAATGAACGTAAACAAAGTTAAGACAGATATCAAATATACCAATCTGCTTATGCAGATTGATTTTGTACACAAGCAAAATTTCCTATCGCAATGTTTCTTAAAGGATTATTTAAATGCGAAACAATATCCAGTCACATTAATTCCGACGGGAATTAATGTGATTATAGAGAGAAATTCCGTTCGGAATATTTCCAGTCGGAATGTTTCATATCAGTTTTTGGCGGCCAATATTTTTCTAATCGAATTCAGATATCCGATCGGAAAAAACATGATATCGAAATCATTCCCGTTTCTACATGAAAAAATCGGTGAAAAATAATTTTTCGAAAATTAACAGGATCGTGTCATATAAATGGCATAATGGCCTTTTACGAAATTATATATTTACACCAGAAACGGTTTTCTATTAATGACAAATTGCTGCTTATGTGCCTAATTCGAACAGTTCATTTGATTTCATAATTATATTTGATTTCTTCTTCATTATGCATTTAACGTAACAGCACATTTTTCCGAGGACGCCTCAGCGTGGTACAATCACCGATATTACAATGTTTTACAATATTATTGTATCGACATGGCCAATACTCCTACCCTAACTGAAAGTTAAACCTTTTTAAACTTTGGAATCATTTCAAAATGTTTATTAACTTGTTTAAAGAATGTAATTACAAAAGACTCTTGTAAATAGAAAAGTAATTGAGACCATATACTTCATTGAAGTGTCCATTGTAGAAAAGAAAACTATCAGTCAAGCATTATTTTATGAAGTATACAACTTAGCATTATTTATTGTAACAATTTGCTCAGAGTGGATTTTATTCTAAAATATTTCTATAACTAAGGACTCTGAAGGACCTTTTGCGATAGATAACAATCGCATTGAAATGTTTTAGTGTTTATCTTGTGACGTTTTGAGTGTCAGTACACAGAATGAATGTTATTCTAATGTGGGTGAAGATATTATGTTTTGGAAAAAAGCAAGAAACCTGAAATAGTGTACTCTTATAGGTATCGTTCAGTGCGAATATTTCTGTTACATGGGAATGGGATGTTATGATATTTCACACGTTTTCTTGAATGGAGAACGGAGTATGTTTAAAGTCTAGTTTTTACGAGCAATCTGGTGCACACGTACAGTGAAACCCCGATACAAAGACCACTTTTCGGTCTAGGAAAAAGTTGTCTTTATAGTGGGATGGTCTTTCTTTAGGGGTAGAATATAGTGCAAAACTGTTAAATAAGACATTGAAATAGTGGTCTTTGAGGTGGTCTTAATTTCTATGCGGATTTAATGAAGGGGTTTAGAGTAAACAGAGTTTTGCAATACTAGAAATTGAAACAAATATTACAACTAATCGTCATAGCTTCTATGCAGCTTTAAGTAGCTTCCTAGCTAGATCTTAAAACAAACGCGCTATCAAACATACATACAAGCAATCATATTGTCTCGATTATGCTCTTTTATTATGCAGCATTAGTGAAAACCATAGAATTTGTAAATACGCGTTGGAATTTGTATGAATATAATAAAAGTCAAATCCAAGCGTTGGCCGAAATATACTTGTGAGATTGCTGCACCCTAGAACCTGGGTTTAACTCGAGATGTCAAATTGACTGTTCCAAGCCGGCAACCTCCCAGCTTTTCATGTTCGTTCAATTTTATTCGGTATTTCATTTGAAGAAACGCATGCTCTACTCTTTGACTATATTTAGAGGCTGTGGTTTCTGAGTTTGGCTATTCCTGATATGCATATTTCACTTTTAAACAAATACCTCTATTATCATTTTCAAAAAAAATCTGATTTAGTTTATTGTTCTCCTCTACGTACAATTTTCGAAAATTACTTAATTTTAAATCAAATTCAAAATTCGACTTTAATTGTGAAAATAAGTACATGTACTGAATCGTCATTTTGTACCAATGTGACTTGATCCTATGGGTTGGGCGTCGAACTTATCTGACAGTGTTATTATTGGTTCAAACCCCACAAGGGACGAGGCCATGCAGTTTCCTCTATCCACATTCCGCACGAGTACTGTATTTATACAATCTCGCACCAGCATAAGCGTGGTCAATTTAATTAAGTTTAAAGCCTTTTTAAATTCGATTTAAAATGCAGATTTGCCGTAAACCAAAACACTTTTAAATAAATAACCGATGTATTTCAGAATCCAAAGCCTAACACAAAACACATACGTATTTAGAAGAGTGCGCATTTAAAGAGGGCATTTAAATAGAAAACATAAACAAGCCCCAATTATGGAAACTTGCTAAGAAGGTTAATCGGGGATCATCAATAGATTAACCTGTTAAGATTTGAAAAAAACTGGATTGAAAATAAAATATTAAATGGATTAAATTAGTTTCTTTTATGCCAGGGGTCTTAAAGTACCTGGGAAATTAGAAAAATATCTATCCCGTTTATAGAGTCATTGATTTGTTAAGGACGGATATATAAAAATTAACAACAAATGACTTACAACTTGAGGACAAAGTATGTTTACCAATGTCCAAAAAACATAGATTTTGAAATTATCTAATGTTAGCGTCTAGGGTTTGAGTCTTTTTATTCTTTTCTGCACTTATGAACAGTGATGACGTTTGGACAAATAAAACCTTGCTGTCATATTTGTTGCATTCAGCTCGTACCTCGTTGTCACAGACATGGTAACTTTTAGCAAATGCGAGTCGTATCTGCTTCACGACGGCAAATAAGAATAACCAACACGTCTTTCACAGTCCATTCTCCTTACTTGGCTTACAAAGACGTGCAATAAAAAATAAATATATTAAGACTTTAAGAGCGTATTAAATTGCAGCGGAATACCTAAAACGGTTATATTGCAGGACTTGATAACGCCATGGTGCCAATATATGTCTATGAGTGCCAATTATATGCCGATTATAATAGTTTCTTGTAACGTTTTATCTGTCATATCTGTATAAAGTAAGCAATTCTCTTTTAATTATACTGACCGTTCAAAATAAGAAGCTTGCGACAGAACGTACGTTTGAGACGACGGTATGTAATGCTACAACACGATGTTTCAATAACCGGTTATTGGCACGCTTTCAGTTTTCAGATTCGGTTACTAGATTTTTCAACGTATATATTTGTACTTGGCATCTAGTAAAACATATATTCTGAAGCTATGATCTAGCTGCTTTAATAAAAATTATTGACGTTTCTCCAAATAAATACTGTATACAAAAAGTGTGAAATCTATTAACGGAAAAATACAAAAAGTTGATTATATTTGAATTTGCACAGCGTGTGTGTCGCACGTTTGACAAGTAAATAAATAAAGACTGATAAGAAATACAAAGCTAGAAAAGTAAATATTTATTTACTGCATATTTACACCCAAACAATAAATGTAATAAACTTTATGAAAATAAATCGAACTTAAAATTGAATCATGGCATGCGAGTTTGATATCAATGGTCATTGTGAGAGGCAAAATGAAAGAAAAAAGTGTCATTCAGTTTAGTATAACAAGACCGCTCACTAACGTTAGTTACGACTGTTAATGGACATTTCAAGTAAGATATTTTAGCTTTTGAAAAAAGAAAACTTATTTTTTAAATAATGAAAAAAAATTAGAGTAGAAAACTGTTTTTTTTTTAATTTATACGACTAGTTTAAATAACATTAGCACTTACAGTTTAGTTGAATAAACAAACACACACAGACGCATGCACTTACGAACACAAGCTCTGCTATACTCGCACACTTGCAATACAAACACGCGTTGTAAATAATTTACTTTTTTTATTTTTATGATGTTTTCCGCAACTGAGCATTACTTAATTGCATGAATTACAAACTTGGATCTATTTATCATTGAAGACCTGCTTTATGTGCATTGATAGTTTAAATCACTTTAAAACCTTTTACAGAGAAAAACACGAACAATATTCATAACCGACAAGAAAAATATTCATAACCGTTTACTATACAGCGAATAATTTTTTTTTAATTGAACCTGAATAATAATTCTTAATGATTGGATTTTTATTATGCACAGGAGTTAAATAGCATGTGGTTTGTGATAAAAGGCGGATTCATTAGTGAATACCAAAGATGATGTTGTGTTGCCGCCATATAAAATACTCTATGGATTTCAAAAGGAAATGTGGATACGCTAAAAGGGATTAGATATTAAGGGTATTGATCTAAAATACCCAACTGTAATCATATATATTTATAAACGAAACCGAAAAATGGATCGATCTAATACTGTTCACGGAGAATTTCAGGTGGATTTACCCGAAAACAGGTACATGTACATTTATTTCAAGTTCTTACGTTACATCAGTCAGGTTTCGGTAACTGGAGTTTTGTCTACAACATTGCCCTAAGGATGGCGGTCGTCTTTTATCCATGTGAATTTTTTTAAAGACTTTGTAAGCAAACCGTATAAATTTAAAAGAAGACAAATTGCCATTGGCTGTTAAATGGTTTAACATAGTATTAAGCAATTGGTACTGAGGTATCATAATATTTCGCAGTGCTTTTATTTAACGCAAGAAACGGTGCGCGAAATCTCCCCATTGAATATCTAGACTTACGAGAATAATACAAGTGTGCGAATTTACACCCGCGCGAAGATGTCATATTATGTCTTTTGCGTGAAACTTGAATTCTGCGAAATATAACGCTACTACTGTATTGTATCTGATAGTTTATTTGCATGAAAATGCGGGCCAAACTGGTTTATACTCGGCTACTGAAGTAAATTTTGATTTTCTAAAAGAAAAAAGAAACTAAAACTTAAGGGCGCAGGGGACAGTTTCCGAGGCTTCCGCCAGAGTCTGGGACCCCGTGCAAGCTTACATTGACCGAAAATAAAAACTTTGCACAGCTAAAATTGTGTTGTTGTACTTTCTGTGTTGCAGGGGTCTAGCTTTTTACAAACCACAACTAACTGTTCCACAGAACCAGTCATTTGATCTACACAGGCATTCAAAGTCACCCCAAGTCCTGATTTTCCAATGCAAATTTGGCCGAAATTCTACATATTTGAGAACCTGCAAAATATTTCCTGCAATGACTTTAAAATAAAACCCCTTTCATGCTAATATTTTATGTGTCCCTAATCTCCCAAGCAGCTGGAAAGTATCTCCCACCCGTCTCGATTTTTCAGCATTTCACATTGAAATACCTCACCCCCAAATTATTCTCAAATTCTGCCTGGCCGAATGCGTTTTCATCCGGCAACTGTTCAACTCAGAACATACAAAGCTAGCATCAATGCATTTGAGCCACTGTGATCAGATTTCACATTTTATATACTATACAATATTATAAAAGAATAAGACATCTTTAATTCAAACAATTATTTTAATGCATTTTATTCACGGCTACCCCAAATACTTAGAAAATCGACCGGGACCAAAGTGCGAAACTATCCCCTGCCCCTTAACGAACAAAAAAACAAGCGTTACGTAGTCAACTTCAATCACCCTCTTTCATACGCCTTATCATTTATGCTGCCACAACGTTATTTAGAAAGAACGAGATGGGAAATCATATGAAAAGTTATGAAACATGTTAAATCTTAACTCTCATTGACAATGATGCTTGAATTTGCCAATTTAGGACAAAATGTAACTAAAAGTGACAAAACTGTCGCTTATACACGTTCTCATCAAGAGTATTTTAGCGTTATTTGCCACTAATCCGGCCACCTACTTTGACTTTTGGTCAACACCAAAGAAGTTAATTCGTTACATATTCGTTTCATTACATTCGTGTTCTGTGGAGTGGAGCTGCTTAAAAGATGATGCCCATTCAATTCCATTTATATCGAACGAAATAATCAATTTTTATTTAGTACTTTGTGTCGATAATACCATAGTTGTTTGTTTACCCTTCTGATAAATATTTGTTTACAGCGCGTAGTAGCTTCCGGCGAATAAATGCCCCTTTTTCCGCAGTGATAAATTGTACTTTCCATAAAATGGTGGAACGTGTAAGACTGATATATGATATATAACTTGCAAATAAAAAGAGTTTTTATCCTTTTATTTTTACTAAAAAAAGTGGCGACACTGATATATCTCTAAGATAAGAACGAACACTACTGCCATCTACACATTACCAAGACATTTTAACATCGCGTATGAATACAATGTCATTAAATCACATCCGGGATGTTGGTTAGAAGCTTGCACTGATGACAGCGTCTATCTATCGGTATTGCATAGTCGGACGTCTCAACCATCCGAAGAATCAAGAGAGAGAGACCTATTAGACATGCTTTACACAAACGGGAAATACTCTATCTGTGTCCAAGTCGCCATTTCAGCTAATCAGATGTTTGAGATTTGAAACTGGTTTCCATGCTCAGCTTTATAACCTTCAGTCATGTATTAATGTTTTTCAGACTTTGAATTTGGCATCTCAGTGTCAGAAAAAAGTGTCATTGAATAAATTTAGTCACTAATCTGAGGTTTCCGTGAAACTGGCACAAGAAGTGGGATTTTTTCGCATGTTTGTTTCGTAATCTTTCTGAAAGACGTCGGGTCCTCACAATGCAGCTATCATGAAAAAAGACTTTAACAACAACAATTCAAACAGTGGCGAACCCATTATACAATATCTGCAGTCGCTAACCTCGGCCATGCACTAAGTACACCTATAGTCAAAACAAACACAAACAATCGTTTAAATCATTCAGCAGTGAAATGTTTAGAAATTGATAACATTAACACGTACGTGCGCATGCTTTTTACAAAGTGACATGCATTCAATGTTGAATATTTGTCTTCTTACTCAGTTAGTGGCGTGGATTTTCATATCAAATAATCAGGATACAAAATTCCCCAACATCACATTTTTACGATTTCGTAGAATCATTTCAACGAAAGATAACAAAATTAATGTTTATAATTAAAGAAGTTAGATACACAACTTCTTTAAAAAAGAAATACAATAAAACATATTATTTTGTGTTTGAAGAAGTTGCGATTCTAATTTAGTTAAGTATATAATTATACTGTAGATATTCTACATATATTCTAAATATAAATTGAGTATCTAATTTCTTTAAGTGTATAATAGCCTCCTTGTTTTAGTCTTAAATGGAGGCTGCTTTCAAGTATTTGCCATGTACTTAGCGGTTGACATACCATACACAACGCTTGAATCGATTATATTTTAAGATCTGACTGACAGTTTGTGCCGACTTGGAACTGTTGTCATCATCAGTAGATTACGACAACGTTGAACGTGAATTCGAAGTTGGACAATTACAACTTAGGCGAAGCAAACGGGGGGCCGTCTCAGCGGCTCTAATTTCTAACATTATAAACTCATGATCTATTTTATTCTATACTTATTGGTTGTGGGGAGAGGCTGTGTCTTCTGGGTGTGGCCATTACTGATATGCGTATTTCACTTTTTTAGAATTTATCTATTTTGTGTATAAACTGTGTGTGACCGAGTGAAAAGCGCGCGCCTAGCCTGGTTGTATCAGTGACCAGGCAGTGTGTTACTCTAATTGTTGCCAGGTAACCAGGTGCCTTCGCTGGTTATCAATTTTCCTCAAGATTGATTACAATCTTTGCTGTTTATTACGGTGTGTTATGCTGTTTATTGCTGTGTTTCCAGGTTGTTTGTTAACGGGTGCCTACATGTAAAGACCGGCTTTGCTCTACGCCTTGACTGTAACTGAGTGACTGACTGAGTGCCTAAGCTGCTTGCTATGGTTATTCTTTTTGCGCTTTGGCTGGTTTTTTGTGTCTGTAGGCTGTATGTTCATAGCAGCCTCGGCAATCTTGTTCATTAGTCAGATCTTTGGGCGGCTTAATGTCAAGGGGTGCCGGGCAAACACGTGTCGGCTGTATTTTCTAAAGTTACGTAACACTGTAATAATGTTAGGACATTCAATTAATTCAACTTAGGTTTTGTCTTTTAAACTTATACAAAACTGTTAGATAGCGGTTCCTTTCGTTTAGTTTTTTTTTAAGATAAACCATTTTGTTTAAGGCTTAACTTTTTTTAATTTATTTTATATACTGTCAAAATACAATTTTAGCTGACAGCAGTTATAATCTGTGGGTGGAAAACGGCTGAAAATGACGCTAATGTAAACATTCAAAGCTGAGTGGTACTTATAACACACTTATGTTGAATGCATGTGTTATAAAATGAATCTAAATGGTACATAATTTTGATGAAACTGCGAAATTAAGGAGGACGTCTAGAAATAAGCGTTGCTCAAGGTTATAAAAGATCGTTAACATGGGTTTAGTGACGTTATACGTTTTCACATAGCGTAAATGCCGAGTTTTGAATACTAGGTCCTCGCATTTTATCTAGCCTATTCCATATCTTATAACTTTCTAATGGTTTTTAAAGCACGTGTTAGGCTTAAATTCAAATCTTATGGTTTTAAAATTCAATTACCGTTGCAAAAATCAAAATCTATGAAAAGTGTTTTCGCATTTATTAAAATGATAACGACGGATCGTATCGTTGGGTAATTTGTACCGAAGCAATAATGTGCAAATATCCCGTTTCTATAAGAAGGTTGACTTAAACATTGATGTGGTTAATATTTGCTGTTACGTTTGTACTGAACACTGCAACATTTCATAATACACGTTTAGGTACGGATTCCTAGTATGAGCGCTGTCTTTGTCATTTAGTCCCTTTCCTCCATAGATGTGCCGGCTGATCTGGATCTACACTGGTCGCATATGCGTAAAAAAGCGTATATATGAAGGAAAGGGTTAAATTCTGCAGTTCTTTTTGTCTTTGCAAGTGTCAATAAAATGAAAAATAAAACAATTCAATTAAAGGTCGCCACACATGTTTCTCATTTTAACAATCTAGTGAAGGGTTCATACAATAGTTATTGTCATTGTACTTATTCACCTTTGCATTTGTGCATTTACTATGCAAACACAGTTGATTTCATGAACTTATTGATTCGCTATGGTGAATCAAAATACTAATTTTTAACAACATTTAAAGAAAAAAAAACAACAGAAAACAATTTTGAAAAGGAAGTATGTCAAATCGAGATTTTACGTATTTTGTGTTTTAAAAATAAAATAATAATTATTTTGGCGTTAAGATGTCTAGATTTATAATTTAATATAAATTGCCTGAATTGCCTTGTCAAGCTTGTATCAAGCTTAATACATACATAAAACTGTAAAAAACACAGTGCAACATTTTTAAATTATTATTTACATTTTTGTAGGAATTGGACCAATAACATATACTGAAAGGATAAAGAAACGCAGGGTAACATTTGTTCCGATATATTAAGAACGCGTTCTCCAAATAAAGTGAAACTTTGTGTATTGAGTTATTAGGTCATGATACACCTTAACATGTGTCGAAAGTGAATAAAACTTGTCTCCACTGCCTCAGTGTAAACCGTCGTGGAGCATGAGCTTTCGAACCTGCCTATCCAATTGTTACCCTGCGTTTCTTTATCCTTTCAGTATATATAAACGTGTATGTTCACGCCTTATCAAATGGTTCTGTTAGCAAAGCAACCTCTGATTTCTTAACGGATAATACCGACAAGAAAAGAAAAGAAAATCAAATTCGATAATTCTCAAAATTTCATTCAAGGTTGTCTTAAAAATCGTTCCAGAATACATACAATGTATTATAATGTTCAAACGTATAACTGCAATTTCAAATAAATCTTAAATGTTAAACGGAAAAAGGGATTATATAATAGCATCGTGCTTTGTGTGTATCTGGTTTGGCTTTGTTATTGTCACCATTCACAGAAAATTTATTTGTAAAGTTAGAAAATACATGTTAATTTAGAAAATACATGTTAATTATGATAAATACTTTTTCTTTTTTTAACTGTTTATCCGACTGTTGCGCCAAGTTTTCAATAAATTTTCTTCAGATTAAGAAGCAATTTCCTTTGAATTCACCCGCTGTAATCTGGACCACTTTTCTTGGATTATCTAATTGATTTAAACACTTGCCAGCATAGCTTTACTCCGCTACAGTATCGTGTTATATAGGATCGATGCCGGCTAGGGTAACAAATGTCACTGGGAAAATACCTTTATTAACAACACTACAACGCACTTCCGCAGATAAAGTGTTATTATTGTTTTCCATGCTGATATACTATTGAGTTTTCTAAAAAGAAAAGAAAACAATCGGTTTAAATCATTATATTACGTATTGGTATCATTCACTCGCTGTGTTGAATAAACTGCACAATGCGCAAGCCGAACAGTGTTTAGTATGTTTACTTATAACCAACCATTCACGAACTGATTTCGTTAATGTTAACTAAAAGTGCTTACTTTACTAAGTGTTCCCTAGATTCGATAGAGGTCGAGCATATTATTCTGAGACTACAATTTCAGATAGTTTGTCGTATATCATAAACTTGAGATTGGCGACCAGTCTCAAATCTCAATGATTGGCTGAAACAGAAACTAGTCACCATTTCAGCTAATCAGATTCTTGGGATTTGAGACTGATCTCTTATCTCAGTTTAAAAATATATGGCCAAAATTGGCTTAAATAGAGACTGGTCTCATTTTCAGCTATACAAACGCTTGAGATTTGAGGCTGCCCTTCAGTTTATGATCTTTGATACGAGTCTTATTTTCACATCATCCAGTTGTAACTTACTGGAATTTGAGAATGGAACACTGAAACAAGAATATGATTTCGGGCGATTTACAAAAAGAGACTCTTTAAAGTCAGGAAAACTCGTAGTACGTTTGTAATGAAGACAGTCACGTCATGGCACCAGTTAAACAGCCTTCAAAGATTTGTCATTTTCAAGTTCAATGATATTTTATGCAAGTGGTACATGCTCACATCAAAAGCATTATAGACGGTTGTGATTTGAATGATACGATTGCTAAATTAATCACACATTTAAACACTATACAAAAATAGGCTTTTTGAATAAGAGTCTTAATTTTATGTAATTAGATCAGCTGACTTCAATGTATGTTTGTATACCAAGTCAACTTACCAAGGTTTACTATTGTACTTTTAAGGTCTTCTTTCCTGGCTTGAAATAGTACAAACGTAATATGTAAACAGTCTGCGCCGTTTATTAAATATATTATCGTATTTCGTGTTTTAAGCGATCACCCAATGTTTTTTTGTTGTTTTTTTTTTGTTTTTTGTTTTTGTTTTTTTTTTTGGGGGGGTGGGGGGGGGGGGGGGGGGGGGGAGGAAGCGTAATATTTCAATGTCATCTCCGCTCCCCGAACCATGCCCACCTTCCCACCCCCACCAACGAAAAGAAACTACCTACAATTAGGTAAATAATTTTACTTCAGCTATTTTTTTTATATATAAAAAAGACATTCAGTGGACATTTCTTACGTGAAATACTCAACAATAATTAACAATGCTCTTCTACCAGAAAAATGTTGGTTGCAGAAACCGGCAGATTAGCATTTTCAAAATATACAATAGGTTTGAAATCAAATTACTTATATAATCATATGTCAAAAAGTGTTAGTTTCAAATGTACTAGTTAAATACAAACCTGTATTAAGCAGCCACCCATGAAAGTGAGACATAGCGGCAGCTGTAACAGGTGGCTGTTTAAGACAGGTTATAATTAGAACAAAATGTAAGTTTAAGATATATTCAATCTGGCTGTTAAGACAGGTTTAGCTGTATTTATTTACGGTACTGCTTTAATCTCTTGATAAGATTTAATTTAATATTTTCAGGTTGATGGAACGAGCGGGAGTTGGCGCGCGCAGCGCACGTGGGCTGCCATGGTATGAAAACGAGAAAGAATCATATCAGCATCACGCGGAGTATCTGAAACGCTTGTCTAAGCTCCGGGAGGAGTTAATACAACAGGAGCAGAATAACCTGGCCCACGCACTGGATAGACTCAGAATGCGCTCATATGGTAATTGAATATGTTTCATTTCAGGGTTCATGCTTCAAACTTGAAGCTCATTATTTTCCATACACCACCATTGCGTTCGCTGACGAAGATCACACAATTTTGATACTTTCAAAGATACCCAATTTTCAGCCACCGGCATATTAAAAAAAGGAAATGGGCCTGGATCTTATTAAATATGTGGTCTATACAGTATGGGGGAAAGTTGAGATTAACATATTGACGAAATGCAATCACCTTTTCATGAAACATCTGCGAATGACAAATATGCTCGTCTTCTGAAATATATGTTGTATAGGATTGATTTCATATCTATTAGCGGCATAGAAAAAAAAAACTATTAAAACCGATATTGTCATCAAAGTCTTTACACTTGTTGGGGGAAATTGATCATCCTTTAATGCAGTTTAATGAAGTCATTATAAAAGTTTTAGATTACAATAATAAGATGTTAATTCTATTCATTACATTTTCCTTAGCTTACTGACGTAAACGTTTTACATTCTGATTAAAAAAAGGACACATGGACATAATGCTTACAACAGTCAGTAGTTTCAACAAAGCTATAAACCGTCGAGTTTTTCCTTTGATATTTGTTTACAAAGTGACCTATGTAACTAAAACTTAAGACTAATTTAAAAACGAATGACCGATTGGGAACCGATCGTCTATGTAACTGGCCCTTTAATGCTCGAGATTAGAGACTGCTGTTCAAACTTAGTTTTATGACCTAGTGACCTAATTTCGCACCAAAACGACATAATTGTTTCCACTTGATCACGCATCAAAATATCATTAAGAAATCATCTGCAAGGTACCCTTTTAGGTCGTGTGGTGACTATGGGATCCAAAATTTGTCCTCTGATGGGTGACAAGGTTTTCGTTTGAATATACCCAGTGACATTACATTAAGAACTCAACCTGTGCCCAAGATTATAAAACTCAAACTGGAGGACAGTCTCAAATCTAAAGCATCTGATTGGCCATTTCAGCCAATTAGATCCTTGAGATTTGAGACTGGTCTCCCAACTGTGTTATGATCCAGGGCAACGACCATCACCAGAAGTAACATACTGCGCTGTGATTATGGAATGCAATGTGCCATCTATCGCGTTAGCGAACAGAGTTGTTAACTTCCTACGCCGGGCGAAACTTTACCTCAATACTGAAGTCAAGTGACTATTTTGGGAAGAATAGACCCCATAATTTATTAGAAAATGTGTAGAAATGCAATTTTATTATTTAAAGTGATCATCTTTGCATATCACGTATTGTACTCCTACTTACTACTACAAAATAAATACTGGGCATACGCTGGAAATATCGCTGATGCTAAAATTAAACTTTATAAACGATAATTTGTTGATTCACAATACTTTGATAAAGAATGTGACATACCTTGACGAGGCAGGTAAAACTTCTACAAAATTTGCATATTTCAGGCAGAGAATATGTTTACAGCCAACCTCAGAAGGACAGAAAGCCGCGCCAACGCCTTTCCGCTCAGAGCGACACCACCGGTAAACGGACATCGCTGTTAACAACCTTCGAGAAATTTCAGAAAATGCGACCAAAGAAAAACCCGCCCATGATCATGCCCCTTGAAGGAAAGTCGCTTATTGACGCACCTGTCATAGAGCGCAAGGAGCGTCATGATAATCATAATGGTAGCAAAAGTGACAGAACTGCAGAACGATCTGTTGAAGAAAGTGTGCGTTTAAATCTTCAACGACTGACGTCACATCCGATTCCCAGCATACCACGTCAAGGAAGAGGCAGTCATCGCGACATAGTGCTTGAAAGTAGTTCTATACGCCGGAACACTAATAACGATGGGAATAATTCAAGTGGTGCCGAAGAACGTATTTTGAATATGCAAAAACAGAAACAAAAACTAATGAAATTAAGACACGAAGCGAGGGAAGCAGAGAAATTAAAACTGATGCCGCAGAGTTTCCGGTTAGATACACTCAGTGACGAGGACAGGATGAACCTTGAAAAACTGAAAGACTACTATTGTATTTATTATGTTCCTGGTCCGCCTTCTTCCCCAGTTCCAGACGACAATGATTTGCATATTCATTTACCGAAAATAAGCGCACACAGTTCGGCAACGTTTTCGTCAAAGGACAGCGATAATGGTGGAATAAGTAACAGAACTTCGAAGTCAAATGGAAAGATTGGAAAATCTGTAGGATATAGGGTGACAACAGATTTTGCTGTCCCTCCATGTACGTGTAACTATACGTGTAAAATGTTTGTCCATGGAAACAAAGTTGAATCCCCTTTTGACCAAGTGGATTATTCCATAAGTAGGACAAACGCCGCGAACAACCCGAACGGAGTGGATTATTCCGCGGCTCATCGTAAAGGAAGCCTCGGAAAGGAAAGTATAAGAAGTGTAGAAAAGAGTTGGTCTTTTCCGAAAACCAATATAACCGAAAAGAACTCTTCACCTCCAGACTCGCAAGAGAAAAAAAGAATACGCGTAGACATGCCTGCCATAGTTTATAATACGGTTCATAGCCCAGAGCCCGTTCTACCCGAACAAAACACTCTTGTAAAGGCTTTTAAACAGAAAGAACTTCGACAAAAAGAGTTGTCTAACTTGATCGAAGATGTAAAGGAATTAAATAAGATAACAGAAACGCTGGCAGAACAAGTTTCAGATAAAGACGTGAACATTGTCGCCAAGTAGCAATGGTGCAGAGTCTGTGATTTAGTATTTATAAAGTATTTATTTATTATAGTAATGTGACAATATTAAAGTGTATGACATAAATACGGAGAAAAGGCACAGCGACTGGTTTTCAAAACGCAATACGAGTATTAGTATTTTACAATTTCACATATTATATATGATTATGCCTGTGTCAAAGACACGTTCAAAATACACGCCTAGTTAGATATACTTGCATTGTCATTATGTTACTATTATTTTTGGTAAATATTATTGTAAATCCCTGGTAAAAAGAAGCCGGTTTGCGTACAAATTTGGGTCGCCGCCTTTTAAAAACATATTTTCCACGCACATGCATATCAGATAATTAAAAGCGGGCCTGAAGTATAAGATCATATTATTTAAATTGTGCTTTTGCTGACTGCGCTTCGGTTGTCAACAGCCAGTATAACTGCGGAATATAATCCATGTTTGAGCTGTGCTGTGAAAGACAACTGGCACTATGGTTTTTTATTCATGTTTCACAGTCAGTGTCACTGCTGTTTTAATAATGTTTTAAAACAAACTGTAAACGGTTTTTGCCAATGGTGTTCCGGTCCGTTTCAGAGCGGTTTGTTTACTACCATGGGTGTATTCTATGTTTCTGTGCCGAGCAGTGAACGGTCGCTGCCACTATTTGGTTTGATCTGTGTTTTAAGCCAAGCCTTAAACGGTGTCACTGTGGGTGTGATAAAAAAAATTGAAAAAGACTCTTTTCAAGTACCCATCCTAATAAGCCGACAACTTCCATGATTGTCTTAACTAATGATCAAGGAACAAACCAGGAATCACAGACAGGGAACTAAAAATTGTCAATGATGGCGGCACAGACCGGGTCCGAACCTCTACGGTAACAGCGAATAGCCAAACAACTCCAAGCACGTTAGCAATAAAGCTAGCCAGGAGAACTTCCTCCTAACCCACACCGACAAAACGATTTCAGCAGTCTTTGACGACGTGTTCAACGAGGTGACAGTATTTGACGACGTGTTCAACATCCTGACAGTCTGACGACGTGTTCAACAACTTGGCAGTATCTGACGACGTGTTCAACGACTTGACAGTATGACGACGTGTGAAAGTCTATGACGACGTGTTCAACGACTTGGCAGTATTTGACAACATGTTCAACGACTTGGCAGTCTTTGAGGACGTGCTCAACGACTTGTCAGTATTTGACGACGAGTTCAACGACTTGACAGTCTTTGACGACGTGTTCAACGATTTGACAGTCTTTGACGACGTGTTCAACGATTTGACAGTCTTTGACGACGTGTTCAACAACTTGACTGTCTTTGACGACGTGTTCAACGACTTGACAGTCTTTGACGACGTGTTCAACGACCTGACAGTCTCTGACGATGTGTTCAACGGCTTGACAGTCTTCGACGACGTGTTCTACAACCTGGAAGTCTTTTACGACGTGTTCAACGACTTGACAGTCTTTGACGACGTGTTCAAGGACGTCAGTATTTGACGACGTGTTCAACGACTTGTCAGTCTTTGACGACGTGTTCAACGGCTTGACAGTCTTTGACGATGTGTTCAACGACTTGACAGTCTTTGACGACGTGATCAACGGCTTGACAGTCTTTGACGACGTGTTCAACGACTTGTCAGTATTTGACGACGTGTTCAATGACTTGACAGTCTTTGACGACGTGTTCAACGACTTGACAGTCTTTGACGACGTGTTCAGCGACTTGTCAGTATTTGACGACATGTTCAACGGCTTGGCAGACTTTGACGACGTGTTCAACGACTTGACAGTCTTTAAACCACGTGTTCAACGACTTGTCAGTATTTGACGACGTGTTCAAGGACTTGTCAGTCTTTGACGATGTATTAAACGACTTGGCAGTCATTGACGACGTATTCAAGGACTTGTCAGTCTTTGACGATGTGTTCAACGACTTGGCATTCTTTGACGACGTGTTCAACGGCCTGGCAATCTTTGACGACGTGTTCAACGACTTGGCAGTCTTTGACGACGTGTAAAACGACTTGGCAGTATTTCACCACGTGTTCAACGGCTTGACAGTATTTGAAGACGTGTTCAACATCCTGACAGTCTTTAACGACGTCATCAACGACTTGTCAGTATTTGACAACGTGTTCAACGACTTCACAGTCTTTGAAAACGTGTTCAACGACTTGGCAGTCTTTGACGACGTGTTCAACGACTTGACAGTCTTTGACGACGTGTTCAACGACTTGACAGTCTTTGACGACGTGTTCAACGACTTGACAGTCTTTGACGATGTGTTAAACGGCCTGGCAATCTTTGACGACGTGTTCAACGACTTGTCAGTATTTGACGACGTGTTCAACGACTTGACAGTCTTTGACGACGAGTTCAACGACTTGTCAGTATTCGACAACGTGTTCAACATCCTCACAGTCTTTGACGACGTGTTCAACGACTTGAAAGTCTTTGACGACGTGTTCAACGACTTGACAGTCTTTGACGACGTGTTCAACGGCTAGACAGTCTTTGACGACGTGTTCAACGACTTGACAGTCTTTGACGACGTGTTCAACGACTTGAAAGTCTTAGACGACGTCATCAACGGCTTAACAGTCTTTGACGATGTGTTCAACATCCTCACAGTCTTTGACGACGTGTTCAACGGCTTAACAGTCTTTGACGATGTGTTCAACGACTTGACAGTCGTTGACGACGTGTTCAACGGCTAGACAGTCTTTGACGACGTGTTCAACGACTTGACAGTCGTTGACGACGTGTTCAACGGCTAGACAGTCTTTGACGACGTGTTCAACGACTTGACAGTCTTTGACGACGTGTTCAACGGCTAGACAGTCTTTGACGACGTGTTCAACGACTTGACAGTCGTCGACGACGTGATCAACGGCTTGACAGTCTTTGACGACGTGTTCACCGACTTGGCCGTCTTTGACGACGTGTTCAACGACTTGGCAGTCTTTGACGACGTGTTCAATGACTTGTCAGTATTTGACGACGTGTTCAATGACTTGTCAGTATTTGACGACGTGTGCAACGACTTGACAGTCTTTGACGACGTGTTCAACGACTTGACAGTCTTTGACGACTTGTTCAACGACTTGTCAGTATTTGACGAACTGTTCAACGGCTTGGCAGTCTTTGACGACGTGTTCAACGACTTTGCCGTCTTTGACGACGTGTTCAACGACTTGTCAGTATTTGACGACGTCTTCAATGACTTGACAGTCTAGTCTTTGACGACGTGTTCAACGACTTGACACTCTTTTACGACGTGTTCCGCGACTTGCCAGTATTTGACGACATGTTCAACGGCTTGGCAGACTTTGACGACGTGTTCAACGACTTGACAGTCTTTAAACCACGTGTTCAACGACTTGTCAGTATTTGACGACGTTTTCAAGGACTTGTCAGTCTTTGACAATGTGTTAAACGATTTCAGCAGTCTTTGACGACGTTTTCAAAGACTTGTCAGTCTTTGACGATGTGTTCAACGACTTGGCATTCGTTGACGACGTGTTCAATGGCCTGGCAATCTTTGACGACGTGTTCAACGACTTGGCAGTCTTTGACGACGTGTTAAACGACTTGGCAGTATTTCACGACGTGTTCAACGGCTTGACAGTATTTGAAGACGTGTTCAACATCCTGACTCTTTAACGACGTCATCAACGACTTGTCAGTATTTGACAACTTGTTCAACGCCTTGACAGTCTTTGACGACGTGTTCAACGACTTGATAGTCTTTGACGACGTGTTCAACGACTTGACAGTCTTTGACGACGTGTTCAACGACTTGACAGTCTTTGACGACGTGTTCAACGATTTGACAGTCTTTGACGACGTGTTCAACAACTTGACTGTCTTTGACGACGTGTTCAACGACTTGACAGTCTTTGACGACGTGTTTAACGACTTGACAGTCTTTGAAGACGTGTTCGACGACCTGACAGTCTTTGACAATGTGTTCAACGGCTTGACAGTCTTTGACGACGTGTTCTACAACTTGGCAGTCTTTTACGACGTGTTCAACGACTTGACTGTCTTTGACGACGTGTTCAAGGACGTCAGTATTTGACGACGTGTTCAACGACTTGACAGTCTTTGACGACGTGTTCAACGGCCTGACTGTCTTTGACGATGTGTGAAACGACTTGACAGTCTTTGACGACGTGATCAACGGCTTGAAAGTCTTTGACGACGTGTTCAACGATTTGACAGTCTTTGACGACGTGTTCAACAACTTGACTGTCTTTGACGACGTGTTCAACGACTTGACAGTCTTTGACGACGTGTTTTACGACTTGACAGTCTTTGAAGACGTGTTCGACGACCTGACAGTCTTTGACAATGTGTTCAACGGCTTGACAGTCTTTGACGACGTGTTCTACAACTTGGCAGTCTTTTACGACGTGTTCAACGACTTGACTGTCTTTGACGACGTGTTCAAGGACGTCAGTATTTGACGACGTGTTCAACGACTTGACAGTCTTTGACGACGTGTTCAACGGCCTGACTGTCTTTGACGATGTGTGAAACGACTTGACAGTCTTTGACGACGTGATCAACGGCTTGGAAGTCTTTGACGACGTGTTCAACGGCTAGACAGTCTTTGACGACGTGTTCAACGACTTGACAGTCGTCGACGACGTGATCAACGGCTTGACAGTCTTTGACGACGTGTTCAACGACTTGGCCGTCTTTGACGACGTGTTCAACGACTTGGCAGTCTTTGACGACGTGTTCAATGACTTGTCAGTATTTGACGACGTGTTCAACGACTTCACAGTCTTTGACGATTTCAACGACTTGACAGTCTTTGACGAATTGTTCAACGACTTGCCAGTATTTGACGAACTGTTTAACGGCTTGGCAGTCTTTGACGACGTGTTCAACGACTTTGCCGTCTTTGACGACGTGTTCAACGACTTGTCAGTATTTGACGACGTGTTCAATGACTTGACAGTCTTTGACGACGTGTTCAACGACTTGACAGTCTTTGACGACGTGTTTAGCGACTTGTCAATATTTGACGATATGTTCAACGGCTTGGCAGACTTTGACGACGTGTTCAACGACTTGACAGTCTTTAAACCACGTGTTCAACGACTTGTCAGTATTTGACGACGTGTTCAAGGACTTGTCAGTCTTTGACGATGTGTTCAACGACTTGGCATTCGTTGACGACGTGTTCAATGGCCTACCAATCTTTGACGACGTGTTCAACGACTTGGCAGTCTTGACGACGTGTTAAACGACTTGGCAGTATTTCACGACTAGTTCAACGGCTTGACAGTATTTGAAGACGTGTTCAACATCCTGAAAGTCTTTAACGACGTCATCAACGACTTGTCAGTATTTGACAACGTGTTCAACGACTTGACAGTCTTTGACGACGTGTTCAACGACTTGATAGTCTTTGACGACGTGTTCAACGACTTGACAGTCTTTGACGATGTGTTCAACGACTTGACAGTCTTTGACGACGTGTTCAACGACTTGACAGTCTTAGACGACGTCATCAACGGCTTGACAATCTGACGACGTGTTCAACGACTTGTCAGTATTTGACGACGTATTCAACGACTTGTCAGTATTTGACAACGTGTTCAACGACTTCACAGTCTTTGAAAACATGCTCAACGACTTCGCAGTCTTTGACGACGTGTTCAACGACTTGACAGTCTTTGATGACGTGTTCAACGACTTGACAGTCTTTGACGACGTGTTCAACGTCTTGACAGTCTTTGACGACTTGTTCAACGACTTGACAATCTTTGATGTCGTGTTCAACGGCTTGACAGTCTTTGACGGCGTGTTAAACGGCCTGGCAATCTTTGACGACGTGTTCAACGACTTGTCAGTATTTGACGACGTGTTCAACGACTTGACAGTCTTTGACGACGAGTTCAATGACTTTGCAGTCTTTGACAATGTGTTCAACATCCTGACTGTCCTTGACGACGTGTTCAACGATTTGTCAGTATTTGACGACGTGTTCAACAGCCTGACAGTCTTTGACGACGTGTTCAACATCCTCACAGTCTTTGACGACGTGTTCAACGGCTTGAAAGTCTTTGACGACGTGTTCAACGACTTGGCAGTCTTAGACGACGTCATCAACGGCTTAACAGTCTTTGACGACGTGTTCAACATCCTCACAGTCTTTGACGACGTGTTCAACGGCTTGACAGTCTTTGACGACGTGTTCAACGACTTGACAGTCTGTGACGACGTGTTCAACGGCTAGACAGTCTTTGACGACGTTTCAACGACTTGACAGTCGTCCACGACGTGATCAACGGCTTGACAGTCTTTGACGACGTGTTCAACGACTTTGCCGTCTTTGACGACGTGTTCAACGACTTGGCAGTCTTTGACGACGTGTTCAACGACTTGTCAGTATTTGACGACGTGTTCAACGACTTGACAGTCTTTGACGATGTGTTCAAAGACTAGGAAGTCTTTGACGACGTGTTCAAGGACTTGGCAGTCTTTGACGATGTGTTCAACGACTTGGAAGTCTTTGACAACGTGTTCAACGGCCTGGCAATCTTTGACGACGTGTTCAACGACTTGGCAGTCTTTGACGACATGTTCAACGGCCTGGCAATCTTTGACGCCGTTTTCAACGACTTGGCAGTCTTTGACGACGTGTTCAACGGCCTGGCAATCTTTGACGACGTGTTCAACGACTTGGCAGTCGTTGACGACGTGTTCAACGAATTGACAGTCTTTTTTGACGACGTGTTCAACGACTTGGCAGTCTTTGACGACGTGTTCAACGACTTGTCAGTATTTTACGACGTGTTCAACGACTTGGCAGTCTTTGACGACGTGTTCAACGGCTTGGCAGTCTTTTTTGACGACGTGTTCAACGACTTGGCAGTCTTTGACGACGTGTTTAACGACTTGGCAGTCTTTGACGACGTGTTCAACGACTTGGCAGTCTTTGACGACGTGTTCAATGGCTTGGCAGTCTTTGAAGAAGTGTTCAACGACTTGGCAGTCTTTGACGACGTGTTCAACGACTTGGCAGTCTTTGACGACGTGTTCAACGACTTGGCAGTCTTTGACGACGGGTTCAACGGCCTGGCAGTCTATGACGACGTGTTCAACGACTTGGCAGTGTTTCATAAGTGTTTAACTACTTGGCAGTGTTTGACAACGTGTTCAACATCCTGGCAGCCTATGACGACGTTTTCAACGACTCGGCAGTCTTTAATGAGTGTTCAACGACTTGACACTTTTGACATGTTCAACGACCTGGCAGTGTTTGACTATCAGCACAATCAGTGCCTCATTGCGACTAACATTTCGGTCACCAACTCATTAGACTATGAGGCCAGTCATCGATTCAAGACTTCCAGGTCGGATACCACCTCATTATCATTAACCAAGTAAGTTTCTGCCACTTTTGAACTACCAGGACGGTGACTGCTTTACAAAGATTACATGTCTGTCACCATCTCATTTAGAAAACCAGTTTTGCCACCTACTGTAGGCAGGTCAGCTTAGGCCTGCAAACTATCACACAGAGAACTGAATCAGATATAACCAAGTGTCCTGTTTATGTCTTGAAACAATCAAATAGGGAAAATAGGGAACCTGCAGTTACAATAGTTTCCACTCGAACACTCAATACCACTGCACAATAGTCAGACTAGAAGCACAATCATTGCCTCCCCCTAACCCTAGCCCCTTCAAATATTAAAAAACTTATAGTATGAAACAAACTTAAAGATATTGACAATTTTTATTCTACTACATATTTATCTGATATGCTTTACATAAAATAAATACACAAATATACTTTTCCTATTGCACATGTTAACAAAATGAGACAGAACTGGTGGAAACAGCATCTCCAAACTAACTTATGAGCAATATTTGCAAGCATTCTGTGACAGTCCCATTTATTTATCAGTTTGTGAAAGGCAGACTGGCACGACTGGTATTTTTGGTTGTTGTCAGTTGATTCAATGTTATCTCCAAATGTAGAACATCTTCTTGCACACTGAAATCTGAAACACAAACAATATTTTTGTAGCAGACCAGTGCCCAAGATCATAAAACTAAATCTGGAGATCAGTCTCAAATCTCAAGTCGCCATTTCAGCCAATCAGATGCTTGAGATTTGAGACTGGTTTCCATGCTCAGTTTTATAACCTTGGGCACTGAGAGATTAACAAAAGAAGAAACAGCGTTTAGTTTACAATGTCCTATCAGAAACAGAATATCATGCAGAAGAAAAAACAAATACCAGCCAAATCAAATGTTGCATTGACCCACTGACTGTGTCTGCTAAATCCAGATCTAACACAAGATCCATGGGCTGTTTCTGCTACCCAAGATCTAGTTCACACACATTGACTGTGTCTGCTAAATCCAGATCTAACACAAGATCCATGGGCTGTTTCTGCTACCCAAGATCTAGTTCACACACACTGACTGTGTCTGCTAAATCCAGATCTAACACAAGATCCATGGGCTGTTTCTGCTACCCAAGATCTAGTTCACACACATTGACTGTGTCTGCTAAATCCAGATCTAACACAAGATCCATGGGCTGTTTCTGCTACCCAAGATCTAGTTCACACATATTGACTGTGTCTACTAAATCCAGATCTAACACAAGATCCATGGGCTGTTTCTGCTACCCAAGATCTAGTTCACACACATTGACTGTGTCTGCTAAATCCAGATCTAACACAAGATCCACGGGCTGTTTCTGCTACCCAAGATCTAGTTCACACATACTGACGGTGTCTGCTAAATCCAGATCTAACACAAGATCCATGGACTGTTTCTGCTACCCAAGATCTAGTTCACACACATTGACTGTGTCTGCTAAATCCAGATCTAACACAAGATCCATGGGCTGTTTCTGCTACCCTAGATCTAGTTCACACACATTGACTGTGTCTGCTAAATCCAGATCTAACACAAGATCCATGGGCTGTTTCTGCTACCCTAGATCTAGTTCACACACATTGACTGTGTCTGCTAAATCCAGATCTAACACAAGATCCATGGGCTGTTTCTGCTACCCTAGATCTAGTTCACACACATTGACTGTGTCTGCTAAATCCAGATCTAACACAAGATCCATGGGCTGTTTCTGCTACCCAAGATCTAGTTCACACACATTGACTGTGTCTGCTAAATCCAGATCTAACACAAGATCCATGGGCTGTTTCTGCTACCCAAGATCTAGTTCACACACATTGACTGTGTCTGCTAAATCCAGATCTAACACAAGATCCATGGACTGTTTCTGCTACCCAAGATCTAGTTCACACACATTGACTGTGTCTGCTAAATCCAGATCTAACACAAGATCCATGGACTGTTTCTGCTACCCAAGATCTAGTTCACACACATTGACTGTGTCTGCTAAATCCAGATCTAACACAAGATCCATGGACTGTTTCTGCTACCCAAGATCTAGTTCACACACATTGACTGTGTCTGCTAAATCCAGATCTAACACAAGATCCATGGACTGTTTCTGCTACCCTAGATCTAGTTCACACACATTGACTGTGTCTGCTAAATCCAGATCTAACACAAGATCCATGGGCTGTTTCTGCTACCCTAGATCTAGTTCACACACATTGACTGTGTCTGCTGGATCCAGATCTAGCACAAGATCCATGGACTGTTTCTGCTACCCAAGATCTAGTTCACACACATTGACTGTGTCTGCTAAATCCAGATCTAACACAAGATCCATGGACTGTTTCTGCTACCCTAGATCTAGTTCACACACATTGACTGTGTCTGCTAAATCCAGATCTAACACAAGATCCATGGACTGTTTCTGCTACCCTAGATCTAGTTCACACACATTGACTGTTTCTGCTAAATCCAGATCTAACACAAGATCCATGGGCTGTTTCTGCTACCCTAGATCTAGTTCACACACATTGACTGTGTCTGCTAAATCCAGATCTAACACAAGATCCATGGGCTGTTTCTGCTACCCTAGATCTAGTTCACACATACTGACGGTGTCTGCTAAATCCAGATCTAACACAAGATCCATGGGCTGTTTCTGCTACCCAAGATCTAGTTCACACACATTGACTGTGTCTGCTAAATCCAGATCTAACACAAGATCCATGGACTGTTTCTGCTACCCAAGATCTAGTTCACACACATTGACTGTGTCTTCTAAATCCAGATCTAACACAAGATCCATTGACTGTTTCTGCTACCCAAGATCTAGTTCACACACATTGACTGTGTCTGCTAAATCCAGATCTAACACAAGATCCATTGACTGTTTCTGCTACCCTAGATCTAGTTCACACACATTGACTGTGTCTGCTAAATCCAGATCTAACACAAGATCCATGGGCTGTTTCTGCTACCCAAGATCTAGTTCACACACATTGACTGTGTCTGCTAAATCCAGATCTAACACAAGATCCATGGGCTGTTTCTGCTACCCTAGATCTAGTTCACACACATTGACAGTGTCTGCTAAATCCAGATCTAACACAAGATCCATGGGCTGTTTCTGCTACCCAAGATCTAGTTCACACACATTGACTGTGTCTTCTAAATCCAGATCTAACACAAGATCCATTGACTGTTTCTGCTACCCAAGATCTAGTTCACACACATTGACTGTGTCTTCTAAATCCAGATCTAACACAAGATCCATTGACTGTTTCTGCTACCCTAGATCTAGTTCACACACATTGACAGTGTCTGCTAAATACAGATCTAGCGCAAGATCCATGGACTGTTTTTGCTACCCAAGATCTAGTTCACACACATTGACTGTGTCTGCTAAATAATGATTAATCAGAGGATGAAGGGACTGTGATTACTAAATAGGATCTAATGTCTGTGTCTGCTAAATACAGATTTAACACTGGATCCATGGACTTTTCTTACTCAGGTTCTACTATGTGGGCCCCCAGACAGTGACTGTTACCCAGAATCTAGCTCAGGACACCATGCTATGTACTTGGTAGCAAATTTCTAGTACAGTACGCCAGACTATGTCTGTGATCCATCACAGGATATGTTGACTATCTCTGCAACCATGGATCTATCTCACAACAACAAGCACTTTTATTATTTCTAATAAAATAAAATGAACTCACAACTTTAGATCCTGATCTCAAAGTGAATTCAAACTCAGTCCTGAGATGTCTTCTGAAGTCAGGGTTTCTTGTTAAAGTCACAATACCAGACACGCTATCACCCACTCTGACCTTCATCGGCTCGTCCAGCAAGAACAGATTCTGCTTCCAGTGGGTCAACCTAAAATAAGTGTACAATACTTTATTATCACTGTCATGTTAGGTAAAGCCCAAGAAAAAAAAACTCCTATCCATATTACTTCATCAGATGTTATTGTTTTTGTTTTAACAAAAATATAGAACATTTAATTTTAATGAAAGTGAATGTAGATATGTTTTTTGTTGACAAAGTTAGAGAATTGTCAAAGAGGCAGTTTGTAAAATATAGCTTGCATCCAAACTTTAATGATAAAACTCTAGATCTGCAAAATGAACCAACATTTAATCAACATGCAAAATAATAATAGTACTGGAACAGTGCATAACAAATCACAATACAATAGTTAACGGTGGGCCTTAAAGCATCTGCCTAAATTACCACCTATGGCCTCTCATCTTTAGTTGGTGCACACCACTGTGTTTTTAATTTTGCAAAAAATCCTTATAATGAAGACAATCTCCCGACTTGTTAAGCGGTATGATCATGAATTACTTAAATTGTTGAAGAAAATAATGGTGTCAAGTTTTTAAAGTTGAAAACAATAAGATAATTCTAAAACTTCACGAAAAATATCTACCTGTAATCAACAGACCATTGACACTGAGAAGTCAACTTGAGGTTCTTAACTGGGAAATATGACATACAATAAAAACAAACCAGCAAAATATAAGCTTTGCAGTATATAACTTAACCTGCCTGAGTAGCCACCTGCATTCAGCAACCATCAGTCTTAAACAGTTTGAATATGTCCTAAACTGACATTTTGTTCTAATTTGCTAATGTCTTAAACAGCCACCTGTGTAGAGCAGCCACTTCTTGTTGCTCCCTTGGGTGGCTGCTCAACACAGGATTGACTGTAATTAAACAATTATTTGGTTTGTTGACAGGCTATTTTCTGCTTAAGTAAAATGACACCAAAACCGGCAATATATCATATACCCTGTCAAGAAATCTAATAGCTATATATTCAGGCTTACACTGAAACATCTAGAAAATTGGATCCATTAGATTAATTCAGTGGGTAATGGATGATATTTGTTTTCAATAAAATGTAATGGCACTTACTCATGAAAAGGTCCAGTATTTAAGAAAACCTGATCTCCATTTGGATTGGATGGTTCAAATGCCACTTCAAACCACATACAAAACCCGTGCATTATTTCATCCTTCTGTATTGAGAAATCAAATTCACTGGTGATTTGTTCAAGATTGTCCACAGTAACAGTGTACATGTCAAGCTGAAATAATCTCACTTCCCGGCACAAGCAATCTTCTTTTGATAAAACATAATCATGAAATGGCTTGCTAATGAGGTCTTCCTTTGCAAGGGCTCTGTAAATAAGTATATGTTAACAAACAGTTAATTGTTGTAAAATGCAAGTGTGCTAAATTTTACAAACCATATACTTGTATTATTGAAGTAGAAACACATATTACATGTAATTCTCAATCAAAGGACCAACACCAATATGTCATCAAAAAGGCTGATAAAAGCCAACATATACTTGTATCATTGCTTATGGTAGCATTTAATATTTGTGCTGAGGCAAATTAAGCAGGCAATAAAAATGCCTACTGTATAAAACAGTTTGATATCAGATGGTACTAAATCTAAGTACCAAATTGTTGTCTTTTGTTGCATTCATCAGGAAATGAAACACATTTGTGTTATTTAAAGCATTTCAAGTCCCAATGCTTTTCATATCACTGTGAATGCACAAAATTATTTATCAAATTCTAATATGTACACACCTCGATGTTCATAACTCTTAAATAACCCTCCAATCCATATATACAGGTCTTTTTGCATGTGAGAATATTGTAGATCCTTTTCTGTTGGAATGTCAATGCTGTCTTATTAGGATCTACAATGTTTCCTAATTGGTCAGAAATAACCTTATGATTCTACAGCAAACAGTGTAGGTCCTGAAGTGCTGACAGATCTGGATCTACACTGTTCTCATATGGGGTAACAGTCATATACAATGGAGTAAAGGATTAATTAAAAATCAGAAACTATCTGTGATAAAATGACTCTGGAATACTGTAGTATCATTTATTTTCGCGGGGACGAAATTTCGCGCAAAACCCGTAAATAACGAATTCGCGGGGTCATAAATTTGCGCAACTGTATTTTCCTGTAAAGAAACACTGTTAAATTATTTAATTTCGCTGGGGCTGAATTTCGCGCTCTTGCCGTAGCGCGAAATAAGCGAAAATTAAACCCGCGCGAAATAAAATGATTAATCAGTAGTGGTTGGATGATGGCTGTGGCTTGTGGCAAAATGTGCATGAGTGTAATGATCACAAGTCATAATTTTCTATACAGTCCAGTAATTTTAGTGCTTTTATTGTAGCCTTACTCAGGAGCAAATAATTTCACAAAGTGAAAACAGTTCCAAGTAAAAACTTCATTACAGAAAACAGAAAGGAGTGTAAATATTGAATATCCACTTTAATTCAATCTTTCTTTTTGTTTGCAAAATACAGTGTGCATTGTAGTTGCTATAAATCATTTTGATGAAATTTATTGCAGATATCTTAAATGTGCTGCACAGTTTTTGCTTGAATCCATTTAAAGATTATCAGCTCTACAAATGAATTAATTTAAACCACTGAACAAATACACACTGCATTGATTTTCTCAAAAAGTCCTTAAGAAGGGTACCATAAATTACTGGCACTAGGTTGACATTATTTCTGTATACTGAATACAATATGCTACATCATTGTTGTTGTTTTTCTTTAATAAAGAAATATCCAAAATCTATATTCCACTAAATTTTGAAGAATTAAAAATTTTAGTGGCGGAACAGTGGTCTAGCGGTAGTGTCTGACTCCAGAACCGGAGACTGTAGGTTCGAATCCCACCAGGGCTGAAATTCTTTTGCATTTTCCTCTGATCACATGAGTGCATAAACAAATATAAACAAATGACAGACCAAAATTTCCAATTATAAACCATCCTCTAAAATCTGCTTACTTAAGACTAGAAAAGTCAAATCCAAACTGTGAATCCCAGAAGTCCACTTTGTTGGTGTACTGAGCATGTGCAGAGCATGGAACCAGAAAGAGGCTGGCAGATGATGGCCATATTTTTCCATCTTCTTTCAAAAACCTGTCTCTCATGTTTATAACAGACTCTAGCATCATCTCAAACTGAAAGCAATTAGATTGTTTTTAACTCTTTACTCCATGGGATATGGCTGTTATCCGATTGTTAACCATGTAGATCCAGATATGCTAGCACACCTGCTGTCTGATCAGCATCTGCACTTTACTCTTTTTGATTCATAAGGTTAATAATGACCAAAAAACAATGCAGATCCTGATCAGATGGCATGAATATGTTGGCTCATCTGAATCTAGATTGTTCGCACATGCAATAAAACCTGTGTGTATGGAGTATTGGGAGCTTATAATGCTTATCTAAAATATTCAAGGATGTGGTTTCATATATGTTACGTAAAGTAAAGTCACTATTCCCTGTTGCCCTAATAAGTTTAAACAGAAGTCCATAAAGTTGATTTTATCAGTTTTAAAGAAGTTTTAATTCATGTTTAAATATATATGGAATCTAGGCAATTCCATCAGGTTCTTGTGCATATCAAGAATTTCAACATTTAATGCTTGCCTCCATATACATGCCTTTATGGCATGGGCAAACAGTGTAAATCCAGATCAGCTGGCACATCTGATCAGGATCTGCACTGTTCGCTTTTTGATTTATTAGGTTATTACTGACCAAAAAGCGAACAGTGCAGATCCTGATCAGATGGCACGGAAGTGCCAGCTGATCTGGATCTAAACTGGTTGCACATGCGTAAAAAGGTGTATATATATTATATATGGAGGAATGGGTTAAGTCAGGATGAGATACGTGTATGTATGTAAAGTGACTGTTTTATCCATGAGCATGAAGAAGACATTGAGCACTCACCAACAGCACTGTTCCCATCCACTCAGAGATGATGACATCCACCTTGTCTTCTAGTTCTACGTCCTCAGCATACCCATGTATAACTTGTATCTTCTCAGACATTCTGTTCATCTCAATCACATCTTTGGTATGTACTGCCATCTCGCTGGCTTCCACAGCGTAAACCTGCAACAGTTCAAAAACAAACTCCCAGCAAATGTCAAATTGTTAATTAAATTTTATGACAGCAATAATATACCATTCTTATATCAACCATGTTTGCTAATTAATTCTAAAATCAACATTTAATAATTACAAATAGTAACAATAAATAGATATTTTTACAAAAAATGCACATGGCCAAAGTTTGGGAGCACTTACTGGTGTGATAGGGGGCAGAACATACTTAGGACCATTGGATGTATCTGCTTTGCAATTATTATATGGATATCAAAACCTCACCTTAATTATGTAGTCTTATGACAGAAATGACAGTGTGTCAGATATGCCTTGTGATTCATTGTATAGTGTGGTTTACTAAGTCAGAATTCTTAGATTATTATAACCATGCAATTACTGTATCAATGCAGACAATACTTTTTCCAGGGATGGACATACAGTTAAAAACAGTTGACATTTTCAAACCAAGTCTAAGCTAAGTCAAGTTTTTTTTTTTGCATAGTTCTCTTTTTGCATACTCTGTATAACATATTAATGTGCTGGAAGAGCTTTGTGCATTGTTTAAGTTTCAGATATTCAACAGATATTCTATTTTTATCCAGGAAAATGGGTGTGTTTTTAGAGCTTTTATGATGGTATGCAAGCCCTGTGGGATCTATTTTACACATGATATTACTTTAAATATTTGCTCATTCAAATTCATTTTAAGTAAGAATATATTGAGTAAACATTTTTTACTGATAATTATGCATTACTTCTGTAATTCAGCAAGGAAATGTAGAAAAACACAAGTCTGGTAACCAAATAATAGAAACGAAACACTTGCACTGGTACTGTAAATTAGGATTCAAAGATAGACCATTAATTCTTTCAAACTTGAATTAATTGGAAGCCAGCGATCCATGGTGTACCCAGCAATTATTTCGTTTTTAAGTGATTCTATATTCTTTGAATCACCATATGTAAACAACAGTGCCATGATGGCTCTATATTGCTCACCTGAAGATTATAATACCCACAAAATACCTAAGCTCTGTAAAAAAAAACTTTAACTTATAAAACCTTATAATGACATCTTTAGAGACATAGAGGGAAAAGTGCAACCCACTGGCAGCTGTATTTTTATTAAACATTGCAGCTTGAACAGTTTGTATGGTGGGTCACCAAAGTAAGATTGTATTTGTGCTGTAAAATATCTCATAAGGTGTACACTTTTCGTGTAGGCCTCAATACTGAGGAAAAGTCAAGCCCAAGTTAGTCATTATATGGAGGCTACTTGCCAATTTTGTTAAAATCTTTCCAGTGGTCTTAGAAGAGATGTATTTGAATCAAATTGTTGATGGAGGAATGAAGCACAAAGAGGGGTCTCAGTAGCTCACCTGGTTCAGAAGCTCACCTGGAGCGTTTGGCTCAAGTGAGCTAAAAATAGATTACCACTATAGTGCAATATTTGCTAGCCATAATCATTCATACAGTTATTGAGTTTGACCTAAAATGATTAAATTTAATATGACAGAAAACAGCTCACAATTGTTGGCATGCCCTGTCTTATCTTTAGAACTGAAATATATAAACAAACAACAATTGAAACATCAAATTTCGACTAATTTGCAGGTTTGTTGTTTATAATATAGATATATTTAGGTCACTTGACCTACAGCCACATTTTTCTGTGACAGTTCTTACCAAAAACTCAGTTCTCTATAAGGAACATTGCACTTGAAACCCGTGATGTAGTTGTTGGCAGGGAATCAATTAAAATGCTACTCACCCCTCTTTAACGTACATGACAGTTGAGAAGTTGACATTACTTATTATGCTTTTTGTTATAATAATGTAGTCCAAATCTTCAAATTATTATGAAAAAAATGACTGAAAATTGTAGATTCTTTCTAGATATAGTAACTGTTACAACTAAAATGTAAAAATTTGCACCCATATTATGCACTGTCAATCTAACATCATGAGAACCACTGGAAGTTATGAAAGCTTGCATTTTCACAAAATATTATATTATTCTGTGAGAACTAGAATGTGTCCTGGGACAATGATGCCCCCACTGCTAAAACGACATTGGTAACAAAAGGCCATAACTCTGGTAAAATGGTTGCAGGAACAAATATTTTCTTTACCATCATCTACACATCTGTGCAGGTTTGAAAGAAATCCACCTGACAGTTCATGAGGAGTTGATGGACCTACGTACAGAAGGATGGATGAGTGCAACTCTATATGCCTCCCATTTCTGCAGGGCATAAAATGCAATCTTTATCAGTCAGTATTAGCATTAATTCTGCTTGTAAACTGTATTCTTCAATATCATTTAAACATACCTGTTATGCTGATATGACGTGGACTCTCCAGAAATGATATCAAACAACTCAATATTTTAATGGACTTAAAATGCATTCAGTAAATGTTTCTGACAAGTTGGATGTAACCTGATTAGCCTGTAATTACTAGATTACGTCACGAGGTTACATATTGTTTAAGTAGGGAACCAGATGTTAGTGAAACAGCCAATTAGGTAAAAATTATATCAAGGGCTGAATGTGAAACTGTAATAATTTAATAACACTATTTAGTTTTGTATTCCATGATACACATGCACCTGCCTGGAAACTCATCCATGATCAGGGTCTACATTGTTATTAGACAATCAAAACCTCGCAAACACGATTAAAAAACGTCATTTTTACAGGATTTCTATTTCACCTAGTATATGTTTTATGTTACCAGTTACACATGGTTTATCAAGCATCCCAGTGTTATGTTAATAACCCTAACCCCATGTCAGCATTCATTAAATCAACGTCCAATCAAACATATCACATAACAGACTTTGGTTGGATAAAAATCTCCAGTAATATGGTACAGTTGGGTCATTCCTAGTGTAGGGACATAATAAATTCCAACTTTCTGGCCAAATCCCCATAAGAAATTAAATACTGCTGCTGCCGAAAAAGTGGGTTCGAGCAACCCAACTGAACCCTCTCTTGATCCACCCCTGCAGACATACTGATGTATGGATAGAGCATATATGTTACATGCCAATAGCAAACTGAATTAGCGTTAACAAAAGTATTACAAAAATTAGATAGATTCACGATTATTGAACAGTAATTATTTTTTTTGTAAATTTAACTTGTCAAGAAGTACACATATCACACTTTAAAACCTTTAAAAATAAACATGCTGCTTGTCTAGTTTTCACTTTGTCATATTTTGAAAATCATTTCAACGTGCTGTGTTTTTCTCTAATAAGACTACACTACATAATAAACTTTGAGAACACCACATTTTTTTTCCTGAATCATTAAGCAATTTTTGTATTCTCACTGTCACATATTTCATTCCTGTTTATTTTAAGCATTACATTATGTCAGTTTTCTGTAAAAAAAAACAACCCACAAATTGTGTACACTGAACATTTTCTTGTCTTTACTTAAATTTAATATTTACAATTATATGACATTGACACCACAATTTACCTCCCTTAAACAAACCCAAACACACATGGGCTCATAAGTGAACATTTTGGATTAGATTAAGATTAGACAATGGTAGACAATGCCAGACACCAAAGAAACTATGTTGTAAGCTTATCTGTCTTAAACAGACCACATAATGACGGAACAAAGCTGTTCAATGTGAGAAAAGCATTAGCTACATACCTTCTTTGGATCAGCATACTTGGCACACATCATACTTAATATTCCTGTGCCACACCCAACATCCAATATCACCTGGAATGACATAACTGATTAAGCAAATGGTTGTGTTAAACTGTCAATCATCAATATCAACATGTATAACACTGTCATATACAGCCCCACTCAAGACCTTAGTCAGTGCAAAACTAAAAGTATCTTCTTTCTATTCTATTTAGTGATATTCAGATTTCACAGGACCCTAATCTGGAAGAAAGAACACTTAAAGCAAGGTTCTACACAATTTTACTTTGGCTCTTAAAACAGTGAAATGTATGTGCTGATTTCCTAAGTTTGGTGAGCAAAACAATATTTGTAACTTAACCCTTTAAATCCAAATATGTGCAAGGGTGATTAGTATGGGTCAAACAGTAAAGATCCAGATCAGCCGACACATTTGTGCTGTCTGATCAGGATCTATGCTGTCCGCTGTTAAATACATAAGGTTATTTCTGACCAAGAAGAAACAGTGTAGACCCGTGCTAGCAGATCTAGATCAACACTGGTTGCACATGTTATCAAATCAGTATATATGAGTCAAAGAGTTAACAATTGTCACAAAAAACAGTGCTTTTCATCACAACAAAAAAAAATGTTAATTTGAAATTAAAATGATGAACCTACTTAGTAAAGCTTATTTTATAGTGTTAGAATAAGATAGGAGAAAAAATACCCACAGGTGTTATATCACAGGATTTATTACAATACATCATTCAGATGTGCGGTTATATAACACTTGGGTCTACACCCATCATGATATATTCTTGTGCAACTGAACTCCGCCCTATAATAAATCCTGCAATATATCACTGGGAGCTATTTATAATTTCATAAATATCATTATATTCATAAGATAAATAAACACATTTCTGAATACCTTTCCATTTAAGTACTCGCTGTTGCAGATGATTGCATTCATGTATGCCAGATTTCTGGGTCTGTCACTTAACATCTCATGGTGCAATTTCTGAAGGTATCACATGTATAATGCTTATTGAAAAGTAGGTTTCATGTAACCCTTTACTCCATATATACAGGTTTTATCCCTTGTGCGGACAGTGTAGATCGAGATCAGCTGGCACATTCATGCCATCTGATCAGGATCTATACTGTTCTCTTTTAGATTCATTAGCTTATTTCTGACCAATATGCATCCAGTGTAGATCCAGATAAGATGGCACATAATAATTCCCTTATATATGGAGTAAAGGATTAAGTAGATGTCTTGTTACAGTGTGATATGTTTGTTTTATATGTAATATAGTCACGGTTTGAACTTGACATTGTACAATTCTGTAACAACACCTGAGATTGGAGACTGATCACAAATCTCAGTTTATGATCTTAGACTCACAAATTAAATTTCAAATCCAATTTTGAAGCTTTATATGCATATTTGAAACAGCATTAATTAGAAATCACAGAACTTTTCTCAAAAATGAGAATGATTTTATTCTAAAATTGATAAAACAATATAATAATGAAAATGGTGAATTATTGCTATGTTGTGAAAATATATATGAAGCTAGGATTTCATAAACATTTGATAAAATATTTCGGAACCAGAACACAAATCACCATAAAAGTAATTGAATTGGAAGCTATGGTTAGTATTGAGTTTTAGCAGATTTTACTGACTGTGATTTAAAGTTATGAAATTTCTTTATCTTTATTTTTCTACCATGTTAGAACTTTCTAACTCTTGTGACAATAAAAAAGTAAGTTGAACATACCAGGTTTCCATAGTTACCAAAATACTCTTCATTCTGCCATGAGCTATGACCATCACTGTCAACAAAGTAGCTGGCAGGCACATATCCATAGCAACCTTTCAGCTCTGCCCACCACCACATGTCATTGGTTTTTTGCAAAATTCTTAATGTGTCATGTTTTTTAAAGGAAAGCTGAAACAAAAATATAATAAAAGTATAAAATAAAGTTTATAAAAGCAGAAAGCATGGTTTAAGCGTACAAAACACTGAAAACCTTTCATGATCGGATGAGGGCAACTTTGGAGAAGACTCCTTGGCAAGAAGTTCTACTCTTAAATTAAGAGCAAATACCATGGAATTTTAGGAGTAGATCTAGTAAATAATAAGGAAAGTTTCCTGCAGAGCAACAGTAAGTCGCTAACTATATAGCAGACTTCACGAAAGTTGCCAGACCGACGGACTTGTCTGGTAAAATTTGGACCGGTCCTACTTGATTTTCTATGTTATCAGACCGAGTGTCAGACAAAAATTTAAACTCCTTATACTTGTTAATTCCTTTTTAACATGTTTCAGTCAGACAGAATTTGTTTCAGTCAGATAGAGCTTCACATCTTGTCTGACCAAACCTCTGACACTCTTTTAAACTTTCGGGGAGTCTGCGTAGAGATGACCCACTTGTCCAATCACAATGTTATAGTCAGAGGTGGCACCAAATCCAGTAGACGAACAATTGAAAATATCCAATGAGATCAGCCTTTACATCTGCAATGAATTCCACATAAGGTCTCCAGAACACGCCTTGAATACTATATAAGACCTAGGCTGGAAATTACCAGATTGCTTCTGCTGGAGTGACATCGTACATGCCACCACATCACCAAACAGACAACATTGTAAATAATTTTAAAGACACTTGCAATCTTTGGAAATTGGAGATTGCAGAGCTTATCACGGTTTGGATAGATCCCAGCTGTTATCGGAAAGAAGGACATGTATGGTCAACTAACAAGTTTTCGTGGTATAAACTGTTTTCGTGGTTTTTTACATAAATACTGTTTACATCAAAGCGTGTGCGGATGTATCGGATGTTTTTATTCCTACTTTTGACAGTTTTACAGATGAAACTTTTTCACAAAATATGCAGTTGAAACCAGGCTTCGCGAAACTGCTGAAAACTTTGTCTGACATTCGGTCAGACAAACTTCCAACTCTTGTCTGACCGAAAGAAATTTTGTCTGACAGACTTTTTTTCAAATATATGTATACTTTTGTTTGCGTATTAAGGTTTTAGAACTGTAATGTGCACTTTTGCGGATTGGGGTTTTGTTGTTTTCATTTCCAAGTACATCCATTTAGACATCTAAAGAAGAGTTTTAAAAAACATTTACCGTGCGTAACTCGGGAAATTCAGTATTTTAAAAGTGGCCCCTCTGTTTCGAAAAATGGGCTGTAAAATCAAACATATCAGAAGCTAAATGCATCTCTATTTCTTTCAAACATTGTAAAATTTTGTAAAATAAAGGCTAATTGTTAAAGGACATCATACCTGAACAGGAAAAAAAGAGCATTATGTTTAGAATTTATTTCTAACACTTTACAAATTGAATTTCTTTAAGTGCACCCCAGCTTCGGAAATGCACATTTTTTCCGAGCTGCAAAAATTAAGCAAGTTTTATCTGTGATTTTTGTGCATGTTTAATGCAGTAAAATAATTATGTTATACATAAAAATTATCTGCAATGTGTATAGAATCAAGTAATAAAAAAAAACAAAGCACTTCACCGTCTCGTTTTTATTTTATTGGCCTACAAAATGGGTACCTAAGGCCCAGGCCAAACGGTTAAAACCCACAAAAACCAAAGGGCTTGGTTTACGAATGGTCATTTTTTGATATCCCCTCAATTTAAAAAAAACAAAACAAGAAATACGCAAGCAATCAGCTATGCTGGTTAAAATTTACCATCAAAAAAGTAATTTTGGCAACCATAACCATAGCAACCAAAGCATTCTTTTAAAGGAAAAAATCATTGTGCAAACGCATAAAATGACTTTTATAAGACAAATATCACAAAATTACTGTTCAAATATAGAAACAATAAAATAACAAACATTTTCCTAAATGAAAGTACAGATTCCACAATCATTTTAGTTTCATATCGTGATTCTGTTGCTGTATTATAAAAGAGTCAGTATTTTGTAATAATATCATTACAATATTTCAGTTTTCATGGCTACTACATGAAGAATAATATCAATTATTTCCGAATTTTAAACTTATTGATTATAATATTTTCCCCAAAAATTACCTCACAATAATTTAAAATAGAAGAAAAACAGTTCCTCTCTCGAGGATTGAACTGGGTCTGTCAAACTGAAGATTCCTGATCGTTACCATTGCGCCACAGAGGATTGATCAAACGCTCGTCAATTTCATATAAGCTGTATTCATTGCTGAGTGTTGTTCGTCTACAGTCTTATTTTGAGTATTTGTTATGAAAATATTTATTTACTTTACATCAATTTTATATCTGCATTTTTTATTATTTGATTTAGTTATTAATGACGTCATAATCGCAGGAAACACCTAAAGAGTAGACTCCTTTTACGAAAAAAAGAATCAACCGGAAACGTACGAATCGGCGTTCGGAAAATAGGAATTAGTGATGGCATTAGTCGATGTTTGGCAGAAATATTACAGTTCTAAAACCTTTAATTAAAGACATAACATCCTTTAAAGGTTTCTGTATCATTTTTATTCTCTTACATTAAACATAAGTTTATCCAGATTGATGGACTCTGTCTGGAAATCAAAACATTCATAATTATCGTAACAGCCATCATCATAATTCGTGATGAACACGCCGTGAATGGTTAATTATTGTTGAACGGGTATTTTTTTCAAACTGGGATATTTTGTGTTCTAAGTGATTGTAGTTGTATCTCATGCTATAGATCATCTGTTTATTTCCTGAAATTGCCCACTTTTGGATCTAGAGACCTGTAAGCCTGTATATAGGCCTATATAGCTCTATAGGCATATATAGGGCCAGCAAATGACCCCTAAACAAGTGTCTGTGTCATAGGCTACAGCTTTTCAGTGACAAATTGACCGAATATGGCTATCCGAAATTTATTCCATTTTAGCAATTACCTGACCCTTCCCAGAGCTAAGGAAATCATCAAGTGCTCTCATAAGATTATTGTCACTTTCATCTTCGGCTTCTGATGAATTTTTATTTGTTAAATTGTTTGTTTCTTCAGCAGTATCCATCACTTATTCGCTCAGGGTCACAAAAGAGATTTTCCTGGACGTCCAAGTGATACAGATTTTGTATGCGGCTTACTTTGGTTCATATCTGAAACTGAAAGTAGAATGTTTGGCGGAAAAAAGTTTGACGAAGATGATGAACTGAAGTTAAAACGTGCATTATCGAAAGGAGATTTTCTTGCTTTTAAGCGTCTTGTGAAAGGAGGTGTAGATGTCAACTCAAAATACTGGGTAAATCAACGTTCAAGTAGATCAAATATTAGTATCTTTTCCTTGATTCAAAGTTTGAACAAATTATGTCAATGGGTTGCAACAAAATTACCTTAATCCAATATTCCAAATCAGGTTAACATTCATTGTAGTAGATTTCTAACCAGTGGCCTCGGTGGCTTTATTGATAGAGCGTCGGCATGGTGATCCGGAGGTCCGAGGTTCGAATCCTTGTCGAGGCCATATGTCCCAAAAGTTGCCAGACCAACAGAAAAACAGACCTGTCTGGTAAAATTTTGGCCGGTCTGACAGGATTTTTTGTGTTATCAGACTGAGAGTCAGACAACAATTTGAACTCCTAATACTTGCTAATTCCTTTGAAACGTTTCGGTCTGACAGAATTTGTTTCGGTCAGAAAGATTTTCACACCTTGCCTGACCAAATATCTGATACTTTTTTCAACTTTCAGGAAGTCCGCGAGGCTACTCTTTCCAACCCAAATTTGCTACATATTCAGCATGTTACAGAAGCTCTTAAAAAGTAAATATTATACTGTTAGGGTTTACTAAAAATTACTTACAGAAAATATCCCATAAAATAGTTTTAGTTGAACTCTTACACCATATGGCTGTTTCTGCCAGACTCTCAGTACTTCCAGTGCTCCGATTAAAATTATCTTTTTTTATTTCAGTTTAATAGTACACTTTTACATGAAGCCGTACAGATTGGGAATCCTGAATTGGTGGAGTTTCTACTGCAGAATAATGCAAATATTCACAGTGAAAATGATGTAAGTTGCTTGTTGTACATACTAATGCTAAATTCTGATAATGTGTGCACCTTTCTCTGAAAATGGTTCATTCCATTCATATATCATAGAGCAGTAAGAAGTTTTCAGAATCTGGGTAATTAATCTTTTACTCCATTGTTACACTTTTAACACATAGGTGAGCGGTGTAGATCCAGATCAGCTGGCACATCTGTACCAATCTGATGAAGAGCTCAACTGTTCTCTTCTTGGTCAGAAATAACTTGAATTAAAAATGAATAAAAAAGTGAACATCCTTATTAAATGGCAGGGATTGATCTGGATATACACTGTTACCTATGGTTAATAGCCTTATGTCAAGGCAGGGTTTGACATTAAGGCCCGACCGAACGACATTTACTAGTTTATCAACGGTTCGGTCTTGTCAAGTTCTAGGCTAGCTGGACCGAGTGGTCGTGTTGCGAAATTGTCAAAATCTGGCAAAATATCAGCAAAATTACGGTAAATCTCTGACAATATTTGCCGATTCAATTTCCCTACAGTAACTGGGAACTCCGCACTTACTATTTTTAAACAATCTTGATATGTGTTTTCTGAATGGCTTATGTATCCAGATGGAGGCTCTGTTATCTAAAATAAAACATATAAAATGCCCATATGTATACGTCATAGTCTATTTATTTCATTGAGCAACACTGAAACTAATAGACAATGACGTATCCATACAGGCATTTTCTAAGTCAAATCGAGGCATAGTTTCACGGATTTGATGATATCGTAATGATAATCATTTATACTATCCACTTATTTATGTTTATTTTTTTGTTCCTATGATCTGTTACACGATGATTTAACATTATTATTGTAAGATATGTAACGTGCCCCGAGCGGAAGGCACACAAAACAGATTATTTGTCTCAGCCTATATATATAATTTTTCACCTAAAATGATTTCAAGATGTCTGAGCAATGTATATTGTTTTGAACAATATAATAAAATTTTCCTGAGCTACTTTGCTCCAAAATGATTTCAATGATTGCTGAAATGATTGGGGTGAAACACAATAATCAGAATAAGAATCAGCTGAACATATAACAATATTCCCAGGACAATGAACCTCCTGGACAAAAATAGCTGATGCTAAAGTTTCAACCACTCACCCAAACAAAAATCACAGTCCGAAACATAACAATCACACAAGAACTTCAAGCACGATCTCAGCGCATATGCTGAGCAATAAAACTATATGAAACACAATGATGTTTCGAACTACTTTCAACAGATCCTCAAACAATAACACACTTGCATCAAGCAAACCTGAGCAACTAAAACTTTCAAATTCTGCTCAACAAAGTCAACAAATCACATCTAAACAAAACCTCAAGCAAAACGCCTTCAAACATACCCTCAACACTAAAACGCTGCTGAACAATAGTGTCTCAGACTTATGTGATATCCCGAGGATACGAGAACCTCTTCGTCAGCAATAGTCTGGGAACACTGTCTAACCTGAAACCTATCCTCAGCACCTATTCTGAAGCTACCTAAGGGACAGAAGTGTCTCAGACGCATGTGTTTCCAGCAATTGTCTGAAGGCACTATCTAGAAACCCTATCCTCATCACCTACTCTGAAGCTACCTTAGGGACACAAGTGTTTCAGACGCATGTGTTTCCAGCAATTGTCTGAGGACACTATCTAAATACCCTATGCTCAACATCTACTCTGAAGCTACCTTAGGGACACAAGTGTTTCAGACGCATGTGTTTCCAGCAATTGTCTGAAGACACTATCTCAAAACCCTATCAACCCTAGCTTCAACCAATACTATTCACATCATACATGTTGAACGAAACAACCCGGTCAATATGCCCTAGTACAGTGATGTACTATATTGGACCTATAATGCAGACCAAAATGTTGAATCTCAACAATGTGAATACCTCGACACTCGGCGACAGACTGCCCTGTATCAATGAACGGTAATTGCTTTTATACCATCTGACGGAAGTCCTCGGACTTTACCGTTCAACCACACTAATTTAACACAAATCATTCAAATAACCCAAAAGATTTAGCAGTTAGACTCGCCCCAAGCTAAATCATCAAATAATTTTCCTCACAGATAAAACCAACTTGAAACAAATGCTGCATACTTACTCCCGACAGTTTCTGTTCTATAAATAAATTGTTGGAATCCCAAGTAATACAACATCAGACTGTTTCCGGTTTTGTTTTGTTATTCGTTCTGACAAGACGACAGTAAAATATCAAATATGAACAATCTTTTTAGGTTTGGCCATTGAAGGTCCACCTATTGATTCATACAATGCCCAGCAAGCCCTTGAACTATGGTGGCAAGGGGACAAAGGGCCAGACGTCCTGAGTGATGTGTAAACTAAAACCCAGTAGATTTCTATGTGTAACTCATACCTGACAAGTGACATTTTTTAAGTTCAGTGTTGTTAATAATAAATCATGCTTGACAATTTCAGAGTTGAAGCGATTTTATATAATATTGTGCTTGTAATATTGATTAATTATTTTGTTTGTTCATGGTGTATATGCATATTTAACTTCTGTACATATATCAGTGTTGTACCCTTTCAACAACTCAGTGTACATTTTCAGTGTTGTAGTACCGTTTACATGTCGGTCTAGTTCATGTTAGGTCAGGTCTAGTAGATTTTCAAAGTAACTGGACCACTGGTCCAGTAAGTAAAAAAAAGTTAACGTCGAACACTGCAAGGGGTAAATGGTTAGTTGTGGATCTCACACATTCCCTGACATTGATAACAAATTAGACATGGGAGTATGTTTGCACAATACAGAATGCCTAAACCTTAATAATCAGGGTTATTTCAATGAATTTTGATGTATTAAAAAGACCCAGGTATAATAACTACTGTTATAAGAACTATGCTAATAGTGATCTTTATGATTACAATTCAGTGTCTTGTTGTTTAGGACAAGAGAACAGCACTGCACCTGGCCAGCAGGGGAGGATTAACTGGAACAGTGCAAGTCTTGTTGAAATATGGGGCCAATGTGAACGCTCAAACCACAGTAAGTAGTGCAAGTAGTAGTTAGTAGACATATCTGGTAACATAACTCCACTTAGCTTTTGTGTTGCCAGCGATAGCATGTTGACACATAGTAATAATAATTGTATGGATCCTATTGCATAATTACATGGCAACCTAACTTCATGTGGTTTTTAATTTTTCTGATACTAGAACCAGTAGTTCTTACATTTGTTGCCATCTTTAAGACTTAGATCAGGTTGGCTGCACTTTTGTGACCATCTTAGTCTAATATCAACAGTACAGGTGTACAGGTGCAGTACAGGTGTGGCCATCTTTGACAATTGCCCAAGATCATAAAACTAAATCTGGAGAGCAGTCACAAATCTCGAGCATCTAATTGGCTGAAATGGCAACCAGTCTCCATTTCTGATTGGCTGCCATTTCAGCCAATCAGATCCTTGAGATTTGAGACTGATCTCAAAATTTAGTTTTATGATCTCGGGCCCAGGATTGTGACCCGTTTCTCACTCCTAGATCGCATGCTCATTTGTTACCATTGTAGCCTAAATACGTATGCACATTCCCAGTTTGTGTGTATAAAGCTTTAGGGGAGCAATTATTGGTTGTACTTCAATTTTGATGTAAACATTTAATATGCCTAAATCTCATAAAAACCCATGTGATCACCTTTCATACCATTTGTGTAGGGTCAACAAACTCCAGTGTACATAGCATCATGGCGGGGGAAAGCTGATGTGGTAAAGTTACTGGTGGAAGCAGGAGCTGATGTTAACATACAAGAAAAGGTAAACAGCTTGTTAATAAGCCGTTACTCCATGGGATATGGCTGTTTGCCCATAGGCAACAGTGTAGATCCAGATAAGCCAATACATCTGTGCTTTCTGATCAGGATTTTCACTCTGTTTGCCTTAGTTTCAAAGGGTATTTCTGACCAAGAGGCGACATGTGTACATCTAAATTAGTCGACATAGATCAGAGCTTTTTATCAGAAAATTGGGAAAAGTCCCTGGCATTTCCGTTAGGGAAATTTATTTGCGATAATTGTTTATTTTGAGAAAACAAAATTAATTGAAAGATGGGTTCTAGTTCATAAAATTGAATAGTAATAGGTATTTTTAACTTAAATCTAATTTTTAAGCACTTTATTTTTCACACTAATTTTCAAACACCTCAAAGGGTTTTTAACCATTTTTGACATCTTACCTAGCATTTTGGGAAGAGTCTCTGCCACAGTTGGGAAAAAATACTATATTTTTGAATTGGGAAGAGGCCTTTTACAGGCCTGCGTTATATAAGCATGAAAAGCCCTGCAGATGTGCCAGTTAATCTGGATCAACACTTGACACACACATGAAAAACAAAATATATAGTAATTTATTAAAAGGTCATTCCATTGGAATCCTAGCAATGTTAATAAAATTTATAATAACTCTCTTTAGTTATTCTTAGAGAATCAATGGCAATAGCACAGTCTTTTAACTTGCTATCTACCGTATACAATTATATTATAATACTTGAACTATAAGGGATTTAATGGTATTTCCAGAAAATTGAAAGTATGCTTCATACCTAAAATTGATGAATCAATAGTTTGAGCAGAAATAGATGTAACTGATTTATAAAATACTTAAAATCAATTATCTTTGCTCTAACTTAAAACTCAAATACAAGCTGAAATAGGCAGTTGAAGTGATGTTTGTTTCTTACTGGAAACTTACATGTTGAAGATGCACTACTGCAACGTAAATGATGGTAAATGAAGAAGATTGTTTAATAGTTATAAGATTAACTTTTTATACTAATATCATTATCTAAACATAACTTACTTTCATGATCAAAATGTTAAACACAAAGTTTAGAACACATATTATGTCTTATTTGCTTCAAGTATGGACACAGATCACCTTGTACATAAGAGAATTCTAATTAGGGTCTACACTATTCATTATACAGCTGTAAAATGCTTAGGTCACGCTTAGCCACAAAATAGGGCATCATCCTTTTTGCCTTTCTATTATAGAATATATACGGCTTTTGTCACATGAGCAAACAGTGTAGATAAAAGACAGACAGCACATCAGTTCCTATTGATCAGGATCTTCACTGTTTGTTCTATGGTCAGAAATAACTTAATAAATAAAAAAAAGCAAACAGTGTAGATCCTGATCAGATGTGGCTCCCAATCAAATAGCAAAGATATGCAATCAGATTTGGATCTCAATGTTTGCCCTTGCTATATTTAATATAGGTGTTTAAATAAGGGAAAGTGTTAAATATTGTGAAGCCTGTACTGAGCACGTATGGCTTAATTGTTGCAGTTTTAATTACCTGTTAAGAGCAGTCACTACCAATCTGTTAATTACAATAGATGGAAATTGACCTGTCTTTTTAAATTCTTGCCATCTATTTGCTCAGTCATAATCTGATGAAACAAATAAACAAAATGCCCTTTGTATTTCCAGGATGGTTGGCTCCCGTTACACTGGGCAATGAAACACAACAAAGAAGATCTTGTAGAGTACCTTGTAATGAATGGTTCATATATAGACATCCCTGCTGGCAAGGTGAGCTTTTACAATCATTTAATTATTCACATTATAATATGTCAGGGGCAGTTTGAGGGTATTAAGAATGAAACATTTATTATTATGCTCCCCGAAGAAATTCGGGGGAGCATACAGTCGCCGGGTTGTCCGTCCGTCCATCAGTCTGTCCGTCTGTCGGTACGTCCGGCATTCGTGTCCAACCCATAACTTTGTTATTTGAAGTCGGATTTTAAAACTATTTCACAGAAATGATCACCATATTGAGACGACGTGTTGCGCGCAACATTTGGGTCGCTACCTTGAAGGTCAAGGTCACAGCATCACCTTTCAGCTAAATCGTGTCCAGCCCATAACTTCTTTATTTGAAGTCGGATTTTAATACTATTTCACAGAAATGATCACCATATTGAGACGACGTGCAACATATGGGTCGCTACCTTGAAGGTCAAGGTCACAGCATGACCTTGCAGCCATATCATGTCCAGCCCATAACTTCTTTATTTGAAGTCAGATTTTAAAACTATTTCACAGAAATGATCACCATATTGAGACGACATGTTAAGAGCAACATTTGAGTCTCTACCTTGAAGGTCAAGGTCACAGCATGACCTTGCAGCAAAACCATGTCCGGCCCATAACTTCTTTATTTGAAGTCTGATTTTAAAATCATTTCACAGAAATGATCACCATAATGAGACGACTTGTTGTGTCGCTACCTTGAAGGTCAAGGTCACAGCATGACCTTGCAGCAAAATAGTGTCCGGCCCATAACTTCTTTATTTGAACTCGGATTTTAAAACTATTTCACAGAAATGATCACCATATTGAGACGACGTGTCAAGAGCAACATTTGAGTCGCTACCTTGAAGGTCAAGGTCACAGCATGACCTTGTAGCAAATCATGTCCGGCCCATAACTTCTTTATTTGAAGTTGGATTTTAAAATCATATCACAGAAATGATCACCATAATGAGACGACTTGTTGTGTACAACATTTGGGTCGCTACCTTAAAGGTCAAGGTCACAGAATGACCTTGCAGCAAAGTCGTGTCCGGCCCATAACTTTTTTATTTGAAGTCGGATTTTAAAATCATTTCCCAGAAATGATCACCATAATGAGACGAGTGTAGAGTGCAACATTTGGATTGCTAACATGAAGGTCGAAGCATGACCTTGCAGCAAAATAGTGTCCTGACTATAACATGTTATTTATAGTTGGATTTTAAAAACTATTTCACAGAAATGATCACCATTTCGAGGCGATATATCACATAACATTTGTGTCGCTTCCTTGAAGGTCAAGGTCACAGCATGACCTTGAAGCAAAATCATGTCCGGTCCATAACTTTGTTATATATATAGTTGGATTAAAAAATTGTCTGATTAGACTAGCACTACACTGTTTTCAAAATTCACCTCAATAGTTGTACAACTAACAGTGTTTGTGACAAAGAACCCATTCATGGAGCATCACCTGTCTTCGACGGTCTCTTGTTCTATGGGATATGGCTGTTACCCGTAGGTGAACAGTGTAGATCCAGATCAGCCAGCATAACTGTGACATATAATCAGAATCTTCATTATTCACTTTGAATCATTAGGTTATTTCTGACGAAGAAGCAAATAGTGTAGATCCTAACAGATAGCTTAGATGTTCCAGCTGATCTGGATCAACACTGGTTGCACACTTGATAAAACCCATATATACAGTGTAAAGTAGCATCTAGCATTCCTGTAGTCCACATTCAAGCAACAACCAACATAATCAATGGCTGATTAGATTGATGAAGGCTTGTGTTCTTAAAGTAGACATATCATGTGAAATTAATAAAGACTGCTAATAATTAATTAAATGCTAACGTAATTGAGGGTTTATATTCACATAGGAGGATGTTATCCACAACAAACTATGAGCAGGTTTAGTTTTAATCGGCTGTTTACAAGATTTTAGATAAGCTGTAAAATAGTCATTATAGAATCATTTAATTGATGTAACAGAAGCAGCATGTAGCATAATATCTAAACTAATAGTCATTTTCATGCCACAAGTTGATTTAATTTTGCAACTTCTGGTCTTTAACTTACAAACTTATAAAAGTTAAAGATGATATTTGTTCTGGCACAGGGATTTTTGCTGAAAGATGTTTAGCTTGCACTCTCAGGGTGTGTCCCATTTCTTGGTTTTCCATATTGAGGATGAATACAAAGTATGCATTGATTGTGATACAGGATATTTATTTATATTCTATTTCACAGACAAAGGTGCCGCCATTTATTGCTGCTTTGAAGGCGAGAAAGTTCCAGATTGCTCAAATACTGCTGACTCATGGTGCTCGGTGTACTCTCAGGGAAAAGGTAAACAATGCACTCTTGGTCCCAAGGTTATAAAACTGAGCATGGAAACCAGTCTCAAATCTCAAGCATCTGATTGGCTGAAATGGCAACTGGTCGCCATTTCAGCCAATCGGATGCTTGAGATTTGAGACTGGTTTCCAATCTCATTTTTATAACCTCAACCCAGGGAGACCAGTGTGAAGATTATAAAACTGAGATTTGAAACCAGTCTCAAATCTCAAGCATCTGATTGGCTGAAATGGTTGTTTTTATTTTATATACATTGTGTAATGAACAGAAACGAAGCCATCAAATTTTCATACTCAAATTGAGTCGAGCATGAAAAAAGTTTTATAATCACTGGGTCAGGTGACATAAGCTTCTAGTTGAGGAAAGTGTTAATTTTATCAAGATAAAAGTAATTACTTTGTATAGACGAAATATTCAAATCTGCGTTCATAATAATTGGTTTAAACCCAATTTTTAATATGCCCCAGAAAGGAGAAAGCATATAGAGTTGCACTAGACTGTCTAAATCTGTGGCTTCCTCATTGACTAACTTGTAGACTTGCACAGATGATCAATTAGTTAGGATGTGTAGATAGTCATGTAGAAAACCATTTTCCCCAACCATTTTAACCCTAATTATGGCTCTTTATTGATTTTGGTATTAAATAAAATTTTGTGGCATCAACTCCCCATTTACTATCTTGCAGATTTTGTTTTTAAACTTGCACCAATGATCAAGCAGGATGTGTAGATAATGGTATAGAAAAGATTGATCCTGTTACAGTTTTTACCAGAATTATGGCCCATTGTTCATTGTGGTAAAAACGTTTTGTGGCATCAACTCCTAATAAACTATTTGTTTAAAATCTTTAATACTGGCTCAGATAATTAGACATGATGTGTAGATTATTGAAAAGGAAGGAGTTATGGCCCTTAGTTTGCTTAAGAAATAACATAAATAACATTTTGTGTCCTTTACTTCTCATTTACTAGCCATTATGACCACATGTTGTTTATACATGATACCATGATTATCCAGGTTTTCTTTAGAAAATTTAAGGTTTTTAGATTGGAGAATGTCATTGGGTGAGTGGATGGGAAGGTTTCAACATTCCATAAAGTTTTTTGTGAAACTTGTTTTTTCTCAGTTACTGCTTTGAAGCTTAACGTTGTAAATGCCAAAAATCACAGTAGTAATTATGAAGAAAAGCTTCATAACCCCTGACAGTATTTTGCCAAAGATATGCCCCTTTTTCACTAAGAATTTTCATCAGTTTTTTGTGAAAGTTGTCTTTTTCTCAGTAACTATTCAAGGCAAAGCTTTGAAACTTCATAGTAGTTTTCACTTTAATATGTCACAGTGTCATGTGTAAAATGTAATTTACTGTGATTTTCCTCATATACTGTTTTCTTCTATTTTCAGGCAGATGCGACAATTAAAGTAGCCAGCGAATCGAACATTTTAAATTATCAAGTTGCATTCAATCTTATAAAATGTGGCACAGTGTTTTCAGAATGTCAGATAATAAGAATTGCAGACGAAATCGGAAGAGAAAATGTCCGGAAATCTTTACTGCAGAACTGCTGTGACCTTGACCAATCACTGCTAGGAATATGTAGGGCAGCTGTTAGAAGTCATTTAACCCTGTGTTGTCAAGGGAAATCTATTTATAGAAGCATTCAGGAATTGACATTACCAAGACTTCTTAAAGACTATCTGTTATATGAAGGTGACAGCAAAGTTTCGTTTGAATCTGTTGAATTGACCTAAAAATAGCTTATGATCTGTTTAGTAAATGTCAAGAATTGTTTCGTTTAATAAAATTGTTGAAAAGTTTAACTCAGCTCTGCAGTTAACAGTTATTTCTTTTAATAATTCTTGAACAATCATTTACTGATTATGATTGGAAGGCAGTTATAGAGTTATGCTGTACTACAGCTTCCCGAGTGTCAAACCAGTATTGGCACCGTCAGCACGATTGTGGATATTGCAGAAGACTTTTGCATTGAACCCGCAAACTCTGGATAAGAAGTCCGAGTGCTCTAACCCCTCGACCACTTTCCTCCACGTTAGTTACAATTATACCTTTGTTTTATCATATCAGTAAATTGCATAATTGATCTAAAGTAATGTTAATGGTACAAGATTAGATTAATTTAGAACGTGCATATTCTTGTTCTTCACTAAGCTTGAATATAATTATGAGCTGTTGTGCTCACTTTTTTGTAGTGCTAGTGTCATACTGCAAGTTTAAGGTTATGTTACCTAAACTGGTCACATTTTGGTCAGAAATAACCTAATGAATACAAAAGCGAACAGTTTAGATCCTGATCAGACAGCACCATTGTGCCAGCTGATGTGGATCTAAACTGTTTGCCCATGCAATAAAGGTATATGGAGGAAAGAGTTAAACCACACTTATATAAATACAGCTTTCAAATGTGCACACTCATTCATAATCATTTCCCTTAATGTAATCACAAAACATATTACTAACTTTCATGTGTGATTAAATTATCATGGCTATATTTGGACTTTAAAATGTTTCCTTGGAAGCTAACACATAGGTTTATGATAACTTTGGAACTTCCAACAGCTGTTCTGTAATGCCTCAAGTTGTTGGGCAAAGTAAATACTTCTGTCTTGAATTGTAAGTAAAATTATTGAAATTGAAAGACTTCCAATGTTGAGGTTGAATTGTGCTTGCAAGTGAATGTCATACATACAAAAATATCTGAAGAATGATTTGACCTTGAAAAAAACTGAAAAAGATTGGGATGTTAGTGGTCGACCTTTGTATTCAGTACCAGCTGAGGGTTGTAGGCAGTTCTGCCCAGAGAGTGTGTTCAGTACAGTCTGAGGATTGTGTTCAGTTCTGCCCAGAGATTGTGTTCAGTACAGTCTGAGGATTGTGTTCAGTTCTGCCCAGAGATTGTGTTCAGTACAGTCTGAGGATTGTGTTCAGTTCTGCCCAGAGATTGTGTTCAGTACAGTCTGAGGATTGTGTTCAGTTATGCCCAGGGATTGAGTTCAGTACAGTCCGAAGGTTGTGTTCAGTTCTGCCCAGAGATTGTGTTCAGTACAGTCCGAGGGTTGTGTTCAGTTCTGCCCAGAGATTGTGTTCAGTACAGTCGGAGGATTGTGTTCAGTTCTGTCCAGAGATTGTGTTCAGTACAGTCGGAGGATTGTGTTCAGTTCTGCCCAGGGATTGTGGTCAGTACAGTCAGAGGATTGTGTTCAGTTCTGCCCAGGGATTGTGGTCAGTACAGTCCGAGGGTTGTATTCAGTGCCCAGGGATTGTGTTCAGTACAGTCTGAGGATTGTTTTCAGTTCTGGTCAGAGATTGTGTTCAGTACAGTCGACGATTGTGTTCAGTTCTGCCCGGGGATTGTGTTCAGTACAGTGAGCAACTTCTTAGTTTTTGCATACTCTAGAGTCATATTAAAATAATTATGTATTTTTATCATAGAAGATAAACAAAAACTGAAAAATCCAGCTTTAATGCGGTTTCCGCATTTACCCTTTGTTAAGGCCGGTTTTAAGTCCGGAGCTGTATACGGAAGTGGAGACATGCCGTTGAAACGCTTTGCCAAGGCTCCTGATAATAGGTTGCCAGTGTTTTATATTTTCAATATACCGTCAAACTTGTCTTCAAAGGCCAGAAAGGGGAAATCCAAAAGTAGTCTATCTTCATTCACAAGTGAAGTATCAGTCAGTGAGAATAATAAATTGTGGCCTTTTGTCTTCAGGCGGTCCTTGTTTACATGTGGTCCTTGTTTACAGGTGGTCTTTGTTTGCAGGTGGTCTTTTTGAAGGTTGTACTGCAGAAAATGACGCCATATCGCGAGGTTTTCATTTTACAAGTCTGTTTTGCTTCTAACACGAATGATTCTTCGATGACGAAAGGGTGCCCTAAGAATCGTTGTACTCAATATAAGAAGCTTAACTTTTGCTCATTTTGGCGTTCATCCATTTAAAACGTTTTAGTGTTAAAACTTGATGTAAATGTATTTGTTTCAAGCTAGGCTTGAATGGTTTATAGTTTAAACTTTTTTTTGTTAGATGGACATCGCTATTTATTGTATTTTTATATCTTTTATAGTATTGTTTAACGTTTGGCCATTTCATTAATGTGTTCATATTAGTTTCAGTATAAGTCGGGATTTCATAATTGAAAGATAAATAAATAGAGAACGATTACGCAATCGGGCGTGAGTTGTTCCCTGAAATGTGTTGTAAAATTCGTCTAAAAATGTAATTAAACTTTGGTATATTTTAAAACCATGTTAACATTTGGAAGAATTTTCAATTTCGATATTAAGGGGAAATATGATTTATATAAAATTTAAGGATTTAGTTCTATGTTTAGACAGGCAATCAGTTTTGTTCGCAACATAGATAATTATCATTGTTTTGAATGATTTGACAGTTTTTTAAATTTTCTTTGGAGTGTGACAACTTATCAAGAAAGGTTGACAAGTAAGCCTCATCTGGTGTCATAAATAATTTTAATCAAATCAATTTTGTTCGACGTGATATCGATCTTGATGCAATTATCAATCAGGCCAATATCCGGTCCCCAATCTGAGATGTTCACAGCCCCGCCTTCTGATATTCGGTAGTGTTCATTGGACACAGACCACCAAACCGGGGTCACAGTCCGAGCCTTCATAAGGTCGCTTATTGATGAAGGACTTCACAACTGCTCCAACAGAGAAATGACTACCACAATGTTCTTCTGTCAAGGAGGGAAGACGTTAAGCTGAGAATGAATAGAACATCAAGAGAATCAACATATAAAAATATAACTGGAGACTTGACTTCTTGTTCTTCAATATGGGTAAGCAATTTGTATTTCTATGTTACACGTATTCTAATATTAATGTAAAAAGTATTGTGTAATTCCCGGACTCCAATTGTTAACAAAACATAAGGATTTAATACTACAACAGTTACGATTTCCTCTTTAATTGCAACTTTCTTTGACATATGATGCTACTGTAGTTAACATTTACTTTCATTCAAGGGGTACAAATAATGTTGGAATTTTCATTTAAATAACCATTTATAGCCATTTATTTCTCCATCATGCTGTAATACTATAGCAAGGTTAAATTCCGAATGGTGTCCGCGGCAGTAAAAGATCACATAGAGAGTTTTTACTTAAATTATTTAGTTCAGTCCTTGATATGCAAGTATACTGAACCAAAAAAGAAACTTTCGCCAAGTTTGATTGTAGATATGTTAGTACAGTTTCAATCCTTTTGGCTGAAAGCTTACATTTTTGTAAAATAATGTATTGTGGTTCTTTTAAAATCGTCATTTTGGAGGAAAGGATCAGATTAATTGTTGAATTTTAAATTAAAATAAGGTAGGGTCGTTTCTAAAGTTAACAATCAGTAGCGTGTGTGACCGCCGTGCGCGATGCTGACTGCCTAACAGCGACGTCGCATTGAGAGCACAAGTTTGTTTATGTCAGCCTGTGGAATATTACTCCATTCTTCAAGCAATGCTGCTCGAAGTTCGTTGACGTTGTTTGGAGGGTTCGGACGTCGACGTACGCGTCTATCCAGATTATCCCAAAGATGTTCAATTGGGTATAAATCCGGACTTTTTGAGGGCCAGTCGTCGGTGAAATCAACGTTATGATTTTGTAAATACTGTATATTGACTCAGTATATGAGCGGTGTTCCTTTGCTCTCGCTTTTTAGTAGTTTTTTTTAAAAAGAGACATAAGTTGAATATATATATATATATATATATATATATATATATATATGTACAATTCTGATAAAAAATTCAATTAAAAACCGTTAATAATTATATATGATTATATATTGAACCGTTTACATAGTTGAAAGTCATTAATGAATGAAAATGTAGTTTCTTCTATTGAATTTAAAAGCGATCTAAAACATATTGAATTGGAACAGAACGATGTTGAATTTGAATTTGTTTAAAATTTGAAATGTAACTGGAGTTTTGAAAATTTAATTAGAAAAAAATAATTGAATTGGAACTTATTCTCGTTTTAATCGTCATATCCGCTGTCGTACTGGTCTTCCCCGCAGCTGGGTCTGACCGTATATAGTGGTGGCATGCCATGAATGAGGAGCTCCTCCCGGTATAACCTGTGGAATATCCTAGGGCTGGAGTAGAAGCTCATCTACGCCAGCCCTAGGATCTCGGATGATGTCCGGAATCCTGTCCGCCTTGAAGATGTTCCATGGGAGATCTTGTTCTGTCCAATGCTCCAAAGCCTGTCCTTGAAACTGGCACAGATGAGCATCGTTGTCTCTGATTGCCGTCAGCGTTTCCATTAACAGGGCCCTCCATAGAGTTAAAACATCTTCCGGATGTAATGAAGGCTTCCGTCCTTCCAGGGTGACTTTTGCTTTCACTACAGGATACACAAAATTTGTGACTAATGCCATCACTAGTCTCTCAAAATACTCTGAGTGAATCATGATTTCGAAGGTGTTGTTGTGTTCCAAAGGAAATTCAACACATATTTTACCAGGTTCGTATACCCTTCCGGTCTCTCAAAGAGTAATAGTGGAATAACAAGAACGTAAACTATATTTTGAAGAAAAGTTCATTCAGAAGTCTACAACGCAGACTTAACTTCCTGTATAGATTTGTGTTGTGCATAATTTCCCCAACACGTTGAGCGTACAGCACGGTACGTACCGCCAGGCAGGATCTTGCTTTCTATCTTCCGTATATGCACTAATGGCATGTTTTTCTCTTTCCTTTCATAAACTGTTAGTAGGTACGTTGTATATTGTGTGGCTCCTAATATAAAGATGACCGCATTCTTCTCAACGATGATATAATAATAATAATAATAATAATAATAATAATAATAATAATAACGATATCTACAAATAAAGAACAAGCTACCGTTTCATTAACTTTTCATCGAAAAACACTTGCAGACCTCATTATCATCTTAGACGCAAATTTAAATAACGTTAAATATTGTTACCTTAAATGGTGGCCATAAATCGGATAGGCCGACATCACGACGATTTTATCCCTTCTTCTTTCATATATCACCCTTACATACGTCGTACTAACCCCTCTTGCTCCTAGGAAACCTACAATTATTTGCAGGTTTTTCTCAACGATCATTTGCTTGTTAAGTTTTTCCGCCTTGTCGGGGTTTTCAATGCATTGTTGAATGCTTCAAATCATAGTTTGTTCGTTAAGAAATTTCGACTTTGAAGAATTTCCAAATAATTGATTGGCGTACACATGGTTTTATATATTTTTAAGGACTCATTCAGAATTATTGCTTTCTTTTCGTTTGTTTTTCGTTGTTTTTTTTTGTGTTTATTTTTTTTGTTTTAATTTGTTTTTGGTTGGGCGTTTTCAATCGAATTTTAAGAAGGGCAGGATGACCATCAACTTCTTCTCAACGATGAAACGCTCTTATCGGTTCTTTAAGAACATGCATATGTTTATACTGCTTAATGACATATTATAATATTATTGTTTGTATTTAGTTTTTCTATCATAACACACATAAGTGTTGCATAATTTATCCAGCACTGAGTACTGAGTACTGCCAGGCAGTATCTTGTTTTATATCTTCCGGAGATAGGATATGCAGTTCTGACATGTATTTCTCCATTTTCCTTCATTTCACCAACTGTCGTAGGTATGTTGTATATTGTTTACTGGCTCCTAATGAAGCGTAGTAATTAAATATCTCCAGGTATATAGAACACTTTTCTAAATTAATTTTCTCTAAGACTTAGTTTATAGAACAAATAATAATACCAAAGTTTCTCAACAGTTTTAAAAAGTAAATATCATAAATATAATTTCTATCAGCATATATTTCGATTGACATAATTTCCCCTTAAATAATTTAGTTCCCACTACCCAAGATATCGAATATGAATTGCCGTTTGCCGGTCCGTAGCCCGATATTTATCATCGACAGTTTTTTAACGATTAATACATAAACTTATAAAGAAACCTAATAAAAATAAAACCCTAAAATCTTTTAAGAAAATTAAGAATACAACATAAAGTTTATAATACATAAATACTGTTTAATATGATACGGTAAATTATTAATATAATTTCAATATTACATTACAAATCCCTTCCTTTCTTTTACAAAAACCAAAAAAGATATTTTGTGTCGGGAAATTAAACGAATTAAACGATAAAATTAGATGTTTCTAAGTACTTAATTGTTGAAAAAAAAGCAACATATGCATATCAGGAATCGCCACACTCAAAAAACACAGCCTCCCCACGCAGCGAAAAAGAAGAGAGGAAGATAGAGCGCATGGTTTATATATGTATGTCAATTCAAATAGGACGCCACAAACAATTAATAAACAAGAGAACCTTTGGGGATACCGCCTTGGAACGGTCAGTGGCAAAACAAATTGCCACTGGGGGTTTAAACCAGGTTCTAGGGTGCACCAACCTCACACTTGCCCCAACAGGTTCTCGTATCACAAAACAAGCACAAATTGTCTTGGTGAAATAACTCCAACCCACCCATCAGCTCAACAATGTTGCATGCAAAAGCATACAAACATATAAACATAAGAATTTAATAGCATTGCAAAGCCAAAGGGCGGGTACTCAATGATCTTTCCGAGACCAGAGCACCTGGAGTAAAATCAGCAAGAACACGATGACAGGGATAAAAGAAACAAATCGAGCTTTTAGGTTCTTTTAAGAAAAGATTTCCCCATAAACTTTCATAAACTCTTACACCCCTGCCACCGTCGTGCAACCAAAGAGGTAAGCATAATGATCAACTGTAATTGGGTTAATCACCAGGCCTGCAGAGCGCTGTAAAATATCATGTTGGTAACCTTTCTTTTTAAATTTACAGATGGTTTTTACGAATAACCGGGAGAAATTAACATCGCCTTTTATCTTCTTAAGTTTATAAATTAAATCTCCATAAAAAACTGGCTGTGAAATTCCTTGTTGCAATAGTGATTTTAAACTGCAGCTGTATTTATGAATTAGATCTGGATATCGGCGATAAAACTTGCAAAAGGTTTTCCTTAATTTGTGATACCGATAACCTTGTTTTAAAAGTTTTTCTGTAATGCAAAGATTACGTTCATTGAAATCATTCACATCGTTGCAAGCTCTTGAAAAGCGAACAAGCTGTGAGATATAAACCCCGTAAGAAGTTGCACGAGGAACATCGCCGTCTAGAAACGGAAAATTTACTATATTAAAATTAAAATCATCTCTTTTATCATAAATTTTAGTAGTGACGTAACTATTTTCGATGGATAGATTTAAATCAAGGAAGTTTGCTTGCTTTTCTGAAGTGTTCGCTTTGTTAAGCTGTAGTTCTTTAGGATAAATCTTATTAACCAGTGATGGAAAATGGTTATTATCTATATTTAATAAATCATCAAGGTACCTCGAGGTGTTGTTAAAAGCTGTAATAATATCATCTTGATGTTCGGTAGAAAGAGATAACATGAAATCTCTTTCATAACAGTATAAAAACAGATCAGCAACAAGGGGTGCACAATTAGTACCCATTGGAATGCCTATTACTTGTTTATAAATAGAGGTACCAAATCTCAAATAAATATTATCCAATAAAAATGTGAGCGCCTGGATAAGGTCTTGACAGGTCCATGAAGTATAATTATCATAAGAACCATCTGTAAAGAATGCCCTATGTTCATTACAAGCAATAAATGTTTTATTTTCTCTAGCAAAAGTTTTTTCAATGAGACTGGTTAGCTTGTCTCTTATTAAATTATGAGGGAGAGAAGTATACAAGGTAGAAAAATCATATGTAGACAAACAGAACGCCTGAAAATTATTTGATTTAAGTTTCTTCCAAACGTCATTTGAATTTTTTATAGACCAAAATAAATTTTTGCCAGTAGTTTCAAAAACTTTTTCGCAATACCTAATTACATGTTCTTTTATAGCTGTAAGACAAGATGTTAAGAGCACGGATAACTTTGTTGTAGTACAAGAACTAGAGTTAGCGATAAATCTTGCTTTGTACGGTGCTTTGAGACTAAATGCAATTAATTGTTGACACTGAGAGCACGTCCGTTACCCTGAAAAATTAACAATGAGAATTTTGATTATCTAATTAATGTTAAGACTTGCTCATTAAAAGTATCGGAAAACATAATTGCTAATTGACTTAATGATTCGTGTATAAATTTACAGTAAAGTTAGTCAGCTGTACCATTCTCGGAATAGGAATTTCCCAGTAAGGAGAACATGAATTTAAGTAAGTGCAGTTTTGTTGATATCATTTTTGTGTCTTAAATTTCTTCTAAATTTAATTAATAAACTTTGTATTAAGAATTTGAAGTTTTTTTACTTTCCGTACCCGTGACTTAGATACTGCTGACTGCAAGACATATTTACAACAAATATTTTCAAACAAAGCACATAATAATGTTCCTGAAAGGAAAGTACATGATAAATCAAAACAGCATGAAATGTTAAAACCTGAAACAAACAGCATAAAATTTTGGAACCTGAATAAAAAAAACCAAATGCATCTAAATTGTTCACTATTTCTAATGCACGAGAACACAAAAAACCATTTAAATTATCCAGTATTTCCAAATGAATGAACAGTAAATCCGTTTAACACAAAAAATTCAATAATTTATTCCCAATAAATCCATTTTTGAGTAACACAAAAAAACTTAGTTAACTACTACGGAGAGTCACATATTCCACGGCAATAATTGAAAGTCACAATTTCATTTTTTCCAGACCTTTACATGTACATAGTGAGTGGTTCTGGTTGTATGTCTCACGCGCTCCGTGTATCTGTGCTTGTTTTTCTTCTTTTTTATTGATGCAAGTGTTTCTGAAAAAATAAGTGAAGGGAAGTGAACGTAAAAGCATTTGTAATCATTCATTATCATATGTAATCATTCATTATCATATTATATACATATATTAATTCATAAAGGAAAAAATGATTTTTCCGATTTTCTTCATATTTTATGGAACGCAAAAATCAACAATAAAACCTTCTAAATAAAACATTAATTACTAAGTTAATGTGAATAAAAAAATATGTTGTAATTAAATGAAATATCGAGTTCCAGTTTCTTTTACGACTAAAAGAGTTCGCCAACGAGTTACCTCCCGTGTAGAAGAGACTGGTCATCACTATTTCCGAGAACGTGAAATATTTAAGGAAAACGAAAAGTTAACTACCTAATTAACGACAAATGAACAAAAAATAACAACCCGAACCCTGAATAATTAAAATAACATAACTGAAGAACTTATTAACTTTGTAGTGAAATAACCGCGCCCAATCAACAGTGTATGTACAATTGTTTATATCGCGATCAGAGAGAACCTGTTTACATAACTGAAAATTCATAAATGAAATGAAATAAAAAGAATTGTGTTTCTAATTATAGAATTTGAAAATCGATGTATGAAATTTTGAATAGGAAATAGAACAATAGTGAATTTGAATTTATAATTAGAAATTAACTGAAAATTTGAAAAATAGTGAAAAAAAAGAAACTAAAATTGGAAAGGTGTAAGCGTCGTATCCGCTTTCGCACTCGTCTTCTTGCCATTTGGATATGAACAGGTGGAGTGGCGGCAAGCCTTGTGTGAGGAGTGCCTCTCTGTACAGCCTGTCGAATATCCTTGCGCTTGCGTACCAGGTCATCTCCCGATCGCGGATAATGTCCGGAATCCTGTCCTCCCGGAAGATGTGTCTGGGCAGTTCCTGGTTATTCCAATGATCCAAGGCCTGGAGTTTGAACTTTCCTAAAAGTGCATCTTTCTCTCTGAAGCGCTTCCATGTACATGCCTCGCCAGAGGTCTAGAACATCCTGTGGGTGTAATGTCGGATATTTTCATTTCCTGATGACTTTGGCTTTCACCACTGGATACAAGAAGTTTGTACCCAGTGCCATCACTAGCCGTGCGAAATACTCAGGGTGAATCATTTAAGCAAGGAGTTGTCGTTTTCCGAAGGAAATTCAACAAGTGGTGAGGGATAATTGTGAAAAAGATATTTTTAAAAAGGTTCGTTTTCCTGGGGCAGGTCCAACGTGGTTGAGTCGGGATATGTTTACAGCCATTTGATTGTTGATGATTGACATTGTTCTGTTCAACGAGTGTCTGCCACGTTTGTATAATCTGTGATGTGGAAGTACGCATAAGGAGATTGACAGTAGATTGACGACCGCTTGTAATGTTTATGTTTTTACAATGTCATCAATAACTGGCAAAGGATAGAAACATGTTTTAGTGACCTTATTTAATTTCCTAAAATCTACCCAAAATCTTTTGCTGTTATCATTTTTCTTGTGAACCAGAATCACTGGGCTAGCATACGCGCTGTGCGAGGGTCTAAGTACCTTAGCCTGTAACATCAATTGCGTTACTCATAATTTTCCTGTCATTTAGTGGTACTCTATAAGGACGTTGTTTTAGGTTGAACCAAGCTTGGTAAATCCAATTCCCATAGACCTCAATGTTAAATTCCCAATATTCAATGCACATTTAACACGATTTCTATCATCTTAATTTCTAGACAACCATATATGACTGTGAAGATCTACATTTCATCTATTCAAAAACACACAGCAAATGGGGGGTTTACTTACTTGTAAGAAAATTACTGATCTCTAACCGAACAGACCGTATTTTAAACGCGGTATCGCAAATACGGTGCCAAAAATATACATCCGCTCTTCCGGAACTAGTACGCCTCTACCAAACGAGATATAGGCATGAAATTGCTTTCATTTATTTTCCTGACATGTTATTCCTGCAAACTAGTCACAAACAGGTCGATTTCTAACGGTCCCCCAGATGTAGAGAAAAAAATAGCATATATTGAAACGGACTTCATTCGAATGGACCACGGAGGAATACTGAGTTATTTACCTTAATACAACCTTTATCGGTTCGTGATCAACTGTGGGTATTTTCATTTTAACTGTATTAGTTTGAGTAAGCTCTGAATCATTATTTGCAAAAATATCCTGATTATCTGAGACCAAACCTTTTACATAATCATATTGCTCCGGGGGTGTTTTTATCTCGCTTAGATCAATTGTTGATTCCGTATTTAATGTCTTATCTGATAAATCATTGGTCGTACTTGTGACAGATGCTATGGATCCTCGTCAATTTGTTCTATTGTTGCTATGGGGCACCCTTGTCTTTAACGCATTGTCCTATTTGCAGTATTTACAATCATGACAGGAAATTGTCTATGTCCCCTTAATTTCAATACTGAATTTGCCACCATTAAGCCCTGTTCGGTACTTTTAAATAGCCATCTTCGACACACTTTAATTCGTAAATTTTTGATTTTTCAAATTTGCAATTTTTGCTTTACTGTCCATTTACATTATGTACACTTTAGGGTGTTATAACTGTACTTTTCTGAAGCCTAACAACTGAATTTATATGAATATCCTCTTCTAAATAGACAAACGTATCATGAATACTGAGGTACCCGGGGTCAAATTACAATCTTACCCAGTTATCTATAAGCCAATCTCTTCCTAAAATTGCCCTTCGATTCATATGTGATACTAAATAAAATTTATGCTTCAGTAAAACACCGCCAATTTTTGAAAGGAATTTCTACAAACCCTTCTACATTCAATGCATTTCCCCCAACCGAATGCTAGGATATATTGTGATTTCTTTTTAATCGGTATTTCTTTTTAAATAAGATAAAAGTTCGGCGGTTTATTAATGAAACTTCCGCTCCAGAATCTACAAGTGTTCTAATTTTATATTTTCCTACTCTAATGCTACATGAATTTGGATTACCTGCTAACGCTATGACAGGAATTAATTAGTTTAAAGATTGAGTTCGATCTGTTTCGCGGTGCGCTTCGGCATTCTCGCCATAAGTGTCATAATTTACCACAATTCCAGCAGTCCATTTTACTCTTCCAATTACAGTATTTGGAGTAAATTGTTTATTTTCTTGAGATTTTTGCCAATTCATTGTTTGAGTTGTTTCGGCCGAAACTGCTTGAATACTTTTCAAACGTTTTCTGCAATCCTTAATGTTATGTCCTATCTTTTGACAAAATTGACATTTGTGAGGCCTAACACGATCGACTTCCATAGGCTCGGAGGCAGAATTATTTTGTGAATCAGTTGACGTGCCAAAACGTAATTTGAATCTTGCTCGCAAATTTTGTTCGTTTTTGGCTGAATTTATAGCGGCGTCTAACGTAGTTGGATTATCACGCATTACCTTCATTTTTAAAGAATTTTCAGCTTATCCATCAATAAAAATGCCTATAATTTGATTTTCTATAATGTCTAAATTTGCTTGCTGATTTTGATCAGGTCTTGGTGCTACATAAGCATCGTCTACTAAAGATAATCACCGTTCTGCATACGAAGTTACATTTTCGCCAGGTTTTTGTTTGACATTTCTTAGTAAATAGGCCGCATGTTGCACATCTTGAACTTCTGAGAAACTAGTAGTTAATGCATTCTTTAATGCTACCCATGTACAACCTGCGTTGTCATTAAGGAATCTTAGAGTAAAATCAGATAAGGGTCCTACTGCGGTCTTGTAGCGTAGTAATTAAATAATCTCAGGTGTATTGAAACGAACACTTGTTAACGTTTCTAAATAGATTTACTTTTCGACTTCCTAAGTTTATAGATCAAATAATTATATTAAATTTTCTGAACAGTTTTCCATAATCAAATATCATAACAATAATTTCTGTTTGCATATATCCCGACTGACATAAGTTCCCCTTACAATAATTTGGTAATTTAGAATTCCCCTTGCCAAAAGAGTTCGAATGTGAATCGTTTTCTGCCGTCCTTAGCCTGGCTTTTTTTAGAAATCCTCGAGACGGTCGTACAGTACCCGAATGAATCATTTTGACATGATGACAGTTTTTAAGGTGTACTTCCGTCGTTCAATCGAAATATATGCGTGCAGTTATGTTTAATAATAGTAACAAATGGACATAACAGTAATTAGCAATACACGAAAACATGAAAATGACCTACGATAAAAAGTTACTTGACAGTTTGATAAATGAATGAATGAATCTTCTTTTGTACGATGCATTAACCCACATGTACATTTTATAACACTATATGATGAACACTTAAACTTTTAAAAGAAACCTAATAAAATAAAATCCTAAAACCTAGGAAGATTAAGAAATAAACTTTTAATTTTTATAATACATAAATAACCTATAATATGATGCGGCAAATTATAAATATAATTTCCCCATTACATTACAAATCCCTTCCTTTCTTTCCCAAAAACCAAAAAATAGATATTTTGTGTCAGGAAGGTGAGATTTAAACGATGATTAGATGTTTCTAATAATAAGTACTTAATTGATGACACTAAATGCAATTAACTTTTGACACTAAGAGCACGTCCGTTACTCTGAGAAATTAACAATGAGAATTTTGATTATCTAATAATGATATGACTTGCTCATTAAAAAGTACCGGAAAACATAATTGCTAATTAATTTAATGGTTCGTGTATAAATTTACAGCGAAGTTAGTCAGCAGTATCATTCTTGGAATAGGAATTACCCAGTAAGAAGAATAAGAAATTAAGTAAGTGCAGTTTTGTTAATATCATATTTTTGCGTGTTAAACGTCTTCAAAATTTAATTAATAAATCTTGTATTTAGAATTTGAATTTTAACTTCCCGTACCCGTAACTGAGATACTGCTGACTGTACGAATTATTTACAACAGTTATTTTCAAACCAATCATATAAAACCTGAAAGGAAAGTACATGATAAATCAAAAACAGCATGAAATGTTAAAACCTGAAACAAAACAAAAACAAAAACAAAGCATCTAAATTATTCAATATTTCTAATGCACAGAACACTAAAATATTTAAATTCCAGTATTTCTAAATGAGTGAACAGTAAATGAGTTAAATACAAAAATTTCAAGAATTAGTCTCCAATAAATCCATTTTTGAGTAACACAATTACAAAATTCATTCATTCCTTATAGTCCCATTTTGAATAACACAAGAAAATTTAAATGACACAAATAATTCCATTTTTGAATAACCCAAGTTTAAATAACACAAAAGGAATGAAATATCATGGAAAGTCACCCAATCAACGGCATCTTGTGTTCTGTGTTTCTGTGCTTTTTCTTCTTTTTCTTATGTATGATTTTCTGCAAAATAGGATGTTAAAACATCATCATAAATTATAATATACATATATTAATATAATCAAAGGAAAAATTGATTTTTCCGATTTCCTTCATATTTCACGGAACGCAAAAAGAAAAACAATAAAACCAAACAAAAAACTTCTGAATAAAACTGAATTAAGTACTTAGTTAATGGGAAGAAAAGAAAACATGATGTAATAAAATGAAATATCGATAGTTCTAGTTTCTGTTACGACTAAAGAGTTCGCCAACGTGTAGCCTCCCGTGTAGAAGAGACTGGTCATCACTATTTCCGAGAACGTGAAATATTTAAGGAAAACGAAAAGTTAACTACTTAATTAACGACAAATGAACAACAAATAACTACCCGAACCCTGAATAATTAAAGTAACATTACTGAAGAACGTATTGACTTTGTAATGAAATAACCGCAGCCCATCGATAGTGTGTAATGAAATAACCGCGCCCCATTGAAACAGTGACAGTGAAGGAACCCAACCGTGAGTTTTTACATCGCGAATAATGGAATTGAAATCGTTTACATAGTGGAAAGTTATTAAGAAATGAAAATGTATTTTTTCTAATTATAGCATTTAAATGTGATCTAAGACATTGAATTGCAAGCAGAACGATATCAAATTTGAATTTGTTTACAGTATGAATTTTTAAGTGAAATTTTGAAAATTTAGTAGAAAAAATACTAAAATTGGAACTTATGTTTAGATGTTAGTCTTCATATCCGCTGTCGTACTCATCCTCCTCGCCGCTGGTTCTGGCCGTATGTAGTGGCGGCAACCCCTGTGTGAGGAGTGCCTTTCTGTATAGCCGGTCGTGGATCTTTGCACTTCCGTACCAGGTCATCTCCCGTTCGTGGATAATAGCATAACCCTGTCCTCCCGGAAGATGTGTCTGGGCAGTCCCTGGTTAATCCACTGATCCAAGGCTTGGAGCTTGAATTGTTGTAAAAGAGCGTCGTTAGACCTCTCCAGTGGTCCAGAACATCCAGTGGATGCAAGGTAAGATAAAGGATGCAAAGTTTCTAAATAGAATTACTTCCTGATTTCTAATGTTTATCGATCAAATAATTACTTTTTCAAACAGTTTTCATAGTTAATAACATAATTCTAATAGCTATCAGCACAGATTCCGACTGATATAATTTCCCCTTAATTTAATTTAGAAATTTAGCATTCCCTTGCCAAAAGAGTTCGAATGTGAATTCTTGTTTGCCGGTCCTTTACCCGGTTTTTATTAGAAATCCCCGAGACGGTCGTACATTACCCGAATGCATCATTTTGACATGATGACAGTTTTTAATGTGTACTTCCTTCGCTCATTCGAAATATATGCATCCAGTTATGTTTAATAATAGTAACAAATTGACATAACAGTAATTATTAATACACGAATACACGAAACTGACCTGCGATTAAAAGTTACTTGACAGTTTGATAAATGAATGAATCTCCCTTGTACGATGTTTTAACCTACATGTACATTTTAAAACACTATATGAATAATACTTAAACTTTTAAAAGAAAACTAATAAAAATTAAATCCTTAAACATTTTAAGAAGATTAAGAATAAAACTTTAAAATGTTGAATACATAAATAAACTATAATATGATATGGTAAATTATTTATATCGGTAAATTATTAATATAATTTCCCTTTTACATTACAATCTTCAGGGTTCAACGAGTGATTCCTTCACTTTCCGATGACCTTGGTTTTCACAACTGGATATAGAAAATTGGTAACCAGTGTAATCTGAGTTATCATTCGAAGTATTTTGGGTGGATCATTGTTGAGAGTGTAGTGTAGTAACAGAAATTCAACACTAATATACCAATTATCACACTCAACTAATTCTACGATGACCCGCTCTTGTTCATATTCTGTTCGGTCAGGATTGTTTATGCATTTTTTTATTCTGCTTATCTTTGTATCCTCATAATTAAACGTAGACTGCACATCTTCCTGTATTCAAACGTGTAAGTTCCATAACCCCCTTCAATAAAAAAAATTCAACACTTTAAATATTTTGCATGGGATAAGACAAATAATAATAATAATAATAATAATAATAATGTATGAAGATTTATTATTTATTAGTTTTAATATATATATTATATATTTATATCATCGAGCACTACTAAGAAACAATAGTGGCGAGAGAAATCAACACTGCAAGAAGAGCATAATTCTAGTCGTTGTGTGCGTATTACTTTTTAGAGATACGAGAACCTGGGGGCAAGTTTGAGGTTGGTGCATCCTACAACCTGGTTTAAACCCCCAGTGGCAAATTGTTTTGCCACCGACCGTTCCAAGCCGGTAACCCCTCGGGTTCTCACTTTCATTAATTGTTTGTGGCGTCCATAATGAAATTGATTATTGTAATACCATGTTCTCTTTTCCTCTCTACTGTTTGGCTGTGTGGGTAGGCTATGTCTGCTGGATGTGGCCATCCCTGATATGCATATTTCATCTTTTTCTGTAACATTACTATCTGCGTTTCAAAGAAGAGTGAATGGATTTGTAAATTTTTCAATCCGCGCTTATTAGTGTTATTTCAGTTATGTTACTCTAAGTTTCACATTTTGACTTACCAATGCGAGACCCATCCAACAAGATAGATTTGTATTTTTCAAACCGCGCTCAAGTGTTAATTCAGTGATGTTACTCTCAGTTTCACATTTTGACTTACCAATGCGATATCCATCAAACAAGATGGATTTGTATTTTTTCAAACCGCGCCCAAGTGTTAATTCAGTAGTGTTACTCTAAATTTCACATTTTGACTTACCAATGCGAGATCCATCAAACAAGATTGATTTGTATTTTTTTTCAAACCGCACTCAAGTGTTTATTAAGTTATGTTACTCTAAGTTTCACATTTTGACTTATCAATGTGAGATCCATCAAACAATATAAATGATGTACGGAATTAAACGAACAGCTCCTCCAAGTTCAACCGAAGATACTTCTCTGTATAGGCCGGTTAAATCACGATCATGTTACGCCATTGTTTTTCGACCAGAACTGCTTTTAACTGTTTTGGTATCTTTACATGTTTTGGGAAGCCCAGTCGAACATAACTCTCGGCCTTCATGTGCTAAGGATTGTTCAGTTGTTGTTGTTGTTGTTTGGTATTTCCGTACATTTTGGGTGTTCGCGTCCAAGTCTCGGGATGCACCCACACATCCATGATGGCTGGTCATGTTCTCTATTTGTTAAATTCCTGCTGTAAACTGTCTAGAAAGTTGTTTATTTCCTGGTATATTTTTTTACACAAAGTTTGACTGAGATCGTCTAGAAGGCATATATCGTCAACCTGGAAGAGTAACAAGAAAAGGAAATAAGTGTGTAGTGTAATATGTCCTCTTGTTCTATTTTTTAGCGCTATACCACGTCATAGCTACCTGTTAATTGCGTCTTCTCTTTGACCGCTTTAGCTTCTATGAATATATTGTTATACGACGCGTGGACGTCATTGTCGAAATCATTCCCGTTCAGCCTTTGTTAAGTCTAGTGTTGGGAACGTTCAAGCACAACATTATGATAGGTAGGAAAGCTTTTATTTCAATTCCTCATACTTTCTAGCAAGCACTCCATCTGAAACGAGTGGTAAGATTCCATTATACGCATGTCCTCACAATTACCAGTATACTTGTCAGTCCTGTCAAGGTCAACGTTCTACTGAAGCTCACTGGAAACAGATGTATATTCTACATATCATATCAATGTAATACAACAAATTGAAATTCAACTTATAAAGAAACCTAATAAAAATAAAACCCTAAAATCTTTTAAGAAAATAATGAATACAACTTCAAAGTTTAGAACACATAAATACTGTTTAATATGATACGGTAAATTATTAATATAATTTCCCTATTACATTACAAATCCCTTCCTTTCTTTTACAAAAACCAAAAAAAGATATTTTGTGTTCCATTGTTGGAACCTGAATAAAAAAAACAAATGCATCTAAATTGTTCACTATTTGTAATGCACGAGAACACAAAAAAAACATTTAAATTATCCAGTATTTCCAAATGAATGAACAGTAAATCCGTTTAACACAAAAAATTCAATAATTTATTCCCAATAAATCCATTTTTGAGTAACACAAAAAAACTTAATTAACTACTACGGAGAGTCACATATTCCACGGCAATAAATGAAAGTCACAATTTCATTTTTTCCAGACCTTTACATGTACATAGTGAGTGGTTCTGGTTGTATGTCTCACGCGCTCCGTGTATCTGTGCTTGATTTTCTTTTTCTTATGCAAGTGTTTCTGAAAAAATAAGTGAAGGGAAGTGAACCTAAAAGCATTTGTAATCATTCATTATCATATGTAATCATTCATTATCATATTATATACATATATTAATTCTTGAAGGAAAAAATGATTTTTTCCGATTTTCTTCATATTTTATGGAACGAAAAAATCAACAATAACTTCTAAATAAAACATTAATTACTAAGTTAATGTGAATAAAAAAAACATGTTGTAATTAAATGAAATATCGATAGTTCCAGTTTCTTTTACGACTAAAAGAGTTCGCCAACGAGTTACCTCCCGTGTAGAAGAGACTGGTCATCACTATTTGCGAGAAAGTGAAATATTTAAGGAAAACGAAAAGTTAACTACCTAATTAACGACAAATGAACAAAAAATAACAACCCGAACCCTGAATAATTAAAATAACATAACTGAAGAACTTATTAACTTTGTAGTGAAATAACCGCGCCCCATCAACAGTGTATGTACAATTGTTTATATCGCGATCAGAGAGAACCTGTTTACATAACTGAACATTCTTAATGAAATAAAATAAAAAGAATTGTGTCTTAAATTATAGAATTTGAAAATCGATCTATGAAATATTGAATAGGAAATAGAACAATAGTGAATTTGAATTTATAATTGGAAATTAAGGCCCCAGTTACACAGACCGTCGGTGCCCAATCGGTTGTTTTATTTTAAGTAAGTCGCTGTTTTGATCGGTTTTCATGCGTTATTTTATTTCTGGTTTTCTGTGTAACCAGCATTCGGTGATTGACAAGTGTTCATCGGTTAAATAGATATTTCATGGGTTGCTGGTAAACATTAATTCTCATCTTTTTTGTTCTATCGGTGGTAAGTATTAGTTAATCGGTTGCTTATCGGTGGCCTATCGGATATATCGGTTGTAGACAGGTTGTCGATCGGTGAAATCGGTTGTAGACAGGTTGTCGATCGGTGATGTTCGGTTGTAGACAAGTTGTCGATCGGTTATTTGTATAATATTTTCACCGATCGAGAATTTTAAACATGTCTAAAAATCCCGATCGGTTATTTTTCACCGACGAAACTCATCTTTCCCCAATAACAATTGATAGGCGGCAAACAGGTGACCAATAGTTGATATCGGTGGTAAATCCCTTGTCATCGGTTCACTCCATTATTTTGCTAAAAAAACTACCGATCGATCACCGATGGCTCTGTGTAACTGGCGTTTAACTGAAATTTTGAAAAATAGTGAAAAAAAAAGAAACTAAAATTGGAAAGGTGTAAGCGTCGTATCCGCTGTCGCACTCGTCTTCTTGCCATTTGGATATGACCAGGTGGAGTGGCGGCAAGCCTTGTGTGAGGAGTGCCTCTCTGTACAGCCTGTCGAATATCCTTGCGCTTGCGTACCAGGTCATCTCCCGATCGCGGATAATGTCCGGAATCCTGTCCTCCCGGAAGATGTGTCTGGGCAGTTCCTGGTTATTCCAATGATCCAAGGCCTGGAGTTTGAACTTTCCTAAAAGTGCATCTTTCTCTCTGAAGCGCTTCCATGTACATGCCTCTCCAGTGGTCTAGAACATCCTGTGGGTGTAATGTCGGATATTTTCATTTCCTGATGACTTTGGCTTTCACCACTGGATACAAGAAGTTTGTAAACAGTGCCATCACTAGCCGTGCGAAATACTCAGGGTGAATCATTTAAGCAAGGAGTTGTCGTTTTCCGAAGGAAATTCAACAAGTGGTGAGGGATAATTGTGAAATAGATATGTTTAAAAAGGTTAGTTTTCCTGGGGCAGGTCCAACGTGGTTGAGTCGGGATATGTTTACAGCCATTTGATTGTTGATGATTGACATTGTTCTGTTCCACGGGTGTCTGCCACGTTTGTATAATCTGTGATGTGGAAGTACGCATAAGGAGATTGACAGTAGATTGACGACCGCTTGTAATGTTTATGTTTTTACAATGTCATCAATAACTGGCAAAGGATAGAAACATGTTTAGTGACCTTATTTAATTTCCTAAAATCTACCCAAAATCTTTTGCTGTTATCATTTTTCTTGTGAACCAGAATCACTGGGCTAGCATACGCGCTGTGCGAGGGTCTAAGTACCTTAGCCTGCAACATCAATTGCGTTACTCATAATTTTCCTGTCATTTAGTGGTACTCTTTAAGGACGTTGTTTTATCGGTTCTTGATCAACTGTGGGTATTTTCATTTTAACTGTATTAGTTTGAGTAAGCTCTGAATCATTATTTGCAAAAATATCCTGATTATCTGAGACCAAACCTTTTACATAATCATATTGCTCCGGGGTGTTTTTATCTCGCTTAGATCAATTGTTGATTCCGTATTTAATGTCTTATCTGATAAATCATTGGTCGTACTTGTGACAGATGCTATGGATCCTCGTCAATTTGTTCTATTGTTGCTATGGGGCACCCTTGTCTTTAACGCATTGTCCTATTTGCAGTATTTACAATCATGACAGGAAATTGTCTATGTCCCCTTAATTTCAATACTGAATTTGCCACCATTAAGCCCGGTTCGGTACTTTTAAATAGCCATCTTCGACACACTTTAATTCGTAAATTTTTGATTTTTCAAATTTGCAATTTTTGCTTTACTGTCCATTTACATTATGTACACTTTAGGGTTTTATAACTGTGCTTTTCTGAAGCCTAACAACTGAATTTATATGAATATCCTCTTCTAAATAGACAAACGTATCATGAATACTGAGGTACCCGGGGTCAAATTACAATCTTACCCCGTTATCTATAAGCCAATCTCTTCCTAAAATTGCCCTTCGATTCATATGTGATACTACATAATATTTATGCTTCAGTAAAACACCGCCAATTTTGAAAGGAATTTCTACAAACCCTTCTACATTCAATGTATTTCCCCCAACCGACTGCTAGGATATATTGTGATTTCTTTTTAATCGGTATTTCTTTTTAAATAAGATAAAAGTTCGGCGGTTTATTAATGAAACTTCCGCTCCAGAATCTACAAGTGTTCTAATTTTATATTTTCCTACTCTAATGCTACATGAATTTGGATTACCTGCTAACGCTATACTATATGTTGACAAACCGTTTTTCCTACCATCGACTTCTTTATGACAGGAATTAATTAGTTTAAAGATTGAGTTCGATCTGTTTCGCGGTGCGCTTCGGCATTCTCGCCATAAGTGTCATAATTTACCACAATTCCAGCAGTCCATTTTACTCTTCCAATTACAGTATTTGGAGTAAATTGTTTATTTTCTTGAGATTTTTGCCAATTCATTGTTTGGGTTGTTTCGGCCGAAACTGCTTGAATACTTTTCAAACGTTTTCTGCAATCCTTAATGTTATGTCCTATATCTTTTGACAAAATTGACATTTGTGAGGCCTAACACGATCGACTTCCATAGGCTCGGAGGCAGAATTATTTTGTGAATCAGTTGACGTGCCATAACGTAATTTGAATCTTGCTCGCAAATTTTGTTCGTTTTTGGCTGAATTTATAGCGGCGTCTAACGTAGTTGGATTATCACGCATTACCTTCATTTTTAAAGAATTTTCAGCTTATCCATCAATAAAAATGCCTATAATTTGATTTTCTATAATGTCTAAATTTGCTTGCTGATTTTGATCAGGTCTTGGTGCTACATAAGCATCGTCTACTAAATATAATCACCGTTCTGCATACGAAGTTACATTTTCGTCAAGTTTTTGTTTGACATTTCTTAGTAAATAGGCCGCATGTTGCACATCTTGAACTTCTGAGAAACTAGTAGTTAATGCATTCTTTAATGCTACCCATGTACAACCTGCGTTGTCATTAAGGAATCTTAGAGTAAAATCAGATAAGGGTCCTACTGCGGTCATGTAGCGTAGTAATTAAATAATCTCAGGTGTATTGAAAAAAACACTTGTTAACGTTTCTAAATAGATTTACTTTTCGACTTCCAAAGTTTATAGATCAAATAATTATATTAAATTTTCTGAACAGTTTTCCATAATCAAATATCATAACAATAATTTCTGTTTGCATATATCCCGACTGACATAAGTTCCCCTTATAATAATTTGGTAATTTAGAATTCCCCTTGCCAAAAGAGTTCGAATGTGAACCGTTTTCTGCCGTCCTTAGCCTGGCATTTTTTAGAAATCCCCGAGACGGTCGTACAGTAGCCGAATATATCATTTTGACATGATGACAGTTTTTAAGGTGTACTTCCGTCGTTCAATCGAAATATATGCGTGCAGTTATGTTTAATAATAGTAACAAATGGACATAACAATAATTAGCAATACATTAAAACATGAAAATGACCTACGATAAAAAGTTACTTGACAGTTCGATGCTTTAACCCACATGTACATTTTATAACACTATATGAATAATACTTAAACTTTTAAAAGAAACCTAATAAAATAAAATCTAAAACCTAAGAAGATTAAGAAATAAACTTTTGATTTTTATAATACATAAATAACCTTTAATATGATGCGGCAAATTATAAATATAATTTCCCCCGTTACATTACAAATCCCTTTATTTCTTTCCCAAAAAACCAAAAAATAGATATTTTGTGTCAGGAAGGTGAGATTGAAACGATGATTAGATGTTTCTAATAATAAGTACTTAATTGTTGAGACTAAATGCAATTAACTTTTGACACTAAGAGCACGTCTGTTACTCTGAGAAATTAACAATAAGAATTTTGATTATCTAATAATGATAAGACTTGTTCATTAAAAAGTACCGGAAAACATAATTGCTAATTAATTTAATGGTTCGTGTATAAATTTACAGCGAAGTTAGTCAGCAGTATCATTCTTGGAATAGGAATTACCCAGTAAGAAGAATTAGAAATTAAGTAAGTGCAGTTTTGTTAATATCATATTTTTGCGTGTTAAACGTCTTCAAAATTTAATTAATAAATCTTGTATTTAGAATTTGAATTTTAACTTCCCGTACCCGTAACTGAGATACTGCTGACTGTACGAATTATTTACAACAGTTATTTTCAAACCAATCATATAAAACCTGAAAGGAAAGTACATGATAAATCAAAAACAGCATGAAATGTTAAAACCTGAAACAAAACAAAAACAAAAACAAAGCATCTAAATTATTCAATATTTCTAATGCACAGAACACTAAAATATTTAAATTCCAGTATTTCTAAATGAGTGAACAGTAAATGAGTTAAATACAAAGTTTCAAGAATTAGTCTCCAATAAATCCATTTTTGAGTAACACAATAATAAAATTAATTCATTCCTTATAGTCCCATTTTGAATAACACAAGAAAATTTAAATGACACAAATAATTCCATTTTTGAATAACCCAAGTTTAAATAACACAAAAGGAATGAAATATCATGGAAAGTCACCCAATCAACGGCATCTTGTGTTCTGTGTTTCTGTGCTATTTCTTCGTTTTCTTATGATTATCTGCAAAATAGGATGTTAAAACATCATCATAAATTATAATATACATATATTAATATCATCAAAGGAAAAATTGATTTTTCCGATTTCCTTTATATTTTACTGAACGCAAAAAAAACAACAACAAAAAAATCAAACAAACAAACTGCTGAATAAAACTGAATTAAGTACTTAGTTGATGGGAAGAAAAGAAAACATCGTGAAATTAAATGAAATATCGATGGTTCTAGTTTCTGTTACGACTAAAGAGTTCGCCAACGAGTTACCTCCCGTGTAGAAGAGACTGGTCATCACTATTTCCGAGAACGTGAAATATTTAAGGAAAACGAAAAGTTAACTACTTAACGACAAATGAACAACAAATAACGACCCGAACCCTGAATAATTAAAGTAACATTACTGAAGAACGTATTGACTTTGTAATGAAATAACCGCAGCCCATCGATAGTGTGTAATGAAATAACCGCGCCCCATTGAAACAGTGACAGTGAAGAAACCCAACCGTGAGTTTTTACATCGCGAATAATGGAATTGAAATCGTTTACATAGTGGAAAGTTATTAAGAAATGAAAATGTATTTTTTCTAATTATAGCATTTAAAAGTGATCTAAGACATTGAATTGCAAGCAGAACGATATCAAATTTGAATTTGTTTACAGTATGAATTTTTAAGTGAAATTTTGAAAATTTAGTAGAAAAAATACTAAAATTGGAACTTATGTTTAGATGTTAGTCTTCATATCCGGTGTCGTACTCATCCTCCTCGCCGCTGGTTCTGGTCGTATGTAGTGGCGGCAACCCCTGTGTGAGGAGTGCCTCTCTGTATAGCCGGTCGTGGATCTTTGCACTTCCGTACTAGGTCATCTCCCGATCGTGGAAAATAGCATAACCCTGTCCTCCCGGAAGATGTGTCTTGGCAGTCCCTGGTTAATCCACTGATCCAAGGCTTGGAGCTTGAATTGTTGTAAAAGAGCGTCGTTCTCTGATGAACGTTAGTGTGTCTATATAGAGACCTCTCCAGTGGTCCAGAACATCCAGTGGATGCAAGGTAAGATAATGTCCCTTCCTGATGACCTTCGCTTTCACCACTGGATATATGAAGTTGGTGACTAGTGCCGTGAGAAGTACTCCGAGTTCTTTCTCATAAGTATAAATATTCCTAGTAAATTTCTAAGTGTCATAAGTTTCTTATATTTAAAGTTTAGTAATTTTGCCACGAGACTAACCAACCATTTCCTAAACGCCTTACGAGGCCCATTCCGGCCGTCCGGCCGTTCTCTTCTTTTTTATATAGATAATATCTCTGACTTTTATACAATACCCTAGACTGTTCATGCAGACTTATTACTGTTTCGAGATGACAGTTTGACATGAAGAAAATCTACATTAACAGTTATATAACGTCCTGCTTAATAATAACAAGAACGAGTAGAATGTAAAATACAGATGAAGACATGAAATTGACCTGTGGCTAAAATACCTGTAAAGAGTACACAAATAATTTGATGCTATAAAGAAATAAATTATTATCATAATTTCCCATTACATTACATTACATTACATTACAGTGTGATAACAAACCCTTTTCTTGCTTTCATCATCTAAGCCTGTTTAAACTGCATATTTTTCAATTGATTTAATCCAATATTTAAATTCTTTAGGATTTCCATCAAATTTTGGTACAACTTGCCCTTGAGTTCCCACCGTGGTGGAAACATTTCTTACTTGAGTAGCCAAGTCTTGAAAAACTCGTTCTATATTAGCTTGAGCCATTATGCAAAAAGAAATTAAATGTAACGAGCAAAAGTACAATAACCAGTTTGCTAACCTTGCTTTTCGGCGTGACGTATAGTTTTTTTCCTCCTCGGTGTTCCGCGACGACCTCTAGAAGTAAGATCCTGGTCACGGCACCAAAATCGCTCTTGTAGCGTAATAGTTAATTATCCCCAGGTGTATATTAAACAAACACTTGTCAAAGTTTCTAAATAGATTTACTTCCTGATTTCTAAAGTTTATCGATCAAATAATTACTTTTTCAGACAGTTTTCATAGTTAATAACATAATTCTAATAGCTATCAGCACAGATTCCGACTGATATAATATCCCCTTAATTTAATTTAGAAATTTAGCATTCCCTTGCCAAAAGAGTTCGAATGTGAATTCTTGTTTGCCGGTCCTTTGCCCGGTTTTTATTAGAAATCCCCGAGACGGTCGTACATTACCCGAATGCATCATTTTGACATGATGACAGTTTTAATGTGTACTTCCGTCGCTCATTCGAAATATATGCATCCAGTTATGTTTAATAATAGTAACAAATTGACATAACAGTCATTAGTAATACACGAATACACGAAACTGACCTGCGATTAAAAGTTACTTGACAGTTTGATAAATGAATGAATCTCCCTTGTACGATGTTTTAACCTACATGTAAATTTTACAACACTATATGAATAATACTTAAACTTTTAAAAGAAAACTAATAAAAATTAAATCCTTAAAACATTTTAAGAAGATTAAGAATAAAACTTTAAAGTGTTGAATACATAGATAACCTATAATATGATATGGTAAATTATTTATATCGGTAAATTATTAATATAATTTCCCTTTTACATTACAATCTTCAGGGTTCAACGAGTGATTCCTTCACTTTCCGATGACCTTGGTTTTCACAACTGGATATAGAAAATTGGTAACCAGTGTAATCTGAGTTATCATTCGAAGTATTTTGGGTGGAGCATTGTTGAGAGTGTAGTGTTGTAACAGAAATTCAACACTAATATACCAATTATCACACTCAACTAATTCTACGATGACCCGCTCTTGTTCGTGTTCTGTTCGGTCAGGATTGTTTATGCATTTTTTTTTATTCTGCTTATCTTTGTATCCTCATCATTAAACGTAGACTGCACATCTTCCTGTATTCAAACGTGTAAGCTTCATAACCCCCTTCAATAAAAAAAATCAACACTTTAAATATTTTGCATGGGATAAAACAAATAATAATAATAATAATAATAATAATGTATGAAGATTTATTATTTATTAGTTTTAATATATATTATATATTTATATCATCGAGCACTACTAAGAAACAATAGTGGCGAGAGAAATCAACACTGCAAGAAGAGCATAATTCTAGTCGTTGTGTGCGTATTACTTTTTTTGAGATACGAGAACCTAGGGGCAAGTTTGAGGTTGGTGCACCCTAGAACCTGGTTTAAACCCCCAGTGGCAAATTGTTTTGCCACCGACCGTTCCAAGCCGGTAACCCCTCGGGTTCTCACTTTCATTAATTGTTTGTGGCGTCCATATTGAAATTGATTATTGTAATACCATGTTCTCTTTTCCTCTCTACTGTTTGGCTGTGTGGGGAGGCTGTGTCTGCTGGATGTGGCCATCCCTGATATGCATATTTCATTTTTTTCTGTAACATTACTATCTGCGTTTCAAAGAAGAGTGAATGGATTAGTAAATTTTTTTAATCCGCGCTCAAGTGTTATTTCAGTTATGTTACTCTAAATTTCACATTTTGACTTACCAATACGAGATATATCCAACAAGATAGATTTGTATTTTTCAAACCGCGCTCAAGTGTTCATTCGTTAATGTTACTCTTAGTTTCACATTTTGACTTACCAATGCGATATCCATCAAACAAGATGGATTTGTATTTTTTCAAACCGCGCCCAAGTGTTAATTCAGTAGTGTTACTCTAAATTTCACATTTTGACTTACCAATGCGAGATCCATCAAACAAGATGGATTTGTATTTTTTTCAAACCGCACTCAAGTGTTTATTCAGTTATGTTACTCTAAGTTTCACATTTTGACTTATCAATGTGAGATCCATCAAACGAGATAAATGATGTACTTAATTAAACGAACAGCTCCTCCGAGTTCAACCGAAGATACTTCTCTGTATAGGCCGGTTAAATCACGATCATGTTACGCCATTGTTTTTCGACAAGAACTGCTTTTAACTGTTTTGGTATCATTACATGTTTTGGGAAGCCCAGTCGAACATAACTCTCGGCCTTCATGTACTAAGGATTGTTCAATTGTTGTTGTTGTTTGGTATTTCCGTACATTTCGGGTGTTCGCGTCCAAGTCTCGGGATGCACCCACACATCCATGATGGCTGGTCATGTTCTCTATTTGTTAAATTCCTGCTGTAAACTGTCTAGAAAGTTGTTTATTTCCTGGTATATTTTTTACACAAAGTTTGACTGAGATCGTCTAGAAGGCATATATCGTCAGCCTGAAAGAGTAACAAGAAAAGGAAATAAGTGTGTAGTGTAATATGTCCTCTTGTTCTAATTATCAGCGCTATACCACGTCATAGCTACCTGTTAATTGCGTCTTCTCATTGACCGCTTTAGCTTCTATGAATATATTGTTATACGACGCGTGGACGTCATTGTTTAAATCATTTCCGTTCAGCCTTTGTTAAGTCTAGTGTTGGGAACGTTCAAGCACAACATTATGATAGGTAGGAAAGCTTTTATTTCAATTTCTCATACTTTCTAGCAAGCACTCCATCTGAAACGAGTGGTAAGATTCCATTAAACGCATGCCCTCACAATAACCAGTATACTAGTTAGTCCTGTTCAGGTCAACGTTCTTCTGAAGCTCACTGGTAACAGATGTATATTCTACATATCATATCAATGTAATACAACAAATTGAAATTCAGTTATGCAAGTCTAAATTATGTCGTCGCCATCGTCACAAGACCCAAATAAAAGAAAAAAAACTATTGTTTCTGATAGAACACATAAATGCACGATAATTAGTAAGAAACTATAATCACTTATCACCATGGTCACCGATGGACCTCTTCTTTCATGACGTCACGGAGAACATGTTCGTTTCTACCGGTTAAATCCGGGGACATTTCCCATTCATTGGGCCCACTACGGGAACCTGGGACGCTCAAACCTAAGTATTTTTTGTTGTTGTTCGCTTCTAAAGAACCGTTTATGGCTTGTTTGCCAGAAAGATCATTATGTTATTTTAACCTTCAAATTGTTTAGACGGACCAGTTAAAAGCAATTTGATTTCGACCATTTTTTGCAGTGGGGATGCTTAATTAGTAATTGATAATACACGAAAATGACATGTGGCAAAGTACTTCTTGACAATTATTGTGCTTTCCTTGTTCTACGTGTTAGCCTACAAGATCATTATGTTATTTTAACCTTCAAATTGTTTAGACGGACCAGTTAAAAGCAATTTGATTTCGACCATTTTTTGCAGTGGGGATGCTTAATTAGTAATTGATAATACACGAAAATGACATGTGGCAAAATACTTCTTGACAATTATTGTGCTTTCCTTGTTCTACGTGTTAGCCTACATGAACTTATTATTATTTTATACGAAAGAATATTTAAAATTTAGAGAAACTAATTCTTTGGTTTGAACCCATTGTTATTGGATTTCAGGACTTTGAAAAGTTGTTAACCACGTGTCAACAAGACGACCAATCCACACAAAAAATTCAACTCAGCCATTGGGACTACCATTATCAACATGGATGCAATAACTCAGCCCACAGCCACGTCCGGTCCACAGGGTTCGACCCTGGCTAGGCACGGAATGGGACCGCTTCATAAACAATCCAGAGTCATACACAGAGTGACAACCATCTCCCAACGGTCGAGGCCGGGGGATATTCCGTTTCGTACCAGAGCCACGATGATGGTTTTTTCGATGATGATGAAGGGTCAACGTTGGTGTTGCCAGAAATGCGAAGAAGCGTTAATAAAACAATAACAGGCCATCATATTACTTGAACAACAACAACCGACATCACCCCGTTGCTCTTACAAAAGCTATGAATAAAGTTTTATATACCGTATAATGGGTTATTTTCGCGAGCATAATATTTTCGCTATTTTCGCGATCGTCGTGAATTCGCTAAAATAAAAAACGCAAAATATTCCCAACTTTATTTTCGCGAAGTGCAATGCTGATGAGCGATACTTTTAAATAATCTGTTTGAAAAGGCTTTATAATCGTCTTAGCCAGCGGGATAACGCTTTTTTATCGCTTCATAGTCTATATCTGCGGTGGAAACTGTCATTATTCCGTCGATAAAAACATTATCACCTTTGTTATTAAAATGGATGTCAATTATGCTACGGACAATTTGATTTATAATAGTTTGATAAAATACCACTGTTAAATGCGCAGCTTTCACAGCTTTAACACTTCTTCTGATAATACTTAATTTTTACACCTGTACATCTGCTGGCACAGGATTACAAAAAAAAGCAATAATAATGCACTGGAACATTAAAAACGCGAAAATTAATATCTGCGGGCACAAATTCGCTAAAATTACAACCGCGAAAATTTAAATTATGGCAAATCGCGAAAATTTTCGATCGCGAAAATAACCCATTATACGGTATGTATGCATATGTATACATGTTGCTCTTATTGTTATTTTGTCTTTGTGATTGCTGTATTTAATGTAATATAATAAGCAACTACAGCGATATCAAATCGTACTCGATGAACCTGCCAGAGGATCAGCGGGTACCTTTACTGTATCGGCCTGTTATCGCTTTGGTTGCAGATTGTTTATTATTACAAAAGTTATATAAACTGGCCTATAATACTGGAGAAGCAAGGCAGTTGCTATCCAGAGAGAGCTATCCAGAGAGAGCTATCCGAGATGCGGTATACTAAGTAGGCGGAAGTCTTAGTAGCTCGTCCGAACGACCTACGACGAGGGCTCCTAGGCCGACATTCATACTTAACTTTTGTTAGTGTTGTAATTATGCAGTAATTCCGCGACAAACGCCTTTGTGGTGCCGTGACCAGGATCTTACTTCTAGTGGTCGTCACGGCAAACCGCGGAGAAAACTAACACTTACGTCACGCTAGAAACCAGAATGATGTCTCGAAACGTCGCGGAAGTTAACATGGAGGCAAACAGGTCAGTTCCTTTTGCTCGTTTGAATCGAATCTTAACAAGATAACACGGAACTGGTTTTAGAAAAATTAAAAATGTAGGTTTCTTTATAAAGAATTTGCTGGGGAAAGGGGGTTATTTTTGGTTATTTTTAAAGATTAAAATGTTAGACAACGTGCCGAACTCTTGTTTAGTTAATTTTGGAAATTTAACAGTTAGATCGTTAATTGACTCAGGATCTTCTGTTTCTTTGATTAATAAAAAGCTTTTTGAAAAATTAAAACTCAAACCAAAATTGTTAGAAACAAACATATCACTTAAAACGGTAGACAACAAGAAAGTAAATGTTTTAGGTTTTATATCAGTAGAAGTAAAGTTAAATAAATTGAAAATTTTTCACCAATTCGTTGTAGTTTCCAACATTTTGCAAAATGTTATTTTAGGAAAGGATTTTTTAAACAGCAATGGCTGTAGAATTTTTTACGATCATATAAATTGTTTAATGATCAAAAATGTTCAGTACCAATGCAAAATAATAGGGAAATTTCATCAATTTTAAGGAGGAAAAAGAATGTTATTTTAAAACCTTTCTCTGTTAATACTATCCAGTGTAAGGTAAAAGAAAGATCCGCGTTAAATAAAAATAAATGTTATGACATTTGCTCTCTGGAAACTGGTTTCATTTCAAAAACACAACATGTGCAATTGCATTCAAAATTTGTCAAATATCAAGTACAGAATATTCCAGTGGTCATTACCAATTCATCCAACAGACATGTCAAGCTGAAGCGTGGTTGCACGATCGGCAGGTTAATAAATAACACTTATGGGTCACTAGATTCGGTACAGATAAGTTAGACCGAAGATTTGCGTATATCAAATCACCATAACAGAAAGCTTCCTCGGGGTCATTCACGTTCACCTGTCAAATCAACCAGGTATGCTGTTAAGGCTGGCGTAACATTGCACCAATCCAATACACAAACAGCGCAGTCTAGACAGTCGATTGGTAAACAACGACAAGACAAGACAAGTCATGATCCAGCAAGTATTAGACATACATTCAATACACTATCTAATACAGATAAAAGAGACCATGACTCCAATACCTCCAATTACATTAAGACTTACACTGCTTTGAATACATTTCCAAAACAAACAGGCAAACCAGATTATCACACCAGTAAGCCAGATTCAAATGTCTTAACTACTTTTATTAATAGGCTAAGAAAACAAATTTTTGATGTCGGAGATAAATTTAAATGTTCTGAAATTTTGTCGTTTAGTTTAAGTACAAGCGTTGTATTATTGATATTTTACAAGATGTTATAACTAGATTAGGTGTTTTGACTGTGTCGCGTTGTTAGCGCTGTGTTCAATCTTGTTAATAATTTTTCCAAGCATATCGGTAGTGTATAAACATGTATGGATTTACCTGAATAGAAAACAGTAATACACTGTTGTTTATCGCGATAAAGATGCGATGTAGTTTTAATTAATTATGGTGATGGTGCATCTGGTGATGTCTAAATCTATGTTTAATTTCCTGTATTTTGGATCAGCGCGTTTCAGTCTTAGATGCGTTATATCATGAATTGACTTAAGTGTTAAGTCGTTATTTTGCAAATTGTTGCTGAGTCTACCAGCGGTGAGGTCAGTGAGCCTTTTTTAAAAATTAAGTCATTATGGCTTTGTTTGCTGCGAATGTCAGCGGGAAATATTTTAGGCTTACAGAAGTACATTTGTACGATTTTAGGCGAGTGCGCTAACAATGTCGACAATCGAAAATGATTGTCACGTGATTCGTGAAAATTAAGTTGTGCGGTTGTAGCACATATTATTATTTTTCTGTTATATTATCGCGAGTCTATCGCTAAAATCTATCATTGTCATTAATTTTAATGCAAGCGCAAGTGCGCTAACGATGTTGACAGTTGAAGCTGTCAAGTAAATTGTAAAATTAATTTGTGCGGTCTCAGCACATGTTCTTTTGCATATTCATATGTATGTATTGCATCGCGAGTACATCGCCGTCAAAATATCATTTATTATAATTTTTGTAAGTTGTGCGTCCGTACGCACATGTCAGTTTTGTTAATTATTTATTGTTGTTTGTGATTTTTTCAATATAAGAATGAATGTATTATAATCCTTAAATGTTTTTATTACATGCACCATGTAACTGCATGGGATATTTTTGCATTTCACACGATTTGTATTTTTCTGCTCGCATTATTAGATTTCATTGTTTCGTATTTTTAATAAGCGGCACAAGTTCATTGGGCAAATTTTATTACAAACATTTATTATAATTACACAAAATTTAATAATTGAATGGGGATTTATTAAATGGGTAGTAATGCCAGTGAAGTGTTGTCATTGTGCGGAGGAGATTTTGATTAGCAAGATTAGGAACAAAGCACACCTCCAGATCACAAGCCAATTATACCAATGAAACCCCTGCTAACGAACAACAAGCGATTCACAATACCGATGGTCATGCGCAAGTAGCAAGCTTACAAAAATTTTAATTATTCCTATAACTGACATTTCATTGTGTGGACTCTAACATTAATTGTGTGGTCACCCTAGTGGCTTAGTTGTGGTCTAAAATCACAATCATTGTCCACTAGATGAGAAGAGGCCACCTTTGATTCCAATTTCAAATTTGAAATCGTTGCATTCGTCGTTGGAAACAAATATACATTTATCGTCGTTGGATTCCAGTCAATTTCAAATTTCGTTGGACACAAATTATCATTATATATATATTCCTTGGACCCAATTTCAAATCGTCGCATTTGTCGTTGGATTGCATACGTCGTTGGAAACACATATTTATATATTGTGTGTGTGTGTGTGTTTTCTCATAAAGAGTATTAAACTGAGTATTCCATCGTCGTGGACCCAATTTCAAATCATCGTTATCGTTGCATTCGTCGTAGGAATCAAATATATGTATTGTGTGAATGGTTATTGCTTAAAGTATTCCATTCGTCGTTGGAATCAAATATATATAATCATTGTCCACTAGATGAGAGGCCACCTTGGATTCCAATTTCAAATTTCAAATCGTTGCATTCGTCGTTGGAAACAAATATACATTTATCCTCTTTGGATTCCAGTCAATTTCAAATTTCGTTGGACACAAATTATCATTATATTTCTATTCCTTGGACCCAATTTCAAATCGTCGCATTTGTCGTTGGATTGCATACGTCGTTGGAAACACATATTTATATATATTGTGTGTGTGTGTGTGTGTTTTCTCATAAAGAGTATTTTACTGAGTATTCCATCGTCGTGGACCCAATTTCAAATCATCGTTATCGTTGCATTCGTCGTAGGAATCAAATATATGTATTGTGTGAATGGTTATTGCTTAAAGTATTCCATTCGTCGTTGGAATCAAATATATATAATCATTGTCCACTAGATGAGAGGCCACCTTGGATTCCAATTTCAAATTTCAAATCGTTGCATTCGTCGTTGGAAACAAATATACATTTATCCTCTTTGGATTCCAGTCAATTTCAAATTTCGTTGGACACAAATTATCATTTTATATTCCTTGGACCCAATTTCAAATCGTCGCATTTGTCGTTGGATTGCATACGTCGTTGGAAACACATATTTATATATTGTGTGTGTGTGTGTTTTCTCATAAAGAGTATTTAACTGAGTATTCCATCGTCTTGGACCCAATTTCAAATCATCGTTATCGTTGCATTCGTCGTTGGAATCAAATATATATATTGTGTGTAGGATTACTGCTTAAAGTATTCCATATTGTGTATGATAATTGCTTAAAGTATTCCATTCGTCGTCGGAATCAAATATATATATTGTGTGTATGATTATTAATATATATATTGAGTGTGTTCCTCATAAACTTTCATTTCGTCAACCGCCGATCTACATTTAACGTTTTTGCATATTATTTTGATCAATCACTATTATAACTATTGCTTCAGTTGCTTTTCTTATGTAAAATGTTTTATTTCTTGAGTACCATTATTATTCTAAATAAATAATAAATAAATAACGCCAAGGAGCCTAACGTCGTGGGTAACACATTTTTTTTCGATTTTTTTAATATAAACAATGGAGATATTGTAATATAATAAGCAACTACAGCGATATCAAATCGTACTGGATGAACCTGTCAGAGGGTCAGCGGGTACAATCACTGTATCGGCCTGTTATCGCTATGGTTGCAGATTGTTTATTATTACAATAGTTATATAAACTGGCCTATATACTGGAGTAGCAAGGCAGTTGCTATCCAGAGAGAGTTATCCAGAAAGAGAGAGCTATCCAGAGAGAGGTATCCGAGATGCGGTATACTAAGTAGGCGGCAGTGTAGGTAGCTCGTCCGAGCGACCTACGACGAGGGCTCCTATGCCGACATTCACACTTAACTTTTGTTAGTGTTGTTATTATGCAGTAACATTTAACACGATCATATGAAGAGCCAAAGGCATTGCCGAGTGCTAAATAAAAAACGTAAATTAATCTATGATTTTATATTTTTAAAGAGGTGTTCCAAAATATACATTGACTGAGGTGACCGATGACGTCATTAACAAATCACATTTAATAAGTTTTAATATGGTATCAATTTCAAACAGAAATATTTAATAAGAATTGAAATTTTCCGAATAAAGTTTTTATATCTGTGCACATAAATTGAAAACGTAAACGGTCAACATTTAAATTGGTTGTCTTTAAAAACATTAAATAAGCGTAGTTTAGTAATTGATAGTCCGATTTTAAAAACTCATTCACTGGTTTGAAGAAAAATTTATAGAGAAAGAGTTTGTGCAATGTTAAAAGAAGAGTGATTTCCGTCTGTCAGAAAGGTCTCACAAACACCCACCCCAGATATTTATTAAAACACTCGTAATAAGATATACAACTGTCATGAAACATATTTCCTCATACCTGTCACAACCATCTCAATATCACTATTTATTGAGATTGCCATTCACAGCATTTATCATTTAACGTGTGATGTGAAGAGATAAATTGTTCAAAGTAAGAATAATCTCTGAACTGCAGACGGTTGGGTGAACATTTAAGTTCAGTTTACTTCTTACACTTTTTTAAACGATCGTCACAACATGGACAACATTTCAGAAATATTTGTGACAATGATAAATTCTTTCGTCAATGACATTGAACTTATGAATTTTGCGGCAACATGGGGGTTATAGGATTCTCCGGCTGTGAGGCTTCGTCTTTTTCAATACAGGAACCCGGAATAAGGAAGTGCCGAAGAGTTGCACAATATACTTCAAAACTTAGGGAGATCAACGGAGCAGCCTTAAGACGAATTTGAGTTGGCCCTCGAATATTTAAGAAAACAAGAACAAGATGTTAATTTATGTTCATCGTTATCGTCAGACAAACATGAAGATTCCCGTCTGCAAATACAGATAGGTAGCGGACCGCTGCAAGGGAGTTCGACTTATGAACCCAGCACTTCCCAAGGCCTCAAATATACCATTCAAACTAAATCAGAGAGGAAATACGCTAAAAATGCGGCGGTAGACCGTATTTATCAAATCAAACTCGATGAAAGGCATCAGGGTCAACGTCTTCAGGATATAAGACATGGACTTTACCAGATGTTCAATGACACGTTACTTGAAGCGCGGGGCAGTTTGCCGGGAAATGATTTGGGAAGAGTGGTGATTCATCATCATAATGGACTTGATGACCCTATCGTTGTGCCCCTCCAACCATGGGACCAACTGAATGTCGATACAGTGATGGGAACTATTGAAAAAGTCCTTAACCGCAATCAAAATTTAAGAATAGATGAGAGCTTCGACATATCTATAGGATCCATCGATCTACCGAAAGGAGGCGCCAGACGTAAATCACAACACTGAATGGAGACAACAACTCGCTCCAGTTCAAACTAAATCAGAGAGAAAGTACGCTAAAAATGCGGCGGTAGACCGTACTTTTCAAATCAAACTCGATGAGAAACATCAGGGTCAACGTCTTCAGGCTATAAGACATGGACTTTACCAGATGTTCAATGACACGTTTCGTGAAGCTCGGTGCAGTTTGTCGGGAAACGATTTGGGAAGAGTGGTGATTCATCATATGGAATTCATGACCCTATCGTTGTGCCCCTCCAACCATGGGACCAACTGAATGTCGATACAGTGATGGGGACTATTGCAAAAGTCCTTAACCGCAATCAAAATTTAAGAATAGATGAGAGCTTCGACATATCTATAGGATCCATCGATCTACCGAAAGGAGGCGCCAGACGTAGAATCACAACACTGAATGGAGACAACAACTCGCTCCAGTTGAAAAAATCTATTATGACTATTACAAACGAAGATCTCTCTATTTTGCGAGAGCAATAGGGGTTTCATGGGCGAAGTTACGGAGATGCAGCCCCCTATATTTGTTTTATATCACTACACAACGTGCCAAGAAAACCAATATAGAGTTGAATTAAGAGCATCACAAAGTACCAGAAAACGTCTTCAAACAATTACGAAACAAGGCGCGAAACGAACAACAAGGCGCGAAACGAACAACAAGGCGCGAAACGAACAACAAGGCGCGAATCGAACAACGACAACTCGCGTTAGCTATTAGTAGACTGGCAAACGTACCAGTGGACCGACCTGCAAGTCTAAATGATTTAAATGCATTTGAAGAGGCGCTGGGAGTGCGTGTAATGGTAGTAAGCTCCAGACTGGGCAACAGATTTGTTACAAGACCTAGTACTAACAACCGTCCTTGTATTTACATTTATTTAATGGACAATCATTTTCACGTTATTACTTCCATTACGGGCTTTTTCAGCGCAATTTATTTTTGTGAAAATTGTCTCAAACATTACGACCACAGAGAGTATCATGAATGCGAAAGCACTTGTATCGTTTGTAAAACGGATCAATGTCCTAAAACGGATACACCCGTGACGTGTGAGGTGTGTAACATGACGTGTCGGTCCATGGAGTGTTACGAAAAACATCAAGAGATACCCACATACAAAAGAGGAAAGAAAAAAGGACAAGTAAAAAACATGTCACAGTGTAAAAATGGTTTATGTGTCGTACTTGTTACAAAATTTTAAAGACTACGGTACTACAGAAAGAAGAACATCATTGTGGTGAATATTATTGCACGTCGTGCGAGCAATATGTCTTGCAAGGGGACTTATGTTACTTGAGAGCTATTCCAGTGAAAGACATATTCATACCGAAATTCATCTTTTTTTATTTTGAGTGTAGTCAAGACAAGTAGATCTCATGTATCAAGGGTTACCTCCCATCAAAAATTGTGAATTGCAAAGACTGTAGGAATGACCAGATATGTAAATCATGTATGAGATGTCAACACTGCAGATCACCCTCGTGCGGTAGGGCTACCCATACACCTAACTTTGTTGTCGCGCACACTGTATGTCCATTATGTAAAGACAGACCTTTAAACCCAGAATCTCGTTGTAAAGGATGCGGTACACGGTGCAGAAAATGTGAGACTGAAGATAAAGGTCCTAACACCTGAGGCTTTAGGGAGACCATTTGTGAAGGAGAAGATGTAACTGACAGATTCGGAAATTGGTTGTTTTCCTTTCAGCATAAAAACTTCAAAGTCGTTACTAGCTCACAATATGAAAGGATACGACCGTTATTATTGGAATACCTGATTGAGAATTCGATGAGACCAGACACAATTATATACATGTACAGTGGCTCCAAAATAATGTACATGACAGTTGAAAAATGATTAAACATCACAATTATTGACAGTCTTAACTTTTTACCGATGAAATTGTCTGCATTACCCAAAGGGTTTGGACTCAAAGAATTCAAAAGGATGGTTTCCTCAACCTTTTAACGTCAGAGAGAATCAGAATGTGGTTCATCATTAATATTTTACTTTTTCAGCCAGTCTGCAACTTCAGCTGTCTGCGGCATGATTTGACAAGCCTCCACTGTATTTGAATTCTTCATCACAAGTTGGAACATACAAAGCGTTTATATTTTGATAGTTTTCTCTGTCAACGTGGAAAATCTGCAAAAACTAAATGAATTAATGGGTAATGTATAATTAATTCTGATAAGTGGTTGGAAAGAGCAAAACAACTACTCAGCAACTTTTATGGGCGATGCTGTGTTTAAAAACATTAAGTTGTTGATGAACATCCAAGGTCTTCTTTGAAGAATTTGACTTCGGATTCTCATTATTTTGCTTTTAAAATGTTTTTATGTGACCAGATCTTCCACTGCAATTGTTGGACAACATAGCACCACAGACTGACAGATTGAACCACAGACTGACTGACACACATATATATATATTTAAAAACTTACTCTGCAACATGCCAACATAATGCTTTGTTTAAGTTTAATTGGAAAACTTGTAATGCTCTGAATGATATTAAATGAAGAATTCAGACTCCAAGAATGTGTGTGTGTGTGGAAGAGTAGAATAAAATGACAATTGGAAATACTACAAAAAATCACACGCTCACTATGTACCATCTGATTGGTACAGAAAGAGGGGTATCTCAACAGATAGAAAACAAATTTGTGAAAATGTAAAAGAAAAATGGTATTTCACTGTTTTTAACCCTTTCCTCCATAAATACCCACGTGCGACCAGTGTAGATCCAGATCAGCCAGCACATCAGTGTCATCTGATCAGGATCTGCACTGGTCGCATTTTGGTCAGAAATAACCTAATGAATAAAAAAGCGAACAGTTTAGATCCTGATCAGACAGCATTGCATCTATAGAATGCATTTTTGCTATGATTAATGTAGACAAAATTGTTACTTTTACATATGTTCTTGACCATTACATCCGTAGGATGTGTTTTTTGTATGAGTTTCATGTATGTGAGATTAATGAAGACAAAATTGTTATTTTTACATATGCTCTTGAGTATTGCATCCCTCGTACACATTTTTTATATGAGTTATATGTCAGTAATATTGACAAAATTAAAACCTTTATAATTCAATAACAACACTTTGTCAAATCGTTTTCATTTATTTGTTCTAACTTGTGTCTTTATAATTAAATAAGCTAAGTTAGTTCTCTTTTTAAAAACACATGAATTCTGTTAATAAACAGATATACAAACACAAAATCGCCCAACCCTCGGCCAACTATAAGCAAAAGTATTGAGTATATAATACAAAATTACTAATCATTCAATTACAACAAACAACGAATACTACAACACAAGAACTATGTACAACAAATAAACATACAATTAACCTCTTTACAAAATGCAAACAGTTGAAATAGCAAAAAGCTCCCCTGCCAAAAAGACCCTTCGGACGTTTGAATGTCCGTCTAACCCAACAGGTTTAAACATCCAGTTGACGGAAAGACTAAGACAAAGCAAAGAGTCTTCTTGCCAAAACAGCCAATTTCTACTTCCCTGTAAACATTCCCTGAATGTGAGATAAATTCATAGTGTAGAGATTACACGTAAAAAGAAATGTCTGAGCTGACTTGAACCCGAATCATTTAAATGTAAACCCCCATCCCGCTTGGCAAATAAATACTCTCGAAGCCCCCCTTTATGACAAAATGGTCTAAACGACCTAATGAATATAAAATTGAGACTTTTTGACATTGTTGTCCTTAATTCTTTATTAATTTCCTTACTAATAGGATCTGTTGTCTCATGATCAACAGGCCGCGGTAAAATGGACGAGATTATTATCTGAATTGACCTGTTCCTTTTTCTGATTGTAGCAACAAGATTTGCAAAGTCAGATAGAATGTTTCGTACACTATGTGTGTTTGCAACATCATTCGTGCCGACATGAATTATTAAATAATCAAACTCCAAAGTATTTATCTGATTACAGTCAAAAAGATAATTCAATCTGCCAATAGTGGCCCCTGGAAATGATAATTTAACCACCCCGTCTAAGTCCTGCATCCGTTTGATGATAGAATCTCCAACGATTAACACTTTGCGACACTCTGTAAGAAAATAAGAACAGAAATTTCCTTATTATTATCATTATTATTATATATAACAGTATAATCCTATCTACAACATAAACGTTCACATAAACAGGATAATCATGATTAAAACAAAATATCACAACATTAAAAACATTCCATTCATATGTAAAAATGCTGACTGTATTTGACATAGAATTTCACTATTTTGATAAAAAGACCCTACTGACGTTTGAATGTCTACCTAACCCAACTGGTTCGAACATCCAGTTGACAGAAAGGATGCTTCTCTTTTAGGACAAAGCAAAGAGTCTTCTCATCAAAATAGCTCCCGAAGCAAAGAGAGGTAATTCCGATTTACAAACACAACTACTTCAACTTTTATTTCATTCCCGGTTACATGTATACAGTAACAACAGGGATCAATTAAATAATAAACATTCAGTGGGTTTCAAGGGGGACTGACAAAACAGAGAACAAATACACTACAGAAAAAAGAACACACCCCGGGCCTCTGAAATATAAAGCTAAATGGCGGTCTATCAGCCCGAGGAAGTTGGTAGTTTTAGGGGTTTCAGTTACCGCTGTAGCCAATTTTAGAGGCCTCGGGTTTACATGGGGATATTCATATATTACGTCAACAATATATTACATATTTTGGTTCTGTGTCAACTCTTCAATAATTATTCAAACAGCATTTGTACAATTTGCAACATAATAAATAATAACTGAACACGGTTATCGTATTTGGGTAAGTAGGACGTCTACGCACCTGCATTATGACAGGCACGTGACGTGTATTGATTGTTAGTGAATGAATCAGGTAGTACAGTCAATGAAGTGTAATTCGTGGGGGATCGCGTTTTTACTACAAGATTGTCTGGGATAGAATGAATTTACTACGCTTCATGAAAGAGTATGTACTTTGCTAAATTTTAATCTATTTTAGTAGTTAATAAAGTGTAAGATGTGCTGTAAACAAAATGCTTTGATTATCTCATAGAAGTCTTTTTATATAAATATAGCTACTTGAATTGAAGAGCATGTACATGTATGATTGCAGGTAGCATGGGCCACTTTTAAAGGTAATTTTGCGTTAAACTATAGGGCTTCAGGGGCTAGTTATGATATGTGTGCGTGTGTTGTGTGCGCGAGCGTGTGTAAATGTATATTTCTCAGTGATTGATCTGGGAACAGTCATTAAATAATCGGATCAGTTTGTCAAGGATTCCTAAATGATGAGATTATATGTTTTTTAAATAAGCAGATGTTTCTCAGGATTTCTGCCGAATCGGTGGTCATTAATTCTTTGAATTTCAGTATGTTAGGTTTGGTGTAATAGTAGTTTGGTATGTATTTGCGTCTGGTTGTTGTGAAATAGGGGCATCTCAGGAGGTAATGATACTCGTCTCCGATATCGTTTAACATACATTTTAAGCATTTCCGTTCGTTATATGGAAGATGAGAGTTACGCCAGCGACCAACTTCCACAGGCAGTTTGTTATTTCCAGTTCTAAAATAAAAAAGAGTCTGTCTTAAAGTTTTTGGTAATGATATCAAATATTTCTCGAAATCGGGTTTGCATTTGAAGATCTTGTAATTCATTCCTTTAGAAGAGTTGTTCATGGAGTTATTCCAGCTATGTTTGAACGCATCAAGAAGTTTCTGTTTCACTTTATTATGAATATTAGTAAGATTAAAATTGTGTTGGTTCATCCAAACATGAGTATTGTCTGTTTCGTCAAGAATGCTTTTAACAGAATTTATCCATTTAAAATTTGTTTGAGAATGGTACATATGGGTATAGCTAAAACGTGCAATTTTAGAATCCTTTCCTGTAAGTAATTTGCTCCAATAGCTTACAATTCTAGTTTTGATAGTGATTGAGATGGGATAGCGCCCGAGTTCTCCGTAAAGCATGTAAAGCGGTGTCGATCTCTTACTGTTGGGTATTTTTCGTAAAAAGTCGTTATGTATTTTTTCGATCGTTTCTAAGCCTTCGGTACCCCAAATTTCGCAATTATATGTTAGGATTGGCAAGATAGTTTGGTCAAATAATTTGAGTTGTAGATCAACTGGCAGATCTAAGTTATAAATACGTGAGTAAAGTAAGTGCATTGCTTTATTTGCTTGGTTAGCTACGTGCTCCCTAGCTTTTTTAAAACCTCCGGACGATGCAAATACTACACCTAAATACTTATATTCTTTAACTATTTCTAATGCAATACCATTTATATAAAATCTGAAGTTGTTTGGGCGTGTTGTGCCAAATATTATTATTTTTGTTTTGTTCATATTTATTTGCAGTTTCCATTGTTTACAATAATCGTAGAATTTGTTAAGTAGTTGTTGAAATTTTAGAGGGTCGTCGCTAAATATGACAGTATCATCTGCATAGAGAAGAACAAAAAGTTTCAGAAATATGTCTGTGCCATTTACATTGTTTTTAAATACGATGCCGGTTTCGTTTTCTTCAAGGTGATTTTCAAGGTCATTTAAGTAGATCGAAAAAAGAATAGGCGACAGATTCTCACCCTGCCTTACTCCACATGTGCTTTTAAAAAAGGGGGACAGCTCGTCATTGTTGGAAACATAAGATTTAATATCAAAATACATATTATAAATAATCTGGAATATTTTTCCTCTAATTCCGGTCTTAAGTAGTTTACACATACACCGTTATAATGGTTAATTCCCTTATCATGTTCCTAAAATGGTTTGCAGTTCATTGCTAATTAGACGCGATATTTTTACTTTGTCGTTAAACTCATAATGTAAATAATGCTTATATGCGTCTGATTTCCAGTCTCCCATTAATTGAATAAAGTCAGAAGAAATATTTAAATTATTAAAGGCAAACGTAGCAAAACCCCTTCGAAATGAATGAGTGGAATATGACTCTGGATTCAATCCTGCATTGAAAATACATTCTCTTAACACTCGCAAATATTTACTGTAAAAAACAGGTTTACCAGAAGAAAGTAAGAACAACGGATCGTTTGCATTCCCCGGAACTGTACGTATCATATCTTTATAAGGTTAAACAGGACACAAACACGAATATGGAATAGGAACTAGCGGTGTCTGCAATACTCTTTCGCTTATTGAATTGTTTTGGTCCATTTCATATTAACTTTAAGAATATCTCCTTCCCAGCTGATATCTTTCCTTAATAGAAATTTAGGTACCCGCAAATCATTCTTATTCGTGGGAACCAGGTTCGATTTCCTGGCTAAGAGGAAAAATGCGAATAAAAACAAACACCAAAATGTGATGTTATCTTTAACGACGAAATCCATACTTGTAAGTAATTTATATAGTAAAATCGGAGTTATAGGTTCTGCCCGTTTAACTGTATGACATAAAGTTTTAGCTATACCTTTTAATGACAAGTTAACTAAAAATGAGTTAATATGAGAAGTGCTACTTCCTAGCAATTGATGCATTACTTTAACGCCGCTGATGTAATTCTTTATGGACTCGATAGAAGAAAATGTTCTACTAACAAATTGCGCATACAGCTGTAGTGTAATTGTATCAACCGGCATATAACTAAAACCGAAATGGAAGCAAAATAGAAGAAACGACTGCCATTGAATCCGAAGATTGTTCCTAGACCCCGCAGCATAGGCTGCCTTGTTCGACTTCTTCAGATCAGACTTTAAGCATTGCAATTCATTATCTGAAACACATAAAGAAAGAAATGCAATACTACACGGTAAATTCATTTAAAAAATATTTCACCACGTGTTTAAAAACTGAAAATCTTCGCTATTTACATTCCATTCAGTTAACTCATAACCCTTGGTTAATTGATAAAAGGCTGTCTGATGAAAATCTTTCAAATGCCATCTCGACAAATGATCAGCGATTCTGTTTTCATCACTGTTCAAATGTTGCGCCCTCAACTCAAATTCGTTAACTGCCGCAAGAAAGCATATCTCCCTTAAACACTGCTGTAAAAATGGGCATCTAGCTTTTCCGCTATTTACTGCAATACATATCGACTGATTATCACACATAACTGTGATTTTTTGATGCTTGAAATAACTACCCCATAAATGTAAACAGATTACAAGTGACAGTATTTCTAATGCACCAATGTGTAGTCTTTGGCCTAATATGCTTTCTGGAAATACGACGTGGAAATAATTGCCTTTCCAGAAACCTCCGCATCCGCCTAAGCATGCGTCAGAGGAAAATATTTCATCTGGGTTTGACCACTGCCCTAGGGACATTAAAGAAATACCGTTAAAATGGGGTAGAAAGTTATCCCACCATATTAAGTCTTTCTTAACAGATTCTGGTATTTTAATGTTATTATTTGTCTTTAAGTGATAAACCTCTTTTAACCAGTTTATGAGACGACTTACAAAAATTCTACTAGGTTTTACACACGACCCTACAAAATTTAACTTCCCCAACAAAGATTGAATATCCTTTAAGGAAGCTGAATCCTTGCTTAACCACTTTTTAATTAAAAGCCGGATTTCACTTAACCTTTGCTGGGTTATTTCCATAGTCATTTTCCTAGTATTAAACAAAACACCGAGAAAGACCATGACTTCAGATGGTGGACAACTTTTACCAGGAGCTTCCTCGATACCACATCTTGAAAGAACATGAGTTAAAAGGGAATATGCAAAATCTGCCGTGTCGGATTTCTCCGCTCCAGCCAAATCATCAAGATAGTTTAATATTGCGATCCCTAAACTTAACATAATGAATGCAACAGCATTCGTAACCCTTTGACAAATGGCTGCAGCGGACCTCAAACCCATAGTTAAAACTGTGTCACAAAACAAATGCCCCTGCCAAACAAAGGAGACTAAATTGTAATTCGAAGGACATATACTAATCTGCCTGTACGCTCTTGATAAATCTTACTTAAATAAAAGACAACACGGACCTTTAGCTAAAATTAATTTCATCAATTTTCGGAAACATCAAAAACACTTGTTCACCTAAATAAACATCCTTATCAATGAAATCATTTATTGCCCCCTTCTGACCACTACTTAAATCCAATATCACTCGTCGATCACCCGGTTCCTTTTTTGGAACTGAATTTAACGGAGACACAATAACATTCGAAGAAAATGGATTTTCTCTGAAAGGACCTATAACTGCTTCATGTTTAAGTTCTTTATTCAAGTATTCTTCTATTTTTTCCGGAAACTCAGTGGCCCCTTTATTTTTTTTTTAAATCGTTTTCATTTATTTCGACGAAACAGACACAAGCAATGACGAATTTGCTTAGAATCTCCCTTAAAAGGGTAACCAGTGAACCAATAAAATTGAAGTTTAGAATTACCAATCGAATTTAATCTCTCAAGAAAAATGATAAGAATTATTTCCCCTTACAGTTCTATAACTTACTGCCCCTTTTTCTTATAAAACGTTTAATTAAGTATTTTAATAATGGTATATTAAAATTAACCAACTGTTAACTTTGCATTTGTTCTTGGATGCATTTTTGTACGAGTAATGTGTAAGTAATGTTGACAAAATTGTTATTTTTGCATATGTTCTTGAGCATTGCATACCTAGAACACATTATTTGTTTAAGTTGTGCCGAGTTCAGTTGACAAATATTTTATTTTCCATATTTTTACTAATGGTTATTTTTACACACCATCTATTAAAAGCCAGAAGGGCTAAAGATCGCTTTTGGCTTTCAGTAGACGGATTATGTTTTTGAGCATTGCATTGAACACATTTTTTGTAGTTATGTGTCAGCATTGTTGACAAAATTATGCCTATAAGGCCTCGGATGCAGTACAATATGAATCACTATCATAACTCTTGACTTCATATGTATGCATTTTATTGCATGTGTGACTAGTGTAGATCTCGATTATTTCGCACATTTGTGATGTCTGATCGTCCTTAGGACCTTCACTGTTTTCATTTTGGTTAGAAATAATACATATATTAGAATGCGAACAGTGTAGATCCTGATCAGATGGTACAACTGTGCCCGCTGATCAATTTCTACACTGTTTAATTTTCAATAAAGGTGTATAGATCTATCAAGTAAAGGGTTAATACCAGTATAGCTTTAATTAGATATGAACTTAAAAGATATCAAACTGTTTGTTTAATGATTAATTAAGTTATTTCTGACCAGAAAGCAAACAGTGTAGATCCTGATTACATGGCATGTATGTTCTGTCTGACCAGGATCTGCAATAAAATGTTGCATATATATAGAGAAAAGGGTTAATTCAAACATGGTTTATTTGATTTTACAAAGGTATATTTACGAATGAATAGCAAAGGATTATTGACTGGTTATTCAAATGTGACTGATTTTACAGTTGTTCAAGGTAACTTCGGTTTTTTAAATTTTATTTGTGAAATAAATCTTTGTGCAATACCAAGAATTATTAGAATTTCTTTTATAGTGGCAATTATCACCACTTACTGCTAAGACCGCCTTTGGGACTGGGAAACGGTGGTTATTATGGTTGAGTGGTCTTATATTTTGGGAAGGTATATCAAAACTATAAAATAGGATACTGGCTAAGTTTTCTTACTATGAAGGTGGTCTTAATATCAGTGTGGTCTAAATGAGGGGGTTTACCATATATATACTCCTTGTTGATAGAAAGTTAACACTTTGATAATTACTTTCAAATTGATAATAACTAACGGCTGTAAGTAATTGATTAAATTTGAATGGCTTTATAGGAATTTCAACATTTACTTATGATGACATTTGAAACAATTACTATGTTGCCACCATTCTGTCAATTTCAAGTTACCTGGTTTCCATTTTGTTGAATTTTTTCCATTTTCAAAGGTTGAGAAAATAAACGCCAGAGTTTGTCTTAAAAGAAAACATTGGAAACTTTCAATTAAGGAATGATTCTTATTTTGGTGCGGTTCATGCAGATTGGACGTGCACGCGAGAGCTGGCAAATCCATAAAGCGCACCAAAATAAGAATCATTACTTATATTTACATTTTATTCATTTTTTTCTTTAAATAAACTTAAGTCGAACGCTTTCAAAAATTAGTATTAAGTGAAAAGGATGAGTAATACGTGGGAGTTTTCAATAGTAACAGCCATGACGTTACTGACGTCATTACGGGTCATGCGGTTCATGCAAAATGAACCGAATTTTTTTAAACGAAGAAATCAATAGGAATGTAAATATTTGTTAAGTAAATTCAGCAGAAAAAACCTGATGACAGTGAGTAACCCAAAATTGCAAGAATGTACTAGTGCTATTTCGCGATACTGAATAGTTTTAATACATCAACGCAAATGGTAAAAGTGGTAACTTTTTATTTGCAGCCAGTATACATAATAATATATGAATATAGAATTTTATATCTAATGCTTCTAAAGTATCAATTATGTTCACCATATCCATAAACTGTAAAATAAAATAAAACATTACAACAGAATGAAATTAGTTTTTAGTTATATTCATTTGCTAAAATGCTGACTTTAAAAATGTTAAGAAGATACCAACAGAATGTTAATGAGCAGCCATTGTTCACTGTAGTTTTAGTTTTCGGTTGTCGATTCCGAGAACGGCAGTGCCTTAGTTCATATTATTGTAAAGCTTATACATGTACTTGTTCTTACGTAATAATTATTGAACTTTAAAAGTGTCCAAACCTATGTTCATTTCAACACTAATCGTCAGTGGAAACGACTAAAGGGAGGTAATAACCAATATTCATTTTTTTTTATTTTTTGCACATATTTTGATGAACACAATTTATTTCTTTGTTTTTTCTTCAATTTGTATAACTAATGTTTTTTTTTGTCAAAGAACTTTACTATAAATAAGACTTTATTTAACATTATGAAACTTATTTTTTTTTGATATAAGAAATTGGAGATGTTAATGTGCTATCACATTAGTGGATCATTAGCTCATAGGTTAGCACGTCTGCCTCTGGGTCCAGGGATCGCTGGTTCGCTTTCCCACTACTCCAACTAAAAATACGAACAGTCTTTCGGAAGAGATGTTAAACCGAGATCCAGTGTAGTGGTGCTATACACCGGGTACTTCAATGAACCAAAGACGATTCTGGAATTGGAGAGTTCTCTGTATCCTGCACTATCCTCCTAAACCTAAAATGACTAACACTCTCCTGGAGGCGCCGCTCATATGGGCTTCCGGTAGCGACGATAAATAAAATTATGTGTGTGTGTGCGTGCGTGCGTGCGTGCGTGTGTGTGTGTGTGTCTTCATTGGGTTGGCCAGTAAGATAATTACAGAACGGGACGGTAAAGAGATTTTGCGAAAGTCTACTGTAACGCCTCAATAAATCAAACTGTCCAATACTGGAGATACATTACGTTGTTGGCTATTTGTGTTTGTAAATTTCTAATTAAAATTTTATGATGGCATTTACTTAAAAATATCATCATAGCGATAAATGTTGAAACAAAACACAATCAACTTGATTTATGTCTCTTGTTACATGTACTGTATTTATGCGCCAGCGCACAAACTAAGATTGAAGTCACAAATCTCAAGCATCTGGTAAGCCAATCAGGGGCAAAGTACCCATACTTGGTGATCACGTGAATTGTTCGTCATGTTTCTTCTTCAAACAAATTACTTTAGAAAAACATAGGTTACAGGATCAGTAAAGTTAATTACCCACATTTATTATCCCGATTTACAATGCAAACATAATGTGTACGGAATCAAACCGAATTATTAACAATGTGAGGTTAACGTTTTGCAAGTTTTACGCAGTCAAATAAATTACAAATTATTGAGAACTTTTCCCGGCTCTCTTATTCAGTTATTGAATGTCTTGAATATTTGATTTGATCAGCTCACTTCTATTTGGCTTTATGGAGAGGTTCTACGGAGGGGGATGTGTGGCGAGGCAATGTTGAGTGGGTGTGTGGAGAGGCTGTGTTAAGAGGCTGCGTGAAAGAGTGTATGGAGGCTTTGTGAATACCATGCCCTTCAAAATAACAAATCTTATATTTCAATCTAGACGCCATTTCACATGTTCCCTGATTTTAAAATGCTTTCAACTTCCATATTTTATTTTGTCGCAACAACATCTATACTGCGGACCTTAATTGCACTGTTACGACATGTCTGCTTATTTTTTAAAACTATATTGTTTTTGCAATATTCAAGTCGTTTGATTTTCCCTCTGCGTTTAAAGGGCTTGGGACCTTTTGTAAAGCTTATGCTTCAAGTCACACACTATACATTAACACCAACAGGTTTACTGTTGTTTAAGTGCATTTTATGTCTGTGTTAAATATGCTTATGACTTGACGCATGTTCTTTACAAGCCGCATTAAAAATCTAGAATCCCACGGACGTCACAAGTAATGAGACAATAGAGTAGCACTCCTCCAGACGTAAGTCCGAGGTTTAACATACTGGCTATTGGGTCAAAAGACCTACTACTCTCATTCGCACCATAGCGCGCCCATTGTGTTGCCAGAGGCTCAGGTTTGAAAGGTCAACATTACATCAGTGTGACAGGATTCTAAGTCCACCAGCGGACTCGGATTTTTTGTTTAGTTCGAACCCAGTCTTAAAGTCGGAATATACCTATCTCACCAGCGGACTCCGAAGTCGGATCTATCTACCTATCTCATCAGCGGACTCGGAAATATGATCTATCTACCTATCTCACCAGCGGACTCGGAAATAGGACCTATCTACCTATCTCACCAGCGGACTCGGAAATAGGATCTATCTACCTTACTCTCCAGCGGACTCGGAAATAGGATCTCTCTACCTATCTCACCGGCGGACTCGTGAATAGGATCTCTCTACCTATCTCACCAGCGGACTCAGAAATAGGATCCATCCACGTATCTCACCAGCGGACACGGAAAAAGGATCTATCTTTCTCACCAGCGGACTCGGAATTCGGCTCTATCTACCTACCTAAATAAAGCTACAGCTACAAAAAATACCTCTTAAAGTTTGACTGCGCCTCTTCTTTCTGTATCTTCATCTGTAATCTGAAAAACACTAAAAATTCTCGACAGCGTTAGAAATGAACTTAAATAAAATAAATAGTGCAAATAAAGATATTGAAAAAAGAAAAAAAATCCCCAGACTATAAACGATAAAATTACATGTACAAAAGAAAAAATACTTATCTTTAAAAGTTTGACTGCGCCTCTTCTTTCTGTATCTGTTGCAGCTGGTGTCTGAAAAACACTAAATAAATGTCGACAGCGTTAGAAATGAAATTAAACAAAAACACTGCAAATAAAGATATTGGAAAAAAAGAAAAAAAAATCCCCAGACTTTAAAACATAAAATTACAAAATAAAATTACTTATCTTTTAAAGTTTGACTGCGCCTCTTCTTTCTGTATCTGTTGCAGCTGGTGTCTGAAAAACACTAAAAAATGTCGACAGCGTTAGAAATGAAATTAAACAAAAACACTGCAAATAAAGATATTGGAAAAAAAAGAAAAAAAAAGAAAAAAATCCCCAGACTTTAAAACATAAAATTACAAAATAAAAATACTTATCTTTTAAAGTTTGACTGCGCCTCTTCTTTCTGTATCTGTTGCAGCTGGTGTCTGAAAAACACTAAAAAAACTCGACAGCGTTAGAAATGAAATTAAACAAAAACAGTGCAAATAAAGATAATGTTAAAACAAATCCCCCAAACTTTAAAAGATAAAATAAAAAAATAAAAATACTTATCTTTTAAAGATTGACTGCACCTCTTCTTTCTGTGTCTGTTGCAGCTGGTGTCTAAAAAACACTAAAAAGACTTGACAGTGTTAGAAATAAAAATAAACAAAAAACAGTGATATTGGAAAAAAACCTAGACTTTAAAAGATAAAACAACAAAACAAAAATACTTAACTTTTAAAGTTTGACTGCGCCTCTTCTTTCTGTATTTGTTGCAGCTGTGACCCGAACAATAAGTAAACCCGAGTAGTGTTAAAACGAATAAGAATACAAAAGCAATACAACCATGGCAAATAAAAAATGTGTTTTCCCCAGCAAATAAAAATTTATGCAACAAAAGAACAAATACTTTCCGTTTAAAGTTTGACTGGGCCTCTTCTTCCTGTATCTGTTGCAGCTGTTATCTGAAAAACACTTAAAAACTTAACAATGTTAAATATGAAATAAAAATACAAAATTTATGCAATCAAATAAAGTAGCGATTTCCCCCAGCTTAAATTTTCTAAGTAGTTTCTCAGTAGTTTTGTCGGATCTCGCACAGTTAAATTGTTATCACCTGTAGCAGACTGTAGGTTGAACCCCAGACTATTTGTGAGTGTCTGCTCATCACCTGTCTTATGCACTCACTAGACTCGATTCAAATCCGTTCATAAAAATATTGCACAAGTTCTACGATGAGTATTATTTGAAGAGTTCTCAATTTATCATCAGATTTAAACTGGCCCCAAGATAACAAATCTGAGATCGGAGACCAGTCTCTAATCTCAAGCGTCTGATTAGCTGAAATGGCGATCAGTTAGATGCATGAGATTTCAGACCGGTCTCCTGATTCAGTTTTATGATATTAGGCCCTGAGGTCTGTAGGTTCAATCCCAGCCCGATGGTCTTTTGCTACCACTTGCCTAGTCAGTCAAGAGACTCAGTTTAAATATGTAAACATGTAACTAATATCAATCGAAATTTGATGTAGATACATATAAGTTCAACGTTTACTATTACCTTAAATGGAAACTCCCGCGAACGATGCAATCTTCATCTGTTATCTTCTTCTGTACAACCTAGCTTTATAATTAATTCCTTGGATTTATATCAACTGAATAATTTCTCATTTGTATCAGATTCAACCCGAGGTCTCTTGGTTCAATCCCAGCCTGATGGTATTTTGACAGTTTCCTCGCCATTTGCCCCAGTCTATAGACTCGGTTTAAATATGGGTTAAAGAGCATAAAACTAAAACTGGAGACCAGTCTCAAATCTCAAGCATCTGATTGGCTGACCAGTCTCCATTTCAGCCAATCACATAGTTTAGGTTTAAGATGGTCTCTTATGTCAGTTTTATGATTTTGGACCCTGTTTACTTGTAATAAATTTCAGCTGACAAGTCTTTGTAGATACATGCAAGATAAATTTTTACATTACCTTATATGGTACCGGTCGGTGGACGACGTAATCTTCATCAGTCATCTTCTTCTGTTGATCTTAAAATAAGCAACATACAAAATATGGTATACTTGTTCAGAAATCACTTCTGCAAATGTCACCAAAGTACGATGTACAGCTAAGTGCTAAATTGTCACCGATGTCTCTATGTTCAATCCCAGCCTAGAATTTTTTGGCAGTCTGTTTACCATCTGACTTATATATTCAACTTGATTAAAATGTGTAGAATCTTAATCTAGCTAAAATAAACAGAACATTTTTCTAAATGATACCCGATTTCATTAAACCGAGGTCTGTATCTAACATCCTTCAACTGACAAATAATTGCATAGTAGACAGGTGTAAGTATTATTTTCGCTATTTTTGATTTACGGTTGGATATAAACATCGGTTGACATTATAATCTAAATGTATTCTGCAAATATCAATTGATTCCTGGAGTGGTAGAACGGATGATACATGTATTTATGTTACATACAGTTATGTATTGTCCGTCCGTATGTCTGTACATTTCATAACTGATATCGAATTCAATTCTTAGGTGGAGTTAATCTAAACATGGAGTGAGTCAAGTCTCATAAGTTGATGTTTATTGTAAATGTCACTGGTTCACTATTTTCAAATCTCGATGTTTATTTCCAACTAAATAATTTTACTTTACATTAAAGAGTCAAAGATTTTGTCGTTAATGCGCACTTCCGGCGAAATACGGCTTCAAACGATGACTGCATTTTGAAAACAGACTTGAACAAGAAATATCTTTAAAAAAGATAAACGGCGTTGATGGAAACTATTTATATATACATGTATATAAGAAAGAAAGATATACAGAGAGGCGAAGCAGACACAGTTTAGTTAGTTTATTTTACTTGTTATAGCTGTTGACGAACCCTCCCTGCCTTCTTTGTATGACCAAGAGATTAAGCGACCGAATCATGACAACTTATAAATTCATTTAAAGTGTCTTTCAAAAAAATGTTGAAGCTGTTGCAACAATTTCATACAGTGATAACAAGTCGATTAAAGAAGCAATGTATTACATTTAGTCTTTAATCTACATTTATTCAGTTTCAATAAAATACCTCTTGTAGAGTTAAAACTCAAGATGAATAAATGTCATTGAAATTTAATATAAATAAATAAAAACATCCTGTTACAAGAGCGAAATCTACCAACTTTTACGTAAATTAACTTTAAAAAAAGTGTCAGTACTGAGTATTGAACCAGGTGCCTCACGCTTGCGAGGCGAGAATGTTAGCCACTACACTACAATGACCTTGTATTTTGCACTTAAATTAACAAACAGTATCAAAGGAACTAGAAAGGAACCAGTAAGAACTAGAAATATCTACACTTCCTTTCCGTTTTACACTGTGTACTGTACGCAAGTTTTTACCTGACACCCAAGAATATTCCATATAAAATTGTATTTAAGCCATCAATATTGACTTAACTGGTTATTTAAATCGTAAATATGTTTTTCTCGAATACATCACCCACTAACAACCAATCGAAATAATCTTTTTGATTTTTCCGCTGCATAATAATAAAAATCCCACTAGATACCACTTCACCCTGCTAGATGCCTCTCTGGTGTAAATAGCTACCAATCGAAATAGTTTACTTCATTTTCCCTCTGCATAATAATAGAATACGAGTATTATTTACAACATTTCATTGGTTGAAAAACTAGGTCAAAAGTGAGCTTAGACAGCTAACGCCGAAAAAAACATAGAATCACTTACCAGAGTCTGTTTCGTTAAACTAAGATTAGCCATTAGTACATGTAGGTCGTTTTAAGATGAATGAGGGAAAATCAAGCAGTAGATTTTAGAATATCAACTCTAGTTGAAACATAAAAAACGCTCTATAGCCTAACAGTGGTCGGTGTTTGGACTACCGCTCTACAGTTTTAATCTGTTCACATGGATAAAGTTTGTTACATATAAGTATGTTTAACCCTTTCCTCCATATATGCACATTTTTACGCATGTGCGACCAGTGTAGATCCAGATCATCCGGCACATCCGTGCCATCTGATCAGGATCTGCACTGGTCGCATTTATGTCAGAAACAACCTAATAACTACAGATGTGCCGGCTGATCTGGATCTACACTGTTCGTCTATGCAAGAAAGGTGTGTCTATGGAGGAAAGGGTTTAGAAAGATTTAACTATACACAGCAAGGTTAATTATAGAAATACCTCTGCGAGTCCATGCATCACCTTATTGTTACTGTCGGTTGACGGGAGTGCATCTTCAAACCCAGCCCGGTCACCGTCGTCTCAATGGAGGGAGTACTTGTTTACCTGATGTGATACTCCATATCTCGATCTGTTATCTTCTAATGGTACGAAACATCGCTCTGTAGTCGGGTATTGACCCGTCTAAAAAACAATCCGCTTACGGTTATTTTTGGAAGCGGAAAATAATATATAGATGCATAAATTTGTTTAAAACAAAAGAACACAGTAGAATATAGCTTTAAACAGAGACACGAAACTATTCAAATATGCTTATATTAAATACATTGAGAGAGAAAAGTCTCGGTCCGTTAAGAAAATTTATTCCTCGATCAGACATATTTTTTTTTATAAAAGAATCGTTTCAAACTCGGCGTTTTTTATTCCAGTAAACAATAGTATCTGATACTAGTGCATCTTCTGGAAGTAACATACACGTGCACAAAGTGTAAAACATTTCACTAATAACAGATTTGTATTCTGTTCATTTAGCATAAACTTATACTTGTCATTTTTATTATTTACATAAACATGTAAATCTGTAAAATTTCCGGTACATTCTAAATAGCAGTTCGATAATGTTATTTTGTCGCTGTGACTGAATTTTTGATATTATTATACGTATTTGACGTTAATGGTGTTTAAAGATTTGACAAGAAATGCTCACCATATACATATATGTATATATCATCTTGTCCATATCCCGAATCATCTGTCATTGTTGTGCAGAGAACAGGAACTTTCTACATGTAACACAATATTGTCAAAGATTTTTATTATTCCACAGCATGCCACTTTTTTTTCTAGTGTACGATAAAAAATCCACAAAAAGTTCATTCAAAAACAATCTTTGTGTAGTTTATTCCAACTTATGTTGTTGTGTTTGCAAAAATTAGACGGAAGTATTTTAATGTTTTCAGTTTTACCTAAAGGACACCTACAACCGCTGATTTCGCATTTCTCTTTAAAAAGTATAAATTGTGCAGGTATGTCCACACCATGGAGCAAGAATATGGTATCTTTCTCAATACAGCTATTATTTCTCAATCAAACAGTGAATAGAGAAATTATTTGAATGAAAAGAAAGTATACAAATATACATAAAAATACAAGTACATTTATATAGCGCAAAAAGTATTGTAAAATATTCGATTGCGCTTTACAGTAATATTTACACTGCTCTCGTGCTTAGTATGTTTTAGTCAAGGAAAACATTAAACAAAAGTATGCCGATAAAATATGGGACACTTTCAATAAAAAAATTTAAACAACGATATTTTTATAATTCCACGATTAGTTTAGTTTAAACTTATTTATTTTACATCGATTTTGAAACACTTTTTTCCAACCTATTTATCACGCTCTGTGAATGCTTCCTGATGATTTAACAATGATTGACTAAACCCCCAAATGGATCGACAGTACTGAAAGACCGGGGCTGAAGGTAATAAAACTGAGTTTGGAAACCAGTCTCAAATCTCAAGCATCTGATTGGCTGAAATGGCGACTAGTCGCCATTTCAGCCGATCAGATGCTTGAGATTTGAGACTGGTTTCTATGCTCAGCTTTATAACCTTGGGCACAGGATCTCCTTATGACGAAGCTTTCAATGAAAACAAATTTCGCTTGATCTGACGGGGATCCGTATCATTTTTGCGATGTCAGATTTACTTCGTCTTGCATTAAATTAAAATGATTTTATTTATTGCAATGATTTGTCGATTCCCTAATACGCGGTTTAAAACTGTGCATAGTATGCATATGCTTAAACAACCCAAGTGCCATTTGACATATACGCATTTAATCTCACAGTATCCAGCAGCCTAATTTCATTTAAGCTACAGCTTCAAAATATATGTTAGAAGATCAGCATCAACAGTTTATTTGTCTTTGTTGTCAGCACAGTTGCAACTATACTGATTAAGGTCGGATGCAAAATTTCGTTCAAATGATGACATTTGGGGCAGTCTTAGGGTGAACACTTGATAATTTTCAACTTTCTGGCCAAACCCAATGCAAATTTAATGTTGCTGCTCCAAGAATGGGTTCGAGCAATTCCACCAAACCACCTCAAGATCCGCCCCTGACTTACCGTGTTTCATCAGTGGTTGTGTTAAGTTTTGGCTGCAGTTTTTTTCTACATCTGAAAGCATCAAAAATATAAATGAAAAGGCAGCTGCATACGACAGACTTTTCAACAGTATTCTGAACCACGTCATTACGTTACGCCATAAAAGAAACATCCATGGGTTGGCAGTAGAGGAGTGCGCGCGCAGATGCACCCTCGAGATGGCGTTTAAGTGTACGGTATTTGATTATGAGAGTAGGGGCATGAACTGTTGGCTCACGGATCAGCTGGTACAAGATGTGAATGGATCGAAACAACGAAGTGGAATTTCTACGAGAGAAAAACTAGTAAGTAACGTTTCCGTTAAAATTGAGTGTTTAAAAAATAAATATGGCGGCATTTAACAACGATTTAAGTTCGTTCAAATTTCATTAAACCCCCACCCTTATTATTATTATAAATAATTATGCACACCAAAGGCACACTCATTTTGTTCCGTGACAATTGAACTCGGACATTGCGTCTGAGAGTCATTTGTCCCTCACCTCTGATTCAAGTGAGGAAGCAGTCAGTCGCTTGCGGAGAAATTGGTTAGTACTGGTTAGAGACCAAGGAACACCGGTTAGGTGGACTGACCGCCGGGATATAACCCAGAAAAGTGTTGAAACCAGGCGTTAAACCCCAAACAAACAAACAAAACATTTTGCAATAGATGACATTGGAACTTAAAAAGGCTTAGTTAATGACACATGAAAATATTGTAGTTTCGGTTGGGTCTTTCTATTTACAATAATGGAAAGTACTTATGCCAAGATTCCATGTTCTGCACAGCTCAATATCTACAGAAGTAAATGTACTTATATTATTTAGAAAAGGATAGTCAATAAAAAAGCAACAAAAAGGCAAGCAAACACATTGTTGCAAAAGTATTATGTGGAAAACAAATTTTTCAATGGGTCGCACAAACCCCACAAATAATTACCTTTGACCACAGATTTCAGTGTATCTGCATTTGGTCAGTTATTTGTATTTGTTGAGATTTTATTATTTTGCCATTTTTGTCAGAATTTTGATCAATCCCAACCGACGGTTAACTTATGAATTTACGTAAGAATCCTTCAGTTTAGTGCTACATGTAGTATTTTAACACTTTTGAGAAGGTACACATGAAGCTTTAAACACGATTATTTTTAACGGCCATTATAATTGCCTTTTACAGATGGGGCACTTGGTAGATTTATCAACTTTGGGTATGGATCTCTTCAGACGGTAGAGGGCGTTCAAATCCATGGAAAGATCGTGCTGGGGTTAAACCTCGACGCATGCGCACAGCTGTGCCTTGCAGAGACGTCATTCAAGTGCGCAAGTTTTGATTACGTGTTTAACGAGAGCAATCTTGCCAAGTCAGCCAGTACATTGCCGCCCACGTTCATGGTATGCCAAGTTAGCCAGTACATTGCCGCCAACGTTCATGGTATGCCAAGTCAGCCAGTACATTGCCGCCCACGTTCATGGTATGCCAAGTTAGCCAGTACATTGCCGCCAACGTTCATGGTATGCCAAGTCAGCCAGTACATTGCCGCCAACGTTCATGGTATGCCAAGTTAGCCAGTACATTGCCGCCCACGTTCATGGTATGCCAAGTTAGCCAGTACATTGCCGCCCACGTTCATGGTATGCCAAGTTAGCCAGTACATTGCCGCCAACGTTCATGGTATGCCAAGTCAGCCAGTACATTGCCGCCCACGTTCATGGTATGCCAAGTCAGCCAGTACATTGCCGCCAACGTTCATGGTATGCCAAGTTAGCCAGTACATTGCCGCCAACGTTCATGGTATGCCAAGTCAGCCAGTACATTGCCGCCCACGTTCATGGTATGCCAAGTCAGCCAGTACATTGCCGCCAACGTTCATGGTATGCCAAGTTAGCCAGTACATTGCCGCCAACGTTCATGGTATGCAAACCGAGTTCGATAGAGAACAAAATGTCATACACTACGAACTTATAGGTATGTGTCGTGTTTTTGTTTGGAGTAAAAGATTTTAACTTGAAGCCCAGACAGACAGTCAAGCTTGTATAAGAACCACTTGTAAACAAATACCACCCATGGTTAAAGATCACCATTCAAGGTGTCCCTCTGATTAGTTTAAAGAACAAATTCATCTGTAATTTAAGACCACACGTCTCCAAGGACCACATTTCTCTTGTCCCTTGAGTGGCCTTTAAATACAGGTTTTACTGTATATGCATGTAACCAGCCTCAATTTCCACTCTTTAAGTATTTTTAATTCAACTAAAAGCTAGCTTTTTTATGGTTAATAATAAGATTGAACTATGAGGAAATATTACTGTTCGCAATAAAATTTTAGGTGACGCGCTCCTTTAATATTTATGCAATATGTAATTTATGCAACTTCACGAAATACCAATCAAAGTACTTAAATACGCCAAATATAATGCAACTTTAATATGACAAACACCAGTTTGCGGAATTCAACCATCTTTTAAAAATCACATGAACACACAATATAGGCTTTAATATATTTTATATCGCATAAACAAACAATATAAATTAACACAATTTACAAATTATTAAGATTTATTCTCACTCTCTTAAAGCGCAATGGATAGCAACATTTGAAACATTTTCGCCCTAATATATTCTTAATATATTTTATTTATTTAACTGCTTAGGCGACTGACGCCAGTAATCGGCCGTAATTACACAGTTTCCGACGCACATCTTGTGACTGGTCTATGAAATCAATCCACAATAACAACCTGAAACAGAAATCAGTGTTTACTGTCAACATATTGCATACACAGTGCCAGCTGACCTTGACCTACACTTATCTCACATGTCATATAAAGATAAAACCCTTATCTATAAAGTACAGGGTTACGTATATCGACTGTCGATAGAAGGAGTTACATTGTAGATAGAAAACATCTAATATGACACGGTAGAACTAGTATAAACTTTCTGTTAAGGATAATTTAGTCTTAATAGGCCTGCTGCGAAAACTTTTAAGTTGAAGAATATTTGATAGAACCGGTAACGGCCACTGAAAAATAATGCGTAACAAATAATGAGAAAACATTTTGAAACTTCATACTTTTTCCTCACGTAATGGAGTATTGAATTGCTAAGAAACTTCAAGATTTAAAAATATATAGCTGATGACACCAGCAGGAAACAGAAATAATGGTTCAAGAAGTGGTGTCAGAAGAGTGGGAGACACCACCACCAGAAGAGTGGGAGACACCACCAGAAGAGGGGAAGACACCACCAGAAGAGGGGAAGACACCACCAGAAGAAGGGAAGACACCACCAGAAGAGGGGAGGACACGACCAGAAAGATGTTTCTGATCTTACATAAATGTAGGTGCTTGTCTTGATCATTTGTAAACAATATCATATGAAGCCATTAATATTTCATCAATCAGTTTTATTTCGTGCTAAGTATTACATATTCATAGCTTCTTTCATGAAAAATATTGTGAACATGATGTTAAAATTGTATTGAAGATAACATTCACATCATGTACACATATTTTTTAAATTAGGCAGCTCAGATCTATAGGATTCTTGTGATGCGGCTGTTATCCCTTTGATACACAGTGTCAGCTGACCTGGACCTACACTTATCTCACATGTCATATAAAGAAAAAACCCTTATTTATGGAGTACAGGGTTACGTATATCGACCGCCGATAGAAAACATTAGGATTTACATCGGAGATAGAAAAACATTTAATATGACACGGTAGAACTCGTATAAACTTTATGTTTTGGATAATGTAGTGTTAATAGGCTTGCTGCGGAAACTTTTAAGTTCAATAATATTTGAAAGAAACAGTAACTGAGACTCAAAAACAGCAAAACAGTTAATGAGAACATATTTTGAAAACTCTTTTGTTTACCTAACATAATTGCGTATTAAATTGCTAAGAAACTTAAAGGTTCGAAAATATTTCAGCTGATGACACCGAAACAGAAAATATGCTTCAAGAAGACACCACCAGAAGAGTGGGAGACACCAGAAAAAGGGAAAGGAAGACGCCACCAGAATAGGGGAAGACACCACCAGAAGAGGGGAAGACACCACCAGAAGAGGAGAAGACACCAAAAGATGGATGTTTCTGATCTATACGAGTATGTAAGTGCTTGTATTGATAATAAAATTTTGTAAACTGTAAATATCATTTGAAGCCATTCATATTTCACCAATCAGTTTCATTTTAAAATAAGTTGTAATTTTAAATTTTAAGTATCATATGAAGCCATTCATGTTTCATCAATTCGTTAATCTGGTAGGTATTTCAATTAAAGTATGACATATTCAGAGCTTCGCACATCTAATGAATTTGAAGATCGTCGCATGTTTAAAGGCAATTCAATCATACACAATTTTGTTTATTATCTTATAAAATAGAAGAAAAGACAATGATGTTAATTAAATTTGCCCTTTTAAAACTGATAGACATACTTTTTAAAAAGTTGTTAAGATTGGAGTTTATAAACTAGAGGAAACAATTTGTAGATGAAGTGTACCGTGGCAGATGACCGTGTTATCTGTGGTTACAGACCGCTGAGGTGTCACTTCTTGATCTTACTCTGCCTGCCTCTCTACCCCTCTGTTCCAATAAAAAACAGATTCATATACTAGTAGTTATGGAGGTTTGGCAGCAATATCAGACGATAATCTTTTTTTGTATAGCTGTATGGCATGTACTTTTATGAAAATTGTAATTTTGATTGTATTTCAGAATTAACTGTGTGTGAGGGAAGGTGACAATGTTCGGGATGTCGGCCTATTCGAAGTACCATTATTCCTAAAGATTTTAAATGGAGGGACATTATTGTGAACATATAGAAGGGATTTAAAAAACTCATTTTTGATTCCTCAAATGAACAGGAAGTATCTCTTGTGTAACTCAGCATGAATCAATTATGTTTGACATTTACTGAGAACTACAGGAATTGTGTAAGAGTTGCTGGGATAATTGAGTGCATAATTCCATTCCCAAAACAACTGTGAAGCAGGACATTAATCTAGTCTGTTGTTAAATATCTGATAGTTGTAAGGTAATGTTATGGTCATTACTGTGTTAAGTGTATTGTAGTGACGCTAGACTCGTGCGCAGCATAGCATAGTCCAGTCGGTGATGGTCTGGTCCGGTACGGTCGGTACCGGTATATAGCGGAGCGAGTACCATCCAGGGAACCAGTGTGTGGGTAGCGGCTAGCGGAAACAGATAACCTAGACAGAATTACTTTATCGTTGATAATCCAAGGAGCAGCATCTCATCTACAGACTGTGAGTGTAATTACTTTTCTATCTGGTATTTGTGTAACTAAATACGCGGTTCAACATTGGTGGCAGCGTTTATTTTTGCGAACCCCCGCTCTGCCAAAATCGCCACTATAAAAATTGGGTCAGCCGTCCGGTACGACCCAAACCTTTTGAACCGAAGAGGGAAAGGGTTAGTTGGTTGAAATCAATATATTTGCAATTAAATATCACAGCCACATTCTTATTTTGACAATTTTGGCCGTAATTTCTGTTATTTTTGCATTTATTTTGAATCTTCAACTGCGCATGCTCCAACGGAAACATTGGCATTTCCTTTATTGCAAATTTCAAATTACAGAAAAACAAGCATTTTTGTATAAGTGAGGCCGTCCGGTAAGCTTATACATCATTCCATTCAATTATTGTAATTAATTTAGTGATTAATTGAAATATTTTTTCTGTTTATTTGATAATTGGCCCTATTTGTGCATAAATAGACCTCTATTTTGCCATGTCATTGACCGGATCACCTCCCAGGGTAAAGAAGTCTTTGTCTAGGTTGTCGGTTGCCGACAAGCTGAAGGCTGCACCAGCACCATCAGAACCTGCAGAAGAGCAGCAGGAAATGGCAGCAATCTTACCTAAGATTGCCGTCAATTTTGCATCAGCATCAGAGCTAGAAACCATTCCAGGTATTAAATCTAAGCTAGCTAAGGCACTAATTACTGTTCGTGAAAACAGCGGTAATTTAACGTTGGATGTTCTGGAGACTATATGTCGCAGAAAATTCACTGCCCAAGTTGTTGAGTTGCTCGATTTTGTACAAAATCCAGCTCTCTCCACCTCGTCCAGTGAAAGTGAAGAAAGTGAGGACGATGAAGAGGATGAGCAGCCCTCGCAAGCTGTTGAAAATGTGTTGCCTCAGGCCCAACAGGCTCCTGTAAGTATTGAGCCAAGAATACAAGTAAGCCATGTGACGACGCCATATGTGCCAAACATGGCACCAGATTACATGTCTAGCCGTCCGGTAAGACATGCCCCAGCAGCCGCGTCTACACCATCAGGTTGGCCAGATATGGGCGCAATCCCCAAAACAAAAAGGCCAGTTCCAACACCATTTAATGATTATGACAGTGATGATGAGACCTCTCATTATCAGCTGCCCTCCAGAAGATCAACGCGAGTACGTGAAGTTATTGCTTCTTTACCTAAGCACTTAACATTCAACGGCAAGGGCAACTGGAGTGCATTTCGTCTGAAATTCACTCAGTATGCTCAAGTCTGCGAATGGACGGACCAGAAGTGCCTGAATGGCTTAGTGTGGTGTCTAACAGACAAAGCGTTAGACTATTACACTGTAATGAGTGAACGTAATGAAAAATTTTCATACCGCAGCTTATTACGCCGACTGGATGAGCGTTTCGGTGAACATGAGCTCCCAGCAGCAGCTCAAGTTCGATTCCAACAAGCTACCCAGAACTCTGGGGAGTCCTTAGAGGAGTGGGCGGATCGCGTGCTCACAATGGCTGCACGTGCCTTCCAGGCTGTTCCAGAGGATTATGCCACCGAGCAATCGGTAAGCCGGTTTTGCCAAGGAATGCTAGATAAAGATGCAGGGCAGCACGTTTTTCTACGAGAACCCAGTTCCGTACAAAAAGCTATGCAGATGGTACGAAAATACCAACAAGTGCATAGTGCTATGTATGGCAAGCCAAAGCAGAAAAAACGTGATAATGCGGAGGAAGCTGCACCAGTCTATGCAGTAGCCAGTGCACCACCTGACGTGCATCCTTTCATGAAAGCACTTGAAGAGCTGGAGCAATGTCTCCAAAAAACGTTCTTAGAGAGCCAGAAAAAGGGGCGTCGTAACCGCCGCCGATCCACCGCCTGCTACAATTGTGGCGAGGAGGGGCACATCAGGAAAGATTGCCCTAAGCCCAGAAAGGACAAGAAGGATTTAAACGGGAAGGGGTCGGAAAAAATGGTGCCTCCCCGACCCAAGAAAGATTAGGCCACTCACAGAAACGGGTTAAAGTAGCGAAAATGCTTCTTCAATCCGTGAAACCTGCAGAAAGTGAGGCTGATTCAGCCGTCCGGCTACATAATCAACCTCAGCCGTCTGGCTATACCCACAATCAAGATGCGATCCTGATCCAAAACAGCGACAGCTCCAACAACGCTTCACAAGCCGACCGGCTAGCTGAAGCAACACCGAGCAATTGCCAAAGTGCAGTACCGGTTAACAATGTGCCGGAACACTGTATCTCTGATGTAACTTGTACTGAACCAGATAATGACATTCATCAGCCGTCCGGTAGTATGATGTCATATCAACAAGCACCTAGATCAGGTAGTGACGTTCATCAGCCGTCTGGTAGTATGACGTCACATCAACAGGTACCATCACCAGGTAATGACGTTCATCAGCCGTCCGGTAGTATGACGTCATATCAACAGGTACCGTCCAGTAAATCAGTTACTGCAGTACCGGATACTTTGGATGAACCAGATTTGATATGCGGGGATCCAGGGGATAATACTGGCCCAGGGAAGTCCAGGGAGGGGGGACGCTCTCTTCCGGATCCACCTGAACAGATAGTTGTTTATCAAATGAGGTCAGTTTCTCAATTTACAATGCAAGTCCGTGTTGAAAATCAATGTGTTAAAGCCATTGTTGATAGAGCTGCCCAGGTGACTATCATTTCAGATAGGGTATATAACTCTCTTAATAAAAAACCTAATAAATTAAGGGATGTTAAATTACTTACTGCGGGGAGGGAGATGGCTATGGAAGGGTTTGTTGCAGGACCAATTAAAATAAAAATTGGGGATAAGTGGTATAAAGAAAATGTTTATGTAGCGCCAATTGAACAAGAAATGTTGCTTGGGTTTGACATTTTAGTAAACCGGGGACAAGCAATTTTAGATATGGGTAGAGGGGTTCTAATTTTTGATGGTAGACAAATTATCCTAGATGTGGGTTCGGGAGGGGATACACCTACAGTCGCAAGAGTGACCGTTGCAAAACGTCTAGTCATACCACCACAATCCGTTACTAGGGTTAAGTGTCACATAGATAAAACTCTCTCTGATTATTACATAGAGCCAGTGGAGCAATCCAAATTTCTTGTGCCTAGAATAGTCCGGGAGGGGGGTTCTCAGCCCATTATGTGTCTTTTAAATCCAAGTGACAGTTATAGGGTTGTAAACAAGGGTGCCGACCTTGGTAGGGCATACCCTGCTGACATCATCCAGGAAAATGAATCGGTTTCTGTCGAACATGTGACAGAATATCTACCCAAGGCAACATTACCTAATGTTGTGCCTAAACATGCTACCCACAGTGAAACGGCTACAATGCCACCGCACCTGCAGCAAGTGTTTACAGAATCCTGTAAACAATTGAATGAAGATCAGAGCTTGAGACTGGCACAGCTGCTGATAGAGTTCCAGGATGTTTTTGCTGCTGATGAGTTCGATCTAGGTAACTTTACTGCGATCGAACACCAGATCGACACTGGTAATGCGAGACCAGTTAAACAGCGAATAAGGCGTACACCTGTATGCTTTGCTGGTGAAGAAGAGGCGCACTTGCAGAAAATGCTGAAAGCAGGCGTTATTCAGGAGTCTACTTCAGACTGGGCATCTGCACCGGTGCTGATCCGTAAGCGTGATGGGTCAGTGAGGTGGTGTATCGACTACAGAGCGCTGAATGAAGTTACAGTCAAGGATGTATTTCCATTACCGCTGGTAGACGATTGCCTCGACACCCTGGCTGGAAGTGTTTGGTTTTCCAAACTGGATGCCAATTCAGCATATTGGCAGATCCGGATCAAGGAGGAAGATCGCAAGAAGACTGCTTTCATTACCAAGTATGGTCTCTTCGAACATGTTCGCATGGGTTTTGGTTTGACAGGGGCACCTGCCACCTACGCTCGAACCATGAACCTGGTTTTACGGGGACTGACATGGAAGACTGTCCTAGCCTTTCTTGATGATATTCTTATCATGGGATCTAGCTTCGATGACCACCTGGTCAATCTTCGTGAAGCTTTGTTAAGATTAAGAGAATATGGGCTGAAGCTGAAACCCAAGAAATGTACCTTTTTTCAACGAGAAGTCGAGTTCTTGGGAAGGAGAGTAAGCAGCAACAGCATATCCATGTCAGATACAGACATAAAAGTTGTCCAAGATTGGCCTGTACCTACATGTGCCAAGCAAGTTGAAAGTTTCATGGGTTTGGTAAACTATCACCGAGGGTTTATCAAAAACTTTTCCAAGATTGCTGTTCCCTTGTATGCAATTACCGGCAAACAACCGTTTGTTTGGGGCCAGGAACAAGAGAAAGCATTTGAAACTTTAAAGAAGGCTTTAAGCAACCCACCCGTGTTGGCTTTGCCTAATCAAAAGGACATGTTTATCCTGGATACAGATGCCTCAGATCTAGCCATTGGGGCTGAACTCCTTCAAATTCAAAACGGGGAGGAGAAGGTTATAGCATATGGGAGTTATTCTTTGACCAAGGAACAACGGAGGTATTGTGTAACCAGGAAAGAGCTGCTAGCAGTGGTGCGCTTTACAAGACAGTACAGACACTATCTGCTAGGGCGACCATTTGTTGTGAGGACAGACCACTCAAGCCTAAGATGGTTGATGCGATTTCATGAACCGCAGGGTCAGTTGGCGAGATGGTTGGAGGAGCTGTCTCAGTTTAACATGGTGTTAAAACATCGTGCGGGTCGTGAGCATGGAAATGCGGATGCACTGTCCAGACCGCCAGCAACTGACGGTCAGTGTATGGCATTTACAGCCGGAGTGCGACTGGAGGACTTGCCCTGCGGAGGTTGCAAATACTGTGCTAAAGCCCATGAAAATTGGGGATCCTTTTTCGAGGCTGTAGACGACGCAGTGCCGTTGGTGACCAAGGCTGTACAACCTTCGTGCCCTGTAGTTGGCGCCGACTCCAGGATTGATCAAGGTGCTTTGGGGAACCACAAGGGCATGGGTACGACTGTCTACGGGAAGATTGATGAAGTCAAAATCAATCAGGCAGCAGAGGTTCACAACACACCGGTTAGTCAGGTTAACCTTAATCTGATGACCGACGTAGCAGAATCCAGAATTCTGGATGCAGGCGAGGGTTGCATTACCAAATGCAGTCCTGTCTGGCAGGCAGAAACTCTTCTCTGGAAACCGGGAGAGGAAGTTTGCTCCGAAGATGTTGCCATGATGGCCAGAGCGATAGATCTGGTACCCTGGGAAACAACTGATTTTTCCAGTACAGAAGAAGTCGTGAATGTCAATCTGGTGACTACCCGACAAAGAGCCAAGGTTACAGATCCTCAGCCAGCAGATTCTCCTGTGGTTGGGTCACCTAATCCTATGCCGTCTGGTTTGGATGGGTCACTCAGTCCTGCGCCGTCCGGTCGGGATGCCACAGGATCACAGCTAAATCCTGCGCCGTCCGGTCGGGATTCCAAAGGAAGTCAACCGAGTCTTGCGCCGTCCGGTCGGGACTCGGCAACTGTCATGTACAGCTGGGGGTTCTCAATACCTGAACTCATCCAGGCTCAACAAAAAGATGAAGATCTACGTTTCCTGTTGGATTGGTTGCAGAATGCCACAGAGCCAGAACCTTCTGCTCTGTTCCGTTCCAGCCCGGCGACCAAATCCTATTGGTTAAACAAGGAACAATTTGTACTGATCGATGGAGTACTCTACCAAAATGATGTCAACACTGGCGACAAAATGCTAGTCTTACCTACTGACCTTAGGGAGACAGCTATAAGGTTAAATCATAACCTTCCTTCTGCCGGACATCAGGGTGCCACTCGTACCAAGGAGCGAGTGAAGGAGAAATATGCATGGTATGGTCTTGGTAAGGACGTTGAAAGGTTTGTAGTTGGTTGCGCCACTTGTAACCAAAACAAGAAGACTGACCGTCAGGGCCGATGCCCTTTAACAGACTACCATGCCGGAGCGCCTATGGAGCGTGTTCACTTAGACTTCTTGGGTCCACTTCCCAAGACACCCAGAGGAAATGAGTATGTACTGATGATGGTCGATCAGTTCACCAAGTGGGTGGAGTGTATACCTCTTCCAACCCAGACAGCGGAAGAAACAGCCCGCGCAGCAGTTAACAGCTTCTTTTCAAGGTTTGGTACACCATTTGAAATCTTTTCGGACCAAGGCCGAAACTTTGATTCAAAACTATTTACTGAGGTTTGTAAAATTTTTGAGATCCACAAAGCTCGTACAACTCCATACCGAGCTTCTGCCAATAGACAGGTTGAAAGGTACAACCGTACTCTCATGGACGCCGTCAGGTGTTTCATTGGTAAGTCTCAAAACCAATGGGACCTGCATTTACAACAAATAGCAGGTGCCCTCAGATCATCAGTAAATCGAATGACTGGGTACACCGCAAACATGCTGATGTTAGGGCGTGAAGTTAACACTCCCGCGCACCTTATGTTTCCCCAGGAACAAGGTAAGGTCACCAGTGTAGAGAGTTATGCAGGCGAACTTATTTCCAATCTGCATAAGGCTCATGAGGTTGCTCGGAAGGTTTTGAAGACCACTTCAAAACGAATGAAGCGAAATTATGATCTTCGTATACTGGAAAGGTCATATGAAGTCGGTGATGCAGTATACCTACTTGATACTGCAGTACTGAAGGGTAAGTGCCGAAAACTTTGCCCGCCATGGAGAGGTCCAGGGGTAATTGTAACTAAACTCTCTTCTTTCATTTTTAGAGTCAAGCTCCGGAACGCGGTGTTTGTGGTCAACCATGACCGGCTGAAGCCCTGTCGTGATCGGGAATTACCCCAATGGATACTACACTGGAAAGATAACCCTGGACAAACTATTATTACAACAGGTGATAATAAAGTTTACTGTTTTTGTAGGAAGCAGTGGCAGGGAAGATTCATGATCCAGTGTGATATCTGCCAAGAATGGTTCCATGGTTCATGTGTCAATGTTACACCAACCGATGCATTAGACATTGACGTTTACAAATGTCCAGAATGTCTTAACCGAAATAGACGTTTTTAACAAATGTGATTTTGTCTAATCATGTTGTTTTTCGGCTATTCCAGAAAAATGGCAACAGGAGGGAAAGGCTTTGCTCTAACCTTAGAGCAAATTAATAGGTCCAGTGACCGGGGCAAGAACTGCAGCGTAAAGGACGTTGCAGATGCTGTCACCGCCGCGGGTAGTTCAGACGCCGGTAGGAGGCAAGCGATCAGAGCCCTGCACCGGCAGGTCAGTATCGCCAAAGACAAGAAGAAGACCAAGTGGCTAGAAGATCTAGCCTGGGATTTGGATAGACTTGAATTCCAAAGTCGGAAGTGGATTTCTGACAACATCAGCTTCTTGCCACCTGTCAAGAAAGCTACCTGGAACGAGCATCCCACTGGACAGAGCCGAGATTATCGTCTGGGGAGTGACCCCACTCTCCAGCGAACAGGAGAACATCTCGATGAGGAGGACCCCACCTCGGTTGAGATCCAAGAACACAAGCTTCTGGATGTTACAGGGGAGAACTCTGACATGGAGGTGGACAAAGAGGAGGATGACAAAATCCTCGCTTCCAGTCCGGAGAACAGCCCAGCTCCGACGAAGCCGGTGAGCCCTGTGAAACCTGTCACAAGGGTGTCACCCACCGCCACAGTCACTTCAGAATCTGAGCGTGCCGTCCGGTCCTCAGCTTCTGTTGCCGACGTTCTGGAGGATACTGAGCGTGCCGCCTGGTCCTCAGTTTCTTACAAGAAGTCGTACGCTAGTGCCGTCCGGTCAGGTACGACTGGATCCAGAGCAACTCAATCGAGGACATCAGCACCTTCCACTTGTGCCGACCGGTCAGTGGATAGGTCAAGGAAGCCTTCTGATCATCGGGATCATCGGAGAACCGTGGCTCCGATTAGATCAGGAACCGGCCATCTTCAGGGAGGAAGGGGAAGAGGAAGGAGAGATGATGATAGGAGTCTCAGCCAGCATCGACGGCAGCAGGGACATCAGCGGGAAAGGAGCCCGGCAAGACATCCAATCCGCCACTCCAGACCGGAGAAAAGGGAACGCCCTTCTTCGGTGGAAAATATTCGAGTGCGAGTGGATGTGCAGCCGCACACGTATCCGGTGTGCCCATTTGTCAATTGCGGTGCTGCGCTGAGGGAGAGACACATCTTTTCCTGTCATCTGCCAGGAGTCTTCCAGCCATGTCTGAGTGGGGAAGACATTGCTCATCGAAGGATTGGGGCCTTGAAGCTCATTACCCGGTGGCTTCTTGGTGCCCAAAGATCTCTCCCTGATTTGGTCACATACCTGGACAGCATGGGAGCAACCAGGAACATCATTCCAGTCGATGATGTAGTCTTGCGCCAAGCCATGACAGAGTTTTGCTCCGTGCTGAGAGCACCAGTGCCTGAGGACTTGTCCCTGAAGCCGTCCGGTAATGGGATCACTGCTCTCTTGCACTGGCGGGCCCTCATTGTGTTAATGTCAACCCTGGAGAAGCATCAGGAGGAAAGCCTGAAACAACAGTTTTCACTTTCCCCAGAGGAGTTACTACTGCTACCTCAAGCTCCGAGAGCATTTGACAGCCACTGTCACCTGGACCGAACAATGAGGGTACTGGGTATTAAGGTCCAGACGTTGGAAGCCATCTGTGAGGACCTCCCCATAGATGAGGCTTATGAAGTCCACTTAGCCGGGGCCGTGGGAATCTTCTGTGACCCAGAAACGCATCCTACCCAGGATCAACTTCAGAACTGGGTCAGACAGGGAGTCGTCCCAGTGATTGGCCTTCACCCGAAGCGACCAATCACTGAGCCGGAACTTGCCAAAATGAAGGAGCTTCTCGCGTTACCGGAAGTCGCCGGACTTGGAGAAGTCGGTATAGATCATACCGAACCACCATCTACCTGGGCAGCACAGATGGAGAAACTGGAAAGGGCACTAAACCTTTTGCAGTCGCACCATATCCTGGTGATTCACTGTCGGAGCACCCCAGATATGGATGTGGCGGATGAAGCTGTGATGACCGTCATGTACCTACTGATGGCACATCCATCTGTTCGGAGGGACCAGTTGATACACCTTCATTGTTACACTGGTTCCTGGTCAACACTTCAGCGATGGATCAAGGAATTCCCGCATACCTATGTCGGATTCACATCCATCGTTGCCAAAGACCGAGCAACAGCTGAGCAGTTGGAGGCACTTACCCAGCTACCAAAGGATCGTCTCCTGATTGAGACAGATGCTCCCTATTTCAGTATGGGCACTCACAGGCGGAGTACTCCAGGAATGATCGGAATGGCCACAGCCAAGGTCGCAGGAGTCCTTGGCCTTCCCTGGAAGGAACTTCTTAAAGTGTCCACGGACAACACAGAGCGCCTGTACATCAGGAAGATGCCACCCGTCTGTGTCGAGGCCAAGTAGAGGGTCCAGACTCCACTGGGTTCGGTGCGGCCCAGTGGAAGGGTTAGGTCTCAGATCAGTTACCTGACTGATCTGTTGCCGAGTACTAGTACTGGTCTTTCACCCAGGAAGCCCACTTTCAACCCTGTTGACTGTGGGGAGCCGTGGCACACCTCAGAACCGAATGGTATACCATCCGTGATCAAGTCGCCGTCCTTCAAATAAAACGGGGAGGAGTGTAGTGACGCTAGACTCGTGCGCAGCATAGCATAGTCCAGTCGGTGATGGTCTGGTCCGGTACGGTCGGTACCGGTATATAGCGGAGCGAGTACCATCCAGGGAACCAGTGTGTGGGTAGCGGCTAGCGGAAACAGATAACCTAGACAGAATTACTTTATCGTTGATAATCCAAGGAGCAGCATCTCATCTACAGACTGTGAGTGTAATTACTTTTCTATCTGGTATTTGTGTAACTAAATACGCGGTTCAACAGTATTTATAAAATATGGTGCTTTTACGAAAATTGTTAATATGTTGCGAAGAATATATGAATCTTTAAATCGTGTGTCCATGTAAATTCAGAATATACCGATTTCTTTGAGAGGCGAGCCTCTATCTCAGCTCTTATATTTGTTTTTCATAAATGGTATGGAAAATTATTTCTCTTCTGATAATATTGATGCTGTTAGTATTGAAGAATTAAAAAATACACTTATTGATGTTTGCCGACGATACAGTGCTATTTTCGTATACTAAAGAAGGATTACAACTATTATTAGATAAGTTACATAATTATTGTACTATGTGGGGAATTACAGTAAATACAGACAAAAGTTTTGTTATGATTTGTAAAAAGTGCAATAGACCAGAAAATGTCGATTTATACTTGGATAGAATAAAACTAAATGTTGTACAAAAATTCACATTATCTTGGAGTTACGCTTTCACAAAATGGAACATTTTATCAAGCTCAAAACAATTACCAGAACAAGCATCACGCGCATTATTTTCTCTTAACAAATTGTTTGATGAAAGTTCTTTAGATGTGAACGATAAACTTAAATTGTTTGATGCTATGATATGTCCAATTCTTAACTATGGGTCTGAAGTTTGGGGCTTTCATAAAAGTCAGGATGTAGAAAGGATACAGTTAAATTTTTTAAAACAGCTACTTGGCGTTAGGCAACAAACTTGCAATACAGCTGCATATGGCGAGTTGGCAAGATTTCCATTAAGTTTATTTAGAAAAATAAGAATTATTAAATACTGGTTTAAGATAAGGAATAACCCTGATTCACTGATGTATAAGTTGTTGAATATGAAAACTTTAAGAGGAGATTATATCAATACCTGGAGCGTAAATGTAAAGCAGCTTTTGGATAGTCCTGGCTTCTCATACTTGTTTGAATTGAATATCGTTTCTCAGTTACAAATTGATACCGTTGTTAGGCGATTATTTGATACTTACAAAGTAGGTATGAAAATTTAAGAAATTCACCAAAACTTGATTGTTACGCAACGTTTAAACACAATTTCAACTTAGAACCCTACATTAAATGTATAAATAACAAAAAAAACTTAGAATTATATTGACTAGATTTAGATGTTCCGCACACAAACTAAATATTGAAGAAGGTAGATATATGAATATTAACAGATGAAAATAGGCTATGTACCAAATGTAACATGAAAGTAATAGAAAATGAGTACCATTTTTTTTTAATATGACCTCTTTATAGAGAGCTAAGGAATAAATATTTACCAAAATACTATAGGCATTGGCCAAATATGAATAAATTTACTAATCTTTTGTTATGTACTAATAAAAAGATATTGTATAATCTTGCTATGTACTTATCACTGGCAACCAATAAAAGAAACGTTTAAATTTTTGGCTGAAACCTAAAGATTTTATCCCATTTTATTACACTCATTTTTCTCCGATAATAATATTATAATGTTACAATAACAAAATACATCTTATAGTTTACCTTATATTTCTGTTTGTTTCTTTTCCCATATTGTGTTGTTTTGTTTTTCTTTCTTTATATGTATTTTTTCCACGACATGCCATTCATTATGTTATGTATGTTATTTAGGAATGTTCTTTTCGAATATACTATTAAATTACTTGACTTGACTTGACTATTAAGTGAAATTGTAACAATTAAAAAACATGGTCTCTTCGCTACGCTCCGTTCCCTTAGAATATTTTAAGTGTTAAAACTTCGCTTAATATACACTCACTATATCTTAAAACTGCTTAAACCTTTCCTCCGTATACATGTATTTTTATGCATTGCGAACAATGTAGATCCAGATCAGCTGGCACAGTCTGATCAGGATCTGCACTGGTCGCATTTTGGTCAAAATAACCGAATCAAAAAGCACAGTGTAGATCCTGTTCAGATGTGCCGGTTGATCTGGATCTACATTAATTGTTCATCCGTGCATTAAAGGTATATATATGGAGAAAAGTGTTAATCATTAAGTGTTTGTTTAGAACTGTATATTCATAAGATTATGTCTAATATCTGATAGTTGAAAGGTAAAATTGTGATCACTAAGTTATTTAGTGTATTTTATGTGAAGATTTAACAACTAAGAAACCAAGATCACTTGTCTGCGCTCCATTCCCTTTAGGTTTCTCAATTGTTAAAACTTCACTTAATATACACTACCTATAACTTATAACTACATATTAAACAACTTAACCATTTAATTAATGTTAAGTACTGATTATTCATAAGGTTATGTGTTCATATCTGACAGTTGTTAGTGAAATTGTGATCACTAAGTTACTTAGTGTATTTTGTGTGAAGTTTTAAAAATTAAGAAACCACGGTTTCTTGTCTCCATTTCCTTTAGATTTCTTAGTTGTTAAAACTACTTAATAATACACTACCTATATCTAAATACTTTAACATTATAGTTGTTCCTTTCAATGTCTTGAACATTATATTAAGTAACTTAATTTATTTACACTGTTGTAAAGGAGCTTACGGGAGATGAGGCCTGACATCTAGCGGTACAAGACACTGACAAACAGGCAGAGGTTTCTGTTTTTTTCCCCAAAAAGGGTGGGTTTATATTTCAGTTTTTCCTCGGCGAGTCGACCACGTCCTTAGGCTTCTATATTTAGGCAAATACATGTTGCTTTTGTTGCTCAGTTTCGTATTGTAAACATCATGTTGTTAGGACTTCTAATTATTCGTTTATAAATGCCCAATATAAATTTATTCATTATGTAATAGCATTATGGTAATTTTAAAAGATTACTCACTCGTATCTTTTCTTGTTTAATAAAATATATGTATAATTTTAGTCTTGTATTATTTTAATCTTATTTTATCTGAATAATAAATACAGTTTGCTACTTATACTTTTATTGTTTTTAATTTTCCTTTTAAATATACAGTCGGTGATTATTAGTAAAATGTCCGTTTCTGGATAAGCTTAAGTCATAGCTTCTTGGTTCGTCGGTTAAGATTGTTAGAAGTTTTTCTCAGAAACTCATTCTTATACATCTGTGTTTAATTTATGACGTCAAAACCACCATGCCTTTAAAATTACAACTCCTGAATTCAGGACATTACAAATAAACGGTATATTGATGTCCGCACCATAAAGTCCAACAGTGAGTTTAGGTTATGCAAACGGTTTGCAGTTATTCGTATAACCTTAATAATAGTAGATTTTGTATTTGTTTGGCAATGTGATATAAAACTCGAGACAGTTTTCAGGTGTGAATGTTAAAACTCTCAAACCTGTACCTGCTTCTCCGCACAAAGTTCATACTGGACAGCCAACAATTTCCAACACTGCGGATACATAGCTTGTGTTCCTCCTTACAAACATCACAGCTGTTTCAAAGTATGATGATTAATCTGGATGAACTAAATTGGCTTTAAAAGACAACGGCATGCATATTTTTCAGACAACAAATTAAATTTGATTATTAAATTAGGAAGAAATTGAAGGATTTTTATCACAGTGTTTTTATTACTCCATGCGCAGCCTTCTATGTGGACTTATTCCCTTTCAAAGAAATATAAAAGAGGTGGTCTAAAAGTCTGCAGAAAGAAAAGCACATTTTAAGGGCTTACACTCCTCCCAGTCCTGTTCATCAATAAAAGTTTCATTGAACGGCATTTTGCCATTATTGAGATTTTGATAATTTTCTTTTTATCGATGAACGGGATTGGGAGGAGTGTGTCAAGCCGTTAAGCAATCTTTAAGTGAGTTGGTTTTGCAATTATTTAATACTCAGTGCTTTTTGCTGAAGCTTTTATCTGCATTCTTATAGTACTGGTGACCCTTGAAGTTATCCGTAAAATTACGTTAAATTTTCTCTTCTGTTACTCTCAAAGCAAACAATGAAACTATAGCATTAACGCGGACATTGTGAATACTTTGTATGTTAGATACAGGTCTGAAACAAATATTATTGTGACATTCTTAATTTTCTAACCGCTCTATGTTTCGCAGTTTCTACACCTATTCTTTGTTTAAATATCTTGTTGGTTATCCGCAAGTAAACATGTTCATGTAAACAACGTGTCTTGCAAGTCCGAGCGGTTGGCCCTTTCAGTAGAGGTGGCACTTAAGTAAGCTTACACTACATTTTCTTGCAAATATTGAGATTTGAACATGGAAGTCATTGAAGACGGGTCTGTGTTTGTTTTCTCTTTTTACCTGTATTCGAGGAATCACCGATATTCAGCCGAATTCACACGTGCCTGACTTTTCAAAATACTTGCCTTGGTCCCAAGATTATAAAACTGAAAATGTAAACCAGTCTCAAATCCAAAGGATCTGATATGGCGACTAGTCGCAATTTCAACCAATCAGATGCTTTTGATTTGAGACTGGTTTCAAATCTCAGTTTTATAACCTTCAGCATTGTTTTATCATTCTGCCTGAGAGAATTATGATGGAGGTTGATATCATGTTTTCATCTTGTGGCAAGTAGTTCGCAAGTGTTTCCGCGTTAATTCGTCACGTGAAAAGGCACGGATCAAAAAGAATCTCGTATGCACATTTTATGCAGACTTTCATATGGTCTAGATCATCAAGACGTTCTGTCATTTATCAGTATTACACTGCATTTGCGAAACCAGAGCGTCTGAATGATTGAGATTAATTTCATAAGGAACGATGAGCTCAAATATCATGTTGCAGCCAACACAATGAACAAGGTACGTGTTTGTGATTTGTGTTTTAATGATCATTAGAGCGTCACTGGGTCTAAACTGGTGGTCTTTTTGTCTGAAAAAACTGAAAATCCCGATGAATCTAAAAGCGAACAGTGTTTATCCTGATCAGAGTACACGCATGCGCCGACTGATCTGGATCTACATTACTTGCCTTTAACATCATTTTTCATGGAGTATAGGGTTACCATACTGTCTATGTAAGATGTTTATTAAGAGGCCATTAGCAATTTACATTTATATTTAAATAATATGAAAATAGGTGCTACCTATGGAACGGGGAAAGCCAATTGTTAAATTGTTCGAGATTGTAATAAAAATAAAATGAAAACTTACTTATTGATGATCACTTTTCTATAAACAGTTCTCAGTAGATGCTGATGGACATGTGCACCCAAGAATCTGTTTAAAATAAAAAATATTGATTATGGATAAAATGAACGCAATGCAAAAAATTATTGCAGAATTTGACATTCTTTTAAAAGAAACATAATTAAGAAAAAATTAATTTACCTTAATGATGTGTATTGCATTTTTTGCAATCGTCAGCAGGTAGTATGGTTTTGCATGTATTAGCAATTTGAAATGCACACATTATCAATGAATGGAAATTTTGTTATTTTTTATAAATGTGAATTTGGTATTACGGCTTTCAGTTAAAGGTAATTACCGAGTTAGGATCTTAAATGTCCCAAACAGTAAAAAAGCATTTAAAAGTAGACATTTAAATTTGTAATGCAGTTAGAGACTAACATGTCACCTACCGCAAAACACTGACAATAAGAAGCATTAATAAATTTATTTAAAATAGTAAAAAAACATCATTTTAAATAAATATTATTTTTGTGTATTTCGGCTTTCAGTAAGTAATTACTGAGTAAGTGACTTACAGGTTGTTAATAGTAATAAAACATTTAAAAATAGAATTTGAAATTTGTGGTGCAGTTAGTTACTAACATGTCACCCACCGCGAGAAAGCCTGAAGGTAACAAGCATAAATTCATAAACTTTTTTGAAAATGCAAGAGACATAATTCACTTCAGACACTTACAAAATAACTTTGTTTTACTACTTTTGAATAAAGTATATAGACTTAACATAATTTCATGGGGTATGTTATGACAGTTAAATAGAGTTAGTAGTTCGCTTGAAATCCCATGATCTGTCATCAACATCATCACAAGAGTCATCAGAATATTCAGAATCAGTTTTATTTGGAATGTGATTTGTTGTTGTTTCTAAGTCTTTTTTTACTGAAAGTAGTAAATAATGATACCATTTTTCTTTAAGTTTAGTATTGGCATGAACCCCGTCATACAGATCTTTGTATTTTTTTTTTTACATATTTTTTGCTTTTTCCATTCCTTCCTCTTTTCTTGGTTTTACAAATTTGCAATTCTCTATCCCAGCGTGTGGAAAATAATTAATATTGGTCATTGAGTGATGATATGTGTTTATTAATAAGTTTTATATCTTCTTCAAGAAAATATTGTTCTATGGCTTTTTGCTCCTGACTGTACTGACTTTTTTCTAACTTTCCATTTTGCATGTTAAATTCTTCATATTTTTTAAGGGAACATGGTGGTATATGGACAAGTTTGAATTTCTTATTGGAATGATTGTTTTCAGAGTAGAAAAGTTCAATGTTTCTGATAATGGAATGTACTGTATAATCATCATGTTTGTACATGATTTCAGTGCCAGTGGAATGGACAATTTTGTATGTTAAATTGCATATGCCACCGGCAAGTATTATATTGATTTTTGAGTCAGGGTTTGAGTTAAAACTGTTGATTTTAGAATTTACTGCTGCCATTAATATTTCTAGTTTCCCACCGGGAATTATTATTACATGTACCATTGCACCTGAGAATTGAGGACCAGATACTTGTGCGTGTCTTTGAAGGTCAGATCCTCTTGAATCAGTGGCAATAATAATGTGATTCATCTGAAAAATGTCAAGTATAATAACATTTCAGAAGTATTTAAAATAAACAAATTTCATTTGCATTAATACAAGAAACATTTTAATTTAAAGTCAAAGGACATAAATTTAAAAACTTAAGAATTTTGTGTGAAAAGATCATGATCATTTGTGAACCGTTAAAAAAGATCATTTGACCACAACACAATCTACTTATGTGTTAAATATAATCAGTTAGCGACCGTCATGTCACCCACCGAACCGATTTTTCTATTTATGTGTAATATAAATACCAACTTTGAGTTTAATAGCTATTTTGCTCTAAACCCAAATTTTTTTTGGAATTCAGTTATGTCTATTCGGTAGTAGCTGTCATGCCACACACCAAAATATTAGACATTACTAGCAGAGTATGCTTTATTCTTCTAAATCTGAATTTAAAACAATTTTTAGTATTCCTTCAAAACTGTCATCATTGTCAAGTTTATGAAACTGTTGTCTTGTTAGGGTTGCAAGTTTGCGAAGCCTATTAATCTCTTTTCCCCGTTCTCTGGTTGTAGGTGTATTGACAACATGGCATATTCGGTCCTCATTGACCAGAACATCAAGATGCCATGCAAAGTCAGGTTTGTTGATCTCATCTCCAGCAGTTTTTGCGAGTGATAGTGCAACAAATAATGCTCCTGGATTTTTAGATTCGAATGACGTTGACCCAGGGTCTATCACAATATACCTGTATGTTTCACCCATACCAATCGTCATACCTTGACATTTGTGTATTGTGGTTCCCCACCCAAGGCGCAATGGAATCTGTAGGCGTTTGCACCCATGGCAGAAACAGTCTACTTTTCTTTCAATGGGAACGATTGGAATGACAGCACAATCATTTGATAGAAATGCTGGACCTGAATATCTACTAAAAGACACCATTACTACATCAGGGAGTGAATTGTCTGGACATTTGCCATCAAGGTAGACAATATCTTTAAACAATGCCAGTCCGTTGAAGAGTCCATACTGCACTATGATGTTTGAAGTGAGCATAACTTTCGCTCCCACACACAGATAAAGAACTGGTAGCAAACCACCGGCTTTATCACATGAAGCTTGGTTTGAATGTGGACCATTGTTGACAGCAACAATCCTTGCAACAGGTGCCTTTTCATTTTGTACAAGAAGTCTGTTCATGTTGTGATTGTTTTCTAACACATGAGTTGGAAAGACAAACAAGCCATTTTCAGTCATGTCTGTTAGAAGTTCTTCACCATGAGTGATATGCAGATTGTGCCATTGAAATTTTTGCAACCAAATTGTGTGTTTGCTTTCGGCTTTATATTCTCTTAGAGACTGAAGTACACTTTTAAGTTGCTTGGTCTTGGTTGTGGCGAACTATAGTTTGCAGCTTCACTACATGCTCAAACTCTTTCCAAACCAGAATGCCATGCATAGCTGCAGGATTTCTAGCTGTAGAAACATAAACTGGTGAATCACAGACTGGTGGTAGCTGCACATCATCTCCTAGAAAAACAACAACAGGTAAACCACCCCAAGAAATATTTTCTTGGCGTAAGCCATGACGACAATGCATTTCCATCCATCCTAGAGTTGTTGCACCTACTAGAGATCGTTCATCAATAAATAGTGCCACAAGGTCTTGGCAGTTTTCTTGTAAAGTTTCTCCTTTGGACCCATCTGGTGGGGACATTTCTTTTGTGGCTTGCTTACCTGTTGGCACCTTTAAAAAATCATGAATAGTTTTGCCAGAAATTAAGTTAGCACTGTTTCCAGTAGGACATATTACTTGGACTGCTTTGGGGTTATCAAAAAGTAATTGGATAGCATGAACGAGGCATTTGATGAGGAAGGATTTTCCAGATCCTGCAGTACCAGAGACTATTAATCTAAGGTGCTTGAATGATGAAGACTTGTTCTTGTAGTTAATGAGAGTGTCAAGAATGAGCGAAAATGCAAACTTTTGGTCTGTGTTTAGACTGTAAAGTGATTGGTTTGAAACAAGTGAACTGTTGTTTATCTGATTTTATCAATCTTTTCCAGCCACTGTTTGCCAAAGTCTTCTGGATATGTACCATTGGTAATGCTCCAGTCATGATTTGGACCCCCATCATCAAATTGAATTTGGTCTTTCTTGTCAAATTCTTTATTGGGCTCAAGAATATCCATCCATGCAGGTCGTTCTGTGTCTTCTTCATCTGATTCTTCTTGATTGTTAGCAGCAAATTCGTCACTTTCATCTCGTCTGGCTCATTCTACGTCTGCCTTTACAAAATTTGGGCAATTATCTGTTTGTAGGAAATCAGTCATTGCCTGAACCCAAGTTTGTTCTGGAGGTTTAATGTCTGCAAGTTCTCTCCAAGACGGCCAGTGTAAAAGTAGCATGGACCTGCAATAATCCTCGGCTAATGGCCACGAAGCTCTGACATGGCTGCCACTTATCACAGGAACCACGCCTTGCTTACAAATAAATGAATACCAGGAACATTTCTGGTCTAAGGGACGTGCAAGGTATTGTGTGTATTTTTTGTAAATGTTTTTCCAGATCTTTCAAGAACTCTAAAGCCTGATAAGCTGACTGTTTGAAACTGGTGACTGCAACGATAAAGAGGTAGAGACAAAAGCTCATAACTTGCTTCCATGCTAGAAATGTCACGTTTAACTGTGTTCATAAGGAGTTTGGTGCAAACTGATTTTGTATCATTACTAACATTTTCAACAGCACTGTTAACAATTCCATTGAACAAATCAACTACCGCGCCTGTTGGTTCATAATCTTTACATGCGTACCCTGATACATATTTTTCAGTAGCAATGATGTCATTGATTGAAAAAAGGTGAAATATGCATACCAGGAATCGCCACATTCAGAAAAAACAGCCTCCCCACACAGTCAAGAAGAAGAGAGGGGTAGAGAGCATGGTTAATAAAATAATCAGTTTCAAAAAAGACACCACTAACAATAAACAAAAATGAGAACCCGAGGGGTTACCGCCTTGGAACGGTCAGTGGCAAATCAAATTGCCACTGGGGGTTTAAACCAGGTTCTAGGGTGCACCAACCTCACACTTGCCCCAACAGGTTCTCATATCACAAAACAAGTACAAGTTGTCTTGGTGAAAAGACTCCAACCCACTTATCTGCTTAACAATGTTGCATGCAAAAGCACACAAACATATAAAACATAAGAAGCTAAGAGCATTGCAAAGCCGAAAGGGGTACTCAATGATCTTACCGAGACCAGAGCTCCTGGAGTAAAATCAGCAAGAACACGATGACAGGGATAAAAGAAACAAATCGAGTTTCTAGGTTCTTTTAAGAAAAGATTTCCCCATTAACCTTCATAAACTCTTAAACCCCTGCCACCGTCGTGCAACCAAAGAGGTAAGCATAATGATCAACTGTAGAAGGGTTAATCACCAGGCCTGCAGAGCGCTGTAAAATACCATGTTGGTAACCTTTCTTTTTAAATTTACAGATGGTTTTTACGAATAACCGGGAGAAATTAACACTGCCTTTAATCTTTTTAAGTTTATAAATTAAATCACCATAAAAAACTGGTTGTGAAATACCTTGTTGCAAAAGTGATTTTAAACTGCATTTGTATTTATGAATTAAATCTGGGTATCGGCGATAAAACTTGCAAAAGGTTTTCCTTAATTTGTGATACCGATAACCTTGTTTTAAGAGTTTTTCTGTAATGCAAAGATTACGTTCATTGAAATCATTAACATTTTTGCAAGCTCTTGAAAAGCGAACAAGCTGTGAGATATAAACCCCATAAGATGTTGCACGGGGAACATCGCCGTCTAAAAACGGAAAATTTACTATATTAAAATTAAAATCATCTCTTTTATCATAAATTTTAGTAGTGACATAACCATTTTCAATGGACATATTTAGATCGAGAAAGTTTGCTTGCTTTTCTGAAGTGTTCGCTTTGTTAAGTTGTAGTTCTTTGGGATAAATCTTATTAACCAGTAATGGAAAATGGTTATTGTCTATATTTAATAAATCATCAAGGTACCTCGAGGTGTTGTTAAAAGCTGTAATTATATCATCTTGATGTTCAGTAGAAAGAGATAACATAAAGTCTCTTTCATAACAGTATAAAAACAGATCAGCAACAAGGGGTGCACAATTAGTACCCATTGGGATGCCTATTACTTGTTTATAAATAGAGGTACCGAATCTAACATAAATATTATCCAGTAAGAAAGTTAGCGACTCTATAAGGTCTTGACAAGTCCATAATGTATAATTATCATAAGAACCATCTGTAAAAAATGCCCTATGTTCATTACAAGCGATGAAGGTTTTATTTTCTCTAGCAAACGTTTTTTCAATGAGACTGGTTAGTTTGTCTCTTATTAAATTATGAGGGAGCGAAGTGTATAATGTTGAGAAATCATAAGTAGACAAACAGAACGCCCGAAAATTATTTGATTTAAGCTTTTTCAAAACGTCATTTGAATTTTTAATCGACCAAAATAAATTTTTGCCAGAAGTTTCAAAAACCTTATCACAATACCTAATTACGTGTTCTTTTATAGCTGTAAGACAAGATGTTAAGAGCACGGATAATTTAGTAGTAGTGCAAGAACTAGAGTTAGCAATAAATCTTGCTTTATACGGTGTTTTATGCTTTTTAGGTAACCAATACATAGTAGGTACTTTGTCTTGTTTCGGCTCAATACTGATTCTAAATTTTCTAATTTGTAGAGTGTGTGCAGTAACAATATCACTCTCAGATGAAGAAGTCAGTATATAAGCATTAGTGCTGTTCAGTTCTTCAGTTTGAATATTAATATAGTGTATTCGTCACACTATAATTACATTATTAGAAGCCTTATCAGCAGGTGTTAAAACAAATCTGTTATGAAAGTCTTGAATTCCTTTTTTCAAATGACGAAAGTTAAAACGAGGTCGAGGTGGTAATAAAGCAATGTTTCTTTCATAAAATGATATACGGGTGTCAATTATTTTGAATATGTGCTTTTTCCAGTTAGAAAGTGCATTAGGCTCGGCATGTTCTCTTTTGCACCATTTATTGCAAAATAAGTTCAAAGACTCAGCAATTTCTGCACGGCATGCATTAAAGTCAATTTTGGATGATATTCTATATTTGGGACCTTTAGAAATTAAATTACGAATTCTAGAGTCTTTGATTAAATTAAGATCACCGGTAACAATATGACCGGCAGGCTTATAGCAATATTTAGAAGTTAAACACTCTCAAGATTTTGGTGTATTTTCAATGATCTGTAAATCCGATGTAATTTTATTGTAATTAAAAATTATATTTCTAGTTGGTTTGTTGTAATTATAACAAACCATAGGCGATTCAGTATTCTTAAAATAAATAGGAACAGCCGATTGAACTCTTTTATCTTTAAATATACTAGGAAGGTCAATAAAATCTATTCCTTTATTTAAAAAAGAAATTTTAAGGAAATGTCTTTGATGGTCCGATTCCAAGTCAATATGCGGCCTGAGAACATGCCGAGTATAACACTGAATAAGACTAGCAACCTCGTAAAATGGATGGGTTCTAATGACGATGTCGTCGGCTTCCTCATCCAGTTTCTGCAGACTTGATATAGAAAGAGAAGCCAACCTAGATAGCATAGCGTGTCTGCCAGATTGTTGTCAGGAGAACTTTTAGATACAATGATGGAAATGTCACCATTTGCTCGCCATCCTTGTGTATGGTATTGTGAATGCTGTACAAGCATGGGGTGGTCTCTCTCCATTTCTAGTCTTAATGACCCATTTCTATCGGTAACAATGGCTGGATGTTTTCTCAGTTGTTTGCCAGGCTTATCTTCTGTGCCAAACTCCATTCTGCTTGTCATCTGTCGTCCTTTCTTCCTTAAACAGTAGGAAGAACATCTATGAATGTTGATTCTGTTACATAACAGCAAGTGGTCTTCTAGAAGAGTTTGCTGGGACTCGCTGACATCCATTAGAAGTTTGAGCAATGGATTGTTTTCTTCTGGAGGAGCTGGTGCTGTTCCCTCAGCTGGTGGCCACAAGTCTTTTCGAGAATTTCCATGTATGTCTTTGCCTGCAGGATGCAAAGCAGTCATTCCAAAACATGATTTGGCCCATGTGGACAACTGTTCTGCAACGATTTCCTCGCCAAGTCCATTTTGAATGGCTTGATACATCAAGTTATGTGGTTCACGATCTACAAAGGCCGTGCCAATGGACCATTCCTCTGGACTTCGCAAACTCTTGTCTATACCAGTAGGTATCTACTCCAAAAGCTGGACCCATTACCATATTAAAGTAGGCCTGTGTTCTTAGATCTAAGTACTGGGAGACAATGTGGGTATTTCTTTGGAGAACTAGAAACAGAGTGTTGCGGTCACTCAGGTCAAGGGCTTTCCCTGTTGACAAAAGACTGTACTGCTCTAGAAGACGCTTGAGAGTTTTGAAATAATATTCTGCACAACTTCCTGTGGTGAAGAAGGAAGGAAGCCCCTTACCCTCATTAATATTATACTGAATTAGAGATCTCAATTCCTTGTTTCTCTGTGCCCAGTATTGTGATGTCCCCCGCAAACAAGCACCAAAATAGAGTATTTTCTTGGCTATCGAGTTATCACCATTCTTTATTTTTTCTTTGAGCTCATCAAGTGATATTGGGTTTTCACCAAGTTGTTGCTTCACAATATATGTGCTTTGCTCTAATGTTCTTTTGCGTGTTATAATATTGTGTACAATTAATTTGAAATATTGGTGTGAAGCAAAGCGACTGTCATCATACCACATGAGATGCTCTGCCCAATCAGCCATAGATGTGCATGTTCTTGGTCTGTTTATGTGAAAATCCCCTAACCCAAATGGAAATAGACAAGGAAACGCCAGTGTGAAAAAATATTTGGTTGTAAACTCTGATAGTGGAACATTGTTTTGTGTTGGCCATGGAATACATATATACTTGCGTCCTGCAGTAACAGGACCATGCTGAGATCCAACAGCTTCTGTGACAACTTGTTCAATTTGTGCTCTGATGTCTATTGATTTGTCAGGCAATGGAAGGCAAGAATCTGATGGAGAATCAACATCACCTGGATCTACTTGCAGTGGTGCAGGGCCCTCATCTTTGCGATTGTGATTTGTATTTTCATTTGTCTCAACTGTTTCAATATTTAAAGGGGCATTTTCTGGCAACATGCGAAGTCTTTCAGAGCTGATTGTAATATCTGAATAGGCAGGATTGTTTTGCTTCAACCAAGTAAGTGCATTTTCAACTGTAGCCCTTCTGACATTAAATTCTTTTGAGGTGTCATTTGAACCTTTTTTACGAACTCTGATTATTTTGATTTGTTCAGGCAGATTTGGAAGTATTCTTGCAGGCTCATTGACATTTTGAGGAAATGCAACACAGTGTCCATTAGCTGCAATGCCTCCATGCTTTAACATGTGAATGTGAATCAGTGGTGCTATGCGACAGATCAGCTGTTGTTCAACAAGAGTTAAGTTTGAAAGTTCTTTTGGTACAGACAAAGGGTCCATATTGTTTTCTGCTGAAAACATTTTTACTTGATTTTTATCACTGTGACATCTCAAACAGGTATTTTCAGCTTTGAGTTTCATTTCTAACCTTGTTTCATGACAAACGTCACAATGATTAAATTTGTAGGACATTTGTTTAAGTTCGAATGCCCGTATACAGTCCATAACTGTATTGAATTGACTGTCATTTGTTAAAGGAGGTGGAGCGGGTATATCATCTATGTCTATCCTAAGCTGCTTTTGTGCTGACATGATGTTTTTCTTGTTGTTTTTTTGCCTTACCTTTTTTTTCTTGGCTTGTTTCATTTTTACCAGCTGAATGATACCTAATACCTAACTTTCTACAAATTTGAAATGTATCGGCCTCATTTACATCAAGATTTTTAACTGTCTCTAGGTCTTCATACAATTGTGAAATTGAACTATACCACGTTTTTGCTCTTTTCTTAGGAGCTGCATGTAAGTTATCATTATTATGCATTCATTTGAAGACCTTTTATTAGGTAAGATTTGTTGTTTTGGCTGTTTTGAGGTATGATTTTGTTTTTTAATGAAGTTTTCATTTGCGTCCAATTGTTCATTTACAGCTTGGGTACGAGTTGGACTGAGTACTGTAAAATGTGAATTTTCTAAATGGAGGCATATGTGATCATGTGACTCTGTAGCTTCTATTGACTCTGTATAGTATCTTGTACAAAATCGCCTTTCTTCCTTGTCAAAAGCTGTGCCTTTAACGAATGTTGTTATATTAACATTCAGTAGTTCACTTGCAACTCTCAGTTCACAAGCGGTAGCCCAGCCATTGTTATTCAGCATATGATGCCAATTCAGAGGAGGAGTGCTTGCTCGTGCATCATGAGAAAGGGCTACTAAATCCCTCCATGTATCCCAGTTTTCTAAAATATAGTTGCAGATCCATCTTCTGTAGTGAGCACCATTTGATGAATTGCCTTCTAAAACAAGGCTTATGCAATTAAAAAAGCAATTCCCATCACCTGGGACATCTAGCAGTCTGTACATGTTCCCTTCAATTTGTACCAATCTTTGACAGTCTTGGTAAGTATTGAGATCAAAAAGACAGGACGATTTATTTTCACTGTCAGCTTTGCATACATTTTAGTTTCACCAAGAGAACCTGTTGTTTTTGAAATCTCAGAATTAGATCTAGCTCTACTTGGAGATTTAATTTGAGATTTAGATTTGTCAGTTTTTACTTGCATACTTTTAGCTTTGATAAGATTCTGAACTTTTGGGACGGTGATTTTTGGCTTTGATCTTTGTTTTTTGTGTGGAAAAATCTTTTTAACAGATTTCTTTTTAGATTGTTTTGTGATGTCATGTTTGTTACTTTTTGTCAATTTTTTATTTTTTTTCTGTGGTTGTAGATGTAGATCTATTACAAGTGTATGTGTGATCAAATGAAACATACTGTTTCAATTTCCTTTGCCTTTCAGACTGGCTCAAACAATAATCATGATCAAATTCCACAGTTTTTGTAACTGTTACTGGATTTAATGTATAGCAGTGATCATTTTATAGTGCATTTGGCATAATTGCATTAATAGGGAGTGAAACACACCAAATTGAACTGTTTTCTTAACGATTTTATATTATTCATTTTCTTTTTATTTAAAAAAAAAAGGTTGAGTTCGCTGAAAATTCTACAAAGACATTTTCCGCCTAATACGGCAAATAGCGCTGTAAAATATAATTTATACCGCTGTAAAAGTGCATCAACTAATGAAAACAGAGCGCGAGGATAATTGGCCGTAATACCCTAAGTTATCCTGCTTGAATCATACACAGAACGAAAGGCTTGTAACTTCGGCCGTAATACCAATATCGCCCTATTGAGGTTATCTCGCTTGCAGACGAAAGTGCAAATCGGAGGTTACAGACGCTTGTTACGCACAAAATATCATGAGCGTCTCGCATTCTGGACGACTTATTATTTTTTTAATACTTTTTAAAAATCAACGTACATTGACATTTTTATAAGTATTTTCTGACGAAATGAGAGGAATTTATACTGAAATGGATTTTTTTTTCAAAAAAATTGCAGTGCTTGATCGTCACTCGTTGACATTTTTATGGTTACACCGAAATTCAACATGGCGCCATGAAGTGGGAACCGAAAAAAGTGTTGGACGGGTATATATTTTCATTTTTGAAATTGATCATTTTCATTAATTACACGCTGTATACACATTATCTATAGGCGGGCAAAGCCCGCAAAGCGCCCTTTCCCCGTATTAAGGGGTCGCAAACATTGCAAATGGCGAAAACAGGCTAAAATTTCAAAAATGAATTTTGGGGGAAATAGTTATTGCCACCTAGATTTTAGAAAAGAAATGTATTTAGCTAAGGATGTAGTTAATATTCGCAAGCTCAATTTAGTCTAATTCATGTTCTAATTACCAAGCACATACTAAAACAAAAGAAAAACCGTTTGCATGAGAACTCTGAAATTCATGGACAATATATCAAAGCAACTCCTACCTGTAATAAGTATATGATGGTCTACAATGTTTAGTGCCAATTCTTTAAAATAATGTTAGGGTTTTCATGAAATTCAAGAAAAACTTACTTCCTGGTGCTTGGTAATTAGAACATGAATTAGACTAAATTGAGCTTGCAAACATTTACTACATCCATAGCTAAATACATTTCTTTACTAAAATCTAGGTGGTAATAAGTATTTCCCCCAAAATTCATTTTGGAAATTTAAGCTAGTTTTCGCCATTTGCAATGTTTGCAACCTCTTAAAGCCACATGTTCAGCAGGTATTGTTGCTTTTGTCGGGTTTAAAGCCGGTATTTGTGGGGGTTAGTCAAACTCACCGCAATCTCTGAAATGTATTCCAGGTCGCTAAGTCGGCAGAATTTTAGATTCATCTTTTGTGTGCCATTGTCGGACAGGCTGTGCTCCCCTTGCTGGCGCTGCCGAACCGAATACAAACCAGAAACGAATCTTTCTCTAGGCTTTCTTTTTTTTGGAGTGACAAATTTGTGTCTACTGAAGAAAAATGACGATCAAAGAGAATATTACAAAAGAACAAAAAAAACCCTTTAAACTGTTAATTTTGGAGTTTCTGTGGTAAATGGGAGAGAAATGAGCCAAACAGTGGAGATACCTTAGTAAAGTGGTATAACGTCTGACTTCTGCCTGGCCCCCTGTTTGTTGTATGGAGAGATTAATTTCAATAACAAGTATGTAACAACATTTAAAAGTATTGTGTTTGATTATTTTCATTTAAGATTAATTTTATTTCTTTAGCTTTTACATTTTTTTACATTTACAATTTACATTTACCGGATTAAAACGGACTCAAAATATTTTTCATATTCTTACAAAACCTTGGTATAAATGTTATTTGCATAACCGAAAGCTATAAGTGACTCCATGCTATTATAATTGTCAACAATATTTATGTGGCTGACCTTGATCCTGAGCTTCAAACATTTGTCTGGAGGTAGCAAGTTTAAATCTCAGTCAAGACCTTTTATGACCTTCTCAAACTATACAGCTCGACACCAGTACTGGTTTGAGTATTAAGTAATCGAGCTGGATTACAATAAGATCTGTGAATTTTGTATACCAGGACTGAAGGTTATAAAGCTGAAAAATTGGAAACCAGTCTCGACTGGTCGCCATTTCAGCCAATCAGATGCTTGAGATTTGAGACTGGTTAACATGCTCAGTTTTATAACCTTGAGCGCAGGTTTACACTGGATAAGCTTAAAGGTTCGCATTCATCTGTTCAGTCTTTATATACATACCTGAATAAAGGTCTGACTGACTAACGGACGGACAGGCAGGTAGACTAATAAAGACCTTAGAGTTACAAGACTCTATGTGTTTACGTATACTATATATGCTTTCTTACATTTCTTGATTCGCGAACCAAACAAAAATTTTATAATAGATTTTAGTGTCGTCCTTCGGTACATTGAGTCTAGACCTCTTACATTTACCCTTAACGAATACTGAAATTTCAATCTATTGTCCATATTTTATGCTTGGTTTAGTGACATGACCAATATATTTACAACTTGATTAAAGTAAATTTGAACAATTAAAATATAGATCAAAAGTATCAAATATCATACACTAAAACAGACATAAATATATAATACATTGACTTGCTAAAATAAAATCATTTGTTTAAAGGTTTCCAGTTTTCATAAGGAAGTATGGATAATTCGTTAAATAATGGAAGTTTTCGATATATGCTGAGAAGAAAAAGTTTAGTCAGTAGGAATACTTGATACGATAAAATTGTTAAACATTAAAATTAAAGACAAAAACCACGAAAATCATTTAATACCCATTGAATTTCAACAATATTAACTGAACACAGTCATAAAAAGCCGTTCAATTTGATAAGGATTCAAGACAGGGGTCAAAATCAAAATTTACATAACTCTCAATATTTTGTATGACCACCTCTAGCTTGAATATTAGCCAGAAAACGCCTTTCATATGCTGTTTACGAGCGTTCGAATGATGTGTATAGGAGTTTGGGCCAATTCCTTGTGCAATAACCGTTTCAGATCATTTACGTTGTGGACGTCATTCCTGTCAGCACCTTTCTTCCAAGATAGTCGCACATGTGTTGAATCGGGAAGAGATCAGGTGATTTTAATTGTCATTTGAGTATGTTTATGTTGTTTACAACAAGAACGTTCTGTGTATGACGTGCCGTGTGGCTGCGTGCATTATCCTTAAGCATTGGCGTGCACTATGTAATGTAATGACAGTGATAATGATTTCTGCACAATAATAGACGGCATTCAAGATACTCTCTATTGTCTTGAGTTCTGTCTTGCCATTATAAGAAATACCATCCCAGATCATAGCGCTCCTAACACCGAAACGTTCATATTCGAAGACGTTAGCAGGATCAAACCTTTCTCCTCGACGTCGCCAAACACATGCCATTCCATTAGCTTCTTTGAGATTAATTTTGGACTAAGTGGTGAAAACGATTCTCTTCCCTTGCTATCTATTCCAGCGACTACCCTGACGTGCCCAGTTCAAATGTGCGACGCGGTGACGTGCTGTGAGAAGAATACCAGTGTAAGGACTTCGAGCACGTAGCCGAGCATCTCTCAGCCCGTTTCAAGCGATACAAACGAATATTCTTGGCCCCCGTTGATTGTCGAAGAAGTTGTTCGAGCTTTTGAGCAGGTGTGAATTGACGTCACTAAGACGCGATCTTCGCGCGACGTTGTTTTCAACGTCCTAACTGGACAACGGAGGTGGTAGACGCTGCCAATTTGTCAGAATCGCGCTTGCATACGATATATTGTTCGTTAATGGCGGCCAAAACGACCTGCTACGTCAGCAGCATGTTAACAAGCTTCTAGAAATCTCAAAGCGATATTTCTGTCATTAATGGGTAGGTCATGGCGGCGATCCAAGCTAGCTACCAGAAATTTTACTCGGGCTTTTTTCATTGTAGACAATACTCTTTTAATGTCAAACGAAATTTGCGAAAATATCCGTGTCGGTTTTCATCAGCACGTACGTCTCGACCGTTTTGAATTTACACAGTCACGGTGTAATGAGGAAGGTTTTTGTGAACAAATCGTCGTGTATGTGATAAGAAGAGTTAGTACAACACATATGTTGAATTTTTTTCAAGACATTTGCAATATAGTACGATTTAGGACGAAAACGAAAATACTGACTAAACTTTTTCTTTTGAGTATATAATGAAAACTAACCTTTCAGATGACTTCAAACGCTTAAAACCGACACCGCTACCAGAGATTGACTACTCGTGGGAAGTGGACAATTGTCCAATACGCCTAGACGTCCATGATAAGCCGAGGACCTTGGCTTGTAAGCACACGTTCTGTAGAGTATGTCTACAGTATACCATAGATAGGATGCCGCCTGATACGTTTGATGAGCGCGGATTCGACTGTGTTGTTTGTGGATACTTCACTAAGGTTTGTGTTGAATATCATTTTCGATTTTCGTACCTTTAAATAATTTTCATCTATTTGAATAAGTACTTTTATTGATACAGATAGTATACTTTGGCCGGTGTTTCGGTGTCCGAGCTTTAAGTTACGTGTAAAACTCATTAAAAAGTTTTTAATCCCGTTTTGCGTTTAACGTTTATTTTACATAGAAGGTAAGGAAAGTGTCATCTTTTATTTCTTTGAAATAAACATTTATATTAATTTTTATTCCCAAAATGAACTCGAAGAAGAACTGTGTAGTCATTTTTCTTCATGCAAAAACTAATTATCACTGGAACAATCATAGACGCTCAAATAATCATTAACCAATTACAAATATAAATAGATAATAATGAGGGTTTGATAGGCGTGGACTTGCAAAAAAAATATTTTCTACAACTGCAACACAACACAATAATCTCACTAGTAGCTTTATACTTTAATAATAGCCTAAAATTATTTTTGAACAAGACCTTAATGAGACATTAAAGATATATCGGGTGCCCAAGATCATAAAATTAAGATTGGAAAACAGTCTCAAGTCGCAAGCATCTGATAGGCTAAAATGGTAACCCGGTGGTACTTTTTCAGAAATGGGGACCAGGTACGATTTAAGCCGATCAGATGCTTGAGATTTGCGACTGATCACCTGATTTAGTTTTATGATCCGGGGCACAGGAAGGACAATGTTCATTCTTTTGGTATTTACCGCAGGTTGTTAACTACTCAGTTCCTAAGGTTATAAAACTTAGCATGGAAATCAGTCTCAAATCTCAAGCATCTGATTGGCTGAAATGGCGACCAGTCGCCATTTCAGCTAATCAGATGCTTGACATTTGAGACTGGTTTCTAATCTCAGTTTTATAACCTTGGGCACAGTCCAGGAAAGACAATGTTCATTCTTTTGGTATTTACCGCAAGTTGTTAACTACTCAGTTCCTCGAGATGAATGGGCGTGCTATGAACCGAAATCCGTGGAAGACTCGAACATAGGAAAGCTGCAAACAGACACGAAACATAAAGGCAACTTGATTATACCAATATTAACGTAAAAATTGTCTCTTTTGAAATTGATCATTTCAGAAACTCACGCTTTTTCCTGTCTGCATTTTTGCTGTGTGTGTGTGGAGGTTTCATCGTCTGAATGAAGCTATTCATTCAATGCATGTTTCACTTTTTTAAGAAATGGCAAAGTTAACGCAAACTTTAAGTTTTCGTGAGGGACGGACAAAGTGACGCTTCGCCTTTTCTTGGAGTTTTCTGAGTGTGTCTATTCCTGATATTCTTGCTTCCATTTTTATATAAATTTTGCGGCGCTGATAAAACGTCATCCTACTGTGACAAAGATCATAAAACTAAATATGGATACCAGTCTCAAATCTCTAGTATATGATTGGCTGAAATATCGACTGGCTTGACATTTGAGACTGATCTCCAATTTTAATTTTATGATCTTGGGCCCTGGGTATTGTAACTATAGATCTAGCAACAGTTTGTGTTCGCCTCTTGTCTAGAGAGGGCTCATGTGTTGTAGTCCCGTATGGTCAGTGGCCAATATCATAAAACCAAATCCAGAGACAGGTCTCAAATCTCAAGCATCTGATTGGCTGAAATGGCGACCAGAAACTAGAGATTGGAAGATGATAAAGCTGTATATATAAGAAAAATTGCCATGTTCTTATCCTCGGTAGGAATTACTGACTAAAGAGAGACAACTTCTATAGAAAACCAATTTTTGTCAGTTGGATGATCAATTATGTCCCATGACTATAAAGGTAATGAATAATTTCATGTGCGCTTGGTATTTTAGAGAGACTGAAAGAAGAGTACTGGATTATTGACTGGAAAATATCTGCATTCCCCAAGTCTTATCTTTTAAATCGTGGTCTGAACCCATGCAAACGTCTGAAGAACTGCTATGTGTTTTCAAATACCGACAACATACAGATACAGCAAGAAGTTGACACATATCCAGAGAAAGATTCTTATGATGAACTGGTGATCCAAAAGTACTACAGAGTGAAATCACAGTCATTGAGTTCTACGAAGATAATGTCATAGTTTATGATGATGGTGAGTTCTTAATGAAAGAGAAACAGACCGCGTGCATGGTGTAAAAATAAAATATTAATAAAAAAGTGAAATATGCATATCAGGAATCGCCACACTCACAAAACACAGCCTACCCACGCAGAGAAAAAGAAGAGAGAGAGAGAGAGAGAGAGAGAGAGAGAGAGAGAGAGAGAGAGAGAGAGAGAGAGAGAGAGAGCATGTTTGTTATAAGTATGTCCATTCAAGTAAGACGCCACAGACAATTAACGAAACAGAGAACCTTTGGGGATACCGCCTTGGACCGGTCAGAGGCAAAACAGATTGCCACTGGGGGTTTTAACCAGGTTCCCAGGTTCTAGGGTGCACCAACCTCACACTTGCCCCAACAGGTTCTTATATCACTAAACAAGCACAAGTTGCCTTAGTGAAATAACTGTAACCCACTATCAGCTTAACAATGTTGCATGCAAAAGCACACAAACATGTAAAACATAAGAATCTAATAGCATTGAAAAGCCAAAAGGGGCGGGTACTCAATGACCTTACCGAGACCAGAGCACCATGGTGTCAAATCAGCAAGAACACGATGACAGGGATAAAAGAAACAAATCGAGCTTCTAGGTTCTTTTTTTAAAAAAGGACGAAACATGCAAATCGATTTTACAGGATTTAAGATGAAGAAATATCAATCAGTTTCTTTGTTACTGCTTCAATGCACTTGCTTAACTCCATGATCTCTAATCTCAGTTATCACCAAGTACCTCCATTTTAATCTTAGTGTTCTCTTCATCATATTACCAGAGAACTAACATAAAACCGCATTACAATCAACTTTGTTTTTCCCCCTACAACAGGCGTTAACTGTCTCCAATAAGTGAAGTCAGTTAATCGTAGTAAATTGAAACAAAATGTTATTGTACTCTTAGTTTAGTAATATATCATGACAGTATCATATTACTGGTGTGCATAGAAATTTTGCGACGTGTCGCATCATCTTATTACCACACTGAGTCCAAATGCAAACAAAAAAAACTGACCAACAGCCAAAAATATTGCATTTCGGTTTAATTGGGCCTGTTTACGTGCAGTAATTGAAATGATTATTACATCACATTTCGCTTTTCCCAGATAAGCAGTAAAGATTTTGGTTCATTTTCTTACAAGTCATGTTCAGCGGTTTTCACAATTCTCTTTTTCGGCGTTAGCTGTCTAAGCTCACTTTTGACCTAGTTTTTCGACCAATGAAATATTGTAATAAAATTTATTATGCAGCGGGAAAATCAAATAGATTATTTTGATTGGTTATTAGTGGGTCTTGTTAATGGTTACCGTAACGATTTTTATATTGTGTGTAAGTGTTTACCTGGCGCTTATATGTTCGGGCATTTTCGTTTTAAAAAGCGGTAATTGTATTGGAGAAAAAGATATTTACGGTATAAATAACCAGTTAAGTCAATTGATGGCTTAAATACGATTTTATATGGAATATTCATAGGTGTCAGGTAAACACTCGAGTACAATACACAGTGTAAAACGACAGAGAAGTGCAGATATTTCTGGTTCTTACTGGTTCCTTTCTAGTTCCTTTGATACTGATTGCTAATTGCAAGTCCAGAAATTCAAAACGCCTTGGTGTAGTGGTTATCACACTCACCTCTCAAGCGGAGGCCCCGGGTTCGATACTCGGGAGGGACACTTTCTTTTAAAGTTAATTTACGTAAAAGTTGGTAGATTTTGCTCTTGTAAGAAGTTGTTATTATTTTCATTTATTGTATTTTAATGACATTTATTCATCATTAGTGCTAACTCTACAAGAGGTATTTTATTGAAACTGAATGTACAGTTAATGTTAGACATTCTTCTTTAATCGACGTATTATCACCAGACGAAATTTTTGCACGGTCTTTATTTCTTTCTTTCTTATATATAAAAATCTTTTCCATCTACGCCGTTTATCTTTTTTAAAGATATTTCTTGTTAATGAATGTTTTATCAGGCTTGGGAGAGATCCAGATTACAACCAGACCATGACACTCGTGTTCTCCTTCAAACAAAAGGACGTGATTGATCACTCAGTTCTCGGGTCTGTTCTTTACATGACTATTCCGGAAGAAAAATGCATACATGTGTACGACCTTTTAGAACGTGTCCAAAAAAAAACCCTCTTTATTTAACGATGAAGTGCTATGGCATCGACACCTTTAACGATACACTGGCAGTACTCCTATGTGAAGGAAATGTGATGAAATATGAAGTGTGTGTACTGAAAAGTGGTATTGTCAGTGAAATTATCGCACTTAAAGGTGGAAAACTGACATTCAAGTGCCCCAGAGAATGAGTAATGTGCGCCAGAACACGGCTTATCTACGTAAGTGATGAAGAGGCATGTATAGTGAAATGTTTTCGCTTTGATAGACACCTTAGCTGGGAGAGGCTGGTGTATGGAGCGGGATCATTGGCTGTGTATAATGGTTATCTCATGGTGGGGAGAGAATACACCAGTTCAATAGATGTGGTAATCGGAGGAGGTAAATTCAACGGAAGATTACAGTCGTACAAAATTTGTATGGTGGGTGCAATCATCGGTTACATGTTTTTTGTTCTTCATTTTCATGAAAAATGCAATAAGATGTCATTGATGTATTTGGGTAATTTCATACAAGTGATTTAGAGGTTATCTCAACTGGAAATGAGCTATCTGAAATAAAATGAGCAAAAAATAAATGAAAACCGAGGTTCGCATACTATTTTTATTTGAAAATGCTTTGCAGCATAATAAATCAAGATTTTGATTTCGTGAAAGGATGCAAATGATAACTCCCATTTAAAAAGTGTGCATTTGGCAGATTGTGATTTTTTTTCGTTTGAATATTGCAATGCATCTCTGGGAGCCTACATTTCTCCATAACACTGCAATACTGACAATGAGTATTAATGTCAAGCATATTTACGAAACTAGATGGAGACCAGCGCATGCACGGGCTTAGAGTATATAAAATTTGCATAAGAAAGGTGTGACTTTAGCAAGGTGTGACTTTAGCAAGGTGTGACTTTAGCAAGGTGTGACTTTAGCAAGGTGTGACTTTAGCAAGGTGTGACTTTAGCAAGGTGTGACTTTAGCGAAAACTGACATCTATCAGTGAACTGAGTAATTTATACCTTTTATATGTTTTATAAGTCGGAATGTCAAAGAGGCGTGTTAATTAAAATATTGAACCGCTGAAATATGTTCAATTGCTTTAAGACGGAAAAGTTTAATACAAATCCAGTTTTACTATATTTCATCAAAAGTCTTGACCTTGTTCATAACTGTAGTACGTATAAAGTATGTAGATTATCTATTGAATATTTCGTGAGTCACAAACTAACCGTCGTGTCACCTTGATGCCTTCAAAATGGTAATGCCCTATTAAAAGACATATTTATCCTTTAGCAACCAGCTAATATGTCTAAGTTTTCGTTTATTTACCCTCGTTTCTCGGTTTACCTTTGACAATGAGCAATATTATCCATATGAATGAGCATCTGGCAAATTATATGACACACTTATTTTTTATGTTAACTTCCGAGGGCATACATGAACTTTCCGTTCATTTATTTCCTTGGGTTAACTCTTTAATTTGAAGATCGGAAAGTATCAAACATGGCTGACAAACGAAATACGTGTCGGCTGTATTTCAATATTCAAGAGATTTTATGCATATGTGTGATTATTTGTTCGTTTTGCTGTCTCATAACAAATGGAGATGTAACAACTTATAACACTGAAGATGATGAGTTGTTTTCTCCTACAGTTTTCATCGCAATTCTTGTCAGAAATAAAGCTCATATTCTACCATGTTTTTTTGGACACCTAGAAAATCTTAATTATCCAAAAGATAAACTAGCATTTTGGTATGTTGATATTTTAAAAGTTATGTGATTGTAGATTTATTGTTTAGCTGGGTGCTCTGAAGTACTTTTGTTTGGGTAACAGTGGGATGATAGACCCCAAGACATAAGCAATGCAACAGGGGTTAAAAAAAAACTACTGGATTTTTTTAACATTTCCTAGCTCTAGATTTATTTTGAACTATGCAGATAGATAAATCATTTATTGACGTATACATTTAAGTACATAGTCATTCCATATCAACATAATTCATACAAATACACATTGTCATGGTACATGAATACAATTGTAACAGCTTAATAATACAGTCAAATAACATTATTTGTTATCAAAATCAAAATGGAGAACGAACATTCGCAGCATTTCATTTCCAAACAAAATTTACAAAAAATGCAGTATTTTTGTATATGCTGTGATACAGTTAAGGGCCTGCCACACTCCTCCCAATTCTATTCATTGATAAAAAGAAAATTATCAAAATCTCAATAACGGCAAAATGCTGTTAAATGAAACTTTGCACAAGTGTATATTATTAAAGTATCTTTATTTTACAGATGGTAAGACATATAAGAAAAGTAAAGAAAAATAGCAGGATCTAAAAATTCCCTCAACTTCTATTTACATAAATTCACAAAAACAAAAGAACACAAAACATCATTTTAAATGCCCACATGAGTAATATGATACTGACAACAATTTATTGTGTCATCATGATTTACTTATGTAAACTTTACGAGATATTAGTAAAAGTGTGTTTGACCTTCAATTTCCTGGTCGCGTAAACTGATGACAATCACTGATTTCTCTTGTAATAGTTGAACGTTTTTTACAAAGTACACAACATTTTCTTGTTAGTATCATTGCGCTCACGAGGGAATTTAAAGTTATGTTCTGCATCGCCTAGTTTTTGTGAATTTATGTAAATAGAATTCAAGGAATTTTTAGGTCTAGCTTTGTTTCTTTACTTTTCTATTTTGTCTTACTGTATGCAAAATAAAGATACATTAGTAACCTTCATTTGTGCAAAGTTTCATTGAATGGCATTTTGTCATTACTGAGATTTGATGATTTTTAATTTATCGATGAATAGGATTGGGAGGAGTGTGGCGATGCCTTAATCCTAATCGGAATTTTGTATAGAATACCCGTTTTATTTTAATTGAAGAAATAAATAGACTTAACAATTTTTAGTGCATGCTTGCTGACTTCGTTAATTCAGTTGTTACATGGCGTTAAGAAGTTCATTTCGGTGTTTTGTAGCAAAATGTATATATTTACATAAATTGACTAATACAAATTTATTTGTTGTACTTGATGATTCAATCAGCTTATGCATACTCGGTCGTCTATAGTAAGTTTAATGTAGAGTGAGCGTATATTGGAATAGCAATCACATACAAATATAAAATGAAATTCATCTTCTATATCGTTGTTATTACAAAGCTGGCATAAACGTTCATTTCTTGGTAATCTGTTAGCACCATATCTACCAGTTTCAATTCGAAGTTTATGTGCAGATAATCTTAAACGCGATAAACAATTTCTGTATGTTTTATTATGAAGAATTTTAAGGTATTCAGCCATTTCAGATGGTCTATATAAATGCACATATATATTACTTAACAATGCGCTATTTGATATATCATTTGATTGTTTTTGCAAAAAACAATCTATCACCCTTAGTTTGAAAAGTTTGACAACATACTTAACATATTGAAATTCATATTGAAAAGGGTTGTTCCAAACATCAGAAAACCCATACTCATTTAGTAATCCATGAACTTTAGAAGCCCAAGATTGGGTGCCTTTTTCATTTAGTTGGACTGAAGCGTATACTATGGTTTTCAAAATAATGTTATCAGTGTGAATAATGTTCAGCCAATATTTAATAATCTGCTCATATCGTTTGATAAATAACGGATAACGGCCTAATTCACTATAGACTGCTGCAGTGCATGTACTTTGTTTCACTCCTAATATTGATTTGCAAAATTTTAAATGTATTCTTTCTAAGTCTTTGGATTTTGAAAAGCCCCATACAGCACATGAATAGTTGAGAACTGAACCAACAAACGAGTCGAATAGCTGCATCGCAATATTAGAAGTTACATTATACCTATTAATATTTCCTAATAAAACAGACATTGCTTTTAAAGCTTTACCAGTGACATATTGATTATTAAGTGTGAACGATCCTGTATAATTAAAAACTACACCAAGGTAATTAAAGTTTTCAACAGTTTCTAAAGCGTTACCATTATAATACCATATTTCATTATTTTTTTATAGGGCCTCTATTTCTAAACACCATTATTTTAGTTTTATCCGTATTCACCTCTAGTCCCCATTTACTACAATATTCAAATAAATTATTCAAGCTAGCTTGTAAATCCTCGGGACTGTTTGCCAAAATTGCCATATCATCTGCAAAGAGCAACATAATTAAACACAAATCAAAAAATGAAAGACCACTATTAATGTTTTCTTGAAGATAGAGTTCAATATCTTCTAAAAATGGGGAAAATAAAATTGGTGAGTTGTTGAGGCCTTGTCTCAAACCGAGAGATATATCGAAAAACTCTGTTAAAGTATTACAGTGTTTTACACATGACTTTACAGTTGCATACATTGCTTTAAATATTCTAAGTATTTTACCATCTAAACCAAGCTTGTAAAGCTTAAACCACAATGCATTCCAGTAAACGGAATCAGAAGCCTTCTTAAGATCAATAAAGGCGCAATAAAGACGTGACTTTTGCGATAAAACGTATTCAACTAAAGTATTTAATACGAAAATCGCGTCAACTGTGCTAGCACCATGTCGAAAACCAAATTGGGCTTCTGACGATATATTAAATTTGATTTGACCAATTTTCGACACCTTTGGTCAAAACGCTCGTAAATAATTTTACAAAGTTACTAATAAGCGTTATTCCTCTATAATTATTAGTATAATTTTTGTTTCCTTTTTTATATATGGGAACAATATAACCATAGGACCAAAGTTTAGGAAAATAGCCGGAGTCAAAAATCTTATTGAAACAGTCAGTTATATGCCCGGTTAATATGTCCGCGGTTTCAATAAAATACTCATTTATACAACTGACAACATTACTGAAATAGGTTAAAAATTGAAAAAGTTATCAAAGTGTAAAGAAAGATGAGCCGCCACAACCGTGCCATCTGTATCAGATTCTGATCAGGATCTAAACTGTAAGCTGTTTAAAACATAAGGTTATTTTGTTAGATTCATTAGGTTATTTCTGACCAGGAGGCAACATTTAGTTCCAGATCAGATGCCACAGATGTGCCAGCTGATCTGGATCTACATTTACCGCACATGCATAAAAATGCGTATATAATAATTATATGAAGGAAAGAGTTAAATTGGCAATGACCTCAAAACTCTCTCAATATTGAGCACACAAAAAAAAACAACAAAATATAATGATAATGGGTTTCTAGTTCAACAGATGGAACAGGACTTCTGATTCAGACTGTCTCAATCTCATGAAACGACTGCAGGAAAAACAATGGTTCATGGATTGTCACATATATGGACATTGATACCAAAAGATTAACCAAAATTCTGGGCAAAATTCATCCACTTGACCACTGCAATCTGCAGTGCAGATGATTTTCAACTTAACAACTTAAAACATAGTTCGTGGTGTAAATGCTGCATAAATAAAGAAATTGTTAGTAAATGCTGTTTTAATAACTTACAAACAAATAAATAAAAAAAAGCCTTGTTTTTCGTTTTCTGGTTGAAAAATCAACCCCAAAACGATACTGCCGTGGTTGGCAAAATTCTGTCAAATACAAGTTTTGTTCCATGCTAGCTGTATTTACTGGTAAATACTGGCATTTACTGGCAAATATTGGTCAATTAAATTGGCCTCTATGGATTCATACAAAATCCCTGAAGTCAGCATTCATAATGAGAATTTCAGGTTTACTCATCAAAATTTGAAATGATATTATTTTTACACTAGAATCAACTTGTATAATAAATAGTTTATTTAAGAAATATAATAATTTATTGAATAATATAAAATTTAGAACTGGGAAATACTGGTCGATTGTATTGACCACCCTGGAATTTAAGCAAAATCCTATGCGTTGTTGTTAGCATTTGAAGGATTAATTTCAGTTTGATTGGTCAATTAACAAGTTTTTACATTACAGTGACGATCAATAGGGTGATAGTGGGGCGCGGCGCCCTGCCCTTTTTGAAGAGCGCCCCTCTGCCCTAAATCTCAAACATTCTGCCCTTTTCCCCATGAACGCCCTTTTGTCTTTAATAATTAATGTCAACCACCACAAATTCTGCCTTTGTTTATTCAATGCCTGTGTTTTCCCAAGTTTTCTTGTGTATTTTAATTAACAGAAACGCGGCGATGCGTGTATAAGTACCCTTCAGCAATTGACTAAAATCTAGTCCCAGACAAGTCACTAATGGATATTCTGGAGAAGTGGCAAATACACAGAAACCCAGTGTCAAAAAACTTGTTAGTCATAAACAGCTGATCAATAGCATGTGCCCGGGTGCGGCGTATCAAACGTCCCGACCGACACCCATCGTAGTCAATTAATTGCTTCTAACTCCAATTAACTGTCTAGCATATTGGTACAGTATATCTTGTATTGAAACCAGGTTATCTGGTAATTTTTAAATAACACAAATAAAGCAAAACCTCGTTATTTTTATACAGTTAGTACATGAGTAATTTCCCTTGTCACATTATTTAGAATTAGCCAGTATCACTCATTTTTAACAAAGTAAACTTTACAACAAGCATTTGTATTCGGAAATGAAACTTCGTTACATAAAAGATAACTTTACTTCAGTTGTTGAAGCCATAGAAAACAGGAACTTTTAAAAAATTATGAAAAAAATGCTCACTTTCAAAATGAAAATTGTACGACTTTTTGCCAATGTTTCTATTATCTAGTAAGTTGGATTTTGATACCTTAATGTCTTAAAACTGCTCAAATTACAAACTCAAGGTAACATCTAGTTCTCTTGATAAAATTTCATTGTCATCATTTACAATCTAAAATTTCATTATAAATTACAACCGGTGAAGTGTAAGCAATATCGGACAGCAATAATTTCGGATACGTTTTTTTTCACAATTATTCTGAGAATTTATTAATTTTGTAAGTAACTTATAAATTTTGACTATCACATTGATCGGCCAAACTCTCACCTTCAATATCACAAAGTATCACTAAGTGACAGACATAACTAAGGATACAATTTCAATTTAAACAAGATTGTACTCTGGCTGTTCTGTTGTCAGAGTTAGTTACATGATAATTCATTGATTCAGATTTGTTTTAAAAAGCATATTCACCTATTCACCAACCCCTACCCCAACCAAAAACAAACAACAAAACTCTACATCAACAACTTAAGTTTAAGTATGCTGAAAAATGACCTTATGCTAGCAAAAAAACATGATATATAATTTTCCCCTGTCCCTTTTTGACAGCAGCCTGACCTTTTTCACAGCACCGTGCCTTTTTTTAATCCTAGATACAATACTACTTTAAGTTTAAACATTTACTTCCATTACATTTTTGACAATTTACTGTTGCCATAGCAACAAGTGCGACAGTAAAGTACCATAAATGTAAGGTAGACAGTTATATTATAGCTATTACCCACCTTGTTTCAAATACATGTACTTAGACTGTATGTTGTGGCGCGTTAAGTGTCAATGGCCAGTTGCATAGGTGCATTAATTTCTCATTTCTAGTGTAGGTTCTAAATAGGAAAAGTCTCTTCTACAAATTTTCTACTTCATGTATTTGACTGTTTTTAATTTTTGCTTTGGAGTTAACTCATTTTGGCAGTTTCAACATGCTTAAATTCGTTCAATTGTGAATTACATGCTTATTGGAGTAAAATTTAGTTGTTATAAGAATTAAACATTATTGAAGTTGAGATTTCTGCAGTATATTCAGGCAAGATGTTCAGTTTATAGCAAGCAGTTGCCACTTAAGTAGTATTTTACGAGGCACTAAATACCGGACTGCGAACAATAAAACTCGACTTTGTTTGGGTATGAAAATGTCTGTATTAGTTCTCAAATCATGATAAAGGAATCAGGATCAAAGTGCTTACATATTTCTCATACATCATACATCTATTTGGGAATAAAAACTATAAATATATAGTTATTTATAAATAAGTCGGTGGACAATTTCACAAAGTATGTTGGACAATACAAGGCTCTGCATAAATGGATACAGCTGATACAAGTACATGTAGCCCTATGACTGTTGGATATTACAAGGCACTGCATAAATGGATACAGCTGATACAAGTAAATGTAGCCCTGTGACTGTTGGACATTACAAGGAACTGCATAAATGGATACAGCTGATACAAGCACATGTAGCCCTGTGACTGTTGGACATTACAAGGCACTGCATAAATGGTTACAGCTAATACAAGTACATGTAGCCCTGTGACTGTTGGACATTACAAGGCACTGCATAAATGGATACAGCTAATACAAGCACATGTAGCCCTGTGACTGTTGGACATTACAAGGAACTGCATAAATGGATACAGCTAATACAAGTACATGTAGCCCTGTGACTGTTGGACATTACAAGGCACTGCGTAAATGGATACAGCTGATACAAGCACATGTAGCCCTGTGACTGTTGGACATTACAAGGCACTGCATAAATGGTTACAGCTGATACAAGAACATGTAGCCCTGTGACTGTTTGACATTACAAGGCACTGATTAAATGGATACAGCTGATACAAGTACATGTAGCCCTGTGACTTGATATTGTTCTGAAAAGCTTTTAAAATATGTCTGTTTCCTGTAACATCCCAACAAAAAATGAGGGTCAGTAGGTTGTGTCTATTTCCTGTAACATCCCACCAAAAAATGAGGGTCAGTAGGTTGTGTCTGTTTCCTGTTACATCCCACCAAAAAATGAGGGTCAGTAGGTTGTGTCTGTTTCCTGTAACATCCCACCAAAAAATGAGGGTCAGTAGGTTGTGTTTGTTTCCTGTAACATCCCACCAAATAATGAGGGTCAGTAGGTTGTGTCTGTTTCCTGTAACATCCCACCAAAAAAATGAGGGTCGGTAGGTTGTGTCTGTTTCCTGTAACATCCCACCAAAAAATGAGGGTCAGTAGGTTGTGTCTGTTTCCTGTACCATCCCACCAAAAAATGAGGGTCAGTAGGTTGTGTCTGTTTCCCGTTACATCCCACCTAAATGAGGGTCAGTAGAGTGTGTCTGCTTCCTGTAACATCCCACCAAAAATGAGGGTCAGTAGGTTGTGTCTGTTTCCCGCAACATCACACCAAATATGAGGGTCAGTAGGTTGTGTCTGTTTCCCGTAACATCCCACCTAAAATGAGGGTCAGTAGGTTGTGTCTGTTTCCTGTAACATCCCACCTAAAATGAGGGTCAGTAGGTTGTGTCTGTTTCCTGTAACATCCCACCTAAAATGAGGATCAGTAGGTTGTGTCTGTTTCCTGTAACATCCCACCTAAAATGAGGGTCAGTAGGTTGTGTCTGTTTCCTGTAACATCCCACCAAACATGAGGGTCAGTAGGTTGTGTCTGTTTCCTGTAACATCCCACCCAAAATGAGGGTCAGTAGGTTGTGTCTGTTTCCTGTAACATCCCACCTAAAATGAGGGTCAGTAGGTTGTGTCTGTTTCCTGTAACATCCCACCAAAAATGAGGGTCAGTAGGTTGGTTTTTTTAAACTTTGCTTTATGTATCAGAACTGTGTTCAGTAGAGGAGTACAGGATCAGGCATCAACCCTAGAGTACCGCTGTCGATTATTTAGGTACTAGTATTACGGATGTTGGGTTTTCATACATTGAACAAGGTGTCGAACAAACGGTATTCTACTAATTTGATCAATGTTATGGTGGAAAAAATATTGGGTAGGGGTAAAAACTGAGGGTCAGTCGGGTTACAGGAAATAAACATATTTTTAGGTCTAACTGACAAAATAACTAAAATTTAAATTTATTACAACAATATCCAATCAAGCAAGTTCTTATGTTGTGGCTATAACCAAGTTAGTTGGTATTATTTACTTAATTTTCTAAATAGAGATCATAACTATCTCACTGAAAGTAGGTTGAAGTTCATAATCTTCTTCTAAAATAGGTTTGTTTTTAGCACTTTATATTTGTACATGCACATCATAGATTGAATCAGATGGTAACTATGTTGCGAGGTTAAAATGTCTCGTACATTTTCCTGGGTTTGAACTATCTTAGGGTGAAAATGTATTGCTACTGGCAAGAAGAGCTTATAAGAATGTCTAGAATTGTGTTACAATATTTACTCCACATACTTTTGGTTCAATAATAGTGAATACGATTAATACAGTTGTAGAGTAATGATTATTGTAGATTGTAGATTAATAAGTAATTAATGCAATAATGTATGATGGTGTATCAGGATTAGAAGTGATCACAACATTGACAACTCTACTGCTATGGTATAGGAATGGCTAGCGGCTAATGAGCACCTATACAATTATGTAGAGTTTGTGTTTGATGACAAATATTCTGGTAAGTGTCTTTTTTCTTAATAAGTAATTTGTTTGCTGTTCTGAGTTTAACTTCTGGACACTTGTTCATTATGCTGTTCTTATTTACATGTAGTTCCCTTAACGAGATCAGAACTGGAATGTTCAGTTTGCAGTTCTCAGCTTTTCTCTAACTTGCTGGATGGCCCCATGATTATAAAACTTTGTTCTTGCTCAACACAATTTGAAGATGATAATTTGCTTAAATTCTTTTCATATAAAATAAAACATATTAAAATGAAAATATCACACAACTTGTGGTCTCAAACACAGTTGTAGAACAGACATATCTTATTTATAAAGGCTGTTTATGTTCTACCCATTTCAAGTTGAAGTACATGGCAATCGTCTATGGATGTAATGGTCAGAGCTCAGAATTAAGTTGAGCATAAAAAAGTTTTATATTCACATGGCCAGTACTCGGATGTCGAGTTTGCTGTTCTCAGCTTGTTCCTTGACTGGCTAATTCAATAGACCTGGATGTTTACTTTACTTTGCAAATGAAAGTGAATATGCATATCATGAATCGCCACACTCACAAAACACAGCATCCCCACGCAGCTAAAAAGAAGAGAGGAAGAGAGAGCATGTTTCGTCACAGGAATTGCAGGGCTAGGCGCTGTCGCCGTGACGGTGCGGGTTCGCATCCAGCTAGAGGCACTATTATTTGAAATTCACAGTAGCGCTATTTGTGCAGTGTTGCGGCCGTAAAAAGTCTCCCCGTACATATAGTCAGTACTGTTATCAGTAAAATAACCCGTTACCGATGTCATGCAGTGATTGTTACGTATATCAGGGCTATCCGATCAACCTTTTTAGGGGTTGTCCCGGTTAGCTCAATTGGTTGCGTCGCAGGTATTGCAGGGCTAGGCGCTATCGCCGTGACGGTGCGGGTTCGCATCCAGCTAGAGCCACTATCATTTGTTATAAGTATGTCAATTCAAATCAGACGCCACAAACAATTAATAAAAAGGGAATACTTGGGGTTTTCCTATTCCTTTAAGAAACAAATAAATTGAAGAAACTTCTGCCTTTACTCAGTTAAGATATTTGGGAGACTATTTGTCCCCAGTCTCCCTATCAGCTATTCCCTGATGTTTAAGCCACAGATATTTTTGTAGCATTTATTAAAGCTGTCAATTAATTGTGCAGAGCTAGCAGAGTTATCTTACTGTTCAAGCATTTTCATTTTATCAGTAGTTCTTTATGTAGACCATACAATATGGTTTTATTGTTACATCAAACACCCATGTCCATCTTTGAACAGGAATTTGAACAATACCATTTTAGTTGCTCATTCCCCATTTTATATGAATTCTTACTTTATATCATTTACAGTTTTACTGTTTATACCTTACTGTGTATGTTTTTTGCTAGGTTATGATGGAGAGAAAGGTCCGTGTCACTGGACCATGGACAGATTCAATCATGTGATACAACTTCGTGAGAAAGCTATACAGACAGCTAGGGTGATGTGGGCCGATTATATGCTGGTAAGATGTGTAATCAACTTAAAAGGTATTCATAATACATGTAGTATAATTGTATTATCATAAAGGTAATAGATACAAATCATCCATTAACTAGCCTGTCAAAGCTTCTAGTATGAGATCTTCGACCACTTTGTCGAACTTCTTTTGGTCGTCGCTTGAGAGGTTAAAGGACTTTTACCCATGGTGTAGATTAATGTTGCGACCTGAATATGTCCCCATCATCTTTGTGCAGTTTTGATGCAGTTCAACAGAACAAAATTCTCTACTGCCACTCACGACACTTGTTAGGTTTAGTGATGTCTAGTCTCAATAATTTGACTGCAAGCACAGACCCATTATCATGCTGAATTTTTACAGATGTCTGTCCTTTACGTCTCAAGCAGTTACGATCAAAACTGTGGTGGAAATCAACCCGATTTAAATTCTGTTATTTATCGATAAACGTGAGTCAGGTAAACTTTAAGCGCCGAAATCGAAATTTGTTGACATGGGTGGAGGTTTAAAAGAGTTTTGCATAAAAAACGAAACCGTTATTTATAAAGGATTACATATATTGATTCTACTTGAATGTGGCTTTTCAGGTATGTAAATTTTTTAAAGATACATTTGGTTTAAGATGCTTTATGGAGCCGCCAAAGTTGAGATTCAAATTCCGATCGGCGGCATATAGAAATAGAAGAAAAATTTTCCGCACTGATTTGAATAGTAACTGGGTTGTGCGCGAAGGACGATCAACACATATATAGAAAATTCATTGTCGCGCACAAATAGTTGTGCTAAGTGATGTCGAAATTTTCTGGTGGCGATAACTTAGCCAGTTTGCTTTCACTTTGAACAACAATGTTTTATCAAATTCCAACGATTTTTCTTTCAAACTGTCCAGCAACAGTTTGAAGACAAAATTTCAGTGATTTACTGAATGTAAGCCCCTTTTCAATTACAATTCAATGTAACTCCGACAGGATTCATTTTACAATTTAATGTAGGTCCACTTTGTTTGATTTTACAGTTTAGTGTAAGTCCATTTTGTCACCTCTGGTACCATATTATGTTATCAATTGAAGTATAAGATTGTGGTATGGTTTTATGCTTTATTGTACATCTTACAAGCGCAATTACAAAACTCATACTGACTATTAGCAATAGAACATTCATAATAAATATGGTTGGAACAATAACTCTCACATCATTAAAACCTATGATATATAGTGTTGCGTCCCTTGATATAGACTTTTCATTTTATATTGTATATTTATACAGGATTTTCTTTTACAACCGTACATCTAGCTATCATAGACTAGGGCTTGAGGTTATAAAACTAAGATTGGAAACCAGTCTCAAATCTCAAGCATCTGATTGGTTGAAATGGCGATTTGAAATTATTTTACTTCTGAACGCAGACGATATTATATTGTTCGCCAAAAGTGCACAGGAATTACAAAATTCATTAAATGTTTTAGCGGATTATTGTGATAGATGGAAGCTGACGGTAAATGTCAAGAAAACTAAAGTTATTGTTTTTCAAAAAAGGTGGTAGACTGCCACAAAATTTATCAATAAATATAAGAATGAAGAAATAGAAATCGTAAGAAAATTCAAATACCTTGGTATTTATTTCACATTAGGTGGTTCTTTCAATGAAACCGATAGAATGCTAGCAGGTCAAGGATTAAAGGCTATTTTTAAAATGAATAAGTATTTATTTAAGTTTACAGATATTTCACCAAAACACACAATAGGTCTTTTTGATAAACTGGTAGCTCCGATTCTCAATTATTCCAGTGAAGTTTGGGGATTCAATATTGGGTCTCAGGTTGAGCGCACACATTTAGCTTTTTGCAAAAGGTTACTTGGCGTTAAGATATCAACCCAAAATGACTTTATTTATGGTGAAACCGGAAGATCAAATCTTATAAACGGAAGATACTATAGTATTATTAAGTATTGGATAAAAATTTGCGTGTTTGGAGATAACAAGTACATTAAATACGCTTATAATATGTTAAAGAATTCTTTCGAAGCAAATCCGAACAAAACAAATTGGGTCTCCAAGGTCAAAATTTTACTATCTCAGTTAGGGTTTTACGAAGCTTGGATTAATCAAGGAGTAGGGAATTCTAAATTATTTTTACTGCTAGTTAAGCAAAGATTGCGAGATAACTTTTCACAAAACTTGAATGCAACTATACATGATTCATCCAGGTCAATGTTATACAAAACCATTTTTAGTTTTAATTATAGTGAGTACCTTAACTTAGTGAATATAAAGAAATACAGAAACGCATTATCTAGGTTTGTCTTCACACAGGTTAATATCTTAATGTTTTAAATTTTACCTGCGGTCTTTTTTTTTTTTTTTTTTTTTTGAGGCCCCTTACGGGTAACCCCGTTTATTCACTTTCACTTGCATATACAATATTACATCAATACATATTTTCATAATTTCCAATACTAATTAACATTCAAATAATATATAATTTGTTTTTTTGATTTAACTGTGTTAATAGCATATATAAAATGTTAATATTGCAAGCTAAGCGATTTTTTTGTGGAGTCTCCCTATTAGGTAAAGTTTTATAAAAAAATATGTGGACTTAGCGATTTTCATAACATGGTATGTTTTCAGCTTGATTTTAATGTTCCCCCAAGTAAAACTAAGTGGATTTCTTATAGAAGTTTTAAAAATTTTGACATTGAGTCTTTTTATAAAGATCTCAGCCAAATAGATTTTAAAAATATTACACAGGAGCCTTCTCTGGATGCGGCTACAGAGGTCTTAGGCTCTGCAATTAGAACTTGTTTTGATAAGCATGCCCCAGTCAAAACTAAAAAAAAAACAGCCTAGATGCCCGGCACCTTTTATGAACTCTATACTCCGGAAGTTAGTATTTCAAAAACACATGCTTTTTAATAAATTTAAGAAACAAAAGACTGATAAAAACAGGCACAGGTACAGGCAAGTGAGAAATCTTGTTACAAAAATTAAACGCAAGTCAATTGGCCAATATTTTATTGATAGATGTTCTGGTGGTACAAATAATAAAGATTTTTGGGCAACAATAAAGCCTTTTCTAACAAACAAAGGTACAATCGTTAAGAAAAATACAGCTCTTTTTGAAAATGATAATTTAGTCACTGACCAAGAACAAATTTGTTACATTTTTAATGATTTTTATGTCAATGTTGCAAAGGATATTGGGGATGAATCTATCAAATTTGACAATAACCACGAAAGTATATGTAAAATCAAAGTGATTATGGAGGATAAAAATTGCAGAGAAATGTCTTTTACAAATATTGATGAGAATTTTGTTTCTAAACAACTGAACCAAATGAAATAAAAAAAGCTACTGGAATTGACAATATTTCTGTTAAAATGGTTAAAATAGCTAGACTAAGTTCTGTTATTTCGGAACCTATCTCTAACCTTGTAAATAGATCTTTTAATGAATGTAATTTTCCTGATTCAATGAAAATAGCACAAGTAATGCCTATACATAAGAAAAACAGTACTTTAGACAAAGGAAACTATAGACCGGTCAACCTGCTGCCAGTTATATCAAAGGTATTTGAAAGGGCTATGTACACTCAACTTATTGAACATTTTAGTAATATTTTTAATCCACTCCTTGGTGCCTTCAGACCAGGTTATGGCTGTAGCACTACACTTCTGAAGGTAGCAGAGGACTGAAAACAAGCTCTAGATGAGAATTTTTATTTGGCTGCGGTGCTAATGGACCTTTCAAAGGCCTTTGACTGCCTACCGCATGACTTGCATTTATTGAAATGTAGGCACTATGGTCTATCTGAATCCTCTGTCACCCTTATTCAGAGTTATCTCTCTTGTAGAAAACAATGTTTAAAATTAGGGGATAAATATAGCACTTTTCAGCATATTGTAAAGGGTGTCCCGCAAGGATCTATACTAGGCCCTCTTCTCTTCAACATCTTCATAAATGATATTTTTTCTTTTGTTCATAGAAGCTCTTTATATAATTATGCTGATGATAATACACTTTCATACCAAAGCAATTGCCTAAAGGACCTAGTACATACCCTTGAACAGGACTCCCTATGTCTCATAAATTGGTTTAAACTTAATCATATGAAAGCTAATCCAGATAAGTTTCAAGCTATTGCTCTAGGGCGTAAAACTAAAGATCTTAACATTTCTTTTAATTTGGTTAGCTGCTCTATTCAATGCGATCCTGAAGTTAAATTGTTAGGTGTAACTTTTGATTTTATGATGAATTTCAATACTCATATATCAAATATTTGTAAAAAAAGCAGCATGACAACTTAATGTTATGAAAAGGATAGGTAGAAATATAAACAAGCTGGGTAGACTCACTATGTATTACTCCTTTGTAATGTCAAACTTAAATTATTGCCCTTTGACATGGCACTTCACAAGTGAGACAAATGTTAAAAAGATAGAGAAGATCCAGGAACGCGCATTAAGATTTATTTATGATGATTACCAAAGTTCTTATGATATTTTTTTGGAAAAGTCTGGACTTCCATCTCTAAAAACCCGAAGGATGAGAACAGTTGCCCTGGAGGCTTTCAAACTTTTAAATAAAATGGGACCAACTTATCTCCATGACCTATTACAATATAAGAATTCTGCTTACAATTTTAGGTACAGAAATCTAGTAGAACTACCTACACCTAGAACAGAGCGGTACGGTAAGAGCTCATTCAGGTATTCCGCAGCCAAACTATGGAACTCCTTGCCAGCTGAATTCAGGGAATGCACTTCGTACAGACAATTTAGCTCCCTTATAAAAAGCTGGGATGGCCCCGAGTGCAAATGTTCAGCGTGTGGTTGACAGGGGCCACCATCAGTCTGGTTGCGGGGTACTCTGTTTGCTAGTTGGCTCATCCTGCTTTATGCCAGTTTAAGCTTGTTCTGCTTAGCCTTAGTATCTTAGTTAAGCTTTGTTATCTTGCCTCCTATGTTTGTTACAGGTAGTTACTACTTATGTATGTCCATGGCTTTTAAATCTTGTTTTATGTGCTTATTTTTAATGTGTGCTTTACTTAATAATGTACGCTACATGATATGATTGTTTTGATGTAATGTCTTATATTTAGGTGGTTTTAATCAACATATAGAATCTTAATTAATCTTAATTAATGTTATGTAATAAAACTTAACCTTTACCTTCTTATTACCTACATGCAACTTTGATCTAATGCTCATATCCGTGTATTTTTTTAGGATTATATGTTTTTAAGATCTTAAATTTGTATCCGATCTTATAACCTAATATAACTGTTCATAAGATGTTGTATAGTAATAAGTGTTTCACATGTTGTATGTATGTTATACTGTCTATGCTGTTATCTGTGCTTGCCTTATTTATTTATGTTTAAGTCGGTTTTAAAAGCTCTACAGAGCTTGTGTTTTAATATGTGTATTTGTACAATTGTAAGTTACACATATTTGTTATATGCCTCCGACTTTCAAAATAAATATTACTTGACTTGAGGTTAGCTGTGGAAACCGGAAGGTGGCATAGACCGGAAAGTGTTCCTTATATTGAACGTAAATGTATCAAATGCGGGGTTTTAGAAGACGAGTATCATTTTGTTATTGAATGTAAAAATTATAAAGATATTAGAAAAAAATATATAAACAATTACTATCTGCGTTATCCAAGTTTCGTCAAATTTATACAATTGATAAACAGCGTTAATCCAGTCGAAATTAAAAAACCTTGCCACTTTTACTTTTAAGGCTTTTGAGATTAGCCGCAGATTAGTAAATGGCTAATGTGTTTTTTCCTAATACTCAGTCTCTCCCAAATGAAAAATCTCCTTAAAGTAAATTAAAGAATATTAATTATTGTCTTAATGAAATACTATTTATTTATTGCATTATAATTAAGTGTCATATGGTTGTTTAATTATTATATAATTGAATAATAATATTTACAATTATTATGCCATATATCATCTTGCTGTACCAGTAAGTTAATACACATGTTTTGTTGTTAATTCTGCTATGCTATGGATCTTGACAGGTTTATTTGCATAATAAACGTCTTCTTCTTTTTCTTCTTATAACCTTGGGCATAGGTTTATCCAATGACCATTATGAAAGTTAATGCAGTACCAGGTCCATATTGTTGGACAATGTCCGCGTGAAACTTGGAACACTTGTTTACTGTCAAAAGCGGAATAAACGTCACCAGGTCATTGTCACTGACTACTGTAATGTGAAACAGTCACCAGATTTTGCCCCATCGATAATTTAGGAAAGATTAGTCTTAGGATCTGAAAACATTTTGCGGAGATTGTTCAAAATAAGAATTTTGAATGTTCGTTTTCTATTTTTGCAAAATTACAGCTCGCAGTCGTTTTATTTTTTTTCCTTATACATGTCTATTCGGCAAATTATGACTAATTTGCCTAATACCTCCTTTAAAATTGGATATATAGTATTTAGCAATCCATCATTAACTGTTATTCGATGGTCATTTGCTCAGGCCTTGGTGTGGTAATCATGTTTATAAACAGTTAAACTTAAAAAAAACTGAGATTAACTAATAAAACGCCACTCAAAGCGATCCTGATCAAATGAAAACATGCTTATGAGAATTGAAGCATAAACAGTGGATACTTTTTATTTATGTTCAGTATAATAGTATATATTAAAATATAGTTATAACTGCTGAAATCAAGATCAAGTACTCGGCATATACTTTGTACCTCAGTTAAAGAATCTTTGTAAATGGGTGTAACTCTCACGACTAGACGAATAAAACTTTTATGTACGAACACCTGTGTTACTTAACAATTCACACTTGAGGGGATAGCAACACCTCTATGTCAAGGTGGCATAAGAAATTATTTTTAAATTATTTAACTAAGGACATTTAATTCTTGGATCATAGCCAAGCCACAGGTGTTTTAATGTTTCCTGCTTTTAAGAAACGTATTCACTTTTGTTAGAAAAAGTTTTGCCTTCTTCACTGAAAGTAACATGTTCCGTTGAACAATTTGATAGTGATACTAGTAAAGCACGTTATTTTGATTCATATTAAAATTTAGTATTTAAAGGTATGAATCTTTTGCCAAAACCATGTCCAATATAATGCAGAGGAACTTCAGAACAAATCTCATTCTTCTTTCATAACAGCAACCAAAAGCTGAATAGCCTGGTAGTGCACAATAACAAATGTTAGTTGCTGCAAGGAGAAACATAATGTTCACTCTGTTCACGTTGATATATGTTTGTCCATATACATTATTCAAAACATAATGGTTGCAAAATTAATTAAAATTCCTGTTCTTTCAACTTATTTTGTAATCTGTTTGAATTAATTTGTAAAGGTACACATGAAATTGTGATAATAGATAATATTAGATAATATTATTATTATGTGAGTATACACGCGCCAAATAGAGTTTGTGTTCCATAGTGAAAATAAAAGTATATTACATCTAACTTCCTGTTTCGTCAAGTACAAATGTACTTCCTTAATTAAGGTTTCTCAAGATAAAATATGGCCGTTATCCGTCCAATGTCTCACAGTTACATCTCGAGAGCCCATAATAACATAATGTTCCTATAGGGTATTATGAATATAATTGGCAATTATATATCACGTCAAGAACATCATGTCTGATCAAGAATTTCAGCTGCTGAAAGAAGACTGTTTATGGAAATAAAACAACTGCAAGATGTTTTATATCTATAAACACGATCCTTTGAATTTTCGGAATATTGTATTTTCCGAAAACTTTTTTTTTCATTTCAATGATTTTCTTGCAGTTTTCTTTCTAAAGTGACTGTATATGTGTCCAACAAAAAATGGAAGGTTTTCAAAATGAATGCTTTTTTTGTTTAGTTTCTGAGAAGATAAGAAAAGAAATTCGATTTTAGTACAATTACGATAGGAATTAAGGTTTTCCTATCGGAATCCTGCATAACAATTCAATACAAAGTAGCCTTTTTCTACCACTTCTACTTAAAACAGATAAAAAGAGAAACTTCAAAGCCACCGAAAACGAAAAAAGAAAATATTGCATGCTCTGTTTGTTTGAGCCCGTACATAAACATAATAAGAATGCATATATCTGCCTACGCCGCCTCGACCAGTACCAAATTTAATCCATCCGAAACGAGGGTGTGCAATTGACTGTATGACACATAGAACATTCAATGTAGAATTTTCATGTAAGTACCTATGATAAGTGACGTGGTATAAATGGACAAGAAAACAAAGACTAACAGTTTTGCAATAACTATATTAAAGGAAATTGTTAACCTTAATACGTTGTAGAATATCTTTGATTTAAACATATTTTATTGTCATTTCATATGTAATGTGATATACATATTTGCAATTGGTTAGGGCCACAAGTGCAGAGCTCACGTTAATGACAGCCCTAACCATACACTTTAATAAATAACATTCGAAAAAGCACAGACTTTATTAATAAAAAATGTTTAACTGTGATAGCACATGGGTGGAACTACATATGTACACATATCAATATAATATCTTTGTTAAATGTAAACGATTAGCATTAAAATCTATTTTAAAATGTGATATCTTAAATGATAACGCCTTTTTTTTCAGCAAAAAATAAATACGTTTAAAAATAGGTGATATTATCAACATGTGTACATGTACCATGATTTCTTCCGTTCATAGCGAAAGATGCATTGTATGATCGTTAAGCTGACTGAATTCATATTTATCTAACTTGTAGAAACACAACTTTTAACAACCTAAATCTTTGTGAATTAAATGATTCTGCGTCTGCTATTAAACAAACAATCAACTACATTTCCTTCTTTTGCCAGTTCCTTATTCGCTCGAATAAGGAAACAAGAACTGGTTTCTTATTCCTTATTCAGATTCGAAAAAGGAACTGAAGTTTTTGTAAAGATTTCATAAACACATTATCAATCACTTTTGAAGTTATCTCCCCTTTGTTCAGAACAAAGTTTCTTATCTTAAAACGGCTCGGAGAAAACAAAGAATCAACTACATTTAATTATATTTGCCAGTTCATTATTCGCTCGAATAAGGAAACGGGAACTGGTTCCTTAGTTCTTATTCAGATTCGAAAAAGGAACTGAAGTTTTTGTACAGATTTCATATACACAATATCAATCATTGTTGAAGTTATCTCGCCGTTGTTCAGAACAAAGGTTTTTTTTTATCTAGAAACCGCTCGGAGAAAACAAACAATCAACTACATTTAATTATATTTTCCAGTTCCTTATTCGCTCAAATAAGGAAACGGGAACTGGTTCCTTATTCCTTATTCAGATTCGAAAAAGGAACTGGAGATTACAGTAACGATTTTCTTAACGCAGATCAAATCACTGGTCAAATCTTCTTCCCTTTTGAACATTTCTCTTTTTACACAGAAAATTCTTGGAAAAAGTAAATGTTTACTTACACAAAATCGCGTATTTCGTACTAGGAAAAATACGCGAATTTTAAACTCGGTGGAATTGCACCATGCGATATTATGTTTGGATAGAAAAATACAATAGCGCGAATTTATGCCCGTTCGCAATTATCATTTGTGGATTTTGAGCGAAAATTCGTCCCCGCGAAATGAAATGATTTCATGTTTTTTTAAAGTTCTTATCATAAGCTTAACTGTACAAACATGTTATATTAGCATATCAGGAAAAGAACAGCCTAAGACCAGTAAGAGAGGCAATTTGAAGTCATCAATCACTGAACCAATGTTCGCTGTCATCAAATCACCCAAGTAGTATGTAGCCTGTCTATACAGAACATTATGTGGACAGATAAGAAAGCAACAACAACAACAACAACAACAACAACAACAACAACAGCAGCAGCAACAACAACAACAACAACAATAAAATTCTTACCTTGAGTTACTTTCTTTATCGCCATCTCGGGAACTACACAGGGCACTGATTTCTTCACTTACTAATCATAACGGTACAAATTCATTTACATTCACATCATATTCAATTCTCTTCTTCGAAGAACTTTTAAGGAACAGTATGCATCAGTTCAAGTTTCGTGTTAAGAAAAATGAATAGGGAACTGCGTGTGTCAGTTTCTGTTTCCTTTTTCGAAAAAAAGAATAAGGAAACGGGAAACAGGAACCAACTTAACGTTGAAAAGGGAATAAGGAACCGGGAAACGGGAACTAACTTTATATTCATGATTTAACGTTATTGTTTACACCGTTATTAAAGTTAAAGTGAAACACTTGCGTTTAAAGGCAGCTACCGCCAGGTGGCGCTTCTGATTCGAAAGCGCGCGACGTCATTCCCAAAATTTGGTAACCAGGCAACGTGAAAATGTTTTGTACAATATTATGCAAAGTTTCAAGTGTCTATTTTAATTTTCATTTTTGAGGTCATTTTCGGCCATGGGCTCGAACAACCTTAAGGTATCGAACGTTAAAATAACTACTTTTTATTTTTTTCGTCCAATTCATCGTGTAACGTCACACCGGATCAAGTCGACTAAATTGGGTATTTACTATTTATGTAAAACTCCGTAAATTTTAAAATGCTTCACCGGCGAAAACCCCGTGTAAACGCTATTACTGGAAAATTCTTTTAACGGGTTAGTGTGTGGGTTACGATTGCGTTGCATTTCTGGTATTTTTATACAGTATTACTGGGTAAAATGTCATATAATTATGTGGTATCAGGATGATTTCTGATTGAAATTGAGGTTGTTGTGGTCACTTCCCTTTATGTGTTTAAATGTTGTTGCATGCAACATTGTGCGGTAGGTGGATGGGTAAATGTCAATTGACCAAAGGCAACATGTTACATGTTTAAACACCCGGGCACTGCTTTATTTTTCACTGACCTTCCTTTGATGGAAACCTAATTTTCGTTTTCTTGTCATCATGTAATCTTTTCTGGATTTGGCCTTCCGTGTTTTCAAATAATATTTTCAATATTAACACTTGTTTCGGTTTGATTTGGTTATATCATACCACTTGATATTTCTGTGTCTTAATGTTGCTCAAGGTTACGGATATGTAAGTCGGTTAATACACCGTATAATTGTGTTATATACTCGAATTCGTTATAATCGACGCATATCTATTTTAATACCGACATAAATAAGTTATGTAGTCATGCATTTTCCACATTTGGTAGCTTTGGCCTTGTTATGCCTAACTCAGTCATTTTGTGGTAAATATAACGTTGATATGTAAGTTATTTTCATCAAAATGCAGACGGAATGAACTGGTATTTAACTGCATATGAATCATTGATCATTTTAACAACTACGTCGATAATACACAGGGGGTTCAGCCTAAATGGTGGCTGACGTACTTTAAGCGAGGAATTTGGTGGCTGATTTCCAATATTGCGGAAAAATCGGGAAAGTTTGATACCTGTTGGAATATTTTCACACGGTAAGCACACTATTTTCAAATATTTCCTTTAATGATATATCCCATTCGGATCTGCGATGTTAACGCTTGACTCGGTTTTTTATTTGAGCTTCCTAGCTGTCCTAACAAAAAAGTTATTGAAACAAAACCTTGCAAGGTTTGTTGTGTTTTTTTTGTTTTCCCTCGCGAAAATCTGTTGTTTTCTTCAGAATCTGCTAGACAAATGTCCCTATGAAGCATGTTTACGCCAAAATATGTCCAAAATGGATTGTTTTAATTTTCTGGAAAAATATGTTCATGAGAAAACGTTCTATCGCCAAAAAATTGAGGTTTAAGCTCAATTCTTGTGGCTGATGTACCTTTATATCATTTTTGGTGGCTGATGTTTAGTAATCTCCTACACAGAGCCATACCGTTCCGTACTCCCGCTTACACAAAACGATAAACGTATTGTTTCGAGACAAAACTAGGCTCTTCGGTGCATTTTTGCACAAAAATGCTGGGCTTAATGTATTTATCTATCATGTACTCGTCCTCAACTATTAGGTGTACCAGGCTAGATATTGACAAATATAGATGAGCGAGATGAGCTATGTTTTTAGTTTTTTTCTGTTTTCTTTTATTTTATATTACGAAAATATCTGAATACAGTTCGACTGCGAATGCTTTTATATTATGTTGTGGTTGTTTCGCATTTTCCCGTGGTTGAAAAACACCAGAAATATCTGATTTTCCGACAAACAATGTGGAAGATAATGAGCGCCCTCTCGATCGGTAGTCCGATGCGCTACCACAAAGCCATTGGGCCTTGTATTTGTTTTTTATTTTTTATTTTTTTATAAGTTAGAGGCATATAGAGTTGCACTCGTCCGTCTGTACTTACGTCCGTTCGTCCCACACCTTCAGGGTTGCAGGCAAGTTTTGAATATCGGGGCGGCGCATTCTTTGAGAAGAAGCAGTGTTTTATCAGTAGTGTTTAACATTCGCTTTGAATAAGTGATTATGAATAAAATATAAAATGTAATGTTCATAACTAATGTAGATAATATTATAGAGGATATTTGTTTTTACCAGTGTAAGATAGAAATATATTTCACCGAGTGAGTTCCGGAATTCGTATTTTCACGAGTGGCGACGCCACGAGTGAAAATACATAATTGCGGAGTTCACGAGTGAAATATATTCTATCTTTCAATGGTAAAAACAAATTTTCTTTTTATTTTATGCTTTTAGTGCATAATTTGTGCCTATTTGACAGAACAATTGCATGAAATGGCACCAAAACGTTTGATTATCACGTGACGTCATATATCCAAACTTGAGCCTGTTTTCTTAACATTCTCATCAGGAATGTTATGTGCGTTTGGTTACCAACGTGAAAAAAACAGTGAAATACCTCTATTATTTCACCTGGAAAATTCTATAATTCACTAAAAAGCATTAAATAAATAGGAATGTTATACACTACTGTTAAAACACTGCTTCTTCTCAAAGATTTGCATAAACTGGCCTAGTTTGAGCGTGTTACGCGCAAAAACTGCCCTCTTTTTCATATCTATTTCTCTGTTCTTTTGAAATCCAAGCATTATCATTTTTAAACTTTAACTTTTTAAATTATATTACTAAATTGCGCCGCCCCAATATTCAAAACTTGCCTACGCCCCTGAAGGTGTGGGACGTACGGACGTACGTACAGACGGACGAGTGCAACTATATATGCCTCTAACTTATAAAAAAATAGAGTGCGGACAACAATTGTGAACGGACGACGGACGGCCGGACGCCGGACGAAGGGTGATCACAAAAGCTCATCCTGTCACTATGTGACAGGTGAGCTTAAAAGTAAACAGAGAAAACTAAAACATAGCTCATCTCGCTCATCTATATTTGTCAATATCTAGCCTGATACACCTAATAGTTGAGGACGAGTACATGATAGATAAATACATGAAAAAATGCAAAAATGCACCAGAGCCTAGTTTTGTCTCGACACAATACGTTTATCGTTTTGTGTAAGCGGGAGTACGCAACGGTAAGGCTCTAAGTAGGAGATTACTAAACATCAGCCACCAAAAATGACTTAAAGGTACATCAGCCACACGAATTGAGCTTAAACCTCAATTTTTTGGCGATAGGACGTTTTCTAATGAACATATTTTTCCAGAAAATTAAAACAATCCATTTTGGACAAATTTTGCCGTAAACATGCTTCAAAGGGACAATTGTCTAGCAGATTTTGAAGAAAACAACAGATTTTCGCGAGGGAAAACAAAAAACCACAACAAACCTTGCAAGGTTTTGTTTCAATAACTTTTTTGTTAGGACAGCTAGGAAGCTCAAATAAAAAACCGAGTCAAGCGTTAACATCGCAGATCCGAATGGGATATATCATTAAAGGAAATATTTGAATATAGTGTGCTTACCGTGTGAAAATATTCCAACAGGTATCAAACTTTCCCGATTTTTTCCGCCATATTGGAAATCAGCCACCAAATTCCTCGCTTAAAGTACGTCAGCCACCATTTAGGCTGAACCCCCTGATACAGCGTTTAATGCTACATAGAATGTAAACAATTGTATAAAGCAGACAGTCACACGATATTCTGTTTAAATTCACAACTATATATTTTTATACCTTACTTAAAGAAATTAGAAACGCAACATCTTAAAAACGAAATATATTTCGTGTTTGAAGAAGTTGCGTTTTTAATTTCTCTAAGTATTTTATATATATTTAAAGAAAATAGAAACGCACCATCTTTAAACACGAAATATATTTCTTGTAGCGTTTCTAATTTCTTTAAGTATGTATCGGCGAGATTTATATTTTCCACAGATATTCTCATGAGAAATGTTCATGAAAGGAAAATGAAGATATCCATATTTGTAAAACTGTTTTGATGAACGATGCTGTAACTTGGTTGTCACTTGACTGTCTAATTATCGCTGAAGTACTATAAATGTAGATAAACAAAAAGAGATAAGTTGACCGTTACATATTTACAATTTAATAATCTTTTATATAATAAAACATTATATATTAATCGTTGATTAAAACAGAATTGTTTACAGGCAACACCTATGTAAATATTGTCAAATTTTCTTGTTTTATAGAAGCTGCTTTAAACTACGTAATCTGTCTTATGATATACGTGTAAAATGAACAAAATAAGTCATTTCGATTTTGTTTGGAAACAAATACTAAAGAAAATACTATACAATCATGTGAATATTTAACCAACCGTTTAAGGAAATACAGCGACGAAGATGTTAAATTTAAATAAAATTGTGAAACATTTCACAAAACAAACGACTTAGATCTAGATTTTGGTTAGTTTCTGAAATACAAATGACTTGGATAGGGGAGAGTTTGGTATGATCACGTTCATTGTTGACCTAGGTAAGCGTTAAGCCGTAATTGTTCACAATTTCACTTGTACATTACCTTAACTTATGACGCTGTGTTTAATGCAATTCACATTTTACATTTACAGTTGTGATTTTAAAAAAACGAGTGGTTAGTATCCATGAATTTGTACTCGTCTTAGTATTTATTAGTACACCTCCTCTCTCAAGTAAGAAAAAATGGACATTAGTTTAATAAAATCGGTAACTAAAAGTGATATTTCACAGTCTGATGACTATTGCCCGATCAACCGTATACGCTCAGTATGAATAATGAATAAACTTGATTCGCCAGCTGGGTTAACCATCACAGTAGTGTTAAGTGACTAAAAGTAGAAAATACCTTGGTTTGACAAAGAAATTCAAAATAAAAGGTTTTTAAAGGGTTTTGTAAGACAGCAATCCATTAATAACAAAATAGAACGACCGATGGAAAGATGTGAGATAATTACAAGCGACAGTGTTTACGTGAAATAATTACCATTGACTGTAGTGTGAATATCAGAAACGCCGGAGACAGATTTAAACTGAAAATGTGAATATCCGGATAGATGTGCGATGACTGACAGTAACAGAGTTTAAATTCAGGGGTAGACGTGATATTAATATCAGAGCCAGTGTACTAGTGATATTGTTATTAGATGCGAAGATTTGGATTAGGGAGATAACTACCAATGACTTGTAGTTGGTATTTTCGTCATTACTTCCAAGTGTCTGTCACGTAGTCACGTATTTATCCAACGTCTAATGACCAAGCGAAAACAAGCCTCTTATAGGGCTATCAAATCTTCAAAATAAGCTATATTTTCTATGGGAATTACTATGGGACGATAACGGCCAAAAAGGGAAACGTCACCATTTGTAACCTGGAAGTGTTTCATCACATGTATTTTACCCACAAAGTGAAATGCAGCTGCCAGCTGGCATTTAACCAAGTGCAAAGATTCGGACACTCATTTTGAAGAAAATTAGAAGAAGTGTTCCAGTGCAATTGCGTTAATATCTAGATTAAAGGGACATAATTATCGCCATTCGATAAAAGGGAGGTAATTCCGAATGACAGTAAGAAAAATATCAATGAAAGAATTTAAGATAAGACAATAACTTACGTAATGCCAGGCACGTTTACAACGGGTACGTTTCTTTTGTATATATTAAGATTAAAGTTTATTTCATTATATTAAAGATTAAATTAGTTCGATTAAATAAATATGTTACCATTCTTAATATTTTCAGCTATTGCACAATGTTGAGAGAGTTCGTGATTTAAAGGTTTTTAATATGTCTATTGAGAAAGCTACTTTGACAGTGCGAATAACAGCAGCAACTCCTTTCTAAAGTATCTCGATGCAAAACCTCTGCTTGTTGACGGCTTTGGCATTGTTTATCACTGCCGAATAAATCAGTTTTAAGAAGCAGCAGACTTGTCGCTAACTAGTTAATGGTTTTCATGATACCTTTCGATTCACTTTCTGGTCGAAAGCACATAGAAATACCCACAAGCATCTTGTTTAAGTAAATACCTTGGTGGCAAACACATATTTGCGTTTCCAAGTAGTTTAATAATCTGCACATGTGACTTTATTCATTCATGCCAAGCGTCTTGTAAGCGTCTTTTAATCGCCTGTTAGAGCGATTGAGTTTTAGAATTTCATTTTTTAAAGAGACATATGAGGCATATTTTATACACTTGTGAGCATCTTGATGAAACCACTGATATTTTACAAACTTGTTCGATAACCACGTCGCTTCAGGCTGCGGCTGATTATAGTCTGATAATACCTCTGATCTAAAATACACATAACTTTCATCTGATAACAACATTTGTGACCTATTTGATTTGCTTTACAAAACACGAAAGCAACAAGACAATATTTTTATTTTAGATGGATATCCTGTGTCCACTACTTATGTTCCTGGAAATTTGACAGGGAGTTATAAACAAAACGGAGGTTCATCGACCACAGGTACTTTGACCACCTCGGGAAGCGGACGGTTGGGTCAGCGCGGGTCAGGCTCAGGAGTACCAGGTATATTACATCCACACAACCTGAAACACAGGCGGCCAAGAAATTCTATTACTGTTAATTTCATCAAACATTTTAAACATTTTACCATTTGGGTGGGTTTCAAAATAATGAAGACAAAGCGTGACAAAGGGGGTAAAATTTAGAATTACATATTTGTTCAAAATTTCATTCAAGATAGATAAGTAATATATTGAATTTTGAAAAATCCCCAAGGGTTAAAGTATATGAATACAGATTTGTTTAACTTTTAAACTTTTTGTTTCAATGAATTCAATTTTTTCTGAAACAAGCTCTGAACTTTTCACTCTCATATTTACTAAACTAAGAGGTTTCTAACAAATATTTGTAAATTGTTTTAACAGGAAAAAATACAAATTCTGTATGTTTTTGGCTTTATTTTTGCAAACTGTACCTCAAAAAGTTTTTATTATGTAAATGTTAATGCAGATGCATGTACAAAACCCATTAGTTATCAAAATATAGATGTTCATGAGAAACTATATCAATTGTTTGAAGTTTTTAAGTAATTTTAGGCGACTTAATAATGCCATAAAAACTTAAATATTTTTCACTGTTACTGTTACACTCGGGACATATTTATTTATGTATACTATAAAGACATTTAAAACATGGTATTAAAATATATTCCATGTTTTATCGTACGAAATACAAATAAATTTGCTTTTATGGAATATTCTGGTTATATTATAGATAATAAATTTGCGAGAAACTTTACAAAAAATTAATACTAATAAATTAAACTGCACATTAAACTGCATTTAAATTGAACATATGTTACTCAAAAATTATGTAAGACTGTGATTTGCTATTTCTGTATCGGAACGGAAATAAATTGTTACACTTGGGACACATTCATTATACCATTTAAATGAAAATTGTTATTTAACAGTTCTAATCAACTTCAACAACGCGCATGAATATGAACAAAATTTACTAGATAATAAAAAATGTGTAGTCAGTTTGATCCATTCACTGTTGGATTTATAAGAAAAAGTGTACTTGTATGTTCTGTTTCATTCAAACAAACTGGCACAAAACTCTATTTGTACTGGCCCTCCTTAAGACATGTGTGCATTGTGTGATGTAACTGCAACAACAAATTGCTCAATACACTACTGTGATCTTTAGTCTAAATATGGGGTTCGTTTTATTTCAACGCTTGTCAGTTCTACACCCCTCTACACTTATACTATAAAAGTATGTTTGTGGTATGTTGTTTTATAACTTTTGCTTTAGCCTTAAAAATAAAAAAGCATAAATATAATTAAAACTTTAGGGAAGGGGAGAGTAACCCGGTTAGTTTCCAACCCACCACCTAACAGTTTAATTGGAGTTTTGAACGAAATTATTCAAAAAGTTAAAAAATCCGGTTTAAGAGAGTAAGGTGGGACAGTGAATAAATGCCTGAATACCACAAATTACCGCTCATCCTCCCCAAACAGCCTAAATAGTTTGTTGGTTTGAAAAAAATTAAGTTTGCGTGTGTGTTTTTTGTAAGAACCCACCTAGAACCTTCCTGTGACCCCGTCTCTCTTAACCATCTGACACTTCTTATCCAAGTATGTCACCGATGATCTTTTTTTTACCTTGTGCTATAGCGTTATCAACCTTATCAACAATTAAAAAACAACAACAAATAAATAAAATAATGGGGGGGGGGGTACTCCAGATTCTAAAATATTTCTATTGTTGTGTGATTGGAAAGACACAAAAGAAAAGAAAGTTTTTTAAAGTGAGGGGGTAGAGGATATTGATAGGTGCATGTATAACTTCCTTCTTTTTCATATCATGTGAAAGCTACATGTAAGCCTATATGCCACCATAATAAAATTTTACATTCAAAAGTTGTGTTTTGGTGCTACTGAATTTGTTGTAAACTTTCAACTTCACTGTGCTGTTCCACTGATTGTGACATTTTATGAATGTAAATGTTTCTGTCTTTAGTTCCTGTTAAATAAATCAAATTTGTTCATTTAATGCATAATTAATATTTGTGTGTCCCGAGTGTAACATTTTATACTACTTCATTTGAAGGTAGTATGATTTAGATAAAATATCACTAATATAAATAAATTTCGCCCTACTTTCATTTTGGAAACTGTCATAAATGCATTCAAGTTGGAGCTTCTTAGTTATCCTCAAAATATTGAAAGATACCGCTTTTTTGTATCTGAATGATGCTGTTTTGTAAAATATTATTTGATTTTACAAACAAAAACGTGTTCAATTTCACTGTATCGGGTATAAACGTATTAATACAATTCATACTTGTAATAAAACCGTAAATGAAAAGCACCCAAGACAGTTATTCAGTAAGTTACATGTCTGATTTAAACTAGGTGAAACAGGTGTAACACTCGGGACAGCACATTTGACCATGTAGACAAAATAATAACTGTTCTACATGGCATTTTTTCGTTTCTGTTGTACTACTTATAATCTGTGAGTTTGAAAAATACAAGAAAATCACATTATTTGCAAAGAATGTGTTTTTCATTCATATGAAAAGACAAAATGTTACACTCGGGACATTTCCGATCTGCTTCAGTTGTCTAGGAATATTCTTTTGAACGATAAGTTTTTACTTAAATCATGTTTTCTAGTATAAAGTAGACACGTGTATTTATCTAATTATAAAACTTTATTTACTGTTTAAAAATCTGTTTACGTACAGCGCCAGTTTAAATTAAACTTTCTCGTTTTTAAAAAAAAACATTTTTCTGTACATGTGCACTAATAAAATGACATCAAATTATGACTTTCGATTATAATATTTGTACAAAATACACTGAATATTAAAGGTAACAGTTTAACATTTCAATAAAAAATCAACTTGAACTACCAAGACCAAAAGTGAACGAAACAATCCACAAGAAAATAACATAAAAAAATAAATGTCACGCTAAAAGTGTTACACTCGGGACATTTTTGACCTGTTTTTAGCTATAACTTTTGAACGAACAACACAATCCAGTTCAAACTTTGCAATAAATTTAGCAACACCAAAGCACAACTTTTGATTGTAAAATTTTATTCTTATGTCCAATAGCTTTCACCTTATATGAAAAAGATGGAATGTCTTCATTATTTTGAAACCCACCCATTTGGATGGTTCAATGTGTTCAGAAGTCTGCATACAATATTTTGACACAATGACGGCAATCCTCAATGACCCTTGAAGATGTTTGTTGTAAAGCTTTCGTGTTATATAATTCTTTACCAGATCGCAAGTTTTGCCCAGTTAGAAATGGCAAAATAGGCCCCAGTATTACTTAATTGGCGTATCCATCTTTTACAGGTTGGGTTGGTCCTGTGTTCGGATGTCTGGGTGGATTGTTACTGATACTTATCGTTGTCGTCGCCGTTGTTCTAGTCCGTCGTAGAAGGCGTAGAAACCCTGACCTCCCGCCAATTCATGATCAGGTTCAAGAAATGCAATATTAAACTACCAAACAATTTAACAATATTGCGATCATATAAAAAGCCTATCAAAAGGCCTTCACAAAGCTAGATGCATTTAAATTCATTTTTATTGCAAGAGCATTTAAATACAACAAATATCAATTAAGTGAGCATCGAAATGAAATGACAAAATGTAACATCTCGGCTGAAGGTTATAAAACTGAGATTGAAAACAAGTCTCAAATCTCAAGCATCTGATTGGATGAAATCGCGACTGGTCGCCAGTTCAGCCAATCAGATGCTAGAGATTTGAGACTGATTTCAATGCTCTGTTGGGCACATATGAGAGTGATTATTACGTTTTAATTAATTATATATTGCCTTTTTCGACAATTGGTCGACAATTGGTCTTTAACAGTTACTATTTGATTTACAAAATCAGAGAATAGTGTCAAGTGGTACTTTGTGTCAAATGAAGGAGTGTGCAAAGGCAGACAAATCAAGGTTATACATTACTGATTAACACACATGAACAACTGACACACAAATCAGGAACTGCAGCACATAACACGACCACCACCGCCCTCCACCAACTCACAAACCCCCCACGATAGCACACAGGCGGCAGAAATAAAACAAGACCGCACGTGTTCATTCACAAATCACGATAGATAGTGGCTTGTTGTTTTGGCAGTTATATAAATGTAAATTCATATGAAAATGTGTTTGCATTATTTCTAAGATGTACGCCGACTACAAAGTAGATAAACGCGCTCCTGTGCCCGTACCAAGGTCCGATGATGGTGAAGCAAATGCCACACAGAACGACAAAGGACTGGTGAGGACTCAAACCTATGACTATGCGTATGGAAAGTCAAAACAGTCCAAGTAAGCATTTGTACTTTAAAGCACGTTACCAAACAGCGTATAGAGAGCATAGTTTTGCAGCGAATATCAAATGGACTTATCTGTGTTATGGTGGAAAGAATGGTGGTAGGCAACGTGTAAAATCGCCTATATATCACAACATTTGCTCAAAGCTGTGTCAACCGGCAGATTTTCATAACAAAAAGAAAGACTTTCTAAAAGTGCAACATAAAAAATAGGTGATTTTCGAGTTTAAAAAAGTGAACATTTGCTTGCTTGTGTATAGATTACAGTATATGAATATGGATTATTTTAAAGTTAAGGAACACCGACAACACTTAGACAAAATACTGTTTCAATTTTCTTTCAGGCCTAGTTGTTTTTCCACTTTAATGCGTGTTATAAATTGCCGTATTATTTACGATTTTACACATTTTCTTGTTTTACTGAACTGAAATAAAGTCTTAAATTAACACTGTAAGTTTAATTCCTTTTTTAGAAAAAGCAAACAGATGGAAAAACAACCAAGTATAGAACAACCGCACGAATATCTCGAATTCTCAAACCCAGCTGATGAAGAATACGCGACCATACCATAAACCGTGTCCACGGAGTCCAGAGTCGGGAAATCAAGGACCCGCGTGTTTAACGTACACCTCTTTGTATTTGTTGAAAACAGATATTATGCTTGTGCTTAGAACACAGATATGATGTAAATGTTAATCTTATATCTGGTGACAAAAAGTGATCCAATACACTGAAAATAAGAAAAATTAGCAGATTTAATCTCAATATATGATCCATGTATTCCGTAAAGTTAACCACAGGATAGAATGTGTTCTTGTTCATTTGAGTAAAAGCTGTCTTATCCGAAGCTCGCAACATGGGCATACTACATTTAAGGAAGACTTGTGCCGAGACAAGACGGTATGTTCCAGTGCCATTTCGTAAATATCTGGATTGAAAAGAGATAATTACCAGCTTCCGTGAAAAGGGACAGTAAAAAAGGATAGGAAATGTGGAACCCATTATAATCGCAAAACTTATGATCTGTTGTAAGATATTTAAGAAGACTTTGGCCGAAGATGAAAAGAAACTAGCAGGAAGCAGACATGTGTAAGAGGGTGCCAGAGCTTTAAGTTACTAATAGAAAATGTGTCTCTGAATGAGTAACTACAACAACATCTTCCTGCAGTGTATTATTAGTGTTACCGTTACTATGTTACATGTAATTGCTTATTTCTTAATTTAATTTATAATAAAAAAAATTTTTCCATAGGCTTCTTTATTTACTGTGTTGTAAGACAACTTAAATATTGGTTATGTGTCGGACCCCCGATTAACACATGTTGTGTGTGAGCTAGATTTAAAAATATTTAAACACAAGAAAATGGCCACAATATAACAGTTCCATTCTGATCCGAAAGACGATACCAAAATCATTTTATTATTCAACTGTCATGATTATTAACTAAGTGCTTGCGTTAAATACACGAATAAATGCAGATAAACGTAGTTCCTCATTCACCTTCATATCTCCCAAAGGAATAACAAACACTTAAATACAATTCAGTATTGTATTGTAATTTGTATTAAGCACCTGGGCAACCGACTGTTAACGGTGTCTGTAAGTACTGCTAAATATGTATAACATATATCATTTATCTCTAAACTCTACATTATTTAAGTTTATACAGTACTATTGTATCTTCAATTATCGAATACAAACTTCAAGCATAGAACTCAAAAATATAAAACATACGAAAATTTAACAAAAATAGATGTTACTGTGTCGGCTGCCCAGAGCTGAATGAAAACCTGTTATTAATCTTACACGAGAAAATCGTGAAACACAACGCCACCTTTAGGAGATACCTGCGGCCAGGGGAAATTAATTTTCTGTTTATGCATTTCATTTAAACACAGAAAATTACATTTCCCCATTCACCTTCATATCTCCCAAAGGAATAACAAACACTTAAATACAATTCAGTATTGTATTGTAATTTGTATTAAGCACCTGGGCAACCGACTGAAATTAAAAGAACGGGGAAATTCATATCTGAAGATTTAATTAACAGAATTTATCTGTATTTCCCTGATGATTATTTATAATGAATACAAAAAATGTTACAGTCCTAATGACTTAGAAACTAAGAGTCGCTCATTCAAATTGTCTTTCACATAGCCATCCTTGGCTTTATCACTAGACCAGCGTCCGTGACGCTTAAACATTCTGTCTTTGATACCATTATTTGCCGCCGCAGTAGCACCTCCTGAACGTAGCGAATGTAAACCATACTTGGAAATATCACTTACATGTGGGGCAAATGCTGCTCTAAATTCATCTCTCAAATTTGAATACGACATGGGTTTGTTATTAACACGTTTTTTGTAACCGCGTTTTGTCTTGCTTAGATTGCAAAAAACATAATCGTTCAAATCCAACTGTGCACTGTCAATAAACTGTTTAAGATTAACAACTGGACATAATTTAGTATCAGTTCTTGCTATGAGTATCCATGAACCATCCCTATATTGATCTGTCTTACTTGTTTCAACAAAAATTGACATGTATGTAGGATAAAATACTACATCTGAAACTATAATATTTAATAATTCTGCGCTACGTAAAAACCCTGAAAAACCTAAAAGGCAAGCACAAATGATGCGTTTATCTTTCAGATTGTCCGACTTAGACAAGCGATCATACATAGCAGAAAGAATATCCACTGTAATAATTTCTTTTTGTTTTCAGTTTGTTTGGATAAAATTCTTTTCGCCGATTCCAGAATGTTTATTACCAACGAAGAGCTAGTTGGAGAAACTACTCCGCATATATCGTGAAACCACTTGATGGAATAAAATGCACTTATTACAGAACTTGCACTTCTTGCCGTTTGAATTAAAGATGTTAGATACAGGGCCACCGGAAAAGCCTTGGCAGGCAAAATATCGCTACTCCCCATACCATTGCATAATGCCCACTTTTGCCAGCGAATAAAGCCCAACTCGTACTTCTTGCTAGTGGATGACGCACGAGATGACATCAGAATGTTCGGGAGCAGCTCCACTCCGCCCACCAAGACCCCCGGAAGCTCTTCAATCTCATCTTTGTGGCACTGAAAAAATACATGTACAAAATGGAAAAAATTAATTATTTTATAATAAATGTAAGTAGTATAAATACAACACTATCAATGACTGGCGATTCCGCCGTCATACAGCCGTCCGATTCCGGACTGGCAAGCAATACTGCAAATTATGGCGATTCCGCTAGTATCAAACTCAACTAAAATTGAGCTTTAATGCTAGCATTATGAAGCTCAAGTCAATATTTCCAAATATACCCTTCCCATTTTTACACCTTGTATAGGTGGCTTTACAGGTTGGTAAATCTACCCAATCTTCTACTTCCACTATTAAGGTTCCATATGGACACAATAATGGCCAAAAAACTGAGGACTTCCATAAAAGAATCACCAAAACTCCTTTTGCCTTATCAATTGACATCTTTCTTATAACCCTGTGAACAATATTAATAGGAGGGACAAACAAACCAAAATTATTACCCCAGAAAGCTGTAAACGCGTCAATTCCATAAGAAGAAGCGTTCCAGAAACGAGAGTAAAATTTTGACACTTTAAAGTTATGTTCCGAAGCAAACCAGTCTACTTCAAAAATGCCAAATCGTTTTTGCAAACTGCAAACCACTGAAGCTGATAAGCCCCAGTCATCATGATCTTCGATCCTAGACAGGTAATCAGCTCTTTCATTTTCAGAGCGCGGTATCCACTCTATATCAATACAGACCGACTTTGACATGCACAACTTAAATATAGCATAAGCAAGGTGTTGAAGATCGGGTTTCATCGAGCCTTTACGAACTATAGATGCAACACCCTGGTTATCAGTGAACCATTTTACATGCTGGCTATCTAATAAGTGAATAAGTGACTGTAATACCCTATAAACTGCGGTCAATTCGTGCCATGTTGAGGATTTAACCGATTCCTCGGGGGTCCACGTACCATGGGAAACTCCATTCACTGTGCTAACTTCATAACCAGCGAAACCAGTATTACTAGCATCAGAATAAATGACTTTGGTGCATTTATACGAATCAAATATTGATTTGCTGTTCATTATTTCTAAGTTTTTCCGCCAAAATTCAATTTGTTGTAGACTTTCCTGTGAAATAGGTATAAACGATTCCCAGCTGTAAGCTTTTACTACATCAATACTAAGCGATCGTGTCATGATTTGAGTCACGTGACCGATAACAACTGTCATCGAAATAATCTGACCTACTAAACTAGCAAGTTTTCTCACGCCCACGCGCCGGTGTACTTTAACCTGTTTCAAAACATCAGCAATTGTTGATTTTACCTTGACCAATCTAGCTTCCGATATAGAAATCGTACCTTCGCACGAATTAAGAAAATTTCCTAAAAATATTAAAGTCTGTACTGGTTGCCATACCGATTTCTCTGCATTTGGGACAAAACCGGAGGCTAAAAGGTCAGCTTTAATATCTGCGCCCATTTGATGTGTACTATTGTACGAACGATTACACCCAAAACCATCGTCTAAGAACATCAAAACCATTTTACCCTCGCCTCGCCACTTAGCAATTAAAGGGCGAGTAAGCTTGGTGAAAACATAACATGCTGAACAAAGGCCGAATGGCAAAACTAAAAATTTATAGTAAAGAACTTTGCCAGACTTATCTGGCCAGGAAAAACCCAAAAACTCGGTATGTGGATTGAAAATTTCTACAAAATGATATGCACTGGTCAGGTCAAATTTAATCATATGTGCACCCTTTTGTAAAAATGACAATGCAACTTTTATGTCATCGTATTTAACAGGCTGTTTCCATAAATGCTTATTTACAGCCCTCAAGTCCAAAATAAGCCTCTTCTTACCAGAACTTTGAACTGAAACTGTTAGGGGATTTACAACATATGGAACGTTAGAACACTTTTCAATCAAAGCGCGATCTAATAAATCTTTAATTGCTTCCTCTACAAAATCTGATTCTTGTAAAGCAGACTTATTATTTTGAATAAAACATCTCGGTGGAATTGAGAAAAATGGAATTTTATAACCAAACTCGATTAAATCCAGAATAAAATCACTTGCATTAATGTTTTTCCAAAATTGTAAATTGCGTCTAAGTCTTCCTCTAACGATTATAGCCTTTTGGCCTTGTTCATATTCATAATAGTCATGTGTAAAGAATTCTAAGTCAAATGAATACTCATCTTTTAACAAAGAGTCATTTCTTGACATTGGCTTGCTCAAGGGCTGGATTTCTGATGACGTGTGGACAGTCCTTTCTGAAATGCCGGAAGTCTCCACAGGCAAAACAGGATCCGGTGGCAGTGGGACTGGGTCCACTAACAGGCAAGACTGGGAATCCTTGAAAAAAAGGTGAAATATGCATATCAGGAATTGCCACATTCAGAAAACAACAGCCTCCCCACACAGTCAAGAAGAAGAGAGGGGGAGAGAGCATGGTTAATAAAATAATCAGTTTCAAAAAGGACGCCACTAACAAAAAACAAAAATGAGAACCCGAGGGGTTACCGCCTTGGAACGGTCAGTGGCAAATCAAATTGCCACTGGGGGTTTAAACCAGGTTCTAGGGTGCACCAACCTCACACTTGCCCCAACAGGTTCTCGTATCACAAGACAAGTACAAATTGTCTTGGTGAAATAACTCCAACCCACCCATCAGCTCAACAATGTTGTATGCAAAAGCATACAAACATAAAAACATAAGAAGCTAATAGCATTGCAAAGCCAAAGGGCGGGTACTCAATGATCTTTCCGAGACCAGAGCATCTGGAGTAAAATCAGCAAGAACACGATGACAGGGATAAAAGAAACAAATCGAGCTTCTAGGTTCTTTTAAGAAAAGATTTCCCCATTAACCTTCATAAACTCTTAAACCCCTGCCACCGTCGTGCAATCAAAGAGGTAAGCATAATGATCAACTGTAGAAGGGTTAATCACTAGGCCTGCAGAGCGCTGTAAAATATCATGTTGGTAACCTTTCTTTTTAAATTTACAGATGGTTTTTACGAATAACCGGGAGAAATTAACACTGCCTTTTATCTTTTTAAGTTTATAAATTAAATCTCCATAAAAAACTGGTTGTGAAATACCTTGTTGCAAAAGTGATTTTAAACTGCATTTGTATTTATGAATTAAAGCTGGGTATCGGCGATAAAACTTGCAAAAGGTTTTCCTTAATTTGTGATACCGATAACCTTGTTTTAAAAGTTTTTCTGTAATGCAAAGATTACGTTCATTGAAATCATTAACATTGCTGCAAGCTCTTGAAAAGCGAACAAGCTGTGAGATATAAACCCCATAAGATGTTGCACGGGGAACATCGCCATCTAAAAACGGAAAATTTACTATATTAAAATTAAAATCATCTCTTTTATCATAAATTTTAGTAGTGACATAACCATTTTCAATGGACAGATTTAGATCGAGAAAGTTTGCTTGCTTTTCTGAAGTGTTCGCTTTGTTAAGTTGTAGTTCTTTAGGATAAATCTTATTAACAAGTAATGGAAAATGGTTATTGTCTATATTTAATAAATCATCAAGGTACCTCGAGGTGTTGTTAAAAGCTGTAATTATATCATCTTGATGTTCAGTAGAAAGAGATAACATAAAGTCTCTTTCATAACAGTATAAAAACAGATCAGCAACAAGGGGTGCACAATTAGTACCCATTGGGATGCCTATTACTTGTTTATAAATAGAGGTACCGAATCTAACATAAATATTATCTAGTAAGAAAGTTAGCGACTCTATAAGGTCTTGACAAGTCCATAAGGTATAATTATCATAAGAACCATCTGTAAAAAATGCCCTATGTTCATTACAAGCGATGAAGGCTTTATTCTCTCTAGCAAACGTTTTTTCAATGAGACTGGTTAGTTTGTCTCTTATTAAATTATGAGGGAGCGAAGTGTATAATGTTGAGAAATCGTAAGTAGACAAACAGAACGCCCGATAATTATTTGATTTAAGCTTATTCAAAACGTCATTTGAATTCTTAATCGACCAAAATAAATTTTTGCCAGAAGTTTCAAAAACCTTATCACAATACCTAATTACGTGTTCTTTTATAGCTGTAAGACAAGATGTTAAGAGCACAGATAATTTAGTAGTAGTGCAAGAACTAGAGTTAGCAATAAATCTTGCTTTATACGGTGTTTTATGCATTTTAGGTAACCAATACATAGTAGGTACTTTGTCTTGTTTCGGCTCAATACTGATTCTAAATTTTGTAATTTGTAGAGTGTGTGCAGTAACAATATCACTCTCAGATGAAGAAGTCAGTATATAAGCATTAGTGCTGTTCAGTTCTTCAGTTTGAATATTTATATAGTGTATTCGTCACACTATAATTACATTATTAGAAGCCTTATCAGCAGGTGTTAAAACAAATCTGTTATGAAAGTCTTGAATTCTTTTTTTCAAATGACGAAAGTTAAAACGAGGTCGAGGTGGTAATAAAGCAATGTTTCTTTCATAAAATGATATACGGGTGTCAATTATTTTGAATATGTGCTTTTTCCAGTTAGAAAGTGCATTAGGCTCGGCATGTTCTCTTTTGCACCATTTATTGCAAAATAAGTTCAAAGACTCGGCAATTTCTGCACGGCATGCATTAAAGTCAATTTTGGATGATATTCTATATTTGGGACCTTTAGAAATTAAATTACGAATTCTAGAGTCTTTGATTAAATTAAGATCACCGGTAACAATATGACCGGCAGGCTTATAGCAATATTTAGAAGTTAAACAATCTCAAGATTTTGGTGTATTTTCAATGATCTGTAAATCCGATGTAATTTTATTGTAATTAAAAATTGTATTTCTAGTTGGTTTGTTGTATTTATAACAAACCATAGGCGATTCAGTATTCTTAAAATAAATAGGAACCGCCGATTGAACTGTTTTATCTTTAAATATACTAGGAAGGTCAATAAAATCTATTCCTTTATTTAAAAAAGAAATTTTAAGGAAATGTCTTTGATGGTCAGATTCCAAGTCAATATGCGGCCTGAGAACATGCCGAGTATAACACTGAATAAGACTAGCAACCTCGTAAAATGGATTGGTTCTAATGACGATGTCGTCGGCTTCCTCATCCAGTTTCTGCAAACTTGATATAGAAAGAGAAGCTAACCTAGATAGCATAGCGTGTCTGCCAGATTGTTTTAAAATAATATGTAGGTCATGAATAGAACAACGAATACGTGATTTTCTTTTTATGTTTCCATTAGTTCTGCTTCCGTGCGACCTCGATTTTCTTTTACGTATTTCAAGTAATTCAAAGACGTCATAATCAGGATTTTTAGAAATGTTGCCTTCTTGATAAATATTATCATTTAAACCAAGTGGGTAAGGAGTTTGTAATTTTTTAATCCATTTCTGCTCCGAAACGAGCCTGGCTCTGATTTTAAATGCTCTTGAAGCAGTGCTGTCAAATGAAAGTTTTTCTACTGGTTGAACGGAAATATTTTGTAAACGGTGTCCTGAATGCTTAAAGTGTTGGTATAAAAATGTTTTAAATTTACTGTTGTTTCGAATTTTAGAACAATGTTGTCCAAAACGAGTTTTTAAAGGGCGACCTGTTTGTCCCACATATTGAATACCACAGTTATTAGAATTTCAAGTTAAAACGTAAACAATATTATCAGTTCGTCAGTCTATATCATTATTAATGTTAACTGAGAAAGTTCTGCCGTTAACTGTGGATTTAATGATAGAATTACAATTCAAATAATCACAGCATCTGCACCTCTTAGAATTGCACTTGAAAATAGAAGGATAAGGTCTGCGTCTTCCGTCATTCAAATTATTTGTTGTAGAAATATTATACTTTCGAAGAATAGGAGATTTTAAAGGTGAAAGAGTAATTTTTAAATTGTTTTTAAATAAATTAGTACAGTGAGCCCTCTGCAGACCTGTCATATTGATAGAGCTAGCCGAAGATAAATTAATACGTGATAAACGAACCGAAGGCTGCAGACTTTTAAAAGATTTAATTTTATGCGGTGTTTGGACAGAAGACGCAGAAGATAGCCTTATTGGAGAAAGATAGATTTTCAATATTTTTTGTGTCGCCATAATGAAATATGTAGAAAGAATACCATTATATGACCAGCGACTTTAGGTTGCATTGAATTTCTCAAGTGACGTCACAACGTAATACGTGGATAGACAGTAAAGCGCGCTAAACATTATATTCTATAAATAGCACGCAGATCAATGTCCATAAATATTAACGTCCTGAATCACTGATCCCAAAGGGATGGGACTGTAAAAAGATTACTAAAATACACCAAAATGACCAATTCTGGTTCCAGAAAGCGTATAATAATCAATCAATTTAAACGCAACAGAAAGTCGGTGAACATATAACCTTCAATGTGGTATATAATAGTAAATGAGTGAGTGGGGAGGGGGTGTGGAAAGTGAATGTCAAATGCAGTCCCTGAGGGATGAAAAGATAACAGTATTGAATGTAAGTACGGGGAGACGTTTTACGGCCGCCACACAGCACATACACAACTACTGTGATTATAAAAAGGTGAAATATGCATATCAGGAATTGCCACATTCAGAAAACAACAGCCTCCCCACACAGTCAAGAAGAAGAGAGGGGGAGAGAGCATGGTTAATAAAATAATCAGTTTCAAAAAGGACGCCACTAACAAAAAACAAAAATGAGAACCCGAGGGGTTACCGCCTTGGAACGGTCAGTGGCAAATCAAATTGCCACTGGGGGTTTAAACCAGGTTTGAAAGCCTCGAAAGGGTTTTGCCGGAAATGACTGCTGAAATCCAGGTCTGACTGGCAATACTGGAAAAGGTTGAATACAAGCAATGTCACCAGGACGACTGAATGTAGCGGATGCTGGTGCTTTTCCCTTTGAGGATGTGCGTTTCCGTTTAAGGGCGCGGTTTTCGGCCTTGCTAATCTTTTCTTCATCATCACTATCGCTAGCTATAGGGTTAGATTCATATAACCTCACAGTCTCCCAACCACCAGGAGAAGAGTCCGCGATACGGATAAGCTTGTTTCGTTTCTTCAGCTTTTCAGCTGTCTCTTTCAGTAACTCTGTACAATAGTCTACTTTGCTGTGCTCAATGGCCCAAATGGCCTGATTGACAGTCTCCTCAAGGTCACTATTAAACTCGAACTGTACCTTGTTTCCTATAAATTTCCACACAACGTCCTTGGCTGTTTTAAGTTTTTTAACTTCTGAAGTTACACTGATACTGGTTCCTTGAACCTCTTCACGTAAAGCAGAAACCTCTTGTCTTTGCTGTCTTAACTCAAATAAAACTTCCTGCAATTTCGAACCCAAATCGCCACGTGGATCGTCTTCTGTCATCGTGCTATCTAACAAAAATAGATGTTACTGTGTCGGCTGCCCAGAGCTGAATGAAAACCTGTTATTAATCTTACACGAGAAAATCGTGAAACACAACGCCACCTTTAGGAGATACCTGCGGCCAGGGGAAATTAATTTTCTGTTTATGCATTTCATTTAAACACAGAAAATTACATATAATTTTACAGATAATGCCGCTGGTCAGAAATTTTATCAAAGGGGGTAACATTTCCAATTAAAATAAAGACAGATGTATGAATTATTTTTTATACTTTTTATTTCATTAGAAACTTTACACTTTACTGTAGCGTACACATGCATGCAATAAATGTAAATATATACACTCAACCAAAGTTCTAATTGGTCATAAATTGTATATGTTTACAATGTATGCTAGTTTCGTTTCTTCCCTACGTCAAGAGAGGTTGTGGAAAGAACTGTTTTGTCTTGAAATCAAATATCTAATGTCTTTTTAATCTTTATTGATTGTTTTCTTAAATGAATCCAATACCATTTACTTACACCGCAGGGTCAAAATTAGAACAGTCTTTAATTGCAAGGGAGGTAATTTTAAAATTGGTTACTTTGAAAGTGGTTTATTTAAACAAATGTGCTATTGATTAATCATGTTTTCTGTTTTTCCTACTAATAAAGGGTGCTATGAAAACAAAACAAGGAAGTAAGAGCAAATTTCTGTTTGCTTGACCCTTTTCTGCAAGAAATGCATTTTTAGCAAAATTAAGGATAACTCTTGTCAAATTGTTCAAAATCATTTATTACAAGATGAAAGCTTACGTTGAAGACTGTTGTTGGCATACGATCATAATTAAAGAGTAAATTCAATGTCTTTCTTATAAAAAGTTAAGGACAAAAAGTGACCAATTAGAACTTTTGTTGGGTGTATACATGTATACGATATTTTTACTTATTCTAAATTTCACCTTTGGTTATTTTTACCATCGGAAACGGTTTCCAACAATAGGGTCCTTGGTTGCGCAGTACTGTGATTTCGTAACTAATGGTGCTAAATTTGCGTGTAGACCGATCCGAAAATTTAAAATCCTTGCGAAGCATGTCAACGAATATAAAAGCAGGCATCTCTCTCTCCCTCTCTCTCTCTCTCTCTCTCTCTCTCTCTCTCTCTCTCTCTCTCTCTCTCTCTCTCTCTCTCTCTCTCTCTGAGATTTCTTATGCGCATGCAACAGAAAATACAGTCTTTAACAATAATAATTTCAATTTCAAACTTTAATTTATACAGTCAGATAAATTTCAACTAACGAAGTTATCAACTAAATACCTATGAACTATGAATAGAGTACGATGACAAAATATAATAATTAAAAAGCAGTTTCCGCTGCAAGCTGCCATGCGCATGTGATTATTATTTGATTATGTATATCTATATACTTCTCATGCTTTTGTTATGTAACAAACTGAGAAATAATGCGAATAAATTTGAAACTTGATAGTTCCAGACTCCAAACATGTTCTATCACACGTAGAATAAAACACGATCTATTATACAATGCTCATAATAGCAATACGGGTTCATTTTGCGCTAATTAGATCATACATTACCAAATATAATTCAAAGATGACTACAACAAGTTACAAAATCCCTATCGTACTCCATGAAAACTGTGCCAAAGATCATAAAACTTAGATTGCAGACCAGACGCTATTTCAGCCAATCAGATGCTTGAGATTTCAGACTGGTTTAAAGTCTGATTTTTATAATTTTGTTAATCATGGTAATTTGAGACATATTATAAAACCTTAACATTGTAATGAAATTCATTTTTTATTTCAGTTAAACACACTAACATCGAGTAATACATATATGTCATAACTGGGACCTGGTCAAAACTTACCTTTACCAAAACGTACCCAGTATTCTTTGGTCAAAACGTACCAGTGGGTAAGTCAAAACGTACCCTAAAATAAGTCAAAACGTACCATAACTTAAGTCATAACGTACAGACCTTGATTTGTACTTAAAATTTGATTGTTGTTGGTGAATATGTATGCGTATCATAAATAAAACATAATTGTGTGTATGGGTATTATAAATAAAACCATAATTTTATGGGTTATTTTTTGTATTTTCTTTACATAATTTTACAAATAAAAAAATAATTTAGTATACTTCGATTCCACGCAGAGATATTAACATAAAGTGATCGGTGTAGTTAGAACATTGGTTAAGTGAACGAGCTAAACATATTTGACCCAGTAATTATTACAAGTTAAACGAATTTTGTAAATAAATACAAAATTTGTTTAAAATATATAAAACATAAATAAAAAATTTAAGATGATAAATTTTAAGTTGAACAGAGAAGCTATAGCACAAACTGTGCAGCGTGTATATTTTCAACAAACTATTGCCTTATATTATTTTTTTAAAATGTGTCTTAAATGAATGTATTTAAATTTGTATTTTATTCTTAATATTAAGGCTAATCAAACGTACTACTTTACTTCCAATTATTGATATAATTAAGATATCGAATTAACAGACCTATGCTGGTTATTAGCAAATTATCAGCACATGCTAATTATCAACGGGGAATCGGATACAGAACTGAATACCGCTGTGTCACATCTGATAAATAAATATTGTGATCTTGCAGTTTTATTACTGGATCTTTTAATAAGCATAAAAGAAGAAAACGAAAGATTACGTGTCAAATGCGCCTTAATTTTCACAAATTGCTGCCTTACTTCCAAATTTGAAATGATATTTTTTCTGTGCATAAAGTGTGACAAGCATGCACGACCGCGACAACACGCTGTTGCTTGTGACTGTCAGTTTCGGCCGATACTGGTGGGTAAAGGGTTTTGTACTTATTAAGTTGTCACACAATTAAAAGAAAACAATTGTTTCAATGCTCTAATATTTTGGAACTTCTAAAGAATCAATTGTTATTTTTTTTAAAGTATTTGTTTATTAACAAACGATGAAATATTTGTTTCGTTACGTGTAAAATTTGTGCATACATGTGATATTTTAATTAATATGTGTGACGTACTTATTTAATTTTGACCGGAGATAATGTCAAATAAAAGAGCTTTTCAGTGTTTATTTGTTTTAAGGCATCAGTTTAAACATGTATCGTGAAGCGGTTCGGAGTGGCGATGGTTTGAGTTTTTGTGTGCCATTATTGTGTTGAGAGAATTCCCCCAAGGGGCGTATCCGCCCAACACCTGACATATCGGAGCCAGGATTGCTAGTCTCAGAACACACTATAGATATAGTGTCTGAGCCCATATCTAAGCGCATATGCCGTATCGTAAATGTTAACTCAAACAGTTAACTACCTGTGCCTCTGTATAAAATGGCTTATTGTTGTTGTTCTTTTTATGACCTTCCCTTATTTAGTTGCGCTTATTTTTTGCTGATTAATGATTTATTCCCGTATCTGGCATTCTAACGATTATGAATGATTATGATGGAACAGTAAAGTATGTGAAAATAAAATATTGAAATGTATCGTGTTATTTTTAGTTTAGTTTGAAATTTGGCATTTTTATAATTACCATTATGGTAAAAACGTACCTCAAGAGATCACCAAAAACCTTTAAAAAGGGGCCCGTATATTAGTGAAGCTCGTAGGGTACGTTTTGACCAATAATAAGGTACGTTTTGACTTATTTTAAGGTAGGTTTTGACTTCTCCTTTGGTACGTTTTGACTTGTATATGGGTATGTTTTTACCAGTTACGTTTTGGTTTAGGTACGTTTTGACCATAACTCTAAATAGAGTTCAGGTAGTTTTTTTTTATCTTTGATAAACAAATATACTTGTTGTTTAATGATTATTGATTTTAAGGTCTATTTCACCAAAACAAATGGCAAATTTATTTTAATATAAAATGCTGAAGAAGATTTGATATTTTGACGACATTTGACTATTTGGGGGATATTCCATATCCATTTTTGTTTATAAAACCTTGAATAAATATATTAAATATTGTGAAGACAGAACTGAATGTTTTAAGTAATGGCTTGAAACAGGCGTCTACATGATTGATTTCCATAAATCAGACTGTAAATAAAAATGTCTCATTACATGTTTGAGTTGGTCCTAGGTGTTTAGTGTAATACTGATAACAAAATACAAAATCTTTTTAAAAGCTTACAAAACACAAACTGTTTGTTATAACGGAAATATCTACCAGTAGTTATTGTGTTTATTGTTGAGGATAAATTAGAAAAGTGAATACAAATACCAACAGAACATGTGTAAGATATGTGATGTTTGGGGTATAAAATTGCGATAAGTTTATGTTATTTAATGGTTTAAAATGCTCCACATTGAGAATCGACAAACTGTGTAATTATCTTCTAAAATTCCAAGTTTCCAAGTTTCCAAGTTTATTTACAGTTTTCTCAGTGTGTATATACACATAAACATGAGAACACATAATTATTAACAATATTTACAGTCAACGTGGTAATGGCCCTGTTCAAAAAAGAGGACAACAAATATTTTAACAAAAAGTAAAAATATAACAGTTCACAAAAAAAAATCATTTTTTCTGCATAAAGAATTATAGAATACAGTTTGTTTGTTTTGTTTTTTGCCTTTAACAATGGCAGATGGACACATATATACCTGTACTCATAAAAAACAACATCAACAACAAAAAAAAAAACAAACAAACAAACAAACATAGTCCACATAGGTACAGAACTCAATCAAATAAATTGCGGATCTAAATAATCTATAAATTTAGTATTGTAAATTACATAATAATAATAATAATAATAATAATAATAATAATAATAATCGAATAGGTTAATAGGTTAATTGACATTCCGGTACATACCGGATTCCGGGTCCCGAATTTTTAATTATTTAGGCGTGTGAGCACATGGTATTGTTTATTACCGGTTTTGAAACACGTGTTTGTTTTTATTGAAATATATCAGCAAATAACATTCTTAATTTATAAATATGTGTTGTTTGTTTGGAAAGTTTAACAGAATATGTTTGATTAGCCACAGATTACCACTTTTAAGGCTATGTTTATGTACCTACACTGCCAGGTTTACGTCAGAATACAGTTTTCACGGATTGCAGACTTTGGCCTAATTCCGAGATGTTGCGCGTCAGATAAGTGAATTTATATAGCTCTTCGATTCTTGTAGGTTAATTGGTTCACGATTAATCAATATTCTAATAAAACATTTAACAAGTATCTAATTGGATTATATATATTACAATAAACCTACATTCATGATTATAATTAGACAGTTAAAATCTTCGAACTTATTAAGTTTGCATAAGTGTAGCATAAATTAATGCATAGCAATTCATCCTAAATTCAAAATGGAAAATAGATTTTTGAAGAGTAAAAGATAATTTCATTCAGATAGTTTTTTTATATTGTTACACATAATTATGATTTAATATGAATTCGATTCTTTGTGGAATATAATTTGTCTTTCAGTGACGGTGATGAATTTGGACAGCAGACCATGTATTCAATAATTGATGATGTTCAGTTTGCAATGAGACTTTCAATAAAGATAAAGAATAGAAACAGGTATATTTTAGTTCAGTATTTGTCCAGCCTATTTATAGCAGTGATAACTCTGCTTTTATTAATTTAAAGATTATGACCTGGTTACATCCCCTGATTTGACCCAGAACGTATCTTACACTCTTCCACACATTTAAAGGATACAATCATGTTTGATATTTATATAAAAAGAAAATAATCAACACTAAAATTTAACAACAATTGACATATGAAGATATGACACTTATACTGTTTAATATTAGCCACTATTGGGAATATTCATTAATTATTACCATTAGTTACTTACTAATCACAAAATAACAGTTTAGATCCAGATCATTTAACATCTGATCTGGATTTTCAATATTACTATTCTTCTATAGAACAATAATAAGTATACAAAATACTGACTATCCTAGATTTTATATAGTTCATTTTCTAAATGAAGTAACAATTTGTTAGAGTAACAATAACAAAAAAAAAATAATCAAAGTTGAATTTAAATGACCATTACCATTACATACATGTGAACAGTAAAGAAAACTACAATCATAGCAATATATGTAGTGTATTCCACTTGTAGTGGAATATACATGTAGGATTATAACACGGATAATTTCACATGCGGTGAGTACTTGCCTTGTTATAAAATATTACGACACAATTAACAGAGATTGATCTTTGTGGAGTAGTAAACAACAACAACAACAACAAAAACAATAACAACAACATTAACAACAGAATTATATGCAGTTTATCGAAAATATATACATGCATCATATCCATGAGTATTAGGAGAAGGTACATTTAATTTGATAAATTTTATATGTATGAATATATGGTCAGCCTTGCCCGAAAGCTAAATGCAAGACAACCATTGCACAAATATTTTAGCCCTTAAGTTAATAAGGGCACACACATGATTAGACATACACATAAGGATTTATAAGTATATTGTGTGTTGGCAAATATATATGTTGTACATGATTGGTCCTTCTCTCTTTACCTTTAATAAAAGAAAAGAGTAAAAAAACCAAGCAGCAACAACAGCAGAAACAATTAAATGCAATAAGTTTACAAAGGCAGCAGAGTGTTAAGAAAATAGTCAAAAACACAATACATCATGATAATATTGGTAATAAACAATGACAAAGACCCTATTAAAATTATAGTGAAACATTTAGTACATGTACTGTTTTAATTTTTGAGTTTAATTCAGTTTGGAAGAGAGGTTATGTTTTGAAATGATTTATGATTATTTCAACAAACTTTGCCAGGTTAGTTAATTCCCTCTTATTTGTGGAGTTGAATAATTGACTAAATTTTAATGTGTTGGGTCGTTTATAATAATATGGTTTAATTAGCCTTTTTCGATATTGTTCAAAATGATTACATTCCAGTACAAAGTGTATTTCATCACCAATACACGAGCTGTTCTGACAGTATGGACATATTCTGTTATATAAAGGTGTGTTGTGCCACCTGCCGACTTCAATAGGTAATCTATGATTTCTTGTTCTGTATTTGGTTAGTATTCTGCTATAATGATTTGAAAGGACTTGGAAGTATTGGTTTAATTTGAGTCCAGATTTGATTATTCTATAATTAATGCTACTGGATGAAATTTGGATTAAGTCATTCCATGTTTGAAAGTACTGGTCTTTAATTTTTTGTTTGAATGTTAGATTAAACCATTTTTTGTTTATGGTAGTTTGATTAAGCCATACATTTTGGAACCCATTTCTCTGAATTATCCTACTTGAACTTTAAGTGTATAGTGCAATTCAGCAGATACATTAATGATTAACTCGGTATTGCAGAGCTATAAACGGTTTCCGTTAATTGTTGAAAAAAGGTGCTGACACAAAGGCATGGTTTGTCTTTTGGAATAAAAGTTTATTTAATAAATACAGTATGAACAGTTTGAATGGAAATGCTACAGAATCATATCTTTACAGTATTCTATAGCTTAATATTTAAAGCTATTCAAATACTGACACAATCTTCAACATTAGTCGATTATTTCAATTTTTATCCGGTGCCAACGAAAAGAAGGCTAAACATGCTCAAACATAAAATAAACATCATCAAGATGTCTTATTTTAAGGGCTTGCAACACTCCTCCCAATCCTATTCATCGATTAAAAGAATATTATCAAAGTCTCAATAACGGCAAAATGCCGTTAAATGAAACTTTTCACAAATGTACTTTTATTAATGTTTCTTTATTTTGCAGATGGTAGAACACGTAAGAAAAGTAAAGAAAAATAGCGAGATCTAAAAATTCCCTCAACTTCTATTTACATAAATTCACAAAAACTAAACAACACAAAACATCATTTTAAATGCTCACATGAGTAATATGATACTGACAACAATTTATTGTGTCCTCGTGACTTTAATATGTAAACTTTACGAGATATTAGTAAAAATGTGTTTGACTTTCAATGTTCAGGTCGCTTCCTGGTCGCGTAAATGGATGACAATCACTAGAAGTTAAAAGTTTTTAACAAAGTTCACAACATTTTCTTGTCAGTAACATTTTACTCACGTGGGAATTTAAAATTATGTTTTGTATCGTTAAGTTTTTGTGAATTTATGTAAATATAATTTTAAGGAATTTTAAGGTCTGGCTTGTTTTCTTTACTATTCTAACGTGTCTTACTGTATCCAAAATCAAGATTCATTGGTAAAATTCATTTGGGCAAAGTTTCATTGAACGGCATTTTGTCATTTAATATTGAGATTTTGATAATTTTCTTTTTTTCGATGAATAGGATTGTGAGGAGTGTGGCAAGCCCTTAAATGTATGGGTGTCAGTGTGATTTGATATGATCAAATTAAGCAAAAATATTTCTAACATTTCATTTTTAGCTTTATTTGTTTTCCGGTAATTTGAGGCTATTTCTCTATTTTCGTACCTATCACTGCATATTTCAAAAAATGAAATGTCCACTGTTTATGCTTAGTAGTAGTAGTACTCCTAATAGTAGTAGTAGCATTCTTGTTGCTATAATTATTATCTTATTATCTCATTATTGTTTTGTTTTAATATTATTATCTTGTTATTGCTGTGGTTGTGCTTGTTGCTGATGTTGTTCTCATCGTCTTTTTTTGTCGTCCTCGTTGTTGTTGTTGTTTTTGTTTTGATTATTATCACTGCTACCTCAAATATTTAATTATTTGTTATTAGCACGTTATAAGCCTATTGGCGAAAGCCAAAAAGGACAATTGAAAACCAGCTGATGAAAGCTCCATTTAATTGCAGTAGCTCGAGCAAAAAATGTTTTTATGTCACGGACCATCCAAGGAACACGACCCGCTATTTATTACCGGTTACTGCAAGGCAGTTTTCCTTATATCTAGGCTCAAAGTTGGTGCTGCAGCAAACGTCATTAAAACGTTTACATAGCAAACATCCATACATGCATATCTATGTACTCAAAATAAAAATGAAATATGCATATCAGGAATGGCCACATTCAACATACACAGCCTCCCCACACAGCCAAAAAGTAGAGAGGAAAAGAGAGCATGGTATTACAATAATCAGTTTCAAAATGGACGCCACAAACAAATAACGAAAGTGAGAACCAGAGGGGTTACCGCCTTGGAACGGTCAGTGGCAAAACAAATTGCCACTGGGGGTTTTAACCAGGTTCTAGGGAGCACCAACCTTACACTTGCCCCAATAGGTTCTCGTATCACAAAACAAGTACAAATTGTCTTGGTGAAATTACTCCAACCCACCCATCAGCTCAACAATGTTGCATGCAAAAGCATACAAACATATAAACATAAGAATTTAATAGCATTGCAAAGCCAATGGGCGGGTACTCAATGATCTTACCGAGACCAGAGCACCTGGAGTAAAAGCTAAGATATCTCTCAGACGTGGAGAGTTGATGCTCATGGACTAGTCAAACTCCTTGGCCAAATTTCATGGGTCAAACATGTCCGTAAGCATATTAGCCGTAGGCTGGGAAACATGTTATCAGCCTATTGTCGAAATCCCAAAAAGTGCCATTGAAAACTAGCTGATGCAAGCTCCATTTAATTAAAGAAGCTCGAGCAAGAAAAGTTTAAAGGTCGCGAACCATCCAAGGAACACGACCCGCTATTGATTTCCGGTTACTGCAAGACAGTTTTCCTTACATCTAAGCTCAAAGTTGGTGCTGCAGCAAACGTCATTTAAACGTTTACATAGCAAATATCCATACATGCATAACTATGTGCTCAAAGCTGAGATATCTCTCAAACGTGGAGGGTTGATGCTCATGGACTAGTCAAACTCCTCGGCCAAATTTCATGGGTCAAAGGTGTCCGTAAGCATATTAGCCGTAGGCTTGGAAACATGTTATAAGCATATTTTGTCGAAAGTCCAAAAAGTGCCATTGAAATCCAGCTGATGCATGCTCCATTTAATTGCAGAAGCTCGAGCAAGAAATGTTTTTAGGTCGCGGACCATCCATGGAACACGACCCGCTATTGATTTCCGGTTACTGTAAGACAGTTTTCCTCGTATCTAGGCTCAAAGTTGGTGCTGCAGCAAACTCATTAAAACGTTTACATAGCAAACATCCATACATGCATATCTATGTGTATCCAGATACAATAATTTCACTCCCAATACAATTATTTTACTCCCAATACAATTATTTACACTCCCAATACAAAACTTTTCACTACCAGTGGAAATAACTGTATTGGGAGTGAAAATAATTGTATCTGGCATGGAAATAACTGTATTTGGAGTGTAAATAATTGCATTGGGTGTGAAAATAATTGTATTTGGAGTGAAAATAATTGTATTGGGTGGGGACATAACTGTATTGGGAGTGGAAATAACTGTATTGGGAGTGAGAATAATTGTATCTTACATGGAAATAACTTATTTCCACTCCCAATACAATTATTTTCACTCCCAATACAATTATTTACACTCCCAATACAACTATTTACACTCCCAATACAGTTATTTCCATGCCAGATACAATTATTTTCTCTCCCAATACAGTTATTTCCACTCCACATACAGTTATTTCCACTCCCAATACAATTATTTTCACTCCCAATAAAATTATTTACACTCCCAATACAACTATTTACACTCCCAATACAGTTATTTCCATGCCAGATACAATTATTTTCACTCCCAATACAGTTATTTCCACTCCCAATACAGTTATTTCTACTCCCAATACAATTATTTTCACTTCCAATACAATTATCTTTTACTTCCAACACAATTATTTACACTCCCAATACTGTTATTTCAATGCCAGATACAACTATTTTCACTCCCAATACAGTTTTTTCCACTCCCAATACAGTTATTTCCACTCCCAATACAATTATTTTCACTCCCAATACAAGTATTTACACTCCCAATACAGTTATTTCCATGCCAGATACAATTATTTTCACTCCCAATACAGTTATTTCTTCTCCCAATACAGTTATTTCTACTCCCAATACAATTATTTTTACTCCCAATACAATTTTTTTCATTCCCAATACAATTATTTACACTCCCAATACAGTTATTTCCATGCCAGATACAATTATTTTCACTCCCAATACAGTTATTTCCATTCCCAATACAGTTATTTCAACACCCAATACAACTATTTTCACTCCCAATACAAATACTTTCACTCCCAATACAATTTTTTTCACTCCCAATACAGTTATTTCCATGTCAGATACAATTATTTCCACTCCCAATACAGTTATTTCACTCCCAAATCGATTATTTTCACTCCCAATACAATTATTTTCACTCCGAATATAATTATTTACACTCCCAATACAGTTATTTCCATGCCAGATACAATTATTTACACTCCCAATACAGTTATTTTCATACTTGATACAATTATTTTTCACTCCCAGTACAGTTATTTCCAGTCCCATTACAGTTATTTCCACTCCAAATACAATTATTTTCACTCCCAATACATTTTTTTCACTCCCAATACAATTATTTACATTCCCAGTACAGTTATTTCCATGCAAGATACAATTATTTTCACTCCCAATACAGTTATTTCCACTCCCAATACAGTTATTTCCACTCCCAATTCAATTATTTTCACTCCAATACAATTATTTTCACTCCCAATACAATTATTTACACTTCCAATACAGTTATTTCCATGCCAGATACAATTATTTTCACTCCCAATACAGTTATTTACACTCCCAATACAGTTATTTCCATGCCCAATTATTTTCACTCCCAATACAGTTATTTCCACTCCCAATACAGTTATTTCTACTCCCAATACAATTATTTTCACTCCCAATACAATTATTTTCACTCCCAATAGAAGTATTTACTCTCCCAATACAATTATTTCCATGCCAGATACAATTATTTTCACTCCCAATGCAGTTATTTCCACTCCCAATACAGTTATTTCCACTCCCAATACAATTATTTTCACTCAAAATACAATAATTTTACTCCCAATACAATTATTTACACTCCCAATACAGTTATTTCCATGCCAGTTACAACTATGTTCACTCCCAATACAGTTATTTCCACTCCCAATACAGTTATTTCCACTCACAATACAATTATTTTCACTCCCAATACAATTTTTTTCACTCGCAATACAATTATTTACACTCCCAATACTTTTATTTCCATGCCAGATACAATTATTTTCACTCCCAATACAAATATTTCCACTCCCAATACAGGTTATTTCCATGCAAGATACAATTATTTTCACTCCCAATACAGTTATTTCCACTCCCAATACAGTTATTTCCACTCCCAATACAATTATTTTCACTCCCAAATACAATTATTTTCACTCCCAATACAATTATTTACATTCCCAATACAGTTATTTCCATGCCAGATACAATTATTTTCACTCCCAATACAGTTATTTCTACTCCCAATACAGTTATTTCCATGCCAGATACAATTGTTTTCACTCCCAATACAGTTATTTCCACACCCAATACAGTTATTTCCACTCCCAATACAATTATTTTCACTCCCAATACACTTATTTTCAGTCGCAATACAATTATTTACACTCCCAATACAGTTACTTCAACGCCAGATACAATTATTTTCACACCCAAAACAGTTATTTCCACTACCAATACAGTTATTTCCACTCCTAATTCAATTATTTTCACTCGCAATACAATTATTTTCACTCCCAAAACAATTATTTACACTCCCAATACAATTATGTCCATGCCAGATACAATTATTTTCACTCCCAATACAGTTATGTCCACTCCCAATACAGTTATTTCCACTCCCAATAGAAGTATTTTCACTCCCAATACAATTATTTTCACTTCCAATACAATTATTTACACTCCCAATTCAGTAATTTCCATGCCAGATACAATTACCGTATAATGGGTTTTTTTTCGCGAGCATAATATTTTCGCTATTTTCGCGACCGGCGTGAATTCGCGAAAATAACAAACGCCAAAAATTCCCGACTTTATTTCGCGAAGTGCACTATATTGCAAGACTGACGTTGCTATTTCTTTATGTTCTGGGTTAATCGAGTATATCTCATAGTGCACAAATTAAGTAAACGCTTCGGGCAGAGTATATATGTACCGATACAGTTAAATGTTCGGGAGTCGAAAATATTGGTATTGATGACAAGCGTGGGGATTATTTAATTCTTTCAAAATTTGCTGCATGTACTATGATTTACAAACAATGCTGATGAGCATTACTTAATAAGTTGTTTGAATATGCTTTATACGCCTTTCCAATAAACAGTTTCGCAGTCCTGTACGAGTTACTTCCCGCGACAGAAAATCAATCCAAAACGAGGCTCTGCAGGATAGCTGAACGATCGGGCTAATGGCTTAAGCACATAATAGCTAACCTTATCCGCTATATTACAGGTCTGCGTTCGTCGCCGGCGGTGAAAAAATAAGTTGCTGGTCTGTTATTCTAGCCAGACTTTTTTATGTTTACTATTTGTTAGATATTTAGATTTTTAATGATTTAAGAACATGTACCATACTTGTTGATAGTAGGCAGTATGAAACGCAATTTGGACAAACATAAGCATTAATTTTACCAATTATGTACAACAATTTCTTCTTAATATCTTTTCTGCTGAAAATATATTTTACTGGTGTAAATGTTGCAAATTGCTAAGGCTAGTAATGCGCTATTATCCGGAAATCGTCATATGTCAACATCTGGTTACATGATCTGTAGACAAAAAAAAACAATCTGAATTTGTTCATACTTACACATTTGAACAATAGAATTGTCCTAAAATTTTAAGGCGTTTATGGTCAACGAATAAATAATTTGAATATTTAAAATGTTACGTATACTTCACAAGCAAATATGATTGATTCTGTCTTGAAATAAAACAGGATCGGTAATCTGATTTTTTTTTGTAGAAGTATCATTCGTAGAATAAAATCCAAGGATTTAGATGCCGGCTTCCAAAAAAGTGGGAATATTTATATCACAATATGGTTGAATATCCAGTTTAGATTTCTTAGGTTTGACAGATTGTAATTTTGGCTTAAAAGCCCAAACTCTTAATTAAACATATATAAAATGTTTTGACAAGATTTGTTTCTTATTGACGGCTTTTGTTTCTATAACGTGTCGTAATGTTGATTAAGAATCCATTTTAGTGCTAAATCAAATACATTTGCTGGCACATCCAGTAGTTAAAGGACTCCGAAATACTTAAGAATTGGGAGGTGTAGATACCTTGCAAACAGAAATTACACGATCTCTATTGGTCAATGATATCTGCCCCTTTAAGTAATTGACAGCTGACCCCGTGTGCGAGACAGTTTGACATGTTTATGGCATGCCGCCTTCAAAATCAATCGCCGCCGACATAATCACAACATGATGTCAGTAGTTGAATAGACACGCTAATCCGGAAACGAGACTCAATTAAGCCGTGAAGAGAACACTGCGACTGTCTGTTAGTTCAAGTCGTTTAGTGTTTAATGCGAGGAATAATGAATTGACACTTTTAGTCAGAAACCTGATTGTTTTATCAATTATTTTCAAAAATATCATGACGCTGATGTATTATTACTAATTCAAAGAGAAAATACATTTTTCAAAAAATAATTTTATGATAAAAATGAAAGTTGTAGGTACATATTCCCTATTACGTTATTACAGCGCGCAATCATTTTTCCTGTAAAGCAGTCACGTGACTGGACAGGGGAGGTAACCAAATAAATTCATCGAATTATTGGAAAGGCGTATATTCGCCCCAACAGGCTAAAGGTCAATTGTCGCTTCATTACGTCTATATTTGCGGTGGTCACGGTTATTATTCCGTCGATAAAAATATAAACACTAATTGTTATTAAAACGGATGTCAATTATGCTGCGGGCAATTTGGTTTATAACAGTTTGATAAAATACCACTGTTAAATGCACAGCTTTCACCTATTAGCAAACACTTCTTCTAATAATAATTTGTTTTTACCGGTACATTTGATGGTACCGGATTACAAGAAATATAGCAATTTTGAATACACTGCAACAGTAAAAACGCGAAAATTACTTTCTGCGGACGCAAATTCGCTAAAATTACAACCGCGAAAATTTAAATTATGGCAAAATCGCGAAAATTTTCGATCGCGAAAATAACCCATTATACGGTATTTTCACTCCCAATACAGTTATTTCCACACCCAATACAGTTATTTCCACTCCCAATACGATTATTTTCACTCCCAATAAAATTATTTTCAGTCCCAATACAATTATTGAGACTCCCAATACAGATATTTCCATGCCAGATTCAATTATTTACCCTCCCAATAATATCCCAGAGCAATGGCAATCATAAAGAAATGCTCACAATTTTTTTCATCTTAACAAGTTTAACATAATAGTAAACCTTTTAGTTTCGATGTTAATAAGTTTGGATGAGAAACTGTAAGATATTAATTTTGAATTGTTTGACTTTGTTGTCAATAACTGATTTATGTATGGTATTTTTATACCATGATTTCCAAATAATCATTACACTCCTGTAAACGCTGATTCCAGTAACAAGGTATAAAGTGTTTATATTTAATTATTAATTCACGTTTGATGCATGTTTTATATGCTGTGTGCTTTTGCATGCAACATTGTTGAGCTTATGGATGGGTTGGTGTTATTTCACCAAGATAACTTGTTCATGTTATACGAGAACCTGTTGTGGCAAGTGTGAGGTTGGTGCACTCTAGAACCTGGTTTACCCCCCCCCCCCCCCACACCCAGTGGTGTATTGTTTTGCCACTGATAGTTCCAATGCGTTAAACCCAAGTGTTCTCTTTTTCGTAAATTGTTTGTGGTGTCTTATTTGAAAGTGACATTCTTATAAACACGTGTCTTTTTTCTCTTATTTTTCGCTGGGAAGGCTGTGTTTCATGAGTGTGGCGATTCCTGATACATTATTCACTTTTTAATCATATTTATTTCTTCTATTCAATTGGTTTTATTCTTTTACTCTCTTAAAACGTAATAAGTGTATATCAAATCTGTGTTTGATACAATATTCTTTACGAAAATTATTTCTTTTGTAATTGTTTTAATAAACTTGTTGCCCCATGGTATTTCATTTTTTTAATTTGATTGTGTTGAGTTGCTTCCTTATGGTCCCCAGGTCCTTGTTTGAACTTGAACCAAATAGAAAGAAGATTTTTGTAAAACTTTCATGATTTAGTGTATATTAAGTGATTTCAACGAATCAAAATTTATGGAAAAATAAAAAATTCTTTCCGAAATGATGAAAAAAATGCAGTCAGTATTACTCTCAATTTGCGTCGTTTTCATTTTTAAATTGTTTAATCATATTTTAAATGTTTAGTATAAAAATCAAAGTTATGCATACATGTATCTATCCCGCCATCTAGCTTATTCCCAACAATAGTTTGTCTTTAAATTTTATCATTCTCTCCTTTCCATAGAAATTCAAGTATCACTGTGTTTATTTAATTCATTATTGATTCAGGCGAAAAAATATTTTGAGAAAAAGTGTACCAGTTTCAGTCCTTTGAAGGTCGTTGAGCACGATGCTTATGTACTATGTTAACAGAACCTCTAGAATTACCTTGTTTTAATATTTCGACAAGCTTTGAGATGGTTGGTTTAAATTTCCCAGCCAATATAGATTTGGATATTGTTCGATCACCCCAAGGCTATTCTTCCTGCTTTTTAAATTTTGCCTTTGTGATACGCATGATTTATATTCTAAGATATCCTGTCAAAATTCTATTTTGTTCAGTTCCGCTCTTTTTTTTCACGTTTAGGGCAAACCAATTCTTTTATCTGGGGACCCTTTGCCACTGAACATGGAATAGTATTAATCTGAAAATACTGCATTGAAGGTTCCATGCCCACCGCCAAATGCATACCATCGTTTGTGATGGTCAAAATTGTACTGTTTGTTGGTGTAAATATTGAGTTGCGCTCAACCCGGGGCTAAGCAGGGTTGGTAGTAATATGCATTTTCATTACTGTCCATGTACAGGCTCATTCAAACCGAGACTGCAATATTTTTATATTTTTCGTGTTCGATGGCATTCAAAGTTCCCTTTTCATCTTTTTATAATTTAATTAGAGACAAGCTAACCAGTCTTACTGAAAAAATGTAAGCTAGAGAAAAAAAAAACCTTCGACGCTTGTAATGAAAATAGGGCATTTTTACAGATGGCTCGTATGAAAATAATACCTAATGAACTTGTCATGACCTAATAGAGTCGCTAACTTTCTTACTGGATAATATTTATGTTATATTCGGTACCTCTATTTATTAACAAGCAACAGGCATCCCAAAGGTTACTAATTGTGCACCCCTTTGTTGCTGATCTGTTTTTATACAGTAATGAAAGAGACTTTATGATATCTCTTTCTACTGAACATCCAAATGATATAATTACAGCTTTTAACAACATCTCGAGGTATCTTGATAATTTATAAAATATAGATAATAACCATTTTCCAACACTGGTTAATAAAATTTATCCTAAAGAACTACAGCTACATAAAGCGAACACTTCAGAAAGGGAAGCAAACGTTCTTAGTCTAAATCTGTCCATTTAAAATGGTTACGTCACTACTATAACATATGATAAAAGGGATGATTTTAATTTTAATATAGTAAATTTTCAGTTTTTAGACGGCGATATTCCTCGTGCAACATCATACGGGGTTTATATCCCACAGCTAGTTCGCTTTTTAAGAGCTGTAACGGTGTAAATGATTTAAATGAACATAATCATTGAATAACAGAAAACCTTTGAAAACAAGGTTATCGGTATCACAAATTAAGGAAAACCTTTTGCAAGTTTTATCGCCGATACCCAGATTTAATTTAAAAAAATCAGTTGCAGTTTAAAATCACTATTGCAACACGGTATTTCACAGCCAGGTTTTTATGGAGATTTTATTTATTAAGAAGATAACAGGCAATGTTAATTTCTCCCGGTAATTCGTAAACCCCATCTGTAAATTTAAAAAGAAAGGTTACCAACATGTTTTACAGCACTCTGCAGTCCTGGTGTTTAACCCATCTACAGTTGATAATTATGCTTACCTCTTTGGTAGCAAGACGGTGGCAGGGGTTTAAGGGTTTAAGAAAGTGTATGGGGAAATCTTTTCTTAAAAGAACCCAGAAGCTCGATTTGTTTCTTTTATCCTTGTCCTCGTTTTCTTGCTGATTTTACTCCATGAGCTCTGGTCTCGGTAAGATCATTGAGTACCCGACCCTTTGGGTTTGCAATACTATTACCTTCTTATGTTATATATATTTGTGTGCTTTTGCATGCAACATTGTTGAGCTGGTGGGTAGGTTGGAGTCACCAGGACAACTTGTACTTGACTGTGTGAGTTGATTTGAGAACTATTTGGACAAGTGTGAGGTTGGTGCATCCTAGAACCTGGTTGAAACTCCCAGTGGCAATTTGATCTGCCACTTACTGTTCCAAGGCGGTAACCCCTCGGGTTCTGAATTTTGTTAGTTGTTTGTTGTGTCTTTTTTGAAACTGGTCATTTATTAACCGTTCTCTTCCCCTCTCCTTCTTGGCTGTGTGGGGAGGCTGTTTTTTTTCTGAATGGCATTTCCTGATATGCATATTTCACCTTTTTACGTTTTCCAAGCATTCATTAATTGATAACATTTTTCTAGTTTTTCTTATAATAATAAATTCATATTGAATGTTGAATCTCGAAATAAACTCAAAGTGATTGAATATCACGTGGTTTGTTGTAAAGTTGTATCAATCAAAATTCTTGTGCTTTTTTACTCTGTTAAGCTATACTCAAGAATGCATTTCAAAATTATTTATAATACTTAAAGCTGTAGGTAATTATTTAAAAAAACAACATCATATCAGTGACTAAGGTTTTGTACTGTATTTATATACCGCGATGATTTATTTATAATACTTAAAGCTGTAGGTAATTATTTAAAAAAAAAAACAACATCATATCAGTGACTAAGGTTTTTGTACTGTATTTATATACCGCGATAATTTGAAGAATTTCTAAGTTTAGAGGATAAAATCTCAGCAACTATAATAAAGAAATGGGACTATAACAAAGATATTGGACAAAAGAGTTTGAAAATTAATATATTTTAGAGCAGTTTTTATCTAATTTACAAAGGAATTCATTAACCAAATTTAGTCAAATATCAACCATAAAAGGCCACTCAACTGTATCAACTGTATTTTAGATCAAGAAATAGAATTGCTCCATCCATTTCAAATAAATCAGTATAGAAAATAATATTATCTATTTGTCTTAAATTGAAACATACATTTCTATTCCTTACATATCCATGTTGATCTTAGTTTTGATGCTCTGTAGTATTAATTGAAGGCGTTGTGCTTAAATTTATAATCAGTATTTAAACAAACTCTTATTATCGTCCATCCTTTCGCACAAATTGTGTTCAAACAATTAAATTTAAACCCTTAGCTTCATATGTTAGTTTAACATATCGAAGCTATGAGCATAGCTCGTGTTTTAGCCAGGTCACTTCAAGTTCAAGGTCTCATACTCAAAAGACCAATAGAACACTCTGCGCCGAAAAAGAAACCAACTGAACAACATTGAAATTTATGTCCTCACACATAACACATGTTTTATTTGAAACATGCAGAAATAATTGTACAAGAATCCGTTAGAAAAAGGGTCTACATGTCTTTTCACACGGTAGGAATAAAACGCCTTATTTAAAACAAGAAAAAACAAGTACAGTTAAGTCCAGATTTGTCTGAAATTCCAGATCCACCCCCATTTTTACCAATGAAACACAATTAAACAATGTTTAACGAAAATGAGAAATTATAGTTGAATTCCTAATTAGTTATTAAAATGATTTTCAAGAACACCGGTGAAAATTGAGTACCAGTGTATTGTATCTTTCGGTTCTGAACAGCCTCCTAGGTACACGATATCTCCCACATTTAAATATGCAGCCACGGTTGACGACACTGACGAATATCCTTGACCTCCACTAGGTTCTAAAACTAAGTTCATCATTTGAGATCTGTTTTTATAAAGATGGCAAATTAAAGTTGCGTTCTGTTGAGGTTTGACAAGGTTAACTGAGAATGTGTACGTCCCTGGTATGGAGCAGGTGAATATCCCCGTATCTTTATCAAAATCTTCTCCGTGTTGGTATATGAGCGTCTTAAATGTCAGCTTACCATCTTTAATAGCAATGGGATAGCCAGCTGAAAACGCCGCCATCTTATCTGCAAAACAGTTGTACTTATTATAACATATGAGATATTAATGAAGTTACGGTAGAACAACTTTCAAATTATGCGTTCGTTTACACTGTTACATTTGTGCGTATTGTCAAAAGTTTGCATATTTTCTTTTAAATCATTGACATGTGGTTCAGCTATTCCAAGATTAGTGTTCATACTGAGAATCTGAAATAAATTTTAACAATAATGAATATCATTTGCCCATCGAAGGTTTACAATTTAGATAATTTTTAATATTTTATTATGTCATATTATACAAAATTATTATGATACATACCTTAATATTTTAGTAACACATTTGTACAGTGTTTCAAGCGATTAGTTTTGGCCGGGACAATATCGACCTTAAGAATACTCACATTCAGAAAAAAAACAACAGTTGTCCCACAGCGAAACAGTGGGTAAGGAAGAATGATTTTAAATAGATATCTATGATTAATTTGAAACACCCGACAAGCATTTAACGACAATGACAGCCCGAGGTGAGAGGCAAAGAGGCAAAGCATTTTGCCTATGGGGGGGGGGGGGGGTATCAACCAGGTTCTAGTATGCACTAACCTCACTCTTGCCCCCTAAGGTAATACTTACAAATTGTCACCACGGTGAATGTACTTAATGCAGCGGGCTAACAGCTAAAGTAAATGATACTTAAAGAACATTGAGTACTAATGCAATGTATCTTCCGATTTTGAATAACTTCCTAGATGTAACTTGTACTTGTTATGTGATATGATTACCTGTTGGGGCAAGTGTGAGGTTGGTGCACCCTAGAACCTAGTTTACACCAAGGTGGTAACCCTAAGGGTTCCCTTTTTCGTTAATTGTTTGTGGCGTCTTATTTTGAATTGACATACGTATAACAAACATGCTCTCTCTTCCTTTCATCTTTTTCGCTTCGTACGAAGGCTGTGTTTTGTGAGTGTGGCGATTCCTGATATGCATATTTCACTTTTATCTCACATTAAAATATGTTATATATATATACTTAAAGGTCATGCTGTGACATTGACCTTCAAGATAGCGACCCGAATGTTGCGCGCGACATGTCTTCTTGATATTTACAGTCTTTTCTGTGAATGTATTTTAAAATGCGACATTTAGTAACAAGGTTTTGGGCCGGACATGATTTTGCTTTAAGATTTAAGACACTGAGGAAAATCTGTGATTGACGAACACGTTTTCAATAATAGTGTATCTACATGTAGTTATGTTTGAATTTATATATTAATAAAAAATCCATAGTGAAAAACATGGCGATCTTTCTTTAAACTTTAATGCAGATATTACTATCTTGTTAGACAAAGACAAGCTTAACAATCTTAATAAAATATCTATTTTGCAATGTTAATAAATTATTGATTTTAGAGTAATAATTTCATTGTTTTGCAACACGGCTAACATTAAAATACTTGAAAATAACTTGTTACATAAATACACAACATTATGTAGCATACGTACAAGGACAGGTATTGTTACATATCGTTATTTCCATGGCATCTCCAGGGCATAATCTCCCTGTCCCGGAAGGAGGTGGGTTTACACACGATCGTGATCTTAACTGCACACCTCCTTGACAGCTTGTTGTGCAGGAAGACCACTTTCCCCATGTTGTCCATTCACCATCTACAAAAAAGAAACCATAATTAATACTGAATTTGATCAAACGACGTTAGTCTGTTCAGCTCTGCGTCTGTCAAATCCATTAAACAATGATATACCTTTTGAAACATAATCACGATTACGAAAAGAATTTTAATTATTTACTCAAACCTCATTTTGTAATACAAGAGGCCGTCTAAGACGTTGATGCTGACCGAATGGGTATTTTTTCACAAAAAAAAACGGTTAATTGTTAAATATGAAGGAGAATTTGTCGAAATTTTATTCATGCATTTGAAATAATTTTAAAATGCGAATCTAAATAACAAAGTTATCCCAACAAAATTATGGAATAGACATGATTTTGCTTCAGAGTCACACTGTGACCTTGACCTTCAAAATGGTAACCCTAATGTTTCTGGCGACACGTCTTCACGATATCGTGATCATTTTGTGAAATATTTTTTAAATCCAACTTAAAGTGACAAAGTTATGGACCGGTCACGATTATACTTTAAGGTCATGCTGTGACATTGACCTTCAAGATAGCGACCCGAATGTTGCGGCGACACGTCTCCTTGATATTCTGTGAATGTAGTTTAAAATGCGACATTAAGTAAAAAGGTTTTGGGCCGGACATGATTTTGCTTTAAGGTCACACTGTGACCTTGACCTTCAAGACAGTAACCCTAATGTTGCGCGCGACATGTCTTCTCGAAATAATTTTAAAATCCAACTATGAATAATAAAGACATTGTCCAGTCACGATTTTGCTTGAAGGGCACGCTGTGACATTGACCTTTAAGGTAGCAACCAAACAACTTTTACGCGAAATGTTTTCTAAATATGGCGATCATTTCTGTGAAAAAATTAAAATCCAATAAATAACAAAGTTATGGACCGGGCACGAATTCGGGACGGACAACATGCCGACAATAATATAATTTTATTCGTGGATCATAAATCCTTAAAGCAGTCAGTTTATGGCATATTTTGTCAAAGTGGGCTATGCAATAAATTCCTTGTTCAAAACTAATTAAAGAACACGTGACATTATTTTCGGCTAGAAATTGATTAATCGTAAGCTGACATACATTTTTCATTGTTGGAAGGATCATAGCTTGGTTCCTCCACGCGATCAACTGACCTTCTATCTTTTTTTTCTGGACAAAAGTTGATAATTAGTCCAGACAAAATAAAACGTCATACAGTTTCTTTTCATCATAAAAATCATTAAACAATAACCATATGCATTTATGAAAACAACAACAACTAACAATGTTAGTTTTGAAAATATTCATATTTTCTCTAATCATTACATTTCCCTCAAAATCTATATTAATGATAACATAGATTGAAAATCGGCTGTAGCTCGGATTACGTTCGTGTAAACGGTGGACAGACAGACAGACAGACAGACAGACAGACAGACAGACAGACAAACAGACAGACAGACAAATTGAATCAAATAATTGTTATCCATAATCTATAAATTTTATCATTTTTGTTATTATATTTATCTTACCTGTGTCAAGAGGAACAAATTTCACCAAACATATAGCCATTACAGTTAGACCGGAGAGGATAAACAAAACAATCAATGCAATTGTTTGTCTACTACAGTTCTTGCAATTAAACTTGAGTGTTTTGCTCTTTGCACTTGAATTGGGCACATCCCTGCTTTGAAGCTCGCTTTCATCGTCATTGTTGTCCTCCTCGGTGTCGCTTGATTCTCCGGGATTGGTAAAGTTGGTTATGTTGTTATTATTTCCGCTTACGTCACTTATAACTTCGTTGTTTATATCGTTGTCCGTCCGTAATTGTTCGTTTCTTTGAAATGCATTCGTGTTACCGATGGTGTTATTGACCGCAGTATCTGTATTTAAAGCTTCGGTATTTGTACGGTTGTGCTCGTCTACAAGACTCACAATTCGATTATTTCGATTATTATCGTTGTAGTGTAATTCGCTATTTCCGTATGGATGGTCCGTATTATAACGAATAATTCTGTCACTTTGCAATCCACTGTTTCTCACATTTCCCTCCATACTGACATTTGAATTCTCATAGTTTCTTCCCACATCGGTATTATCCATAGGATGAGTAGAGCTAGCAGCATTTTCGGCAATCACATCTGATTCAGCTAAATTTTCATCACTATTTGTACTACTGTTATTTCCATGATTGTCCGGATCGTTTTCACTGTCTTCAGAATTACTCCCTATAATACGGTCATTGTTGTCCATTAGTGATAAAGTTTCGACTTCTGTACCCGGCATTAAACTCGGCATGTTTATCTTTTTGTCCGTTCTAATCAACAAATTTGTTAATTGTGCATTTGTGGTATTCAAAACTAGACCGCACTATTCTCGATTTCAATCGATTATGAATAACCACAGGGTGACGCATACTTTAAATTTAAATCAAGGTTACATTTAACGCTTTGTACGAGATGTAGAGATAACACTGTATATAAACCGATTGTATCATCTGCCGGGTATAGCGAATTGATTGCATGGCTGCGACATAAACAATACGTAAATAACACAGTGAAAATGCAATTATTAGGATCTTAATATTAAGTACCTTCAACAAAAACAAGTAAGTTATATTTTGTAAAGTCATTATTGGGTGTAATACAATTTGCGCATATAGGGATAAACAAGGATAACTTCTAGAAAAGCTTGGATACGGCTAGTTTAGCATATTGATTTGAACGACATATTTTGTGCTCACGAGATTTAAATATTTAATGTAGTCTGGAACAGAAAACACCTGCAGTGGTAACTAAACAACTGCCTCTAGGAATGTTCTAGGGTCGGTGATTATATTGTTCGACTGAAAACTACATTAACCCTGCCTTATGACGATATAAAGCAAAGATAATAGTTTGGCGCCAGATAGTTTCTTTATTCTGCTCACAAACCAAATAATTGAAAATGTTCTTGTATTATTGAGGTTGTCTTGATGACGGAGTGGTTTTTATGAAGGGTTTTACTCGAGTTCATTTTGACTTATGAGCCGTGACGTTTTTGACAACTTCACTGGTAAGATATCGGTATAACTATACCATTATGAGTTATAAATGAATTAAGAAAATAACACATTTAAGGCTGAAACAATACCATTGTTTTGATTGTGTTGCTTTTTGCGATACTGAGTCGAGCTTATAGCGATTCCTGCACGCACAACTCTCACTAAAATGAATTTGGGAAACAACCGAAGAAACAGAGCGTAATTTGCTTGATATTTTGGTAAAGATGACATTTAACACCAAATGGGTGCAAAATTGTCCATCTCGATAGAAAACAATTGACAAAGCTGTACATAATAGAATGATGGCCGGAGATCTGAGAATATAAATACTGTTTCTCAAAGAAAAAAACAAATGCATATAAAACATAAAAATCGTGCTCAAAGACCTTTTATGGACTGATAATAGCAGTTGTATAGAGGCCGGTTTGGCGACAAACAAACATTACGTAAGACCTAGATAGCGGCCATCTTGTTACTTTAAATAAAAATGACGTAACATGACTTAGATAGCGGCCAACTTGTGACTATTATAAATAAAACTGACGTAACATGACCTAGATAGCGGCCATCTTGTGACTATAAATAAAATCTCATTTGCATATAAGCGGATGACGTTACAACGTTACATCATCTATTGTCAGTCGATATTAAATCACAACAAATCTTTATATTTTGGAAAATAAGAACATAATAAATATATTAATCATTTTCTGGAAAAAATTTATTAAATCATTTTCTGAAAAAAAAAAAAATTACATCATTTTCTAAATAAAGATTATATTACATCATTTTCTAAATAAGATCACAAATAATGTATTAAATCATTTTTTGAAAAAAAAAGATTACAAATTTTATTACATCATTTTCTAAAAATGATTACACATGATATAACATCATTTTCTGAAAAAAAGACACATGATAAACCGCAGTAATATGACGTCATGTTGCTTTAGAAATTATAAAAAAAGAAATTTAAAAGTATTACAAATACCTGTTCTGATGTTCACTCCCCGGTCGCCAGCGACTAAATGAACATCAACATTCAAAGATATAATTAGTAGAAAACCGTTTCTATTGGCTCTTTTCTTCCCATTCATTAACGTACCGTTTCTATTGGCTCTTTTCTTTCCATTCATTCTTTTTATTGTTAGAGTCAATAATATCGGATAATGACGTTTTCTATTGTTACATCGGTTCTTTTCATTTCATTCATTGTTATAAAAGAAATACCCTTTATTGTTATAGTCAATAATATAAATTGGATAATGATAATAGACTTTATGACTCTATTGTTACACCGGTTCCTTTGATTCCATTCTTTGTAATAAAAGAAATACATTCGATTGTTTAAGTCAATAATATAATTTAGATAATGATAAAGGCATAACGTTTCCTATTGATACACCGATTCTTTGAAGCGCATTCCATTAATTGTTATCAGAAATAACTTTGATTATTCAAGTCAATAATATAAATTAATGACAAAAGATATTACGTTTTCCATTGATAGGCAGATTCTATAGATTCCATTCTTTGGAATAAAAGAAATGCCAATAATATAAATTGGATAGTAATAAAAGATATAACGTATCTATTCAAACACCGATTCTTAAGAAGCACATTCCATTAATTGTTATTGTATAACCAAATAAAATAAATTTATGATACAAGACATTGAGTTTTCCATTGATACACGTGTTCTTTTGATTCCATTCTTTGTTATAGAATAAAAAAACCAACAATATAATATAATGAAAAAAGACATTTAGTATCTATTGATACGTCGGTTCTTTTGGTTCCATTATTTGTTTAATAAAAGAAATACCGTTCATTGTTTAAGTCAATAATATAATGACAAAAGACATTAAGTCTCTATTGATATGTCGGTTCTTTAGAACCGCATTCCATTCTTTGTTAGAAAAGAAATATCTTTAATTGTTAAAGTTATTAGTATTTTTAAGTGACAAAAGACATTTCTTTTTCCATTGATACGTCATTTCTTTTGATTCCATTCTTCAGAATAAAAGAAATACCTTTGATTGTTTAAGTCAATCATATAATGACAAGTCATTTAGTCTCTTTTGATACGCCGTCCACCGCCCGCCGCCGCCTCCGCCTAATCCTCCTCCTCCGTCGCCTCCGCATCCTCCTCCGGCTCCACCTCCGCCGCCGCCACCATCACCACCGCCACTACCACCGCCGCCACCACCGACGCCGCCGCCGCCACAACCACCACCATAACTTCTATAACGTCACAGGTAAATACTTAAACGATGGGTCGGTCACGCACTTGGGTAGAAATAAAGTTTTGTTTTGTTCTGTTCTGTTCTAATAATATGAGTTAATAATAAAATATAGTACGTAGCTGTTCATATACCGCCGCTTTGAAGCGTATTTATTTATTGAGTTCTATTATTAAAGATATCGGGTATTGATAAAAGGTGTTATAGGTATTGTCAACTGATATCTATAGACTTCTTTTATTATTGATAAAAGGTGCTATTCACCTATTTAAGTGATATAAGAAATTACGTTTTCTATTGATACGGCGCTTCTTTTGATTCCATTCTTTGGTATGAAAGAAATACCTTGCATTGTTTAAGACAACAATATAAAATAGTGATAAAACATATAACGTTTCAATTCATTCTTAGAAGCGCATTCCATTTATTGTCATTCAAAGAATTCTATTATTGAAGATATCGGATATTGATAAAAGGTGTTATCGATATTGTCAACTGATTTGTATAGACTTCATTCATTGTTCATCGGCGGCGGCGGAGGAGAAGGCGGCGGCGGCGGAGGAGGCGGCGGCGGAGGAGGAGGAGGCGGCGGCGGAGGAGGAGGCGGCGGCGGTGGTGGTTACATTACACTCATTGACCAATGGAAACACTCAACCAATCGCTACGGAGTTAACTAACTAGAATACCAATTTAATTTTCGTTCGACCGGCTTCATTGTAAGTTTGGATAGCGGGAAGTGAAGATCGGGTACGTGTATTTCACGCTTGAGTGATTTTGCTTTTAATTAAGATATAATAAATAAAGCTCCATAAAACTTTATTCGTACAGTGTGAGAAAAATATCTCGTTATTTCATATAATATATACTGCGATCGCTAAACCAATGATTAAATGAAAGACATTTTATTTAAAAACAACTCATTTTCCACGTTTTAAAAGTAATTTAAAATACATATTATATTATATCAAAGAAACACAACCCAGTCCTAAGATGAAACATTTATTAATTGCATAAAAGCCGATAATTTGGTAAACACCTGTTATGGACAATGAATGAAATCTATACAAATCAGTTGACAATATCGATAACACCTTTCATCAATATCCGATATCTTCAATAATAGAACCCTTTGAATGACAATAAATGGAATGTGCTTCAAAGAATGAATAGAAACGTAATATGTTTTATCACTTTTTAATATTATTGTCTTAAACAATTAAAGGTATTTCTTTCATACCAAAGAATGGAATCAAAAGAAACGCCGTATCAATAGAAAACGTAATTTCTAATATCACTTAGATAGGTGAATAGCACCTTTTATCAATAATAAAAGAAGTCTATAGATATCAGTTGACAATACCTATAACACCTTTTATCAATACCCGATACTTTCAATAATAGAACACAATAAATAAATACGCTTCAAAGCGGCGGTATATGAACAGCTACGTACTATATTTTATTAATAACTCATATTATTAGAACAGAACAGAACAAAACAAAACTTTATTTCTACCCAAGTGCGCGACCGACCCATCGTTTAAGTATTTACCTGTGACGTTTCTTCGTCCAATCAGAACGTTCGTAGTAGAAGTTATGGTGGTGGTTGTGGCGGCGGCGGCGTCGGTGGTGGTGGCGGCGGCGTTGGTAGTGGCGGCGGTGATGGTGGCGGCGGCGGAGGAGGAGGCAGAGGAGGATGCGGAGGCGGAGGAGGAGGAGATGGAGGCGGAGGCGGCGGCGGGCGGTGGACGGCATATCAATAGAGACTTAATGACTTGTCATTATATTATTGACTTAAACAATCAAAGGTATTTCTTTTATTCTGAAGAATGGAATCAAAAGAAATGACGTATCAATGGAAAAACTGATGTTTTTTGTCACTTAAAAATACTATTAACTTAAACAATTAAAGATATTTCTTTTCTAACAAAGAATGGAATGCGGTTCTAAAGAACCGACATATCAATAAAGACTTAATGTTTTTTTGTCATTATATTATTGACTTAAACAATGAACGGTATTTCTTTTATTAAACAAAGAATGGAATCAAAAGAACCGGCGTATCAATAGATACTAAATGTCTTTTGTCATTATATTATAGTGTAGGTATTTCTTCTATAACAAAGAAAGGAATCAAAAGAACACGTGTATCAATAGAAAAAGTAATGTCTTTTATCATAAATTTATATCATTTATACAATAACAATTAATGGAATGTGCTTCTTAAGAATCGGTGTATGAATAGATAAGCAATATCTTTTATTACTATCCAATTTATATTATTGGCATTTCTTTTATTCCAAAGAATGGAATCTATAGAATCGGCCTATCAATGGAAAACGTAATATCTTTTGTCATTAATTTATATTATTGACTTGAATAATCAAAGGTATCTCTGATAACAATTAATGGAATGCGCTTCAAAGAATCGGTGTATCATTAGAAAAAGGTAATGCCTTTATCATTATCTAAATTATATTATTGACTTAAACAATCGAAGGTATTTCTTTTATTACAAAGAATGGAATCAAAGGAACCGGTGTAACAATAGAGCCATAAAGTCTGTTATCATTATCCAATTTATATTATTGACTATAACAATAAAGGGTATTTCTTTTATAACAATGAATGGAATGAAAAGAACCGATGTAACAATATAAAACGTCATCATCCGATATTATTGACTCTTACAATAAAAAGAATGTATGGAAAGAAAAGAGCCAATAGAAACGGTACGTTAATGAATGGAAAGAAAAGAGCCAATAGAAACGGTTTTCTACTAATTATTTCTTTGAACGTTTATGTTCATTTAGTCGCTGGCGACCGGGGAGTGAACATCAGAACAGGTATTTGTGATATTTTTATTTCTTTTTTATAATTTCTAAAGCAACATGACGTCATATTAACTGCGGTTTATCATGTGTCTTTTTCAGAAAATGATGTTATATAATGTGTAATCCTTTTTAGAAAATGATGTAATATAATTTGTAATCTTTTTTTTCAGAAAATGATGTAATACATTATTTGTGATCTTATTTTTAGAAAATGATGTAATATAATCTTTTTAAGAAAATGATGTATTTTTTTTCAGAAAATGATGTCATATAATTTTTTTTCAGAAAATGATGTAATATATTTATTATGATCTTATTTTTCAAAATATAATGATTTGTTATGATGTAATATTGACTGACAATAGATGATGTAACGTTGCTACTCATCCGCTTATATGCAAATGAGATTTTATTTATAGTCAAAAGATGGCCGCTATCTAGGTAATGTTACGTCAGTTTTATTTATAGTTACAAGATGGCCGCTATCTAGGTCATGTTACGTAATGTTTTATTGATAGTAACAAGATGGCCGCTATCTAGGTCATGTTACGTAATGTTTGTTTGCCGTCAAACCGGCCCTATACTACTAATAGCCCTGATTGAATGTTTTGTATACGTTTAAAGCCGTTAAACAGCTAACAACGCTGCTGTGACATTGAAAAAGATTTAAAAAAAAAAAATGAAAGCCACCGTATACAGCAAATATGCTCGGTATGGTTGAGCACCGTTCATGGGCAGTAATGGAAATGCATTTTGCTCACTCCGCTTAACACAATAATTACACAGTCAGATTTATAAGTTTCTAAAATCAGCGGCTACAGGTCTCTAAATAATTATTGGTTTGCCATAAACTAGAAAACAATAGGCAGAACTGAACACAATAGAATTTTGACAGAGAATGTGAGAATATTAATGCTGTGTACGCTCGTATAACTAAAACAACGCAAATTTCAAAGAAAAAAAATAAGGCAGGAAATATATATTCTAGGGGTGAGTTGACACTATCCAAAGTTACCCTAACTAGGATATTGAAAAGACCCATACAAAGCAGGTCTAAAATGTAAAATAATCGTATCAGGATTGGCCACATCCAGCAGTCACAGCTTCCCTACACAGCCAAAGAGTAGAGAGAAGAAAAGAGTCAGTTCAATCAGTTTCAAAATAGACGCCACAAACAATTAACGAAAGAGAGAACCGGAGGGGTTACCGCCCTGGAACGGTCCGTGGAAAAACAATTTGCAACTGGGGGTTTAAATCAGGTTCAAAACTGTTATCTTTTCATCACTCAGTGATTGACTTTTACACTGACTTTTTATCACCCCCCCCCCCTCACACACACACACACACACACACACACACACACACAAACCATTAAAATACGCATTTATGCCAAATCTGTAATTATGTCAAGTATGCAGAATGTTCATTGCACCAACTTTTTGTTTAGCCACTGATTGTTCCAATGAGGCAACGCCTCGTTTAATCATTTCGTAAATTAATTACAGTTTATATTTTGAAATTCATCATTTTATAACCCACGCATACGTTTAGGCTGTTTGGGAGGCTGTGTCCTTTGGATTTGTCTTCTGGCTGTGTCTTGTGGCCATTATTGATTTGCTTATTTAAAAAATTAAATAATATATAATTACCTTACTATTTATATTAACAGTAATTTTGGCTTTTATTGTCCAGACCGGGGCATTATCATATAATCGGCCCTCACGCGAGGGCTCAAATAACATGATATCGGCCCTCGAAATTGGAGCGCGCGACGTAACAAAATTTCCGTTTTGTTTCCAATCTTTATATCTTAACTTTTGCGGCTTGTTCTTAAGGTTAAAATAAAATAATCCACGGCAGCGAAACATTTTGCATTCCACTCTATAGATTTATTTTGACATTTAAGTAGATCTAACCGATCAAAAAATCATCTATTCAAACACACGCTTAAGAATGATTAAAACTAAAACTGAATTGCACGTAGGCTACCAGAGAAATATCCCGATGTGAAAGCACGTTACTTCCAATATTTTTTAATAGTTTTCTCCGTAGGCCTACCCCCAATGTAAGCTCGCAGCAGTGGTATATGTAGAAACACTCTTAAATCATAGCCTTTACAGACTCATACCACGTTAAACACTTCTAGCAATCAACATAAAACACACTCCGGTCTGGCCAATGATTTTCCAATTAAGTTCTGGTTTAAAAGCAAATAGAAAAGAAACATTCAACCGACAACGATATGCACTGTTTGAAAAAAGACAATATTCGTCGAAAATTTATATTAAACTTAAATGACGTAGTACTTGAATCGTGACGTAGTCGACATCAAAGTGCTCGTTCAATTAACAAGTGCTCACTTAAGAACCGGAACGAACATTTTATAAAAAATAGTCCATATAGATGTCTATTAAGGTATGCATTATAGACGTTAATATACGGCTGAGCGGGGCCGGTGTGATAATCGGCCCTCGGTCGCAAGCGGCCCTCGGGCCGTTATGCTCCCTTTGGGCCCACTGTCACGTCCCGCTCAGCCGTGTATTATCGTCTAAATAATAACACTCTAGTCCAGAAAATCACATATTCTTTGAATACATATTTATTTCAACACCAATAAAATTAAACGAAGGAAGAAGCAGATTCTATCCTTGTATTTACATGTGCAATTCTAAAAGGGGCAATGTTGTAGTTATTTAAAATATTCTAAGTAGTATTTTAAATCTACCGTTTCTGTGGTACATTTTCTTTTAAACCGAAACGAAAGCTGCTGCAAACTGACCAAATGATAATGTTGTACATGTATATGTTTTGACCTGAAAGTTTCTGTGGGATTAAGTTTGTCGAACCAACAGGACGTCCTTTGGAAATCCTTCTGGCTATCATTGATCTAAAATTCGAATCACAGACAAGAACAACATATTTTTTATTATTATATCAAATTTCAAACATTAAGGACACCGTTTATAAGATGTTTCTATTCAACATGTAGACAAATTTACATTTTATAGCAGTGCATCAAGAACATTTAAAATCATAGCTAGACTTATTTCAGATCATTTATAGATTAAAACAAAAAAAAATACTACTCACTTGGTTTTTAATAATAGCATTTATCAGGTAGGCAACATTTCAAAAAAGGTCCTGATTATGACGTTCCTGTCTTTGCTCGAAAAACTTAAAAAAGTGAAATATGCATATCAGGAATCGCCACACTCACAAAACACAGCCTCCCCCAAAAAGCGAAAAAGAAGAGAGGAAGAGAGAGCATGTTTGATATAAGTATGTCAATTCAAATAAATCGCCACAAACAATTAACGAAAAAGAGAACCCTTGGGGTTACTACCTTGGAACGGCCAGTGGCAAAAGAAATTGCCTTTGGGGGTTTAAACCAGGTTCTAGGGTGCACCAACCTCACATTTGCCCCAACAGGTTCTCATATCAGAAAACAAGTACAAGTTGTCTTGGGGAAATAACTCAGACCCACCCATCAGCTCAACAATGTTGAACGCAAAAGCACACAACCATATAAAACATAAGAAGCTAAAAGCATTGGAAAGCCAAAGTGGCGGAGAAAGTGAAATCGAGGACGCAAAATGGAGCATGACTAAGGGTAACATAAAAAGAAAGTCACTTGTTCGTTGTTTAAAGTAATTGAAAACATGACGGGGGTTATGCTATGCATTCACCGTTGGCTTCTCGATAACAAGTCTACTGAGACTGGACTGAAGGTTATTAAACTGAGATTGGACCAGTCTCCATTTCAAGCAGTCAGATGCTTGAGATTTGAGTCTGATCTCCATGCTCAGTTTCATAACCTTAGGCAGTGAATGAGGAAGCTGATGACATTGTAAGTCTTCTAAGTCTTATAACGGAGTGTTATACTAGTAATTGTCTTGTTCCAGGCCAAACATTCAATTTTCCAGCAGAGGTTTAAGAGTTTATGAAGGTTTATGTAAAAATCTGGTAAAAGAGCCTAGAAGCTCGATATGTTTCTGTTATTCCTGCCACCGTGTTTTTGATGTTTTGACTGCAGGGGCTCTGGTCTCAGTAAGGTCATTGAGTACCCACCCTTTTACTTTATAATGTTATTAGCTTCTTATGTTAAATGTGTGTGTGTGTGTGCGTGTGTGTGCGTGCGTGTGTGTGTGTGTGCGTGTGCGTGCGTGCGTGTGTGTGTGTTTGTGTGTGTGTGTGGGTGTCTTCGCATGCGACATTGATGAATGTGTTCGAGTTATTTCACGTGTAATTGTTCTTAAGAGAACCTGTTGGGACAAGTGTGAGCTAAATGCATCCTAGAACCTGGTTTAAACCCCAATAAATTATTTTCCCACTGACCGTTCCAAGGCAGTAACCTCATCGGGCTCGCTTTCTTGGTATTTGTTTGTGGTGTCGTTATTGAAGTTGGTCATTTTATTACACGTGCTCTTTTAACCTCTCTATTTGTTGACTGTGTGGGGAGTGTGTCTTATTTCTGGCTGGATGTGACCATTTCTGAAATGCATTTTGCACCTTTTTTAAAGTAAAGTTAAGTATAGTTAAACATAAAAAAGTATAACCGGCTATTTATTGTTAGAACATAGAATCACATTACATTTGTTATAAATACAACAAAATCAACTAGAAACACACATTTTAATTACATTTTCAGATTGCTTTCAATTCGATAACGAGTATGTTACCCTAGAAAGTCAACCGATGTAGTATATATTTGTCCTGATAATTTATCCACCATTTTTACCTTGATTTCTGTACCACCGAATTTGAAGCGGATCCCGAATTTTCTGTTTGTTGCCAATGACGTATTAGGAATCGGAACGGTCAGCTTGCCGAGTTTGATACAACCCGGGTCTGTTACAAAATAAGGATGTTCTCTAGTCGAAGCGTATATGTTGTAACCAATCCTCGTCTGATCATCATATAATGGACTGCTTATAAATTCTTTTCCTTCTTCTCCTAACTTCACAGCTTGGCCAATTCGTGCCATTATTCGAAAGACAACCCAGCATCGCATGGTACCATTTCCATCTAACGATTTTTTACCAGCCGGATGTACACATGTAACGGACGAAGCATGTGTTGTGTCGTAGCCATAGGTAAACCTACATATCCGCTCGCTTACTGTTTCCGGATGTTGACCGTATATTGCTATACCTTCTACGACTGCAAGGCTAGCGTCTTCTGGTACGACGACCTCAAGCTGACTGAATCTTTTCTGAACGCCCTGCTGTAGCATAGGTGATTCTGCTAACCCACCGACCATTACTATCGCAGATGATTCAGCCACCTGGGATTTTTCTAATAAAATCTCAACTTGTTCAATGATTCCGTTGATGGTACTCTCAAAAAAAGATTTCATTATATCTGGATCCATAACAATAGCTTCATTTTACATCGAAAGTTTATCTTTGTATGATGTTCTTAAAATGCAGTCTTGAATAGAACGACCCCGTATTTGTTGAACAAGGTTAATGAGAGGGGTTGGGATCTTCACAACAATCTTGCTTTCTTTTGTTTTGTATGGCGATGTTAGTTTCTTCTTGTTATCAAACTCTTTGAAAAGCGTCATGTAATCACTTTGGTATTCTTCTTTAAAGGTAATAATGACGCCTTGTCCTAAAATATAATATTCATAATATAAATATACATTGTGAAATAAGTACCACAGTTAAGTGAATGATTGGTAACTGTATATTAAACACTGAAAATTAAAGTTTAAAATATTTTTATTATAAAATTTATCTTACTTAATTTAGTTAATTTACATTATCTTACTTAATTTAATTTTATGATTCCGTCAAAAGTTTTCATGAAATATTGTCATGGTATGGTATACTTTTGTCGTTCTATCACTTTGTTACTGGTTATTTGGATATCTATTATGTTACCTACCTTTTATGTTGCTCAAAAACATTTAAATGCTTCATCAACTTTAATTCCCCCGAATTCTCCACCCGTCGCCTTTTCTATTTCACGAATGCTTCCATCACGCATTATCTCATGCACAGTGATATCGACACTGCCACCTAAAAGAATACTGACTAATAAAAATACAAGTCGAAACAATTATTGCATGTGTTCGATTTTTGTCGTGTTCGAAACATTCAGTTGATAGTTTTCATTTACTACAAACTTTTCTTTGAAGTAGAGAGGTAGGATATATGTGATGTACATCTATATCCAAAAAGATTTAGTAAGCAATTTACTATTAAACATGCTATTTACTTTACTTATATACTACACGATATACTAACTGATGGCGCAATAGCTAAAGATAAGTTTTTGTTAATTTGGATTACATGAAGGGTTCTTTATTGTAAATGTGGCTTTTATCTTTTAATTATTTGCACAGTTAAACGATTGTATTTAGAAAATAATGATAACGTATGAACATTCAAGCACTTTTGTAATTGAAGATCTGACAATGTCAATGTCATACCTCCTGCAACTAATATTTTGTATTTCTTTCCATTACGAATGTTGATGTAGGTAGGTGTCGCTTCCGGTGTTCTGTTTAACACGTAATTGTATGCAGAAAAGAGATGCTGCCTCAGACTCTAAAGATATTGTCAATTTCTGGTTTGGAATTCCTGCCTTAAATGTTTACAGATTTAACATTATCAAATGGATCATACACTAGAGCAGTATAAAACAGTTTATAGAAATAGCAAAATTTAAAAGAAATAGCATGAAATATTTCGCCCTTGAAACCGAAAGTTGACAAGAAACCTTTTCGTTGTTTTTATTTTGAAATAAGAACCCGGCATTATTTTTACAGACTGTCACAAGATTTCATAATTAAGCAATTACGCAGCACAGGCATGTCAATTTCAGAGTTCTGATGCAAACGTATTTTGAGTTTCTTTATTTTATTGTGTTCTTGTTTATGATAGTACTATTTTGGCTGGACTTTGCATTCAGACGGTAACAAAACCTAATACATTGATATATCTATTTATACACAAACAACTAGCCGATAGTCATTTTTTCCGAAATTTATTTTTTTTAATTTAAACTTATTTTTGCTATGTGCTCAGAATGCTCAAAGATCATAATGCAATAGTATTGCAATGATCACCTTTTGTGCTGCCTCTCTCATGAACTGCTTTGCAGCATCGCTCCAGTTTCCTGGGACATTCAAAGCCCATTTGATATCGTTGCTCAAATTTCTTTCCTCAGGTAAAGTTTCTTCAATTACACGAACGACTTCTTTCCTGAGGTATTCAATAGCAAAAAGAAAAAACTATCTGCGCCGGTATTTCTTTTCCAGTCCAGTCCTTCATCTTTATCTTGCGATCAATATTCTGTTAAAAGAGGTAAGAATGTTTTAGTTGTGACCTTTTGGAAGAAAATAAAAATGCATATGTAACGATATTATTTCACTTAAATCAAGGACGGCATATACGAATACTTAAACTAACGTAAAATATACTTTTGTTAAATTAGAAAAAGAGCAAAACATATTAAGTAGATACGAAGATAAAGTTAAATTTAATGAAGCGTATTTATATATGAGCAATAATTATGCACATTTCGAAGAGATCTTAAAATCAATACTCGACAGATTGCGCAAACATATGTAAGTAAAACATTATGTTAGATATTGGCCCACACTGTTTATCAAACCCATACGACGATAAAGCTCAGCCAAATCCAAGCATGCTACCGATTGAGTTACCCATTGCTAGTATTGAACAGGAATCATTAGGCTCAAGTTGTTCTGAGAAATTGCGACATTTAGAAAAACTATATTTAAAGAACAGCGCAAATTAATATAAAAAGGGTCTTAATAATGACTAGATCCGTCATGCACTAAATATCTGATGCCACCAAGCAACATTTGACTTTTCCATATACAATGAAACCCCTCTATTAAGGACACCTAACGGCAGGGAAAGTGTCCGTAATAGCGGATTGTCCTTAATAGTGAGTTTTTATCACCGGCCTGTGTCCATTACATCTCTGGTTCAACATCTTTATTATCTACAGTATATAGTATCTACAATTACAATGATTTCCATATATGTGTAAGGAGAACTTACACCAACACTGCCAGAAAGCAATGTTTTGAAGCGCTTGCAGAAGTACCACCTTTTGTGAGATTTGTTCGCCGCCAAACGTCCGTATTTCTCTTCTGCCTCATTACCAAAAGAGTCAAACGTTTTGCCATCTGGTTGTATGAGAACCGACGTACATGTAGGTTCTAAAGTTTGAAAAAACATAGAGCAATAACCAAAACTACAAATAACGCCAATAAAACATAATTAACAATGGACTAAAATGGATTTGAAAAGGTAGTTAAAAATAATTCAGGCAAATATCTGATGTAAGTTTTAGCCATCAGAAATAAAAACGAAAGATGGCATTTCCTTAGATCTACCTTATTGGGACTTTATAATTTCTGTTGGGGTATTTTAGAGATTAAAGTGTGCTTGTGTTCAAACAAGCTCACTTAGTGATTAATAACTTGCAATAAAGTCATTCTTTGCAGAAACCTGTCAACAATGAAAACAAACAAATAAACAACATTTTCAGGATAAAAGAATTATGAATTACAATAGATATATCATTAACCAATCAAATAATATATGTCTTTGTTCCTGTTCTAAAACTGCAATTGATAATAATGGGAGACTCGAACCGCACTCTATACCGAAACATCAACATGAAGAGTTTAAAAAGGTTAATCCATGCTTTGTTTAATATAGATTCAAATCAATATTTGAAAATATAATTTAATAAAAAACATAAAATATATTGGTTGAATGTAAACAATTATAACTAACGTCTTTCTGAAACAAGGCGTTCTCCGATCGAATCGTTGTCTTTGACTTCATCGGATCCTGACTCGACTAATGACAACGTCCATCCCGAATATGTTGTTCCGAAGTCAATCGCTGCTACAAGTAAATCCTCATGTTTATACTGTCTTCTCGATCTCCGTGTCGATATTTCATGAAACTTTCTAGCAAATGAGCTGTTCTCTCTACGACGCCATGTATTGCTTGAGGAATTTCCTACCATTTCTCTTCCATGGTCACTGTTTTGCAAGACCGTAATGTGTGAATGTTCTGTATTTCTCTTTTTAGTAAAGAAATAAAAAAAAATAACCTTAATTAATCGGCCCTTAAATATAAAGAATGATTTTCGACATAACAAACGCGACGCATAATATGTGACATCTTTGACGCACAATGAACGATATACTTAAGACCAAGGTATGAACGGTAGACTTTTAACGAAGTGCTTTAGACAGACGTACAATGCACACATGAAAGACTGACGCATATTATATATATACACGAACATATGGTAAGCATTAACGTACCTGAAATAATTGAATGCTTTGTAAGTATGTTACAGGTATTGAAACAATCCAGAGAAGCAGTCTTGGTATCCTCCGAAAGAAGGCTCCGTATGTTGCTTGCTCTGAAAAAAAAAACTTTCGATGTTAGCATAAATACACATTATCACACATAATAACGTTTTGCTATCCCTAATAAATGTTATACATTTGCAAACATAATACATTTTACTGACCTAAGTTAATAAAAGGAGGAACCTTTTCTTCGTAATTTCAGATTCAATCATCTTTTTATTTAATTAGTCAAAATGTCAAAACACAAGCAATTCCCAAGAATGAACTTCATTGTAATTCACTGAACTCAGTTATACCCTATTCAACCTCTCATGTCCTAAGTCAAAATAGGAGTTTCCAAGGACGCGCGCGAAGTCATTCGATTAATTTTGTTGCCAGCCAACGCGCAAAGATGTAATATACATCTATGTTAAATATCATTAGATTCTGAGAACATTTTCATATTTTGTAGGTTTTCACACGAACCTGTTGAGCCACCTTAAATAACAAATTTGCATTTGCAAATGGTGATACGGCTTCAAGAAAGTACGCCTAGATTGACGGAAAACATGAAATAAGCACATTATACTAAATGAAAAGGGAACTTTAAAATAATTTATAAAATTAAACACAACTGAAGAACACTTAAAATCTGCATATTTCGCTTTTGTTTTTGAAAGATACCAGACTAGACAAATATAAAAAAATATCTAAGGCTCGGTTTGATTAAGTCTGGTAATGGGCAATAATGGAAATGCATATTACTGCCTACGCCGCATAGCTCCGGGTTTAGCACACCATTATTTACACCTGTAAACAGTACCATTTCGATCCATCGCAAACAAAGGTGTACATATGGCGATAAATATGGAAACTTCAATATGGTATTTTCAGATTAAAACTATTCCATGATTAGCGGCATATGGTCCCCAGAAAAAAGGAATGTGTTTGCCCCAAACGAGAAATAACGGAACTAAACAGAATATAACTTTGACAGGGGATCTTAGAATATCCGTTAAAAACAGTTTAGAAAGAAACATTAAAAAGCAGGAAGTATATCGTATGGGTGATAGAACAATATTCAAATCTATATCCATCCATCATAAAACTGGTTATTCACAAGTGTTATATAGTAAACAAAAACAGACACTTCCGATTTTAAATTCATAATTCGTGTATTACAATGCTAGCTTTCTATTATGTTTCTTATCATGGTTTTAAAGTCAAGTCAAATATTTATTGGCATTAAACATAACAATGTTCATAGCCATACAAAATATACAAGTTGGCGATATAAATTGAAATCGCAAAGACAAAAAAGACATAGCACATAATACAGCAAAAAACACAACAAAAAGCAAAACACAAATGGTAAAGATATACGGTCATAAAAGTATGAAATATTTTAAGTGGTACATTGTTATAATAATAATAGAAAGTGATCAAACTGATATTTATAATTGACAATTAACATGTATTAGGTATTCCTTTTTTCAGTAGCTAAATATATAACTTTTGCTAATTTCTTCAATATGGATATCGACTTCGATTTCATAATGTTTTTAAATTTTGAAATAGTAGGCCAAGTAATAAAATATTTTGGTAAAGTTTTTAACCTTAGTTCGCAGTAGTAACGTAAAATATATTAACATTTTTAAAATTAAAATTAAAAATTAACAGCTCATGTTACAAAAGTCCAAAATGTTTCATCATATACTTCAATAATTAGCAGTAGAAAAAAAAACAAGCAGAAATTTAAATCGCAAAATATTATCTCATTTTCAAGCGAAAATCGCTCGAGTGTCCGAGATAATCCTTTTCACAATACAGACAGGGTAAAATAGTTACGATCAATTACCGCAAATTGTTATCGTATAGGCATAGTTTCTCAAAACATTAAATTCAATTGAATAGTTGTTTGAGAGTTGTTATTCATCAATCGATGAATAATATCTTTGTATTTTCTTTTGATAAAATAAATTGAGTAACAGGTACGAAAGTATGAATAAAATATCTGTGAAAAACAAATAGTATGTGTATATCACAGACGTGTTATTCTAACGACACCTTACTCAATTAAAAAAGGTTAAAGAAACATGGAAGAAAAATGATATTTAATCGGAATCAATAACTGTAGACGATCTTTTTGAACACTTTAAGTCTTTATATGGGGAACCGCAAGCAAATCCAAATACAACAAGCGACAATGACATTGAAAATGAAAATATTGAATTAGACTCGCCTTTTTAGAAGAGGAACTTAGATCTGCCGTTTTTCATTGAAATTATATAATAGAATGTTTAAAACAGGTGACTATCCCTATGCGTGGGGCGAAGGTATTATCTCCCCTATATTTAAAAAAGGCGACGTAGACGACGCGAACAATTATAGAGGTATTACTTCAATAAATATTTTAGCTAAGATTTATTCCCAGCTTCTTCTTAATAGGTTAACAAAATGGTGTGATAATACATCCCAAATAACTAATAACCAATTTGGTTTCCAAAAAGGTAAATCGATAGTTGACTGTATATATTCATTTTACATTCTATTATATCACAAATACTTGACTCCGGACACAAATTATACATTTTTATAGATTATCAACTCTGTTTCGACAAAATTGACCGATCATTACTGTGGCAAAAACTCCTATCAGAGAATCTAAGTTGTAAACTTGTAAGAGCTATACGATCTATGTACAACACAGTAAAATCATGCGTGCGATTCAAATGAGCGAAATCAGACTTTTTCAGCTCCGATATCGGCTTGAAACAGGGGACCAGAGTTCTCCTCTTCTTTTATGCTCTTCGTCAACGACATCAACAATAACATTAGGTCAGATCTACATGGTATCTTTACAATCGACGAATTTAAATTCTTTCTGTTACTTTATGCCGACGACCAGGTACTTTTCGCGAAATCCCCAGAAACACTACAACTCCTGCTAGATGACATTCAAAACTATTGTAACATTTGGGGTTTGAAGATCAATACTTCTAAAACTAAAGCTATGATATTCGAAAAGGGTAGACACACTGTTTTTCATTTCTATATAAACAATACTCGTATAGAATTAGTTGAATCCTTTAAATATTTAGGCATGACGCTCTTCAAAAATGGTAACTGGTCCAGAAGCCAAAAAACAATTGCACAGCACGAATCTTTACACTGCATAATTTGTTCAGACTATTTCAAAACGTCGATTTACCGATATCTCAAAAAATGCAACTTGTTTGATACGTTAATTGCGTCAATTTTAAATTTCGGAGCGGAAGTATGGGGCATGCACTCTGCCACAGATACGAAATCTTTGACACCTATAAACAAAATTGGTACTCCGAAATCAATAGTTCTAGAAAGTTAGACTCGTATGCGTTATTCAAGCATGAATTAGATCTAGAACAATACTTAAAAGTTCTACTTGAAGGTAAATTTAAAAACGCGCTTGTTAAATTCCGGGTCTCTTCACACAATTTAAGAATTGAAACTGGTCGCTACGAAAATCTAATTGGCGAAGAAAGATTATGCATTTATTGTAATATGAACCGGATCGAAAATGAGTATCGCTTTTTATTAGTTTGCCCATATTATCGCGAACTTAGAAACAAATATTTCGAGGCCTATTTCAATCATTGGCCAACCTTAAATAAATTTGAACAGCTCATGGTCTCAAGATCACCAAAAGTTCTATTGAATTTAGCAAAATATATTTACTTTGCCAACCTGAAAAGAAACAATACATCTTAGATAATTGATTAACTTCAAAATTAAGTACCATACCTTTTTGTGTTGTATTTGAAAATATTGCACGTCACATGTTAACTTGGTAACATGATACATAATTACTTTGTTGTACTATTTTCGGTAATCTTTCCCATTTGAGAACTATATCTATATAATTAAGTTGTTGTACTTTTTTCTGTTAAGTAATCTCTCCCATTTAAGATCTATATCTACATAATTAAGTTGTTGTACTATTTTCTGTTAAGTAATCTTTTCCATTCAAGAACTAAGCTGGTGTACTAGTTTCTGTTAAGAAATCTTTCCCATTTAAGCATTACTGTATTTACTATATCTGAAAAATTAAACGTCATCTGTTAACATGAACATCACATTCTCCTAATATCTACTTCAGATTTTCACAATCTCTTCTGATAATCATGTTCTCTCTGTGTTTGTATTGCTATAAGCATTGTAAAATGTTTTATGCAAATAAAATATTCGTATTCGTATATGAACCGCAGAAATTTATCCTTCATGGGAACCGAAAACGCAGAAATAAAAAACGCAGAAATTTTTGCATCCATTTTTGAAGGTAAAACACAGAAATTTATGACCGCAGAAATAACCCGCTATACGGTATAATGGTATCATATTTATTTATTAATTAGTAATGTTTGTTTATTAATAAGAAGTTGTATGGTATGTGGAGAACTAAAGAAAATACGGTTATTTAAAAAAATATTTATATTTTAATATCCTCCATTTCGATTGGGAAAATAACACAATCTTAACATACTCTAACTCTTCATTTGCGACAACCGAAACGGCTTTTGCTAATTTTATTTTTTGAAAGATAGATACTGTATGAGAAAATATTTACAAAACATCCAAAATAAACATTTATTTGATCGATATATTTATCTCTTTTTTTTCTAAGATCTTTAATGCACAAACTTGCACCAGTAACGACATTGAAGGAATTCATGTTATCGTTTTAACGGTTACAGTTTTTTAAATTTGTATCGGGTATTCACTTTCGTCAATTGTTTGTGGCGTCCAGTTTGAAATTGATTATTGTAACACCATGGTCTCTTTTCCTCTCTACTGTTTGGCTGTGTGGGGAGGCTGTGTCTGCTGGATGTGGCCATCCCTGATATGCATATTTCACTTTTTTAGTAATTAAGAAATTTAGAATGTTTTAGAAAATTAGAAAATATTGTTATATTTACATTTGATTAATGTTATGTATTAAATTGACATATTATTTGTTTTAAATTTCAATTGAATTAAATAATAAAATGTATATCTAATCTGAAAGCACCAAGCCCAACTGATAGTATATTAAATGAATATATTAAAGCAACAAAAGAATTATTGACACCTTTTTATGTAAAATTATTCAATTGTATATTTGAAACAGGATTTATTCCAAACTCCTGGTTGGAGGGTATGATAATGCCTATCTACAAAAACAAAGGAGACCCTAAAGATCCAAGCAATTATAGACCAACAACTATCTTGAGTTGTTTAGGTAAATTATTTACAGCAATTCTTAATCAGAGGTTAACCAAATACTCAGAAGACAACAATATTTTAGAAGAAAATCAATCTGGTTTCAGAAAAGGGTATTCCTGTTTAGACCATATCTTTACTATTCATTCACTCATTGAAATCTTGAAGAAAGAAAACAGAAACTTTATTGCTGTTTTATTGATTTTTCTCAAGCCTTTGATAAAGTGTGGCAGGTAGGCCTTTGGCATAAACTCTTACAAAACAACATAACTGGAAAGTTCTTCAATATCATAAACAACATGTACATGAGTATTAAATCATATGTTTCTTTTAAGGGTGAAAATTCTGCACATTTCATATCTGAAATTGGAGTTAGACAAGGTGCAAATCTTTCACCAGTCCTTTTTTCGTTATTTTTAAATGACCTTCAGACCTACATGCATCTTAATGGTTCAGTTGGTGTAGTGCTTAAAGATCCTTTAGACTTAACAATGTGGCTTAAACTCCTGATCTTGCTCTATGCCGATGATACTATCTTAATATCTGAGTCACCATCTGATTTTCAGAGAAGCTAAAATATTTTCAACAACTATTGTAATAATTGGCATCTCAATATTAATATAAATAAAAATATAAATAAAACCAAAATTCTAATATTTGGAGCCAGAAATTTAAGAAATTACAACTTTAAAATAGGGGACAAAACAATTGAAATTCAAGATAACTATCATTACTTAGGACTTACACTATCTAGCAATGGATCCTTCTTAAAAGCCAGGAAACATATTACAGAGCAGGCATCAAAAGCCATGCAACTTCTTTTTACTTAAGCTAACAATGCTGATTTACCAATAGATTTATTGATTAAACTCTTTAATCATACTGTACTAACGATTTTCACATACGGTTCTGAAATATTTGGTTATGAAAACATAGAAATGCTAGAAAAAATTCACAATAATTTCTTAAGGAAAATTACTAAAGCCAGAAAATCTACTCCAATGTCTTTCATATATGGGGAACTTAGAAGGTACCCAATCTCTATAATTATAAAAAGCCGAATGATCTCTTACTGGAACCGCCTAATAACAGGAAAAGAACAAAAAGAACAATGTTGAATTGTACCTATCCTGGTGTCACGTATTTTGACGCACTTAAGCTTTTATTCCAAAACAACTTTTTAAATTGAATGTTCATTTTGAACTAAACAATAGTATCATGAACATACATCCTTCCTTATTTAAATAAAACTGCAATTATGAAAAAATATCAAGAATTTTTTTGTAGAGCAAGAAACAAACATGACAACCCCAAAAATGCTAATTTTGGTCTTCACCCACATATTTTGACGCATGTAATGTAACCACATTTCTAATTAGTTCAAAGTAAGTTTACACACTCTCTTGCATCTGGCACAACGAAAGAACATGAATGGTGTTATTTTAATCATTTAGAATAAGTTTTAAACATTTTTATTGTAAAAATTGGAAAACGGAATTGTATTTAAGATTCTGCATCTAGTCTGCTTTAAGTGCCAAAAGACATCACTCTTGGATGACTAGTGGTATCTTTCCTGTTTTCCATAACTTACCATATCTCCTGGGGTAGTGTCCTTTGGAGTTTTAATATTTTGATATTGTAGAGTGAAAAATAACAATGATGATAAATTACAAATGAAGGTAAAAATGTATGGAAACGATATAACATGTAAGGGATTTACAACAAGGGCAAATTTTAGTACAACATCATATTGCACTCATGCCCATCACATGACTGATGCTAGATTTGTCATTTGTTGCAAACAAGAGGAAAATTTGTTTTAAATTGTGTAAAATGGTACCAATATTAAGGATTTTTTCAACAAGAGAAAAAGTATAAAGTAATTCGTGTTATTTTTACTATATCATAAAACAATGATGTTTTTCTGACTTCAGTTTGCATAATTAACACACTTTAATTTATTAAATGGTCAGATGAATATTAACTGATCATTTTGCAGCATAATTACATCATTAGGAAATCACATATTTAGAAACAAGGTGAAAACAAACAGTGGGTCAAAATATATGGTGCGTCAAAATATGTGGTGTGATGTATTGTAGTTTTTTTGTTTGTTTCCTTTGTTGTTGTTGTTGTTAAAACATCTTCATCCCTGTGTAGAATATATAACATTTAGACCTAATTTCTTACGACCAGGAAATGCGAAAAATTAAACTAGATCTACTCTTACCTGTAAACATTAGCTCATGTCCCCATGACACACTTGCAATAATCGCTTCTTTTCAATATTCTCGCTGTTTTCAGTCATTGTTACCAAACGCACGTTTTTCTCACTCGCATGTATCTCAATTTGGCTAATCTCTAATCTCAACCATAAATACGTAAATGTGTCATTGTCCATATAATCTGTTTTGTATGTCGACAAAAGAAATGTAAAATTATTTAAATGGAAACTATGATTTAACTGTCAAAATCCTGAACAATAACAAATTATAACGTTACAGGTAAATCTATATTACTATAAACACTCTCTAACCGGGCTATCACGTAAATCACAGGAGCGTAGCATGCACTCTGAATTATACTTGAGTTTTGTATATCTGTTCATTTGTTTGCCTGTTATTGTAAGTAGCTTTAATAATGATACTGTGAATATTATTAATAATAATATTATTATTATTGTTAACATGGTTCCTAGTCAAATAGCCCCCAAGTCAAATAGCCCCCAAGTCAAAATGTCCCCATTTTGGTCAAATAGCCCCAGCACTTTTGGTCAAAACGCCCCCACTGAGGAAAAAATGGTCAAATAGCCCCCAGTTTGGTCAAATAGCCCCCATTTTGGTCAAATAGCCCCCACTTTGGTAAAAAAGCCCCCAATGTTATTTTTTGTGTTTTAATCAGGATATTCATGTTTTTGTCAGTATTTTTTCTCATTTTACATTTATAAGGAAGATAAGCATTATATTTTTACTTAAAAAAGGTGAAATATGCATATCAGGAATCGCCACATTCAGAAAAAGCAGCCTCCCCACACAGTCAAGAAGAAGAGAGGGAGAGAGCATGGTTAATAAAATGACCAGTTTCAAAAGAGACACCACTAACAATTAACAAAAATGAGAACCCGAGGGCTTACCGCCTTGGAACGGTCAGTGGCAAATCAAATTGCCACTGGGGGTTTAAACCAGGTTCTAGGGTGCACCAACCTCACACTTGCCCCAATAGGTTCTCATATCACAAAACAAATACAAGTTGTCTTGGTGAAACAACTCCAACCCACTTATTGGCTCAACAATGTTGCATGCAAAAGCACACAACCATATAAAAAATAAGAATTTAATAGCATTGCAAAGCCAAAGGGTGGGTACTCAATGATCTTACCGAGACCAGAGCTCCTGGAGTAAAATCAGCAAGAACACGATGACAGGGATAAAAGAAACAAATCGAGCTTCATGGTTCTTTTAAGAAAAGATTTCCCCATATTTAAACCTTCATGAACTCTTAAACCCCTGCCACCGTCGTGCAACCAAAGAGGTAAGCATAATGATCAACTGTAGAAGAGTTAATCACCAGACATGCAGAGCGCTGTTAAATATCATGTTGGTAACCTTTCTTTTTAAATTTACAGATGGTTTTTACGAATAACCGGGAAAAATTAACATTGCCCTTTATCTTCTTAAGTTTATAAATTAAATCTCCATAAAAAACTGGCTGTGAAATACCTTGTTGTAATAGTGATTTTAAACTGCACCTGTATTTATGAATTAGATCTGGGTATCGACGATAAAACTTGCAAAATGTTTTTTAAGATACTATATGTTTATTATATATATATATATATTTCTAATTTGAAATATTATTTCAGACATTTTAATAATGTTACATTGATAACAATTGAAATGAATGAATTGAATGTTACATTGATACAATTTTCATAGATTTAAAATGTAGTTATAAAAATGGTACAACTTTAATTTCCACACTTAATTATCACATTGTGCGAGCATCTTTGAAGAAATACCAATGTGGGTTCCTCTTCTTTTTCGCTGTGTGGGGAGGCTGCGTTTTGTGAGTGTGGCGATTCCTGATATGCATATTTCACTTTTTGTTTTTTCTACAAGGGTTAACAATGATTTCAAACAAATTTGTGTTCATGCCTACTCTACAATTTATAATTAGTATTTAAAAATAATATACAATTATTGTTAAAAAAATTTATATCTATTCATTCCATTTGGTCAGATGTTCTAACAATTTTTTAATAAAATATCATAAAGCATGCTCTTTGGAAATATATTTTTTGAAAACTTTGAAGTTTGAATTTTATTATTTTCATATTCATAATTAGCATTATTATTAATTAGATAGTTTCACCCTTTCATCACTTTAACACATGTACTTGTTTAGTGACGAAAATGATGACAACAAAATTATTAACTGTACTTTAAATTTATCAACTCCACCAATTTTTTTCTCACCACTAATTTATTATTTTTTACAAAAATTTTTAGATTGTTGTTGCAACCATTTGTAGATTCTGTTTCAAAAACCTAATACACTAATTATTTGTTTCTTTTTTCCAATAAAATTGCATTTTTTATAGAAATTACAGCGTGAAAAGCATGGTGGGAGTTTTGAAATAAAGTTTTTAACCAATTTTAATAAACTAGTGGGCTGTTTAAAAAAAATGGCTGGAAAAGTAAAAAAAAATGGTGAAAAATTAAATTTTATGAAAATTCCTTACTTTTTATTCTGTATTTTTTGCTTATTGAAACTGACTAAAGAACTGAAAAGATTTTTGAAATCGGTCAATTGGTTGCTGAGATATTGTCATTTGGAAAATGGCAAGTGAAGTGAAAAAATGTTAAGAATTTAAGTTCATCAAAAGTCCAGACTGGTTGGTCCATATGTTTGTACAGTCTTTACAGTGATCAATATCAATTAAGTTATACTCATATGTGGCAGAATAAAAATTTTATAGAGCTTTATTGACCAATATTTAATAAATCAAAGAATTTTAATTTATGTGCTTAAAATACAAGTATTACTGTTTCTTATTATTTAAATGTGTATTTCTGTTAAAATTCATGTTGAAGCATCAAATATAAGTGCTTTAGAACTTGTGGTACTGCATAAAGATAAAAAATTCATATTGTTAAGAAAGTGTGTCACACTCCTGACAACCACATAAATGCAGTGTACTCAAAAATGTTTCACTAAGGCCGTTCCTGTTTGTCACAATTTAACAAAACATGACATAGGCTTCTAGTTGTTTTCATGTAAAGGATATGTTGACAGAATATTGCAATATGTGCATAATGTCACACTCCTGACAAATTTAGCTGACATTTTCTGAAGGCAGCTGCAGACAAATATAATTTCAATAGAGGTGACAATATTATAATTATTATAATAGTATAATTATTGCATCTAGAAACATAAATCTTAATGATACACAAAACAGTTCTTATGTACTATTTAATCTTTAAAGTCCTATAAATTTATAAAGCAAAGATGTATTGATTTTCTTGAGGTATTTTCTAATCTACCACGCTTGACTTAATAGCAAAAATTTTGATTAATTTTAATATAATATGCTTAATTTTATCAATATTTGATGCTAAATAAATGTACATTTTACTAAAACAACACTAAAACTTGTCTTACTCAAGCTTTTTGTAAAATAATGGTCTACAACAGTTTAAAGCTTTACCCTAACCACATTTTGTTTGTTATTTCATAGAAGTGTAAACAAAATCTGAAAGTTTTGACAATTTTCAGTTTATTCGAGTATACATGTACTGAAAAACCTGTCACAACAGCTACACAGCAGTGAAACAATGCAAATCTCAGCTAAAAAGCACCCCCCGGAAAATAGGGGGGGGGGGTCTTTTAGGAGGTACCCCCCCCCCCTTTTACCAGCAAAACTTCTTCCCAAACCACCATAAGTCCCCCTATAACCGCCCATGTTAATCTGCCCTCAGAAAAATGTTGTTTTACTATTTAGTTCTTAAAAAAGGATGTAATACACAACCAAAACAAGCTCACATTGTGTGCAATATGATTAAAAATATTTAAAACATAAATATGCATAAACTTTTAATATTAACAAGAGCCAGTCGGAAACGACTGCAAGCTCGACTATTCGAAGTCAGACATATTTAAGCACATTTTAAACTGGGCTTCATTTAAACTGGGAAGTAATTCAGGAGTTTATGACACCCAACACACACACATGAACAAAAGTTTCTTAATCTAAGTTAGGAAATCAATAAATTACACTTAATTTATTATTGTAGTTTTTTAAGAGTGTTTACACAACCCAGCCCATACACCCCTGATCCCACACTCATCAACCCACTATCCCTGCCCACCTTAAGTGATGTGGTGAGGTGTGGTGTAGTATAGTATGGTATGGTATGCTGGTTGCTGTTGTTGGTGGTGTTGGTGTAGTTGCTGTTGTTGGTATTGTTGTTGGTGTTGGTAGTGGTGGTGTTGTTGTTGTTGGTGGTAGTGTTGTTATGTTGGTGTTGTTGTTAGTGTTGTTAGTTGTTGGTGTTGTTGATGCTATTGTTGGTGTTGATGTTGGTGGTGGTGTTGTTGTTGGTGGTGTTTGTGTTGTTGGTGATGGTGTTGTTGGTGGACGTGTTTTTGTTTGTGGTGTTGTTTACGGTATAGTTGGTGGTGGTGTTGATGGTGGTGTTGTTGTTGTTCTTTGTGTTATTGTTGGTTGTCTTGTTGGTGTTGTTGTTGGTGGTGGTGGTAGTGGTGTTGTTGTTGTTGTTGGTGGTGGTGGGGGTGTTGTTGGTGGTGTTGTTGACAGTGTTGTTGGTGGAGTTGTTGTTGTTATTTGTGTTATTGTTGCTTCTGTTGTTTGTGTTGTTGTTGTTGGTGGTGGTGGTGGTGATGTTGTTGCTTTTGGCGGTGTTGTTGTTTGTGGTGTTGTTGTTGGTGCTGTTGTTATTGGTGATGGTGTTGTTGTTGGTGGTGGTGGTATTGTTGGTGGTGGTGGTGGTATGTGGTGGTGTGGAGGTGGTGGTGTGGTGGTGGTGTTGTTTGTAGTGGTGGTATGTGGTGGTGGTGAGGGTGATGGTGGTGTGGTGTGGTGGTGGTGTGGTGGTGGTGGTGGGGGGTGGTGTGGTGTGCTGGGGGTGGTATGGTGTGGTGTGGTATGTGGTTTTGTTGTGTTGTGTTGTGTTGTGTTGTGTGGTGTGGTATGGTATGGTATGGTATGGTATGGTATGGTATGGTATGGTATGGTATGGTATGGTATGGTATGGTATGGTATGGTATGGTATGGTATGGTATGGTATGGTATGGTTTGGTGTGGTGTGGTGTGGTGTGGTATGGTATGGTATGGTATGGTATGGTATGGTATGGTATGGTATGGTATGGTATGGTATGGTATCGTACCGTGCAGTGCAGTGCAGTGCAGTGCAGTGCAGTACAGTATAGTATAACCACTCAACACTTTCATCCAAAGTATGTTAAGTAAATCTGTTTTAAACCTTTTTCTATAGCATTACCTATGAAAAACACTAACACTGAAACTTTAACCATAATTTCTAAGTCTTAATTCTAATTTCAAAGTGAAAAAGGGCAAAAATTAAATAAAAAAAGCAAGGATGAGTTATGGGCCTTTGAACATCAACCTGATGTATGATAAAATAAAGGTATACAAAGTTTAAAAGTTGTGGTTTTAATAGAATGAAAGTTATGAGGTTTCACCATCTTGCACGTAAACTTAAACCTTAATTTCTAATTCTAAAAAGCGCAATAATTTGATAAAAATCAAAGAAAGAGTTATGGTTCTTGGCAAACATAGTCAGGGTCATGATAAAGAACAAATTTCAAAGTTGTAGTACAAAGAAGTATGAAAGTAACTAGCTTGCACGCAAACTTTAACCTTAAATTCTAAGTGAAAAAGGGCAATAATTTGATACAAATCAAAGAAAGAGTTATGGTTCTTGGCATACATAGTCAGGGTCATGATGGTGAACAAGTGTCTTTAGTTTCAAAGCTATAGTACAAGAAGTATGAAAGTAACTAGCTTGCATGCAAACTTTAACCAGAAATTTTTAGTTGAAAAAGGGCTATAATTTGATTAAAAATTAAAGAAAGAGTTATGGTTCTTGGAATACATAGTCGGGGTCATGATCGTAAACAAGTGTTGAAAGTTTCAAAGCTATAGTACAAGAAGTATTAAAGAAACTAGCTTGCACGTAAACTTTAACCTAAAATTCTAAGTCGAAAAAGTGCCATAATTTGATCAAAATGGAAGTAAGAGTTATGGTTCTTGGCATATCCACTCGGGATATGATAATGAACAAGTGCTGAAAGTTTCAAAGCTGTAGTATAAGAAGTATTGAAGTTATGTGTTTGTACAGTAGCTTGCACGCAAACTTTAACCTGAAATTCTAAGTCGAAAAAGGGCCATAATTTGAAAAAAAAATGGAAGTAAGAATAATGGTTCATGGCATATCCACTCAGGATATGATAATGACCAAGTGCTGAAAGTTTCAAAGCTGTAGTATAAAGAGTATGGAAGTTATGTGTTTGTACAGAAGCTTGCACGCAAACTTTAACCGAGAATTCTAAGTCGAAAAATGGCCATAATTTGATCAAAATGAAAGTTAGAGTTGTGGTTCTTGGCACACACACTTGGGATATGATGATGAACAAGTGTGCCAAGTTTCAAAGCTGTAGTATAAGTAGTATTGAAGTTATGTGTTTGTACAGTAGCTTGCACGCAAACTTTAACCTGAAATTCTAAGTCGAAAAAGGGCCATAATTTGATCAAAATGAAAGTTAGAGTTATGGTTCTTGGCACACACACTCGGGACATGATGATGAACAAGTGTGCCAAGTTTCAAAGCTGTAGCTATAGTAGTTTGTAAGATATAGGTATGTTGCATGCAAACTTTAACCAAAGCGGGACGGCGACGCCGACGCCAACGCCGACGCCGACGCCGACACCTAAGTGAGTAGAATAGCTCGACATATTCTTCGAATAGTCGAGCTAAAAACAAGAAAGAAGAAATATGAAAAATGGGGACATTTTTGGGGGCTATTTGACCAATTTCAAAATGAAAGTGGGGGCTATTTGATCAAAATGGGGACATTTTGACTTGGGGGCTATTTGACTTGGGGGCTATTTGACTAGGTTCCGTTAATATTATTATTATTTAGTTTATTATTATCACTAAGTATATAACATACATTGTTGAAGATTTATTTATTTATTTATTTATTTTGGTCCCTTTACGCAGATCGAAATAATGTATTTTTTGTCTATACAAAACATGGGATTATTAATTTTCTGAGACTTGCTCTCTCCCTCCCCCCCCCCCACCCTCCACATACACATTCAGATTGTTTACCGGAAGTCAGATATATATGTATGTATTTGTTATATTGTGTTATATTGTCCTTATTGTGTAATCAAGCACTTGGACGAAATAAACGATATGTTCTGTTCTGTTCTGTTTTAATATTATGTGTTTATTTCATAATCTGTACAAAAATGTTTGTGCCTGTTCGCTAGTTACAAAACAAACAAGATTTTAAGACAATTTAATGCAAATGCTTCCGATTAGCAGCAACCAAACTTACTTAACAATAAAAGAACAAGAAATTTCTTGTTTGATTATGTTGACAACATCTTGTCGTTTTAAATGTTGCTATATGAAAACTTGTTTGTTGTGCATAGAATACAGTAGTTATCACGATTTTTGTGGATGTTGACCAGTTTCCTTAAAAGGTACAGGGCTCTGAAGAACGGATCACACATTTCTGTAAGCTTTGAAAATGAAAACGTTTATATTGGAAACAAAATTTACTTACTGTTTTCTTTTTATTCTTCACATTCGAAGAGAATCACACATTTCTCAAACAGTATACCATGTAATAGATGAAGATATATTAGGATTGTACTTGGTTTACTTTATTATAAATATGACTAGACAGCTTACCGTTATCAGTGTGTGATTCATATCCGAGATCAGACATGCTTATCGCAGTCTCCGGACCGTTTTTGATGGCTGAAGGGGTCTGACGACCACCTAAAATCTCTCCGAGTCTACCCCACATCTTTATTTTCAAAACTTGCAATTGTTCTAAAATCAGTAAGCTGTGACCTGTACTTGTCGGGTGGCTAAAAATAAGTAAAAAGAGTTTTAAAACTCGAAATGGAGTTATTTAATAATCAGACATTTCTCAGAATCAAATTTCGGCGGTTTCCAGCATGGGAATTTATACTTTCAAGAAGAAAGGTCACCAGCAACAGTTTATGGTCAACGCTCAAGTCTTGGACAAGATGAGACAAGCGGACAGTCCTATCGCTAACATCAGTGGGGACGATGCGAGTTCGTCCGCTCGTAACGCCAGAGAAAAAATTTCCGAAGGTATGGACATTTTGTTGCATCGTCAAAAATGTATTAAGTTAGCTGACAGATCCGAGCATGGGTGGAGAGTGGTGCAAGAGTACGAGGCACATCCATTGGCGGAAGATTCGGATGACGAAAAGAAAATCTACCGGGCGCTAATCCAAGCAGACCGCAAAGTTCGTCAGGAGCGTCGCGCACGATCAAGACGTTTTGCGCCGTATACTTCAACAAAATCATCTACAGATACCCGTCCCAATACTCAGCAGACGTCAAACAGGAAACCAGGTTTATGCTTCAAATGCGGAAAGCCAGGGCATTGGAGGGCCGAGTGTCGTTTTGAAGTGGCGGCTGACAAGAATGGCAATGCGCAGATAAGTATCAGTTCTGGTTCAGTTCTAAAACATTATGATAATTCTGAAAATATCAGATGCCTGAAAATGGGTTCAGAAATCGAAAATAATAAGATTTTGATTTCACATGTCACAAACATGCATGATAAAGAAAAGCTATCAGAGCATATAGAGTCTCCAGTTGGTAGATTGCGTAGTTGCATTGAGCACTGGCAAATGGCAGAGCCAGGGGAACATATTTAAACAGTAATTTCAGAAGGTTAGAGGTTGCCTTTCAAAAACATACCACAGTCTGTTGAGCTTGAAAATAATCGCTCTGCTAGGGAAAATATCCATTTTGTCTCGAGCGAGATTCGAACACTTCTTGCTAAAGGCTGCATAATGGAAGTTGCAGAGACGCCGTATGTTGTTAACCCGTTAACGGTCGCATATAATAGGCATGGTAAACCGAGGCTTGTTTTAGATTGCCGACATATAAATCCAGATTTGTTTAAGTTCAAATTTTGCTATGAAAATCATGATTTAGCGAGACATATTTTTGCAAAAGGTGATTTCCTTAATACTTTTGATATTAAAGGGGCATACCATCATGTCATGATTTTTCCCGAACACACTACTTATTTAGGTTTTTCATGGACAGAGTCCGGCAAGAAACGATATTTTGTTTACAGAGTTTTGCCATTCGGTATTTCTACCATGTCTACTGCCGGATATACTAATTACTATTTAATAAGATATTAAGGGTAATTATCAAGAAATGGAGAGACTTAGGAATGAAAATTATCTTGTTTTTAGATGACGGTTTAGGGGGCGCTAATACCCTTGAAATTTCTAGAAAAAAAGCAATTTTGTTAGACAAGATTTAATTTATTTCGGTTTTCTGTTAGCAGAAGAAAAGTGTCAGTGGGAGCCTACACAGCAATCTATTTGGGTGGGCTATTTTTGGGATACATGCGAGGGACTGTTGAAAGTAACGGAAGATAGAATAGCTAGGGTTGAATCATTGTTAAACTTTTTTATCAACTCTTTTTGCAAGGGCATAGTTTTGTTTCCAGTCAAAAAATTAGCATGTTTGACCGGGCAGTTGATATCTATGATGAGCGTATTCGGCTCCGTAGTAAGGCTCAGAACTAGGAATTTATACGATTGTGTTAATAGCAGAGCAAGTTGGGACGCGCCAGTAAAAATTAGCAGCGGCGCTTTCGATGAGCTAATTTATTGGAAAGAAAATCTCAGAAATTTGAACCAATGTATGTTAGAATCTGCACATTGTGATGTGGCATACGTCTTTGGTGACGCAAGTGGATCTGGAAACTGTAGCTATGCCAACGTCTTTGTTGACGCAAGTAATTTGGGTTTTGGTGGTTATATACAAGGAGTCGCAAAAAGCGATACAGTAGGTTCTTGGTTAGAATGGTTAGAATCCGAGAGTAACCTAAGTTCCACATGGCGTGAGTTAGAATCCGTGTATAGAATAGTGCACTCTTTTGTACCAAAGTTGCAGGGAAAGAAAATTTTATTAAACACAGATAATAAAAATGCTTGTAGTGTGTTAAAGAATGGTAGTAACAAGCCTCATTTACATGACATTGCGCTAAAAGTAGATAAATTATGCACTGATAAACAAATAAGCTTTTAGCTTACTGGGCGGATTTTAACATCGGTTAAGGATTGGGTCCATTCATATGATATTATCAGTTTAGCATTTGGGTAGTATTTATGGTCCGCTTTAAAATCTTATATCTAATGGCGGATATTGACCTAACATTAAATACCACAACAAGCAATTAATATTAAAAGTTTGTTTTGATTTGCGTAAGTGTTAATTATTAACACCAATTTAGCATTTTGTTTTATTTTTCATACATCACCAGCCCTTTCTTTTTGATGTCCTAAACGCTCGTCTGGCCTTGCATATGGTGTTATGTTTTTTATTGGAGTATAGCAAAGACTAAATATTTCACGCGTTTCGATAGTAATAGCGTGAAATTATTGTCTATCGCGTTACGTATACATAAGGGTGACTAGTGGTCAGTTTGTGTATTGAAGCGTAACGCTAGCATGATGTGTTGTCTATAATGTGTAAAGAGGGTCATTCTACCAGACGACTTCACAGCGATGCGTTGTGCAATTGTTATTCGTTTTTGTTTAAATTCCTTTGCAATTTATTTGTACATAGTGTATTAGCATGAATGGAAGCATACGTCTTCGCAAAATATGAGGTCCAACATAAAGCATTCTGACATCTGACAAACGGACACAGGTTTCCACAAAATAATAAATAAAGATGGTTTTTCCTGGGCGAGTCGGGTTGCGCAGCGAGCCAATTTCATGTTTTGAAAACTTATTGCAAGTAGCTAAAATTTAAGTATATTGGCACAGACGTATGTTATCATAATTTAAAAAAAAATAGCAAGGCTTTTTCAAAACAATTCTTTTATCCATGGTTGTAAATTTTTGGATTTGAGAAAGTGTATATCAGTATTTTAAAATGTCGGTTGTATACATTTTTGTTTGTTGTTTAGCCAGCTCAAGCATAGTTATGTAATAGAAGAATGGCATTTTAATGCAGTTTTCTGAGTATATTTAATCGTTATCGTACATTTTCCTCTGCAAATCTCGAAATAAACGCTCCTTTGGCCTTGCATATGGTGTTATGTTTTTATTGGAGTATAGCAAAGACTAATAAAATAATAATAAATATAATAATAACAATAATAATCGAAATAACAGTAGCAATAACAGTAACAAAAAACAGAAACATAACCAACCTATTGAAAACAAAAACAACAACAGCAACAACAACAACAAAAAATGGATTCCAACACATTTCGTTCCGCCGTGCATGCATTCAGATAAATATAAATAAAATGTTTAGCCGTGTAAGGGAAAATTACTAGACATTCCGTTTTATTAAAAAAATAAAAAAAGGAAACTGAGCCGGCACTATTAATGGTTTTAAAAATCTAGATATATGTGTATATTATTAATTAACAAAGACTTTCGTTTAGGTGACAAAAATGTTCACCTACCTTTACTGCTGAACGATGTTCAAAACGATAAGACATTAGTACGAGCAATACATTGTAATTTTATCTCAGCACTTCGGACTTATTTGATATGCTAACAGAATTCTCACGATGAAATGATATGTTTGCTCATGTTTCTAGAGTTCAGTTGCTTTTTTGAGAGCACAATATTGAGTGGCTAGATAGTTGTAATCGAAAAAATAATCGAAATCTTCTTGTTAAGATTACTAGAGAGTCGTTGTCCTTATCTGGGAGTTAGATAAAATCACTTTACTACATAAAAAGTATAATGTAATACAAATCGAACATGTTAAAACGCTTTTGAAAACAAAAGATAGTAATATAGAATTAACCGACTGCCATGAACAATTCTTTGAACTTTAATGGATTATTTACCAAAAGTTTGAGTTTATATGCGCCTTTTCCCCATTTTCTTCCGCATGTGTTTGTCGTTGTTCGTATTTGCATTTTGTTTTTGTTTAAGGAGAAGTTATGCAAATTATGATATCGACCGAACGAATAATGTTAAGAGCAGCACAGACATTCAAGTTGGTATAAATGCCCTATAGTCTTTTCACTGAAGATATTGTAAGAGATTATACTCACTGTGGTCGAGTTGCATGAGCTCTATATGGAAACCATTATCACTCCGAGGCACTTAAAAGTTATACAGACAGATTTGACACTAAATGAATTCGGGAGGCATTTACTCTCTCGAGCGCTAGTCACATGAGGGAAGCATGGGAACGACGACTAGCTCTTCAAGAACCATTCCAGCGGCTGCGCCAACAAAATGGAGCATCAGTTCTAGTAATAAAACGGAATAATCTGTTTATAGTCATCAGGCGCAAGTTTCCGTGTGAACAATAACCTAGTAAAAAGTTGAATATGTATATAAGGAATCGCCACACTCACAAAACACAGTCTCCCAGGGGTGTGAATGACCGTAAAATACAACCAATAAGGGATGAAACGATAACGTATTGATTGAAAATACGGGAAGACATTTTACGGCCGCCACACAGCACAAACAAAACTACTGTGATTATGAAATGTGAAATTTGCATAATATTATCAGGAATCGCCACACTCACAAAACATAGTCGTCGTTTAGTGATTAGACTATAGCGCAAAATTATTACTTTTTGTATTTAACCCGGACTAAAACATTTTTCCCTCGAAACTCCACGTGCGTCTCTTCGGTTGGTCTGCATTTGTTAGCCATTTGTTAGCCAGAGGAACACTCTTTTTCAGTGACTCTGGAAAAGTAATACAGTAATAATCTTGTTGGTGTTTGTCCTAATTCTTTTATAGCCATTCATAGATTTTTGCCCTATGAACTGACACTACAAGCATGCTTTTACTTTACCTTACAAAACCTCTTGATATTGTTAATCATCTCTCCTTCTTGCTGTATTGACTGTTTAGTTAGGGTATGTTTCCTAGGGTTGCCTTTCTCTTGTTTATATCAGTTTTCATTCTTTAATTTAGTCTCAAAGCACGTATAATTTATTATCTTGTATTGCTTGTGAAGAGCATTGGTTGTTACATGTTAAGATGGTAAGATGATAAGGAACTGTGGCAGTAATTTGTCCTTCCATTAATGGCCATGAACCGGCTTGCGCAAACTAGCACGCAGTACAATCATATAATTTTCAATCGCTTTATATCCTTGTCTAGGTCAGACGTAAAAGTTTTGCGTGACAGTACAAGGCTGTCTTCGGGCATAAAACTTCTTATTATCAGCTGATGCATACTTCCTTTAAGAAGAATTATCTGATAATTAAATTTCAAAATAGTACCTTCATTATTTTAGAAGGTACTTAGTGAAGATTAACTCGATTTAGATATCTCAGGCAGAACAGATAACACGTAACCAATTTAATTTTGTGAAAATTACGAAACACTGTAAGCTTAGTTTTGCCTTAATTGTCATGTATTACGACTTTGAACTGTCTGGCTGGTCACTTTTTTATTTGTCATTAGGTAGTGTATGTTTGGTCTTTAATTACTATGTGAGAATTCGAGCATCGAATATTGTGTTAATAGTTGTTAGTTTAATAAGATACTGGTATGCTTATGTTAATTAATATCAATATTGAAAACGTCTAAAAGATCCAAAAGTACGGTAAGTCTAAAAAGGTTATTGTACAAATTGACATGAATTCACAACTAAGCAAATAACTTCATATCATAAGATTACCCGTCAATATGGTTAACTACAAAGTGTTATGCCCCAACGAAGTGGGAGGCAGATAGAGTTGTACACGTCCGTACATCCGTCCGTACGTCCGTCAGTACGTCTTTTCGTCCGTACGTACGTCGCCCAAATACTGGCATCAACTTCTTAATAACTATTGAGCGGATTTCTTTACAGCTCGCACAGATGATCAAGCAGGATGTGTGCTAGATGATCGTAAAGAAACGATTTTTCCAGCGACTTTTTTACCATAGTTATTGCCCTTTGTTACAAATGTTGTTGTAGCAGTGGGGGAATCAGTGTCCGAGGACACATTCTGAGTATTGTTTTCTTGAAATGATGATGAGTTGCGTCAATTCGAGCTAGAAGGCGTGGTCAAGCATTCCATGAAATATATTTATGTTGGTATATTTGTGGAGTTCTAAAGATCGCTTTTCATCTATTTATAAAAAAGGACTTCTGTGACAGAGTACATATATTTCTCAACCGATTGTGTAAACAGATATTTTATTTAAAACTCGGAAAATTGAAGGGAATTGCGTTTTCTCCTTATAATTTGATTCAAAGACTTTCGACAGGATGTTTAACAACACCCTCAACGACTCGAAAGATGATCACGTGCGTTACTCTTTGGCTTACGATGTTTGCATGGATTCCAGAGGTTTAAAATTTGGGAAAAGAACTTAGAAGCCCAATCCTGCCATCAAACTATTGCTGTTTTATATTCTAGGTGGTGCTCAGGCCCCGGTATCACAAAATAGTTCGAGTTGGATTTTAATCTCAACTCAAAGAAATTATTTTCTAATTTGTGACGATACAGTGCTAACTTGACTGATTAGGTTTTTAAAAGAAAAGTTTACATAGTATTTCTTATTTCCAATGCAGGTTTCAAAATATGTTATCTGAATAATCTGCTAAAAAATTAAAAAAGGTGTTTGAGTAAAAACTTAAAATCTGAGTTCGTACACAAACATTAATTCTAGAATATCTCAGTAAGATATAATGTTATTTGAAAAAAATTCCATGATAATAGGAAGATTTTATTTCATTTTTAGTGGTATTCCAAGTAAACAACCAATAATTACTCAGAATTCAAATAAATTTGTTTAGTAGAAAATTGAGTTTGAGCGTAAGATTGTTCGTGATACCGGACCCTGGTCTCGGAAAGATCATATGCCATTAGCTACTTTTGTAATGTGTGCATGACATTATAATCTTAACACCTTAACATATAGTAGTTTGCAGGTTAAATGATATATCATTAAAAATAATATAAAAAATAATTATCATATTCATTTGTTGATTTTCTGTAAAGAATTTAACTTATTCCCTTGTTGGTGTTCTTTCACCGTTTAAATCGCTAATTTTGTTTAAAGTTACTGAATTTGGAATGGCATGGTAAAACGTTTTGAACGTTTAAACTTTAATCTCATACTCGCCATTTTCTATTACCGCTTACCGTTACATTAAGGTAACCTATCCACATTTAACTTATTTTTTTATGTCCGTTGTTGTTCAGGAAGTGCTGTTTATTGCCAGTCATATATAATTACTCTTGAGTACTATTGTCGTTTGGTTTTATCTTTTCTTTCATGCCATGTCTGAGTATAAGGTTTTGTTATATTGTACGAATGATCATATGTGACTACTCTGTCATGTTCAACTCTAGCGAAAATAGCTTTTGCATAAGGATGGGTAACACACCTTTTAACACAAGCTGTTAAATGCTTACTTATTTCCTGTCTAAGGTTTTAGTAGAGGCAAGCACGGACTTGCCTGATTTTCACTGGAAATGAAACCATACAGAGGAGGAAGAAGTTTTTTATCTTTCTTTCTAATGACTGTTGTATGGTTTTTAGTAAGCTTTCAGACATGACATACATACAAAATTAACCTATTACAGAATTGAATATAGAATTAGCGATAATTATTTCCTCCTTTGTACATGTACGAGGGATGTTCAAATAATCAGCGGATAATGCTCACATGTTTTTTGTTTCAAATCTTACTTTTATGAAAAGTGAAGTTACTTTTAAATACAATAGCTTCTAACAAATGTCTGATGATTTCAATTGTTTCAAAATATTGTGAATTTGTAAAAAGGCGTTATAGGTTATCAATCTAAACGTAAGCCACTATAAGCTCCTTATGTTTTATATGTGTGTGTGATTTTGCATGCAACATTTTTGAGCTGATAGGTGGGTTGGAGTTATTTCACCAAGACAATTTGTATTTGTTAGTTCAAATAAGAACCTGTTGGGTCAAGTGTGAGGCTGGTGGGCCCTCAATCAAGTTTAAACCACCCAGCAGCAAATTGTTTTGCCACTGCCCGTTCCAAGGCGGTAGCCTATCGGGTTCTCACTTTCGTTAATTGTTTGTTGTGTCCTTTTTAGAAACTGATGATCGTATAATCATGCTCTCATCTACTTTCTGGCTTTTTGGGGAGGCTGTGTCTGCTGGATGTGACACTTTCTGATATGCTCAGTTCACTTTTTATTTTATCAAAATGCTCACATAAAGTTTATTAATAATACTATACACACTCCCAAAACTAAGGTAAATTGTGTTGTTAATTTAATAAATTTTTAATCGGCTGGGGCTACGAAATATTATATTTTAGTTATTTTAGGCGTCACTGCGCACAAATTTAGGCGCTACAGTATTTCTATTTCGTGCATAGACTAAAGATTAAAAGATTCTATTACTACCAAAGAAAAAGTGTGCGTTTCTTTAGTAATTACTTTTATTAAGGAATTATAATTTTAAATAGCAGTTCACAGGAAATACTAACAATCATAAAGTTAATGAATTTCTTTTTTTGTTACTTGAAAAAATAATGTTATATTTAGATTATATTCAATTTAGTCAAGAGTAATTATGTATGACTATTGAACACTATTAAATTAAGTAAGCACACCTTGCAAAAATGGTTTGGCAATATTAGAAAAAAAACAGCAGAAATTATAAACTTGTAAGTATACAATCCAAATACATGATCCTTATAAGTGTATAAGAATAAAAATAATACGTTTAGTACCTTTTTATAGCTTTTTGGAATGTTCGTTTTTACTCGTATTACAGTAGCGCTTTTTAAGATATTTTTTGACAAAATTACAAAAGAGAATTCGACTAGATGTTTTTTTTTTATTTGATAATTCATTTTTCTGATTTTCTCGACATATTGTGATTCAATCGAAACAGCTCCTTCGATGGTATGTAACAAGTTTCTGTCTAAAACCACGCGTATATTGCTGTTTTCTCCATAGCCCTATATTGTAACCTATTCTAAAGTGCCCATCATTTTCCCTTTTTTTTTACTTAGCACACTTGATTAAATGGTTGATTTCTGTTCATTTCTGTGCGAAGCGAAACAAATTAGCTGTCAAAGAGTGGGTGTTGGTGCCACGAGGTTGCAATGTTTGATACGAGTAGCCTTAAACATAGGCCTTAGACGTAATTTGTCATACCAATGATATTTATCGAGGTAAACGGGAGAATCCTGATAACATAGTCATCACTGCACGACACCGGGTACCTTAAATGCTATCAACGTAAGGCCGGTTTACGTCTTGTGATGTTGCCATTTTCTTATGAACACATGTATAGCAACAATTTTTATCAAATAAATGCAGAATTGCCAAATCTGCAAAATCGAGAAGTTTTATTGCATTTTGTACGTTTAAAATTGTGGTACTCATCATAGTTCCATAACACGGCATTGAGGTTGGATTCCCAGAGTTTGCAGCATTCGCTTAAGAAATAATAATACAATATTTAATTCAAATATACGACTGAGACTTTATATACACTTAACCAATGTTCTAACTACATCAATCATAATTTTTATACACGCACCGTGTAATCGGAGTTTATTCTTTCCCCTCTTCTTATTTAAATATAGATTCTATAGCGACTTTAACAATTCGAATCAAATCAATGATGCGATTTATTGGCTGTTTGATAGAAGAAGTGTCAGTAGATTTAGCTGTTTTCAGTATACTCTCTTGACACAAGCTTACGGTAAATTTTGTGAATTTTGGATTTACACTTTTCTCAACTAAATGCCCTAAGTGTATGAACGCAAGTGTGGATTTTGATTGCGATTTTAAAAAGAAGTAAAATGTTTTTCTAATTGTCTTTCAAATTTGAAAAGTATTCCAACTCCATGCGGAGAAATTGAACTTTTTTATGGGCGGTGTAGATAAAAGAAGGGAAGCAAGTAGTATACATTTAAAACGATATTGAATAGGCGTTATTTACCATGAAAAACAAATAAACCACTTATACACACGGTTTCAGAGCTATGGAGATAACGAGATATATTTCCCGACATAGTTTGCAATGGATGTGTGTGGAAATATCCATAATGGTATTCTTTCTGCTTTTAAATACATAAAAGTAGTCAAAGCGCCCTTGCAAATCATGCAAATTTCGAGTAACTTTAAAATTTATCAAATATTTTTAACAATCATATAAAGATGTTCTCTCGGACACAATATTCGAAAGATTCTACAAACATTGATGAACAGTTTTTGAATTTTGCATATGATATGAAGATTCCATAAACAATAACTGTCGACAGAAGGCAGGTGTCCACGTTTCTTCAGCCATGAGATTTTAGTGATGAATAGAAGCTGTTGCATAGAATATATAATTAAAAATATGACACAAACATTAATTTCTCCGCGTTATTACGTAAAAACCATCTGTAAATTCAAAAAGAAAGGCTACCAGCATGATGTTCTATAATATTATAAAAAAGAAATTGAATGAATAAAAGTTCTCCTTATCGGATTCGAACTCGAAGCCCAAAAGCATTATCCACTGCTCTATAACCTCGTGCCTGAAAATAAGCGGCTTTAACTAGCTTAATTGGTTGCTCATTTCTGTAAGGAAGTAACTACGAAAATTGGCTGCTTTTTGAGTGTGGCGATTCCTGATATGCATATATTACTTTTTTTAACTTGAAATGAAACAAATATCAATTATATTCAAAGGAACAGTTGTCTAAATACTAATAAAACTTTTACAAGGCCGTATTATTAGGTATTATGTTATATTTTAACGAACACTCCAAAGAAACTTTGTAAACGAAATCTTAAGAACAAAGAAACTTATATTTGACAAAACCGTGATTTATTTCGAGAGAAGTGTCCATTTATTTTAATAACTTCAAATTATTGAGAAAGTATATACGCACCCAAGTTCCGAAAAATGATAAATACTTTCATTATGATGTTTAAAAGCTTCACTAAAGTACTCAAGTCTAGACTAATAAAAATATACCTCTGTAGCAAGTAAATTTTTTGTATGCATAAAAATCAGTTTCCATATGGAGCCGTAATAATAGTAGTAATAACCATCAAACAAAAGACGAACGTGTGTGACTAGATATCAGCAGTAAATACATTATTTTGGAAAATGTTAGTATTTTTGGAAACATTGGGGGAAAAGTGAAACATGCATATCATGAATCGCCACTCAAAAAGCACAGCCTCCCCACGCAGCCAAAAAGAAGAGAGGAAAATATAGCACGGGTTTATAATAATATCAATTCCAAATAAGACACTACAAACAACGACAAAAACAGAACGCTTGGGGTTACCGTCTTGGTGGCACTGAGAGAGAGAGAGAGAGAGAGAGAGAGAGGGGGGGAGGAGATTGACAATTGTAATACACGCGGATTTGAAATGAATACTTTGAATTTAAAAATTACGCGATCTGAATTAAATAAAATGAATGTACTGAATAATGAATTTAAACAAGAATAAAAACTGTATTCAAATGAACCATGTACTTTGTTTGAAAAATAAAATCAACTATATGATCATGAATATGTTGAACGGCTGTAGGGTACACACATAATGGGGCTGTGTAACGATGACTTCCGGGGAAAGCGTGAAACGGGAAAACATGCTCTCAGTTAAAGTATTTCTCAATTTAAGAAACGTTTACAAATTTACAAAAAGATTGAAAATTTCAGTCGTGATGAGCATTATTAAAAATACACGGTCAACACTTTTCTCTTTACTATGTATGTTTTTATTGTATGTATACATTATCGTAGCTTGTTTATTCTTTACCCAGGGGTAAGTGGCGTAGGCAGGTATATAAATTTCCGCACCTGAACTGAACTCAAAGTGCAGTATTAATCAAACCAAGCCAATAATATTTTCTTATTTGTTGTGTTGGGTGACTTTCAAAGTTCCCTTTTCATCTATTTCATAGAACAGTAGCGTTGTTTGTCTTTTTATGCATTTTGGCGACTCTCCCCTGTTATCAGGTACGTCCTATAAAGGTCTTTAAGCACAATACTTATGAATGCTTATAGTAATGCTAAATATAACTTTTGTTTCAAAATTTCGGACAGTTTAAAGACGAGTGGTTTTAATTCCCCAGCTGATTTGGATTTGAATAATGTTCAATCACACAAATGATATAGTTTCTGCTTTTTAATTTTTGTTCTCTGATATTTGCAGGATTAATATTCCTATATCCCCTGTCAAAATTCTATTCCGTTCAGTTACGACCACTTGCTTTCTCGTTTAATGCAAACCTATTCCTTGTTCTGGGGACCATACGCCCCTGAATTTGAAATGGTATTAATCTGAAAATTCCGCATTGAAGGTTCAATCTTCATCGCCGTAATACTATGCACATCATCATTTTTGATGGATCGAAAGTGTACAATTTACTTGTATTAAGGTAGAGGGGCTAGGTGGCGTAAGCAAAAAAAGAGCAGTTCGGTAACTGTCCATAAACAGGCTAAATTAAACCGAGCCTGCAATATTTTCATTTTTGTCGTAACCTTTTCATCTATTGTAATACATAATTTTGTTCGGTCTCCCTTCATTTTCATAAATACTTAAGGTTCCTACGCAAAATAATATAATGTCTGAAGGTTTCCTTATAAAATTACTAACCATGGGGAATTGCTCATAACAATTGTGCACAACTGAGAATGAAAACCAACTAGCCGATGCCAAAATTATATATCCCATCATTGACTAAGAAAAATCTACTCGTGAAGCCAACATAACATTTATAAAAGCCATTGTTGCAATGTGTTTATCATAAAAGTTTCTGATGTTATGTAATTATAAAACGATTGTCTACAGACGTACAGAGTATAAATTATATGTTTATTCATAACAGGGACTTGAAAGTCACGGAATACACTGAAATGTTTCCAGTAGCAGAATGAACTGAATACTATTTATTTAAAATTGTACTAACGTATTCATTTACAGAACATAGCAAGTTGATTTAGCTAGTTATATTTGGATGTATATTTTATATTATTTAGTAATGCATGGACTTGGGTAATTAGGATCTTCAAGGATGGTCGAAATATCTATGGTTTGACTGGTGAAAATGTTTAAGGTTCAATCTATATAAAGATATTCACCAAGATAATTCTTTAGTTGCATTTTAGCCAAGTATCTGAACCGGTCTTCGACATTGTTCCAATCCGGCATGTTCTCAACATTGAATCCGGAATACTACTGTAATATTTCAGCTGAAGACATCATAAAATGGTCAAATATATCACGACATGACTTATAATTGTCAATTTTTTTTCCTGTTCATAACTATTCATTCAGTAAACATCATCATCAAATCTTGCTGCCAGAAGCCATCATACCGTTCAGATCATTTTTCTTGCCTGCCGATGGATTTTATATAAAATTAAAATTAGTTTCGCACTCATATCAATTGGTAAATAATTGTTTTCTCTTAAGATAAGTTACCAATACCTAAAGTACAAATATTATCACGTCCGAACTATTTATTGTAACATTTTTATCTTTTTACGGTAATAAGCCAATCCTAAATGTAAAATATTTCTTTATCTGTACATTCGGTGACTTTGTCTTCAAAGTCATGCACATAATCTTTTAATGTGCATTTAATTAGAAAAAAACACGATACTTTGTTAACTCTTAGATTTTTATAAATTTACGCACAGCGTGATATTGAGCATTAAATCTAAAACTGTTCTTATATCATGTAATACTATCGTTAAAGACTGGAAATACAAAACGGTAAATATTAAGCTTTTTTGGTATTAACAACAGCTATGTTTATCAAACGAATAACTCCTGATTCATTTAACAAGAAACATTGGACTTATCATGAAAACAAACCATTTCAAGAAAAACAAACACAGTTAATTAAAAAATAAAATAACAAATAACAATATAGAATAAAATCAGTACCAAAAATAAAAAAAGAAATTGTGTCTGAGAAAGCTTCCTTTGCCGAATAGGTATTGTTATAGATATGACAGTACGTAAAATGCACGCGACTTAATCTTCTTATCAAGAAACAAGCACTAACCAAATGACAAGCCTATTACAATAATAATTGAAACCAACACATACTTATATAATACACAGCCACATCGGGACAATAAAACCTTACACAATAAGAAATTAATGAGAAAAGTATATTATCTACGTGTTTTCTTTTAATTTGTTTTGCATGTCACGTCGCTTACTTTTAAAATTGTGAAAAGGGAACTTAGAAAGCCACCAAACACGACACAAGTATTGCAGGCTCGGTTTGATTGAGTCTGTTCATGGGCAGTAATGAAAATGCATATTACTTCCCACGCCGCCTAGCCCCGGGTTGAGCGCATCTCAATACTTACATAAAAAACAGTACAATTTTGATCCTTCCCAAACAATGGTATGCATAAGGCGGTGAACATGAAACCTTCAATGCGGTATTTCAAGATTAATACAATAACATGTTCAGCGGCGTATGGTCCAGAGACAAGAGAATGGGCGGAAATAAACAAAATAGAATTTTGACAGGGGACCTGAGAATATTGGCGTTGTCTGTTATAAACAGTATTAGTATTCTCAGATGCCCTGTCAAAATTCTATTTTGTCAAGTTTCGCCAACTGTTTTCACGTTAATCCTGCATATCACAGACAATGCCAAATGCTTTATAAAGGTAAAATATGCATATAAGGAATTGCCACATTCAGAAAAAAGTCAGCCTCCCCACACAGCCAAGAAGAAGAAGAGAGGATACCGGTTAATAAAATGATCAGTTTAAAAAAACAAAACAAAAACAAAGCAGTGAAGATAACGTATATCAGGGCTATCCGATCTTTTTGGGGTTGTCCCGATTAACTCATTCGGTTGCGTTGTTTTAATTGACAGAATAGGCACTGTCGCCGTTACGATTTGCTCCCAGGTAGAGGCAATATCATTTTATGAGTGGTAGCTGTGATAAGTTTTAAAGCAGTTCAAATCGACTTAAAAGATATAACTTTGTAATGCTGTAAAAACCAACGTGAGCGACATACCACAATTCGACCCCTTGTTATTATGGATAATAAGATGACACTTGATAATAAGATAAGATAATAAGATGGCATTTTATCAAGTATTTGACATAGAAAGGTCTTGAATTAAGTCTTTTTCTTCTCCGAAAATGCTTATCCGAACAGATCTTACAGACACAGGAATAACAGACATGTCTGGGCAATCAAGGACATACACCTATTTTGGAAGTTTTCTGGTTACTTACCTTATACGCTCTAGACATACTAACCTTATAGATTCCAAGTATTAGGAGGTTATTAACAGCGGTGTACTATATTAAGTCACGTTTAGACATCCCTGTCTTCTAACATGACCTCTTCAGCTGGATTTGGCATTGAAAACTTTTAAACAGAATATAACATTGATTTTCCAAGAATATAGATTTTTTACATTTCTTGAGATAAATTTTGCTTAAAGTGGAACGCGACATTTTCCGAATTTTCGAATTTCTTAATAAAATTTGGTATTGTATTTATGGACGATAACTCCAACATGAAGCCGCAAACCGGTTTTCGATGAATCAAATAGTTGTTTAGATATTTACCTTCAAATTAGCTATCAACGCCAGTTTTCTGCAGTGACGTCAACGACACTCGCCGAACACTTTTCAGAGCTGGCTGAAAATTGAGTTTTTTTAAATTTCATTTATTCTTTCACAGATAAATTGGCACTGAAAATATACCTTTCCGGTGGTATAAGATTTAACATATTGCGACAATCTTTGACAACGGTGTGTACCACCGTTTTAGGGGTTTTTTTTATTTCATTTATTCTTTCACAGATAAATTGGCGCTGAAAATATACCTGTCCGGTGATATAAGATTTAACATATTGCGACAAGCTTTGACAACGGTGTGTACCGTTAAACGCAGTTTTCACGTTAAAAATGACCTCATTTTTTGCCTTTTTTCTGTCGACTTTTTTAAAATTGTGAAAATTTCCCGAATTTAGTTTTAGTTTTTTTTGTTTCATAAAAAGTTTGAAAAAGTAATTCCAATCGAATAAGTGAATAACATTTGGGGGTCAACGACTAAGTTATTGTGCTATTACAATTTTAAGTACCCTTATCCCCTATTGAAAAAATACGTTATGTTTTGGACTTTTTAGAAAAAATATTACTTAATTATTAAAAACAAATCGCCAAAAGACACCACAGCGGAAGTTTTAATGAATAATCAAATAAAACTGACATCTAATCGATTTCTCTTTTGATATTTTGTCAAAAAATATCTTAAAAAACGCTATTGTACTACGGGTAAAAACGAACATTCCAAAAAGCTACAAAAAGGTATAATACTAAACGTCATTTATTTCTATTCGGACGTTACACTTATAATGATCATGTATTTGGATTGTATTCTAACAAGTTCATAAGTTCTGCTTTTTTTCTAATATTGTTAAAGCATTTTCGCAAAGAAGTGCTAACTTAATTTAATAGTATTCTTAATTACTAAAAAAAACGCACACTATTTCTTCGGTAGTTATAGACATTTGATTAAAACTGTTCAAATCTTTAGTCTATGCACGAAATAGAAATACTGTAGAAATAATGTAAAATGATGTAAAATTATATACTTTAAAATAAAAAATGATTTTTTAAAACACTGTTTGAAAGGTGATTTGTTGCACTTTAATGAAGTTGGTACTTTTCTTATTTTGGGTTGAAGATTTGTATACATTCTGGGGGTGATTATTTTGGTTTAAAATCCTGAGAGTATGAGTTGGTGAAGACCCCGATTTCTGGCCATTTTTGATTTGCCCAAGAGTGCTACTTTGCAAATCTGTTGTAGTTTTGGAAACAGTCGTGTAAACTAAATCATAGGAGGACCAAATCTTATAATGTAACTCGATGGGAAACTATTAAGTGGTCTCTAACATTGAACGATTGTTTGTGACAGTGAGAATCGCACACAGTGAAAAACGACAAAATAAGGGTGAAGGCCGCGGCGCGGAGGCATGTAATTCGCCCCTCGTTTTCTTGTTTTAATGTTCTTTCTCGGACACGGCTGCGATACATAAACTGACCTTCAACATGTGGTTCATGTACGTGTTTGCTTCTAGTCCGCCATCGACTGCTAAAAAAGTATAAGACCGGCGATTCCATGATTAAGTGCCGTGTCTGCGGTAATGCGCAATATGCAATTTCGCTGTCTCGACAGTCTACATAGAAAGGTACCTGGAAACGAAGCAGCATTAGACTACGAAAATTGCTGTAAAAATCGATTTCGAAAAACCCCCTGTAATCAAAAATTCGTTTAACCTTTCCTATAATATATATTTACGCTTTTTATCAAATTAGCAAACAGCGTAGATCCATATCAGCTGGCACATCCGATCTAATCGATTTCTTTTTTTTTGTCTCATCAGGATCTGCACTGTTAGCTTTTTGGTTAGAAATAACCCAATAAATCAAAAGCGAACAGTGTAGATCCTTAACCCGACCTGAATCTACAACGTTCGTTCATGCCATAAAGGCGTTTTTAAGGGGGAAAGGGTTAAGTGAAATTTAAAATTTGCAAAACTGCAAACAATTTCTAAAAATAGACCGCAAACTGTGTTAGCCTACGATTTTTGTTTTGTATTATAACAGCAGCTGCAACTGTGATGCAATGATTGAACATTGCATTGTTTCTTTTATTATTAATTAATAGATATTTCGCGTAATAAGAATTAGTTGTAATCAATTTACACAGATATACTGTTTATAGACTATTTTTCATCTTCCCCGAAAATACCTGCATCTAGTGTGTCAAAAAACGATTTGGAGCATCAAACTTTTCATTTCGAGTCAGTCGCAACATCGTGCCAAATGAAGCCAAATTACATGAATAAAGACAAATTTTGCAATGTTTATTTTATTACTTAGTATCATTTTATTTTGCGGGGACCAGTTTTCGCCCATAAGCCATAGTGATGCCATAAGTTTGCGAAGTTATATTACTCTCAAAAGCATGCATGATAAGCTTACACATGGTTAAATGTTACTGCACTTTTAATTCGCGCACGTAAATAAAACCCGCATTTAACATAATGATACGACAGTATCTACCGAGGTTGCTCATCCATCTCAGTTAGACTTATGACGAAGATTTAGCCGAAAAGCCGAGTTTAATAATACACAGCAAACGCTCATGAAATGTTGTAAGGAGTGATCTTTTTTCAGCAGACGCCTAACAATATGAGAAAATGCTTGAAATTGGCGAGAATTTGACATGTTTATTGAACTTGTTTAATGAATTTTAAGGCATTCGGCCAGGATTTATGGTATACCGGCCGATTTTAATGGTCCCGCAAATGACAGTTTGGAAATGAAGGCATCCCGGCCACAATTGCCTGTGGAATGCCCATGCTTCAAAATTATCGTGCAACATATGTTATGCACGCTGACAAAATAATACCAGAGGGAACGTTTCTTAACAATGTAAAACTCCAAAAATGTGAAATTATCGTGCGAATTAATAAGCCCTTAAAACAGCTCATGTTGTTTAAAAAATGTGTTATCTTTTTTTTGTTGTTCTTAAATGACCATAAGTCATTGTATTGCTGAAATATTGTAGAATTTAAATAAAGAGTCATAAATTTACAGGAACGTCACTTTACACGTTTTTTAAGGGGGAGAGGTGATGAACACGGCCATGGCACAATAACAAAGTCAGTGACCCCCAACTTTTATTCATTTATTCAATTGGAATTGCGTTTTTGAAACTTTTTAAGCAAAAAAGTCAAAATGTTAAATCGGGAATTTTTCACAATTTTGAAAAAGTCGACAGAAAAATGGCAAAACTCGACATCATTTTTAACGCGAAAACGGCGTTTAACGGTAAGCACTGTTGTCTAAACTGGTCTTAATGTGTCTTATCCATGACAGCATTCTTATATTGTAAATTATCGATTAATTTTGTATTCTTGTTTGTGTTGTTACAAATAAGTTTGAGGTTAGATAAAGGGCCTTATTTAAAGCATGGAGCGCATGTGTACTACCTTTAGTTGACCTCAGAATAAAACAGCGCATTAACACCGCAACGTTAAAAAGATACCAGTTTTGGATTTGTAATTCAAACCTTTCATGTTTTCATAACTTAGATGAACATTTTTGATTTTGCCTTTAGTAGTTTAACACATGTATTTTTATATTGCCTCTGCCGGTTTTAAGGATATGGTTTGTGAAAAGACTTTATTAAGTAGCAGATTTTATAATCAGTAATAGTTAGTTTTAATACAAGAAAATACTCGTACATCAAACATTGATATATCTCCTACCTTAGGTGTCTCTTTTATACGAACGATTTTATTCTAAGATCTCATTTTAAATCGTTGAGGACAAATCCATTTTTGGGCAAGAAAACGCTGCTCTTATTTAATGGTTACCGTATTTAAAAAAGTACCGCACTTCCATTCTTACCGTAATATGCACACACTCATTAAGAATGGCCAAAATTGGTACTCATGTTTCTAGTTGCATTTAAACCTGTACTTGTCGACTTGGGAAGATTTGTGAAGTTAGCGGCCTAGCGACCTGGCGGCGTTACTGCCCAATGTAACCGATCTATCTAACCGAGCATGCAATTTTGTCATATTTGTCGCGTTAGGTGGCTTTCAGAATTCTCTTTACAGTAACTTCACTGATTACTTTCTTTTTGAGTTTGTTGGTTTCATTTCAAATACTTTATTTTATTTATAAAGCCAGACGGTCTCTATTTAATTTTGATAGCTTTCAGTACTCACAATAAAAGACTGTCTGTGCCTCAAGAAACGTTATTTAGGTACCCTTATGGGCGTCTGATTGAATGTTCCATTTATGTAATTTAGTGAATAAGACTGCTGCAGATGATTTATCAACAGCCGCGAGCTAAGTCTGTGAACTTGGTATGGTGAGCCGGTCATAGACCTTGATTAACCCGACTGATTCTATTTCATTCCCAGACATAAATGCTGCCAAAATATTCTCACAGTAACAGACACAAAGTGACATAATTTATGAATTTTTTTCTAAAATGTTTCAGCTTGTCTTCTCCTACAAAGTCCTAAAACGTTAAAATTTTTAATATGCCATTGGTTTTGAGGTCACATCATGCATCAATGTCATTAAGCACTGATAATGTCATTCTGCTGTACGAAAGTAAAAGGTAACGCACGGATCTTCATGATCTTCAAGTACGATTAAAAAAAACAAAGAGTGCACAATAAGCACGTATCGGAATGCCTTTATGTTTATACGTACCAATTGTAACATAAATATTGCCCTGTATGGAAGAAAGTAATATAAACAAGACCTGACAAGTCTGTTATGTGTTATGTAGAACTATTCCGCTAGTAACGAGTTCAGCAAAGTTCTTATCAATATCCCCGCCAATACGACTCGTATAAATTTGGATATTGTTCAATCACCCCCAATTATATGCTTCCTGCTTTTTAAATTTTGCCTTTGGCGTTGTCTGTGATATGCAGGATTTATATTCTAAGATCCCCTCTCAAAATTCTATTCTGTTCAGTTCCGCCGATTGTTTTCTCGTTTAGGGCAAATGCATTCTTTTATCTGGGGAACATACGCCGCTGAAGATGGTATGGTATTAATCTGAAAATACGCATTGAAGGTTCCATGTTCACAGCCATATGCATACCATCGTTTGGGATGGATCAAAATTGTAAGTACTGTTTATTGGTGTAAATATTGAGTTGCGCTCAACTCGGGGCTGGACGGCGTGGGCAGTAATAGGCATTTCCATTACTGCCCATGAACAGGCTCAATCAAACCGAGCCTGCAATATTTTCATATTTGTTGTGGTCGAGGGCCTTCAAAGTTCCCTTTTCATCTTTATCAATCATCAAGTCCCTTTAGCACCGACTTCAGTCAAGTTCTTACCTATAATTTGGTACATCTTGCACCGAAATCAGCAAAGTTCTAATTCATCATCAGGTCCCTCTATCATCGACCTCAGAGAAATTCATACACCATGACACACTTAGCATAGAATTCAACAAACTTGCAGCTTTGTGCCAAATTGAAATTCAAGACCGTCTCACATTAACAAACATCACTTAATATGTTTTAGTATAATTAAATTGGCAATTTGAAACTTAACAGTAATAAATTATATTGTTTCATTTACTTCATGTGGAAAGATATGAAATATTGTTTAAATATAATTGTTGCATATTAAAAAAAGAAATATGCACATCAGGAATGGCCAAATCCAGACGACAAAGCCTTCTCACAAAAAGTAGAAAATAAAAAAATGAGCATGGGTAATAAACTGATAAATTTCAAAAAAGAGACTACAAACAATTAACGAAAATGAAAACCTGAGAACACTTTCAAACGTTCATCTAAATAAACGCTTTATTTTTGCTATTTTTCGCTCGAGTGCTTTATCAAGAGCTCCTTAAACGAAAGGAAAGAAGGTGTTTTTTCATAAAAACTTTCAAACTAGGAAGCTTGGAATCTATCTCATTAAGTTGTCCAGCAGGGTACAATTAAACTGGCTGACGTTCGGTCTACGAGTCATTTTGTAGATCAATGATACGTTTCTTACTTTCGGTAAACATGACACTACACCCATTAAGCATCATCTTTAGTCAAAATTTACGCTGCATTTCACAGAAAAAAGACTCAGTAATAATTGGTTCGAAGCTCTTAAGTGCCGGCATAGAACACGTAACGCTTATTTATATAACCTGATGTACATACATCAAGGAGAGAGTTTTTAGATGTTGGCAGATATACGTTTCGAGATTAAGAAGATCTAAGTGCACTTGTTTGAAAGAAAACCTTTTGGGGGAAAATACACGGCTGGACCTCGATATCGTTGTTTTCGTATATATTAATAACAAATTAGTTTAGCCTGGGAATTTTCCCATGAGATTATAACATAATTACATATCTATACATTTTATACCCTCATTGCTTCAAAGTAAGGGATAACCTTGTAAATTTCATAATTCTCCAAACAAAATGAAAATTGGGGGACATTTTACATCGCAATTGCCGAATCAAGCAGCATTGATGCATTATGAAAACACATGCATGCAACATCTAACACTATATCGCAGTATTTTGACGACTTGTTTAAATAAGGATTATAATCTTTTTCATTTTTATCCATAAAATTGAACCTTAAAGGGCAAATCTAAAACAAAAATACACCAGAAAAGCAAGCAAACTTTATGACGTAAATCTTTTTGTTGAAAAATAGATCTTAACCAATAATAAATGTAATTATACCAATTATTTTGATTTAAAGTTTGTAAATTTTCCATTTTAAGGTATTGCGCCTTTCGCCATTTCAGGCCTTGTGATTAACCCATCTACAGTTGATCATTATGCATACCTCTTTGGCTGCAAGACGGTGGCAGCGGTTTAAGAGTTTAAGAAGGTTAATGGGGAAATCTTTTCTTAAAAGAACCTAGAAGCTCGATTTGTTTCTTTTATCCCTGTCATCGTGTTCTTGCTGATTTTACTCCAGGTGCTCTGGTCTCGGTAAGATCATTGAGTACCCGCCCTTTGGCTTTGCAATGCTATAAGCTTCTTAAGTTTGATATGTGTGTGTGCTTTTGCATGCAACATTTTTGAGCCGATGGGTGGGTTGGAGTTATTTCACCAAGACAACTTGTAATTGTTTTGTGATACGAGAACCTGTTGGGGCAAGTGTGAGGTTGGTGCACCCTAGAACCTAGTTTAAACCCTCAGTGGCAATTTGTTTTGCCACTGACCGTTCCAAGGCGGTATCCCCAAAGGTTCTCTTGTTCGTTTGTTGTGTGTGGCGTCCTATTTGAATTTACATACTTACAACAAACATGCTCTCTCTCTCTTCCTCTCTTCTTTTTTGCTGCGTGGGGAGGCTGTGTTTTGTGAGTATGGCGATTCCTGATATGCATATATTACTTTTTTGCCATATGGAAAAAAATAAAAAAAAATAAAACTTTTCAAACGGCACAATGCAGTTCCATGAAACTTTGCACAAACCAATGATATTAATATATGATAAATTTACATACGCTAAGAAAAGTTAGAACAGTAAAGAAAAATAATTAGACCAAAAACAACTAAAATTCTGCCGGAATCCCATTACTTTCACGGGATGATTTAATCTATTATAGTTTGTTTTGTATTATTGTAAAAGATATTTGCTAATCTGATCGTATGTGTAATTTTTATGGAGCATAGATCTATAAATATTTGCCATTATTATTATAGTTTTGTCTATTCAGCTGTTAACATCACTGTACGGCATTGACGTATGTTTTGATATAGTTAATTTATTTAATTTATATGTTTACACTTTTTTCTATAAATTTGTGTATTCACCCACCATAGTGTAATGGCAACAAACATGTTCATGTTTTTCTGCCAATAAATATTTGAATCTTGAATCTCTATTTGATATTTATCACAAACACGAAACAACACTATACATCAATTTAAATGTCTTGATGAGTAATGAGTTACTGACAAACATACCTAAGGTCATTTGGTCTAAAAATGTATACAATGTGTGTTATTTGTAAATAACAACAATAGAAATATTGAGGATCAGTGGTACCCTTACCCATTTTTTATTTATTTGTTGTTTTATGTTGTTGATAAGGTTGAAAACGCTATAGCACAAGGTACAAAAAAGATAATCTGTGACACATACTTTGATAAGAAGTGTCAGATAGTAAAACAATTCACAAATATTTGTTAGAAACCTTATTTAAGTAAATATGAGAGTGAAAAGTTCAAAGCTTGTTTCAGAAAAATTTGAATTCATTGGAACAAAATGTTAAAAATTCAAAAAAAAATCTGTATTCATATACTTTATACCATTACTTGTGCAAAGTTTGATGAAAATGCATTGTGCCATCTGAGAGATTTTTTTATATTTTTCTGTTTTGTCTATGGCATAGCAATGGCGAATGTCGAACTACCTTAAGTCAGTGATGTCCTACTTTCAACATCTTAACGTGGTGATCGTTCACAGCTGTGTCGGTATCTAGAACACGTATCATTGTTAAAAGTTCAATGAACACAATCTCTGCATAACAAGTACCACACCTGTCAACCGGCAGAGCCAGGAGCGGACGGCACATCCAGGCGCAGACACGGTAAGTTTTTTCATAATTGACAGCGGTGTAAGTAATTATCATTTTCGCTAGTTTTGATTAACTCTTGGAAAGAAATATCGGTTGATTTTAAAAGCCAAGTGAATTCTGCACATATCCGTTGATTTCTAAAGTGGTTGAAGGGATAATAAACATTTTATCGCGATTTAAATACGGAAGTTTGTGATGAAATCTTGAAGTTCTGCGTTTTATAGCAAAATGCTCCATAGATCTGAAAATCTGCATAAATCTGTAAGCACTATTAGAAAATTTAATCATTCCCCTAGGAATATGTTAATTATTAGCACAAACAGACTTTTAACAAATTCGCGAAGGCTTGGTGAATAGAGCTGGGGTATAGAAATGGGCGGGTCCATGGAGCAGAAAGCGAATATATTGGCGGGGACCAGGAGCAGATATAATCGAGTACGGAAAATCGTTTGATGTATTGTTTTGACACTATTCTACATTCTCAATAATAAAAATTTGTTGACATACAGAGATAGTATTGTCCGTCCGTATGTCTGTTCATGTCGCAAAGTATACAGAAACCATTTCTAAAGGGGTTTGGTAAGCTTGTTATGCATGAACTCTCTTAAGTTAACTGAATTATCGCTGGTTAAAAATTTGTCACACTGTTGTTGATCGTTCACAGGATAAAGCACATCAAAACACCGAAAACGAAAGTTAATGACTGATTTTAACTTCACCCAGGGTAATGTTTAAACTAATTTCACCGTCATTACTTTATCAATTTCTCTAAACTTTACAAAATTGTGAAGCTAACTTTACCTGTTTTTTTAAAGCAGTATTTGCTTTTTTTTCAGCACGTTGTGTTCTGGTAAAGTGCGATAAGTGGAGTTCTTGAAATTTGCGAATTATGTTAATATTTTCTTATATAAAGCTCAAAAACGCATCTGTTGTCTCAAAATCAATTGGGAATTATAAAGAATTTCTTCCATGTCAACATCTTTTTATTGTTTGATATTTTATATTAGTTTATAGTGCAAAGAAAAAACCATAAAAATCTCGTTAAAGAAATGCGCCAGCTTTAAAAGCCAGTAATATAGTCTTTTCCATAGAATGAAAACTCGTGCTTAACTGGTAAAGGCAAATATGTTACCAAAGATAATTTACATACGTTTGTTTTTAAATGGTCCTTAGGCCGGCCGGATAAAAATGATAAATAAAGTTTGGAATGAACTAAGGTTTTACATTGTTCTTTTAAGTTATGGTCACGTATCAAAAGTGGTAAAGACGGACGGAAACGGAGTTTTAACATTACTATTTATGTCACGTATAATTTGAATTGTTAAATTAAACACGTTTATTCTTACAAAATACTAAAATGTTTTACTTCACGCTTGGTCTTAAAATACAAATACCAATAGTAATACCCAGCTTCATGCTCACTGCTTTCGACACTAAACGCAATACCTTAATCAGTGTATGTGTATGCTCGGGTACTGAAGTTTAGTTTTTCAGAAAATGGATTCGTTACCTACTTTAAACCGTACACTCGCAAACAATTTTTCATTTACACTCCGTACATAACTTAGCTAGACACTGCACACAAGGCATGGCCGTTTTTCGCAAATGTGTTATAGTTGCTCGAGTTGGTGAATGCCGGCTTTAATACAAGTGGAAGAAAGTCTATATTTTATAAATCCAGATTTAGAGACAGAAAATGCGTTTTGGGCTTCATTATTGGAAATTATCAACATAGTTCGTAAATGTGAACAACTAGGCTACACTTCATCGCAAATTTAACCAAAACTAAAAACTACCCACAGTGCAGAAAAAATCAAATACTTCTAAAAACATATTTAGCGTCATCAATATTGGTTTGTTTACATAAATCGATAAAGAAATGATGGTGAAATAAGTTGAAACATTACCTGGGGTAATCTGGTCGTCAGCCATTCAACTTTCGTTTTCGGAACAGAACATATATTGTATCTATAAAAGTTAAAAAAATCTCTGGAAATTAGAAGAAAGGTATTCCCAGAAGAAGTTCGATAACTAATGGTTAAATCTTTATTTTAAATCAATGAAGAACGTTTTTTTCTTCCGTGGGAAGAGATATAGTGTACAGAGGTAGTCAAAATTAAGTCCAGAGCTTATTTTTTACGTTTCGACTAAAGCTGATAATACCCAAGCGTGTTTTGATCTCATTCCCCTCACTGACGAAATGATGGCTAACCATGTTATAAGGACTCAGACAGGTAAATAATTCAATGTTTAATGAAGTTCACAATTTCAAAATGCGTCATAGTTTGAAGCCGTTAAAATGATCCAGTTGCAAACATTATACTAAGGCTTATACTGATTAAATAGCGATAATTCAATTGACTAATGATAGTTCATGCATCACAAGCTTACATAACTCCTCTAGAAATGATTTCTGTATACTTTATGACATGAACAGACATACGGACGGACAATACTATCATTGTATCTTAACAAAATTTTATTATTGAGGACGTAGAATAGTGTCAAAACAATACATCAAACGATTTTCCGTGCTCGATTAGATCTGCTCCTGGTCCCCGCCAATAAATTCGCTTTCTGCTCCATGGACCCGCCCATTTCTATACCCCAGCTCTATTCACTAACCCCTGGTGAATTTGTAAAAAGTCTGTTTGTGCTAATATTTGACATATTGCCAGGGGAATGATTAAATTTTCCAATAGTGCTTACAGATTTATGCAGGTTTTCATAACCATGGAGAAGTTTGCTATAAAACGCAAAACTTCAAGATTTTATCACAAACTTCCGTATTAAAATCGCTATAAAATGTTTATTTTCCCTTCTACCACTTGAGAATTCAACGAATATGTGCAAAATTCATCTGACTTTTCAAATCAGCCGATATTTGTTTCCAAGAGTTAATCAAAACTAGCAAAAATGATAATTACTTACACCGCTGTCAATTATGAAAAAACTTACCGTGTCTGCGCCTGAATGTGCCGTCCGCTCCTGGCTCTGCCGGTTGACGGGTGTGAGTACACTCTGCATGCTTGGTGATAAAGCCACTTTCCTAAACACATGTTGCCCTGCGTAGGCTGGGTTTTCAAACACGCAATTGAGATACTAAAGTACAATCCGATCGTCTGATATTTTTGTTATAAACATTACCATGAATCCAAATGTTAATTGATCATTCCGCAATACAGTTTTGAAAATTAAACATAAGTGCTTTTAAAACGTTCGTTTTATATGAAATCTTACAAAGGTCGTTAAAGTATTGTTGAAAATGTCTATGGAACTGTTTGAAAATGTGGTTCAAATATGTACAAGTTTTAGGATTATTGTTATTTTTATGCTATATTTATACTTGACAAGGCTATCGCATGTACAAGGAAACAATGGCATCAACAGAAATTTTATTTAAATAAATAATCATTACTGTATTTACCCATATTTTAGAAAATACATTTATTTTGTATTAGGAATAGGTTGTTATCACACATAAGCTTTTTCCCTTTAAAACAAACATTAAACCAACCATGCATGGAAATTATTAAATTAAAAATAATCAAAACGTAATATTTATCGCATACATCAGGAAGGTTTATACACCCTGGCTAACCTGGTACGCTTCGCGAACGGCACTACGCCGCGATCACGGCATATGCAACGCTTTTAACCTGCATAACCGGTGTCAATGTAGGAGATTTTGTGGGATAAGGTAAGAAAATCGCAGAGTTTTTTGTTAGATATTAAAATAATACTGAAACCAATAGGCCTGTACGGCTGTCAAATCATGACTTTTTAAGATTCTAGTCTTCCCTGTGTCCAGAATACAGTAGTTTGCTCAATCATTCGTGAAAATAAACCTCTCTGTGCTGCAAAAGTTGTAATTTTCCTGTTAAAATGAATTTTTCTTGAGCTAAACTAAAGTTTAGCGAAGAATTTAGATTGCATAAAAATTGTCTGTATTTGAGGACACTGCTGTGTAAAATTTGAGTATGTTTTATCTATATTTCTTTTGCTTCTTGCAAAAAATGAGAGGCCATGCACCGTACACCGGCACTTGATTTTTGCTACGCTGCGTATCACGGCATTTTATACGATGCTTTTATTAAAATATACTTTAGATGTCGAAATATTAAAATGTTTCTTCACATCTAATATAGTTGTAGATTGCTGTGTTGGTGTACATTGCCAAACAGAGTTTGATAAAACTTCTTCGATCAACAAGCAGGGGCAGATTCAAAGGGTGTTATTTTGAGTTGCTCAAGCCCCTTTTTGCGCATCAATATTTAGTTTCATGGGGATTATGGCTAAAAAGTTGGTATTATCACATAACTTCCCTGTTACTGACTCAAACGAACTTCTTTTACTGAAAGCTTTGATCCGACCCTGAACAAAACTAGCAAAGTATTTCACGCAATACAGGAGTCCGCTACCGTAACCCCCCCCCCCCCATAAATAATTCGTGAAATATTTGTGATTATGCTTACTTAATAACAATATTTAATTTTTCATGGGGATTATGGCCAAAAAGTTGGAATTATCACATAACTAATCACATACCATAAGACTGACACAATCGAACCCTTTTTTTGAAAATCTTTCATCCAACCCTGAACAAGGCTATCAGAGTATTGTACGCAAAACAGGGGTGAAACCGCAATCAATAATATGTGAAAGATAGTTAATGAATATTCCAAATAACTGACTTGACCTTTGACCTGTGGTGAAAAATGAAATAATGTTCATAGTGCTGTAATCACTTTACATCAAATATGTATACCAAGTATCATCAATTTATCTTGTTTACTTTACTTTATGAGTTATTGAAATATAAAGATCACTGGTGAAAATAAAAGGCCGTGCATTATTTTCGTATAGCCATTTAAATGAATGATCTTGACTACTTCTAAAGTTATAAAAGAATTTTTTTTTTCTTATTTATGTATACCTGACCTTAGACCTTTGATGAAAAATGATCCTGCATATCATACACTTGGTACATTTTGTACACAGATTAAAGTGATTACACCATAATGTATTTCATTATTTTTTTTAAAGTGATTACACCATAATGTTTCATTTTTCAACACGTCAATAAACATAATTAGCACAGTCACATTACGAAACAATACGTCAAACCTAGGCAAAATTTCAACAAAATGGCATTTTCAATACCAATCATATTTAGTATAAACAACAACATATCCAAAATTGGACAAAATCGGACCACGCATAATCCCTTAATTAGTATATTAAAAATAAGACAAGTTGAACGCAAAAATATAACATAAACCAATGTCTTTTTGTAAAACTCTGCATTCTTTTCAATACGATCTTTCAAAATCTTGTCTTTAAACCGACTTCTATAAATGATTTTTGTCAATAAACATTGATATATTCGGTCATTGTACTTGTAATAGAAAAGTTTGAAACGATGCTTAATGTTAATTTGCCACACACACACACCACTGATTCTTAACAATGGTTAGATTTTTATGATTCAGTTTCACTTTTATTGAAACAATCAACGTCAGATAAATCTATCTTTCACAAACTATTGATTGGTGTTTTCATCGGTAGCGGACTCGGGTATTGCGTGAAATACTCTGCTAGGTTTGTTCATGGTCGGATCAAAGATTTCCACAAAAGAAGTTCGTTTGGGTCAGTCACGGGGTAGTTATGTGATAATTCCAACTTTCTGACCATAATCACCATTAAAATTAAATATTGATATGCCAAAAGGGGGTTTGAGCAACCCCAAAGAACACCCTCCGGATCCGCTCATGCTTGTTGATGGAAGAATTTTTAAGAATATCAATATTGCAATGTACACCAACACAACAAAACTACAACTCAATTAAATGTGAAGGAACAGTAAAAGATTTTGACAACCAAAGTATATTTTTATACCAGCATCGAATAAAATGCCGTGATACGCAGCGTAGCAAAAATCAAGTGCCGGTGTACGGTGCGTGATCTCATTTTTTTGGCAAGAAGCAAGTAAAATATAGATAAAACACACACAAATTTTACACTGCGTTGTCCTCCAATAGAGACAATTTTTTTTTGCAGTCATAATTCTTCACAAAACTTTAGTTTAGCTCAAGAAAAATACATTTTAACAGGAAAAGTACAACTTTTGCAGCACAGAGGGGTCCATTTTCACGAATGATTAAGCAAACTACTGTATTCAGGACACAGGGAAGACTAGAATCATAAATAGTCATGATTTGACAGCCGTACAGGCATATTGGTTTGAGTATTATTTTAATATCTAACCAAAAACTCTGCGATTTTCTTACCTTACCCCACACAATCTCCTACATTGACACCGGTTATGCCGGTTAAAAGCGTTGCATATGCCGTGATCGCGGCGTAGTGCCGTTCGCGAAGCGTACCAGGTTAGCCAGGGTGTTATAATGACGTTGGATAATTATACACTTGGTTCTGACATTTATATATGCTTCAATTTTGGTCAAAACATTCGAATCACAATCCTAACGATACGATAATAAATGTTGGATCAATGTTTGGTGTTTACTTTGTTTTACTTAATTAACATCTTCGAGTGTAATTTCCTCAGTGAAGTGTTTGAAAACCGTTAGCGGTTTAAAATAAACAGCATGTAGTTTTTTGTGCAGAATTACTTCAGTTGATTAAATTCTTTGATTGAATGGAAATTCTGCTTTAAGCGCATCGAAAATAGGCTAAAATAAAACTAAAATATAATTTCTTTAATACTGGGAAGGTTACAAAAAGGATAAAACTTTAAGAGAAATGTCGTATTGAAAATTGTTAAAATTAATGTTAGCATTTATACATTCATGAAAATTTTAGCTTAAAACTGTCATTAAACATAAAGATTTGCTATATCATTGATTAAACCAAACATATATTTCGATTTTAATTCATTTTACAGGCTCCAAGCAGAATATTTTCATTCATGGCTATACCATTAGTCTAAGAGGACATGCTTATTTCATAATTATTTCCTTAAATAAATTGCTATTTCTGCTTCGCAATTTACACATCTGGCAACATCAGGGTTGATATTCATTATTTTAACACATTAATAATAAAATACCTTTTATTTAAAGATTTATTGTTGAATTTGTTGCAATGGAACATAGTCGATGACGATAAACAGACGATGCGGAGGTCATACTACTGAAACAAAGCTTACATCGCAGTTATCCATTTGAACTGTTAGGAGAAGTAGAGTAGTCACTGTTACTAAATACACTAACATAATTGGCATACATTGTCTGGCGTTTAAGTTTTTAAAACTTCGCTACGGCTATTAGGCATCACGCCGAGAGCACGGAATGCAGAAGCTGAATCAAATTTGGCAATAAATCGCAGCAATTTATAGCACCTTATAAAGTGTTTCTCAACAAAATAGTTTCCAGAGTATATCTTAAGGCGATCCTAAATATAGCAGATTTTGTAGTTTTCCTTAATAATTATAAAAATTTGTACATGCTAGTAGCCATTTCTGGGTATTTTTGATTATGTATTTTAAGTACAATCGCTTTTCAATCTCAACTCTGAAGGGCATTCCTCAGTCGTCGCTGAACAGCAATAAAATGAAAATTATCAACATCTCTCGACAAAATGCAGTTTAATCAAACATTGTACAAATAAATGTTATCAATATATCGTTATGCTGCTACTGAAATTCGACCTATCCAACAAAGAACTTCGTTTTAAATCCTAAAATGAATACTACGTATGATGCTTTATTTTACATTCCTTTTGAAATATTAAGAATATAAAGAACAGAGAGGTAACTAAAGCTTTATATTACATTTAAGGGATTGCCACACTCCTCCCAACTTTATTCATCGATAAAAAGAAAATTATCAAAATCTCAATAATGGCAAAATGCCGTTCAATTAAACTTTGCACAATTGAATGTTACTACTGAATCTTTATTTTCCATACAGTAGGACTCGTTAGAAAAGTAAAGAAAAAAAGCTAGACCTAAAAATTCCTTAAAATTCTATTTACATAAATTCACAATAACTAAGCGATACAAAACATAATTTTAAATTCCCACGTGAGCGCAATGATACTGACAAGAAAATGTTGTATACTTTGTAAACAAATTTCAACTACTACAAGAGAAATCAGTGATTGTCATCGGTTTACGCGACCAGGAAGCGACCAGAACAATGAAGGTCAAACACACTTTTACTAATATCTCCTAAAGTTTACATATGTAAGTCACGAGGACACAATAAATTGTTGTCAGTATCATATTACTCATGTGGGCATTTTAAAATGATGTTTTGTGTTGTTTAGTTTTTGTGAATTTATGTTAATAGAAATTTAGGGAATTTTCAGATCTCGCTATTTTCCTTGACTTTTCTAACGTGTCTTACCACCTGCAAAATAAAGATACATTAATAACATACATTTGTGCAAAGTTTTGTTTAACGGCATTTTCCGTTATTGAGATTTTGATAATTTTCTTTTTATCGATGAACAAAGTTGGGAGGAGTGTGGCAATCCCTTAAAGTTTAAATTACATTTTAAGTTAAAAATCCAACAATGAGTTAGATTCTATATGATGCTGGAAAAAATGTTGTGTTTTTTTTGTCGTATAATCCTTTGAAAATGAGATATTTAAGTTGAGTTTGACATTTGTTTTACATTTACTTTGGCTACAGCACAACCTTGCTTATAAACACACCTCGGACTGGACAGAAGTGGTCTGTACAGTGGAGTCGTCAAATAGTGCAAAACTGTAATTGATATTGAAATTGCGGTCTTATTATCGAAGTGGTCTTAACGAGGGGTTCTACTGGATACTCTATTGAAACTCTTTAAAACGACACAAGGTAGTGTTTGTCAGCATCATATTTCTCATGTTGGCTTCTAAACAATGTTTACTGTTCGGATGAAATATAATTTTAAGTTTATTTGTAGGTTAACAGAACTTAGACATAAAATATTCAAATTAAATACAGACCGTTATAAAACGCGGCACTTTCAGCACATGGACACATTTATAAATTAGGTACATTGTAAATTGTCAAGATTTTTATTTTTTCACCTACCCGTTCACTTTTGTAGCATACAAGTCTCCTAATTTAGTTTTTTGAAGAATTTATATCCTAATTAACCTACATCTTGTCATCTGGTAGAAAAGGGAAGTGTGTTCACAAATGTTTACTGATTAAAACAGTGTTTCTATATAACCGGTGTATATTGACAATGAAAACCAACAATCCTATGTCGGAATTTCATTAATGATCTTGAAATTCATACTTGAGACAAAGTTATAAAACATACGTTATCTTATAATCGTTTTTACTGTGTGACTCTAATCTATATCTATCTAAGTAATTATTATTAGTTATTGCTAATGAAGAATAATTTTCATGCTTATTTAACTTTACTAGCTTTTTCTAATAAATAAAGATCAGTTGGCAATGTTTACATGTAAACAAAACTGTTGTTATCATCGTATATTATAAAGTAGACTAACCATAAGCTGAGATGTCAGAAGCGCTTATACTAAGTATCTTATTTTGCAAAATGCAAAAAGGTACGATCGTGGGTTCGATTCATCTTAAATCTCTTTTCGTAAAACACTCTTTTATGCAAATTTTTGATTCTACTCATTCCTCTAGACGGGGCAAATAATCCAAGGATGTAAAGAAATCTAACTTTAATTGTTAAGTCCCTTTGTAATGCAATGACAACGAACCTTAAACAATAAAATTATTAATCAAAAATGGATAAAATATTTTATGGTCTTATTGTTGAATAATATGTTCTGTAACATTAATAAAATTTACCGAAATCTTGTCATGTGGGAGAAAAGGAAAGTGTGTTCACAAATGTTTACTGATTAAAACAATGTTTCTACATAACCGGTTTATATTTACAATGAAAACCAACAATCCGATGTCGAAATTCCATTTATGATCTTCATACTTGAGACAAAGTTATAAACATTCGTTATCTTAAAATCGTTCTTACTGTGTGACTCGTATCTATATCTATGTAATTTCGGTAATAACTTTTTAATTTTACTTAGATGTATTAAGCAAGTTTTAAATAAGTCATTGTAACACTGAATCTGAGTTATTATCAATTTTGATATGACTCATACCTAGCAGATAGCTAATGCATAATAATTCTCATGCTTATTTAACTACGTTCACTAGCTATATGTTAATAATTGACAATAAAGGCATATCAATAAAATAGTCAAGTATCGATATTTAGAAACAGCCAAACACAGAAATACATCTTCTTTACACGTTCAAATCGTTGAGAGGGAAGAAGAGCATTTTACTTAAAACACACCACCAAACTTAACGAATGTGAATGAGGGCAAGATTGTTTTCTAGTTTGTCACTGTGGGAGTAAAGGATCTGTGATACATTAACCTCACGCTTTCCCATTAAGCTTCTCATTCTAACAATGCATATGTCGTCTTGTTTCATAAACTCCAACCTAACAGTCAACTCGACAACGTTCCATGCTACAGCTCAAAAGCATATATAAGAAAGGAAGTTAATGCAGTTAAAAAAGTGAAATATGCATATCAGGAATGGCCACATCCAGCAGACACAGCCTCCCCACACAGCCAAAAGGTAGAGAGGAAAAAAGAGCATGGTTTTACAATAATCAGTTTCAAAATGGACGCCACAAACAAATAACGAAAGTGAGAACCCGAGGGGTTACAGCCTTGGAACGGTCAGTGGGAAAATAATTTGCCACTGGGGGTTTAAACCAGGTTCTAGGGTGCACTAACCTCACACTTTCACACTTGCCCCAACAGGTTCTTGTATCACAAAACAAGTACAAGTTGTCTTGGTGAAATAACTCCAACCCACCCATCGGCTCAACAATGTTGCATACAAAAGCACACAAACATATACAAAAATAAGTATCTAATAGCATTGTAAAGCCAAAGGGTAGGTACTCAATGATCTAACCGAGACCAACGCACCTGGAGTAAAATCAGCGAGAACACAAAGACAGGGACAAAAGAAACGAATCGAGATTGTAGGTTCATTTAAGAAAAGATTTCCTCATAAACCTTCATATACTGCTATGTTATGCAACGATTGCATTTATTGAAATCTTTAACATCGTGCCTAGGACTAGCAGAGCGAAGAAACTTAGAAAATAGACATATAAAAACATAACGTGTGTATAATACAATAACAACAAACACTTCGTTTGCATTAATAGAAAATTAGGAGTTTTGAAAGCCAACGGACACAACAACTCATCAAAAGTTTCATTGAGACTATTCGTGAGCGGTCATGGAAATTAATATTACTATCCATGCCACCTAGCCTCGGGTTGAGGGCAACTCAATTTACACAAATATATGTATTGTGCTCAACGGCTGTCAGCACAATACACTGATTGAATGTACGAGGATACTTTTTACAGCTGCCACACGGCACAAACGAGGCAATTTAGCCAAAGCGTAGGTAATCAATGACTTTTAATGAGTTTGGATAAGTATATATAGTACCTTAATCGAAATAAATAAGAACTTTTTATAATAACAAGAAGAATATGTGTTTATGCCTTGTCTTATTAGATTAAATGTACCTTAAATATAAGACTGTCTTCACTAAAGGAAACCTTATTCAGATCCTGGGGCAGTTGTCTGACCGAATGTTCTATTTAATTTTTCATTCTTGGATGACATCTATTTAGATGAATAATTAACAGCCATGAGCAACGTCTACGAGCTCGATATAGAACACCTACCCTAGACCAAATTTAACACAACTTATTGTGTTAGGTCACACATATTCTGCTGCGAAAATACAATTTGAAATAATTGTATTTAAGAAGTTCATGAAAATAGTTTTTTTCTTGACATTTCACTGTTTAACCAATAAATGTGTTTCGAACATAATTATACCATGAACCTTTCGATTTTGTCAACTTGAAGCAACAATAACATCAATAAAACAAAGTCTTTTATAAAATCATTTAGCTGAAAGAAAGAGACAGTATCAATCTGTTACTGGAACAGGTCAGTAACAAGGGTTTCACAATAAGTTGCACCACTATTTCATAAAAAATGAAAAGGTGTTATTCGAGCACAATAGTAGATCAGTATAAAATTTAAGCTGTAAACGTTTCATATTTCCGGCGTTAGCTGACTTCGCTGGCTTCTGAAATGTTTTATCAAGTATTGTAAATTATACGCGTATTCGATTATTATGTAGAGGGACAATGAAATAAACTATAACGATTAGTGGCAATTTTTACCAAAGAGGCATCTGGCAGGGTGATAAGGTATCTTGTAAGAAAGTTAAACAATAAGTTGAATTACCTGATGCGTTTTAGAACTTGACACATAGACTTCAAGGGTTTAAATTCCAGAGTTGTAAGATATGCCGATAAGATATTTTTGACCCCTGGGTTCCTGAAACAGTCCAACAGAAAGTGTATCATTAGTAAAGACTAACCCTCAACTCATTGTGGAACATGCAAAAGCATTAAAAGAGTGATACAATCTCATGACTATTGTCACAATTACACTGATATTGCAGAGCAGATGTGAATAAGTGCCAGTCATTTACTTGGCTTACTTCTTTTCAGTCCGAATTGTTGAATTGACTTTGCTCAGAAAGTAATTTATTACATCATCTTCCAGCTATAGGATGAGATACGTCTTTTCTTTTTTCTTGTGTGGCGGTCGTAAAAACTTCTCCTCTCAAAATATGTCAAAACTGTTATCAGTATATACCGGTAATCGGTTTCTAGTTTTGAGTAATGGCACTCCCTACATCAGATTTAGCCGTCGATCTTTCTCTTTTTTCATTTTGATACATAATTTGGATTCAAGATAAAATCAAACAAAATAAAATCTTAAGAACGTGTTTAAAGAGTGTTTGATTTTATCTTGAATCCAAATTAAAATCATCTAAAATCAGAATAAATTGCTCTCCTAACTAATGGCTTGTGTATTAACTCAGTATACAATGTTTACTGGTTGTTCTTTTTGACATTTTAAAATTGCCTTAGATTAGTATATGAAAAACGATATTTTTTGTGAATTTTGTATGTTGTTCTAGTTTTGATTTTCTTCTGTTGACACCTTTATAACTGTTTAGGCGGTTGATTATAACTAGTGAATATTTAATGTTCCGTGTTTCAGCAGAATAGTCTTATTGAACACATCTTTATAAAAATATGAATAAATGTCGAGCAAGTTGTTCGGTATTGTCAAGCAAAACCTCTCTGACCGTGTGTCGCCTCTATCCTTCTTAACTGTTCTGTGTTATGTAGACAAGCACATATTGGCTATTTTGCATCTTGTTCGAGTTTCTAGACTTCTTCATAACAATGTCGAAGATGTTTCATAATAATTTTTTAGATCAATTTATATAAAAATAGGCATGTTTTCATGTAAATGGTAGAGGGTGGGACTACTTAAAGTGTCCGTGTTTCAACATTAACATTTGTTTTGTTTAAGTGCATACCAAAGATCTGATCTAATTGAAATATTTCGGGTTATCTTTAATATTTGGAATCTTAACGTAACATAAAAAAAATTACATGCTAGACGTGGAGTCGTCTGAATAAGGCAAAATGTTTCATTCGGATAAAGAAGGGGTTCAATGTTTGAAACTGTTCAGATATGAAAATATGGTGAATTTCATGTTTTGTGTACAACAGTTTTATTTCCGAGTACTTTTTAAGCACACTTATTATTTAGTCTATCCGTCTTTTAATTATAAAACGAAAATATGACTACATATTCTTCGTAGGATGATCTCTTTAGTAGCAAACAATGAACACTCACGGTCACTTATCTTATTTATTTTCGACTGAATAACGAATAGATTCACAATTACAAAACTGCTTCTCGATTGTCTCAGCTGTTACATCCGAATGAGTGGAGCAGTTCTAGACGTCTGAAAAATGAAAGACAAAACCATGTTTAGACGATCATGACTAAATCCTGGAAAATTATTCTATCAGCCACATGTTATTAGTTCATCTTTTTGCCAAACATTAAATTGCAATCTCATGTATTACATTTTTTAACCGAATCATAGAACATGTTTTGTAAAGTAAAGTGAATGACGGCAAACAAAGATGGTAACTGATAGCAGCAATGATTGAGTGTACGGGAAAGCTGCACACATTTCAAATTTGTTTAACTGGTTTGAGAGCTGCTTAATTTTGTGCATACAGTTCTTCAGACAATGTCTGGTTAAACTTTTAATATTAACGTTTTCGTCGTTCCTAAAGATTTATATTAAGGTGAAAATGTACTAAATGTCGCTGTCGAATGTCAACAATATTGCACATGTTGTTGAAATATCGAAATTTCAAACGTTCTGTGCCCAAGATAATAAAACTAAATCTGGAGATCAGTCTCAAATCTCAAGCATCTGATTGGCTGAAATGGCGACCAGTCGCCATTTCAGCCAATCAGATCCTTGAGATTTGAGACTGATCTCAAAACTTAGTTTTATGATCTTGGACCCTGATTGCGTATTTCGACCACCAACAATAGTCATCATTTGTCTAGTCTTATTTGCTTTATGAAATCTACAAAGATAACGTAATATTAGAAAACAATATTTGGGACGAATACATAACTAGCATAAGTAAAAACTAAACACCATTAAATGAATTGGTAAGAAACGAGATGTAAGATGACTTGGATTATATTAATGTATTTGAATTGTATTTCCATGTGCATTCCGTCGATTTATATCGAATTGAACCGTATTTTTGATACACGTAAACAAAAAACTCGGTTTATATTTTTTGAACAGATGTGTAATATACATGTTGCAGCTTGTTCGCTTTTCTAGGCTTCATCTTTGAAATGATGCTCACCTCTATTTTATCCAGGTATGTATTTTCGGCAGCAATATCTCGGTCTATTGTAAGGACATGAGCTATTTGGACCATTGTCGATCTCATCATATCCACACAGGCTTCGACACTGGCATCCTTGAAACATAAATCACATAAATTTTCATAAACATCATAAACAAAACATTTCAAAGCATTTAATTCGAAGTGGCAGTGTCTTCAGTAAAGAAACACTTGTTTTAATAATCCCTGGTGTGTAACTATCTGACAACACTGTCATAGAACTCCGTTTTAGTCCGTTTTGTAGTAAGACTGCGCTTTGTTCAGCTATAGCGATGTTACTAACTAAAGATGGTAAGATGGAAATGGGGATAAGTGAATTTACATTCCAATCTGGAGCCTACTTGACAAGTTGATAAGTTAAAACACTAAGTTTTAGAAAAGTTGCAACTTCGTTTGTTAAGGTTCTTAGTCAACCGATATAGTTTCAATATTTTCTAGACAAATGTCTGATTCATAAATGTATTGTCACATTTTGATATTCGAAGCAAAATAAGAACATATCTGCTGAAAATCGTGAAAACGTTTTACAGCGAACGTCAAACGCTATTTCTCCAATGTCCCGCACGGCATTCAAGTATTATTCGGTAATACGAGTTTCACACTTAATTTTTTTTCCTGTATGTCGACAGTACACTACAGTTACAAGCTGCAAATATTTGACGTCTGCTGACTAAAGAACGTGAAATTTTGGCACAATGCTTAAAGCGAACTACATTCTAACTTGAGTATGTATTTCTAAATGCTTAATCATTCAAGAGTAAATCCAAAATTCATTCATACGCGGAATGAAAAGTCTGAATACTAGAAAACAGTGGATCTTTAAAAATGTTAAATGTTTGTCCAAACTTTATTTAAGGATTGGTTTAAGCAAAATTTACTGCTTTAGGAACGCTGTCACAACATCGGCTTTAAAAACTATTGCTACAGTTTTGTCAACTTTTATTCTACTTATAAATGATGATTAATTTTTTAGCGTTAATGAGTATTCATTTACAGAACAACAATATAAAACAAAAATGATAAGTCACCAGTCTTGTTAGAATTGTATGAACAAAATAACGACAACCTAATAATAAATAATATATACAGACAAAGATTCTCGAAAGTTTTAATTTTAATAATTGAATTTTATTTTCCTAATTTAATTTATGTATGAAACTTCAGTTCTTAAGAAAATTAGGTGAAAACATTTTAACAGTTCTTAACTTGATGAAAACGCAGATACCAAAAAATATAATTATTCTATGTAGTACTACTAACTACTAAAACTGAGAAACTGAGAAAATCGAGCAACTTACCCTCTGCTTGCTGTGGTAGGACAATCAACGCCAGGCAGCTCACCAGGAGAAGAGATAACAACAGTTTGTTCATCTTGCAAAGTGTTCACTCACTGCAGAGACCAATGCAGTATTCACTGCAGTACTTTATATAGCAAACAAACAGGATCTTCCATTAAATATGTGGTCACTTAACTCCACGAAAACCATGTTGAATTATGCTGTTCGCATGTATCTCAAAATTTTAAGCTGTCACGGTGTGATACAGGATGTGAAAAAACTATCTTACACTGCAATAATATAATTTATAAAACTGCTTTTAAAAGTTGTGAACATGTTACCACTGTATTTCTCAACCAAGGTTACGACAGGAGAGTTAAGGGAGTTTTGAAGTTGTTCATTACAGTACTATTAAGATGTCATTTAAAACAGTTAAGCAATGTTTGTAAAGGTACAAGCGGCTTGATAAAATGACGAACCAAATAATATGTATTTTCCTAAATTTTAGATCATCCTACATATACAAATTATAATGGACACATGTACATATTATAATGGACCAAACTGGAGATACAAAGTTAACAGCCACCTGTTCCACAGCTTTGCCTGTCATCTCCTAACATGCAAGATACATGTAGTTTAAAGGCTAATGTTTTTTTATTACGCAATAATTGAGACGATTGCCCGAATACTTTATGTAATTTAAATTATATAAGTACTATACTCTTTACTGTATACTTAATTTATCGCTTTATTTAAACTGTGTAGACATTATTATTTTGTTATTGAGCGATCGAAAGTGATCGGTTATTCTGATTATTATGTTGTCGACCTGAAACCATTGTTCCCGGCATAACTACTAGTTTTTGGTTCTGGAACTATGGGTATGCCGAAGTTCTTGATAGAAAACCATTGTTCTAGAAAACCATTGTGTATTATAAAGTTGTGATTAACCTTACATATCAAGCATAATCATTTCGTCAAACCACATATGAAAAATACCCTTACCTACGATATTAACAACATGTATGTATGCTTAATAACATGCAGAATGTACACCATGCCAAACATCATTAATGCTAACATACTGTGAATTGTGTTTACTCTTATTGCAACCGATTGAATTGCAACGCAGTTTTGCACAAAAGGCATAACTTAATAAACTTTATAAACTGATTTCCATTTTGCCATCTAAATCATCCCACTGTGAATTATGAAAGACTGCTAAATTGATTTTATAATAGTTTAATCTATATGTATTATTTAATGCTTAATCAAACCGGGCCTGTAAGTATTCACATTTATCTTCGTTTTGTATTCAGTGACTTGCAAAGTTCGCTTTTCATCTATTTTAAATGTAAAATTGACGATAGTTTTTTTAGAACATTCAAGAGAACTGAGAATATCGAGATTTTATTGTTTGCTAAATTAGTTAAACTTCAAAACTGTATAATTATGCAATATTTTATATACAACTCAAAGTTTATTTGATTGCTTATTAACCGGATGATTCCATGTTCAAATACAAACCTTTGTTTGGGATGGATTAAAACTGGTACTGTTTACTTGTGCACGAGTTGGCATGATGGCGTAGACAGACAGTAATAAACATTTCCCTTACAGCCCATGAACTAAATTCAAGATCAATTACAATGTAAACCGTGCCTGCAATGTTTTCCTATTCAATGTGATCGGTGGCTTGAAAAGTTCTCTTTCCTTTGGATTTTATTAGGAATATTATCCGTAGTAACATATCTTCTGTAAACATAATTATAAGTTTCATTCTCTTAAAATTTCTAACGTTTATTTCAAAATTCATTTTGATATCAAACAAATAAATGTCCTGGTCCCTATGTTATAAAACTGAGAATGGAAACCAGTCTCAAATATCAAGCTGCTGATTGGCTGAAAGGTCAACCAGTCGCCATTTCTGCCAATCAGATGCTTGGGATTTTAGACTGGTTTCAAATATCAGTTTTATAATCTTCAGCACTGGACTTCTAAACAAATGTCAGTAATCCCGTTTTCGGCTCAGAGAAGAACATGGCGTTATATTACCACTATCTCCAAATCCAATAAATCTATATTAAAAGAGGATACCGTGAGAAAGAAATAATTGAAAAATAATTGATTTTATTTAACCCTTATGTCAAGACAAACAATTGACAGTAATGAATCCTTCAAGAGAAATGGTTTGTCTAGAAGATTATTGCAGCGGGCATAAAATGTGAATGGCCCTTGGTCCAAACGGTTAATTATATAAAGGCTTCAGCTACAAATAAGCATTAACTTTTAATTCAGATAAAAATAATTTTGTTTTCATTTTAATAAATTTAATAATAATTAAATAAAAATTTCATGATAAAATGAATAGAAAACATTTTAAGATTAAACCTAGAACGAGAGTTTTCTTTCAGCACCGAAATATCATGCTCCTTTAAACTAACTTTATAGATTTAAGGGCCGTTTTCAGTCGTCATTTGACTGGCAGTGGTAATAAAATAACAATACCAAAATATCTGTAACGGTGAAATACAGTTCAATAAAATTGTGCACAAATAATCTTTATTAATGTTTCTTCATTTTACTACGTTAAGACAAAAAAGAACAGAAAAGTATAATTGCTACACCTTATAATTACCCGAATTTCTATTTACATAAATTCACAAAAACTAAACAACATTTAACATTTTTATTGCCTAGTATAATTATCCTGACAACAATATGTTGTGTCCTTCGTAAAGAATATTCAATTATGAAGAGTGAAATCACCACTTGACACCCATTTACGCGCCCAGGACGTGACCAGGAATTTCAAGGTCAAACACCTTTTACATTGTCGAGTTGGTTTGTGGGTTTGGGGGTTTTCACCAAACCAACTTGCACTTGTTTGTTCATATGAGAACCTGTTGGAGCAAGTATGAGGTTGATGTACCCTCGAACCTGGTTTAAACCCCCAGTGCCAAATTGTTATGCCACTGACCGTTCCAAGGCGGCAACCCCCGGGTTCTAACATTTTTAATTGTTTGTGGTGTCTGTTTTGAAACTGATTATTTTATTAACCATTCCCTCTTCTCTTGGCGTGTGGGAGGCTGTGTATTCTGATTGTGATTCACCGTTATAAGCATACAATAGTTTGGGATGGATCTATATTGTACTAGGCTGCGTGGGTAGTAACATGTGTTTTCATGACTGCCCATTAACAAAGTCAATTAAACGAATTGCAAAATTTTCATATTTTTCGTGTTCAGTGGCTTTCAAAGTCTCTTTTTTCATTTCAATATCACAATAGCGTTTTTTTTGTGCAGTGTAGCGGCTATAAAAAATTCTCCCCGTGCTGTTATCAGTTACGTCATTTGAAGGCCGTCGAGCAAGATACTTATGTACAGTTTAAACGTACTTCAAAAGTGCTTTACAGTTAACTGGCGTAAATATTGAGTTTGCTTAACCCTATGCTAGCAATATTTTCATACTTGTCGTGTTCGATGGCTTTTACAGATCCCTTTTCATCTATTTTACAAATAGCTCATACTATATAGTGAACACATTTTTGCCAAAAGGACATATATTGAGACCTTTATTTTAAAATGCCACCAAATTTCCAAAGCTAAGGAAGAAAACAATAAAGACAATCGCTGTGAGAAAAGCCTTACGACCTTGTTGAACAAACAATAACCAAAGGAATAATAATAATAATAATAATAATAATAATAATAATAATAATAATAATAATAATAAAAATAAATTATTATTATTATTATTTTTATTATTATTATTATTATTATTATCATAACATTCATCTGAAGATGAAATTTATATTTATTAACAATCACTTTTACGCAATATCGCTTAAAAACAAAATGAAATTAAATAGTCTTCTAATTTCAGAAATAAATTTTTTTTGTAAGAGAGAATTTCCATTAAATGTGAATTATTTATTACGGTCTGTCGTTGGCAAATTAACATTAAGTGGTTTTAGGACTTCGTTTAGTATTTAATGTATTGAAATCTCATCAACGTCGTCAATTATGGTATACGATGCCATTTTAGGAACTCTTTAAAAGTGTTTACATGTACAAGGCCATCGGAATATTTTTCTTGTATACCATAATTATATTTAACATTGTTATATCTTGTCCCTTTCAACAAAAACGTCGAATCATTGATTCGTAAAAACGATGTATAAAGATATACTTAAAATTATTGTTATATGATCTTCATGTTAGTGTGAATCCTTCATGTACTTATTTATAAAACTTAAAATAAAATTGATGTTTTGTGTAGCTTAGTTTATCTGTACGGATGAAAAATGACTTTTGGGGAATTTTCAGATCAAGCTTTCTTTCCATACTGTTAAAGTTTTCATAACATATAACACATTGGTTGGTAGAAATTAGATGAACCAGTCAAAACTGCTAAACTTATCTGACTTAAATTTTCAGAGCATCTTCACCTAAGTGAATTTCCACATTTTGCCGAAAATTTGTAGCTGATGACGTTATCAATTATGACAAATAACAAATTTATTATAAAAAAAAATGCTATCTCGTAAAATTTTCGACATAGAGCCAACAAACTTGACAAATTTTTAAAATATTATGACTTTGTGTAAAAAATACTTATAGCTCGGCTAATGATAACATTTAAAATGGCCGCGTGTGACATCATATTATGAAAAAAAGCTCTCCATTATCTCTAAAATTGTTTGTGCTGGAATTTTCAAACTTGGTACAAGGTAAACAATGATAAGTGAATATAAAAGTATAACTTAAAATTAGATGACGTCATCAAAGATTACCGTCTTTGAAGCCTTTTTAATTATGTTTTCAGTTCTTAAGACTTATTAAGCCCAGAAGATTATAAATGGGTGTGCAGTAACGTTCTATCTAACACAAATTTAGTTTTAGTGTTTGTAATTGGCTGAGCAATGATGACGTCATTTATTGCTGTATGATCATGGTTTCAATGCATATAGGCTCTTTTCGGCTATAGTATATTTAAGACAAGACTTAAGACAAGAAACTCAAAAATGTGTCTTAGATCTCAGAAAATAATGATGTTGAGTGGTTCACGAAATATCTAACTCAAATTTAATAAACGAGAAAAGTTGCATTTTTGTACGAAAATCGATAAAATCTCCTCCTGGGGAGGGAACTAATGTCGCTTCTCACGATTCCGCAGTCAGACAGTCAGAAATTGGTTGTCTGTAGTCATTTTTGAGAAATTGATGATAACAGGACATTTGGGTTTTTAAATTCACCTTCTTGACGACATAAGTGAGAATTTCAATAACTATTCAACTATTAGGAAATTTCCAATGCTTCGCAGTGGTTGACGCCCAATCTGTAGTCTAGTCTAAATGTTATACCCGTGCGGTTTTTTAATCGGTAAGCTGTTCAGTGTCACGTACTAATATACAATCATGACCAAAAAATGGAAGTGAATTAATTGAATGCAACCTTACAAAAATAAGCGGACAGCTGACAGCTGATCAATCGACAACGTTTAAAGGAAAATGTACAGCCTTTTCGTTTGATACTGTATTATGTCTGGATATTAAATAAGTTATAGATTGTCCTGTTCACCATACTATTACGGACTGAACAATTTCAACACTTCGGTAAATACAATAACAGCTGTTTTACAGTTATTCGTCTTGCTTTACTCATGCATAGTCTCTAACAACACATTGAACGTAAACTAAAATTACCGATGTCTTTAACAGTGTTTTTTTATATATATAATTTATTAAACTTTGTTTATTGCAAAGCTCTGAGTTCAATTATTTACGATTTTGTCTCTACTCCAGAGTGATATGTTTGCGCTGTTGTATATCCTGGTCAAGTAATAGCTAAAATTCGTAAGAAATTAGAAAATCATTTGTTATTTGTAATTTGTTAAATGTTAGCGACCAGGAGTAAACAGAACATATCAAAATCTGGTTTGAATCCCCACGTTCCAATGTGGTTCCCGCAAGCTCTCTGCTGCTGTAATGGTTTGTGATTTTTTGTTGTGACTTTTCCTGTTTTTGTACATTTAATTTTTCTAAGCAAATAATGAGGATGTTTCGTGTTGAAGATAACAAAAACTTCAATGAACGACGAGGGTTCCTGACATCTGAATTCATTATGAAGTGCAATGTTTTTTTCTGTAAAAACCTGTTTATTCTGAAAAGTGATTCATCGGTTTTGTTCCTAAAATGCATGGTGATAAGAGCATGAATTGTGTTAGTGGTGTTTATAAATCTAGATTAAGTGTGGGTACTAACCAATGCATAGACAATTACCTTACCGGCGTATTAAACTGCCATTACATAGATACAGGAGTACAATATCTTATATTTGTATTATAATCATTTTACATACATTTTAATAAAATGTAAACTATTTTCTAAGATTCACGGTATTACATATCTAAACGGTTGTATCCCTTACATTATTTAATAAAGCGTATGTGTTTGACTTACGTAGGCCACAACCATTCAAATGAAACAAAATTCTAGACTAGACTTTTTGATTGTGGTCATTAGGGTTATTTAATAATTGCTGTCCACATCAGCTCAATGGTCTCCAAAACGGTGTTAGTTGACAAGAAATATTCATCAAGACATTGATCCCTGATAACGTTCAACACTTTATCAAGGTAAGCAAAATTCAGAACAAAACAAATTGCCCAAATCAGTAATAAATATGTAGCAGGAGGAGGATTATTTAAGGAATAAATTTCGTGTTTGATAAGTTCACCGAGTCTTGAACGTCATTAGGGCTGGTTAAAGTGTGTGGAGTCCGAAGGACTCCATGCGTGCTTTAACCAGCCCTAATGACGTTCAAGACTCGGTGAACTTATCAAACACGAAATTTATTACTTATATTTACACCTCATTTTATCATTTTGTTTCTAAATTTAATATAAAATATATACTTTTTACTAATTTCGAAATGTTGTTTAAAACATTTCTTACCCCGGGTTTGGCATTTGGACTGGTGCGCCTATTTACTCAAATAAAAAAATCATACTACGACCAAAAATAGTTCCATGTTTATTGAACACATTCATCCGTTTTTTCAAACATTTATATACAGAAAAACCTAATATTTCACAACAAACATCAAATTTGTATCACAGCAAGTACTATCTTTGCGAGTAAATGATAGTCTAAGTAAAAACCGTTATTTTGGCGGGAAGTTAGAAAAGGCTAATGGAACGTGCTTATTGATGATGTCATATAAGTAAACTTGTTTACTTCCGGTTTGAGGGGTATAAAAGCAACTAAAATTAAAAGTAATCTAAAAATAGCAACATTCCAGGAAGAGCTATCTAAAATTAGCAACAATTATAAAAATAGCGGGGATTTCATGACGTCACCAGGGCATTCCTTTACCATTGCGCGGTGATAAGGCTAACGGTGTTCATTGAAGATTGACCTTCACTCGTCCGGTAAAGGATATTGAAGCAGTGGAAATAAAGGTGTAAATATTTCAGTATATTAAGCACTTCTTCACAAAACGTGATTAAAAACAGTTGAGGTTGTCAGTGTGAACTGAATAGCACGTTTTGTTTCTGTAAAAATATCGGTCTTGATGTATCAGTGTCGTAGTTCGAGGACAATGTGTCGCTCCCTTTTCCCAATTACTTCTTTCTGAAAAAAAACCCATATTTTTCGATTATGAGACAATTACAATACAAAAAGTGAACAGTTATTACTGATTTAAGGGCACTAAAATACATTTTTTGCGTATCAATAAGAGTGGGTTGAAGGGTTGAAGTCACTAAAGTAACTTATACTTTCTTGTTAACATAAGAACCTGTTACGCCAAGTATATGAATACTGTTTTTTTATTTTCTACGTTTTGGCTGTTTGGGAAGTCTGCGTTATTTTAGTGTTTATTTCTTATAAGCATGGTTAGCTTTTTTAAAATAGATGAAAAGGAAATTTTAAAATACAAAGAACACAACAAATATGAAAATATTGCGGGCTCGATTTAGTTGAGCATGTTCATGTGCAGCAATGAAAATGCAAATTACTGCTCACGCCGCATAGCTCCGGTTTGAGTGCACATCAATATTTACCCAAGTAAACAGTACAATTTTACAAACAATTAAGTACAACAGTACAGACTAAACTATGTAATTTTCAAACGCATGAATTTCGAATAATACGTTTACTCAACATTATGTTGTTTTCTTGCTAACTAAGTTATATTCAAATTAATATTAACACAAAATGCATATGGCACTCACCGCTAGATCTTCGCATTACATACTCGTACACATTAAAAACACAAAGTAACTGACAGACCAACCAACCAACTACTCCAACCCGGATATTGACTCCTGTATACCCTCTTTAAACTTAACAAGAGTGGGTGGCAGCAATAACAGACGACGGCTGTTGAATAAACAGGATACACACTGCGGACACAAAACAGTATGCAAGGCACATATAGCTGCTATCGTTAAAACATATTTGAATAGACCAACCGACCGACCGACCGACCAAAAAAGCACCCCACCGCTGGATTATGGATTTTGTAATATCCTTTTCAAACTTTGTTTTTGGGCGCACGAAGAAGACAGTAGCTGATTGTTCAAACGATGAAAACTCGTTATATTACATCTTCGATCAAATAACATATAACCGTTTAAATACGTTTTATGAGCTGATACATTAAAAAAAGCTTTTAGCTAAAGCTTTTCGCCACTCTTTTGCCGACCTTATATACCAGGCAATAAATCGAGTGATAATTTCCTGAATTTTAGCCTTTCGAAGCTTTTGACTGCCTCTACTTTAAAACATATATGGTAACACTAGGTCTGACTATCTTCCTATTGTCTTTTTAAAGATTTATAAAGGTAAACAAGATAATCATCTGTGCGAACAAAAAGTTATGTTATTGATCATTTTATCACAATTCATGTGGACTCTTCTATTAAAGCATCATTTTTAATGGTTTCTTTAAAAATGACCAACACGTTTTATTAATTCAAACAATAACGACGCGATGGTACGTCATTATTATATATTAAAACTTGTTTTACTTAACTACATGTTTCTCTGACCATATGTAGGTTTAGTCTTAGAAATTTAGATCTTTTTAAATGTTGTATGCATTTGTTAAAATTAAGACCCTTTTATAATGTACATAACATATTATCCAAAGCTTGGATTTAATTTCGCGCAGTTCTTTAATACAGCAGCACGCAAGTTATTCCTTTGATTGTGATAATATACACCTCTCATTTAACCACTCCTAAAGTTTCTTGGACTTAATTCCAACACTCCATGCATTCGTGCATATAAAACATCACACCTCAGGATCTATAAACTGCTTTCAGCAAACTAACCTGGTTAAGATTTTAAAATAAAGGGTAAACTTAATCAATGACACGTTCATCTAGACAGACCAACGGCCGAAGCCAGTCTTTCTATCTCAATCCGCGGAAGTGCTACGGCTAACGATATTCTGTGGACTATAGAGGGGATATTTGTTTTTACCAGTGTAAGATAGAAATATATTTCACCGAGTGAGCTCCGGAATTCGTATTTTCAGGAGTGGCGAAGCCATGAGTGAAAATACATAATTCCGGAGTTCACGAGTGAAATATATTTCTATCTTTCACTGGTAAAAACAAATTTGTTTTTTATTTTATGCTTTTAGTGCAAAATTTGCTTGAATTTGACAGAAAAGTTGCAAGAAATGTCGCCAAAACCACTTGTTTATGACGTGACGTCATGACGTCAAATATGCAAATTTGAGCCCGTTTTCTAAACGTTCTTCTTTGGTATGTTATGTGCGTTTGGGTACCAACGTGAAAAAATCAGTGAAAAAAAAAAATTCCACTGTTTGAAATCAGTGAAATACCACTTTTATTTCACCGGGAAAATTATATAATTCACTGAAAAGCATAAAATAAATTATCTATTTCGTCTTTCTTAAATTGAAGTAATTGATTTTATTAAGTACATTTTCACCAGATTAAATGTTTTATCAGTCATATCAAAACAGTGTCATACACATCGATTGAGTACATTTCGGAACGCACCGATTTTTTATTCATGTTATATTTTGGATGACACGTATTCTGATCTAAGTTTTCCGTTGAAAACGACGCAAGCATTTTATTTGATTTTGATAATCGGGGAGGGTATTGGGCTGAGTGCGTTTGTTAGTCCGAGTACAAAACAGGGTCTGATAATTTGTAGATGTAATTATTCAAGTCGTAATACCTAACGGGCCTTGAAGAATTTGGTTTAATACAATCTTCAGATGAATGCAGTCTGTGATGTAGGGATTCAGATGTTTGATTTAATTTCAATTCTACTTCTTTTTGTCAAAATTGAAACCGACTCTGTTTCAAGCAAGGTTGTATCTGAATTCATTTTGTTTTTAACGCGTTCTATAACATTTTGCTCAGTGTGCGAAGTGTGTTGGAGCGATAAATCATGCTGTCTGTTAAGGGATAGAAATGCAGATGTCATTAACAACACATGTTCCCTAAGATTGATTAGTTTGCAACTATACTTAGTCTAGAAGATTTAAGAGGCATCTGGATTTTGACAGAAGTAATATAAATGGTATATCATACGATGTTTGTTTTAAATTTATCAAGGGTATTGAAAATCTACTGCAATAAAATATCATTTGATTACTTTTCACACAACAATATCGACCTTCAGATGTTGTACTGAGTAACAGCTGCCGCCGGTTTCTTATGCCCACATTTCACTTAACCAGACTACTCTGATACTATAGATGCACATATATTCGTGGACCTAATATTTCGTGGATTTTTGTTGGACACCATATTCGCGGGTTCTTAATTTCGAACAACCTAATTTCTTAATACGTTTATTTTTATCCTTTTATTCGCGCGGTTTTTTTACATTCGCGGATCGCTCTGCTCACAAAATCCATGATAAAAGTAGTTCACACGAATATAAATCATTTGACAGTATTAAGAAAGATGAATTAGGAAGCGCGGAATCAAACTGAGTTCTACATAATGTTCTGCATACATGCTTCTGAAGTATGGGTTTCAACACTAAAGTACTATATTGGGCGCGTCACTGGGAAAAGGTACCTTCGGACAGTTGACGTCAATCTCTGAAATGACGTCATAAAGTTGAGCAGACGACATTGATGATTATGCATTTTGCGTTAAAAATATCATTTTATTGTCAAAATGTGTAAGAAAAGCACTTATTAGTTATGAGAAATTTATAGATATTTGTAAGTTCTTTCTAAATATAGTAACAACTAAAATGTCACAAAATATGACCGAAGGTACCTTTTCCCGTGACGCGCACCATATATGAGAAGGTCACATGCATACTGTGCATCCTGATCTTTTTTTCGTACTATGGCACATAATTATTCAGCATCATCATGGTAATGTATGAAATAAAACTTATCTCACAATGATTTTGAGTGTAGTTGTAATTATGTATTTTTCAATAATGAAAATATTCTTAATGTTTTTGGAAATACTCAGTTTTCCTGGTTAAAGGAAAGTTCTAGAAATACCACAGATAATTTTTGGGTCTAAAAATGTAAAAAAACATAAATATGAAAAACCATCATGAATTCATAGGCCCGACTACAGTACACTCTACTGCCAAATTTTGAACCATCTTGCACCAGTTTTGTGACCACAAGGAAGGAGTTCAGGATCTTCGAGCATCAAAATCATTTCTGTCTAGCGCCGACTTCATGACCCTCTAGCACAGAACTATGACCCCTTGCACCAATTTATGGCCCGCCAGTAACGACTTTATGGCCGGCTAGCACCCAATTCATAACGTTGTAAGACCGAAATCTAGTTCATTCCTTCACATAGCCAAACTGAACTGCCACAGATGTAATTTTAAAATAAAACTGACATTAAACGGTTTGTTAATATCTCAGTAATTTCGTCAGTAAAGCAATTTGAAATTAATACAAATCGAATATTTAACTCCATTTTCAAATTTAATGACAGAAAGTCATTATCCGAAATCCATTTTATGTTTCCCTACGCGGATCAACAATGACAGAATACTTCTAACAAATCAAGAATCGATTGTGTTATTTTTTGTAGGTTGTAGTTGCAGCGGGACGACCGCAAAATATGTTGGCTGCTAATGTGGAACAGACTTTCTATGGAGACGAAATATTTTATAAATTAATGATACCTTTCTTGTTTTCGTAATCCATGACACAAAATCTATTTTGTATCATATTTAACTCAAATTTATGATGCCTCCTAAAGACAAAGACTAGTTGATAACCAGGTCAGATTTTTATAACGTTGCTCAAAAAACTAAACGCTAATTTAAATCACAAGAATCTCATTTATCAACGAACGATATTTTAGATGCTGGCAATTATTGTTTCAGAATAATGACGATTTAAGTGAAAAGATAAATCTTGTAATAGGAAGATACAGCGGCTTGGTGAAAATAACTGACTATTTAGTAGACACACGGTTACGCTCAGTATTTTCTTGACCGAATTTGATCAGTACTTTAATGAAGAAGCATTTCCGACACTTATCCTCCACCAGCTGTCGTTTTCTTAAACACGACAAATTTGAATTTGGTGCAAAATCTATTTTGTACCATCTTTAACTTTAATTTATAATTATTCAGATAAGGCAAATAACTCGCATACAAAAATGCATACACAGTGAATTACGCAAAATCAACAGCTGAAGCTTTTCCGATATAAATGTGTTCAAAATATTCGAAATGACACGTGGGGTATCCAGCCTGTTCTACATGTAGGAGATTTTCATAATAACTGTTTTGCAATATAATTTCGAAAAAAGGATGTTAGACTGATAATATGTGACATTTTGACAGAACGTTAATGCAGTTTCATGACAAATTTGTAAAGCCATTGTGCGTGGTTCTTTCTTCGTGATCTTTTTACCTTTCTAGTTATTGGCTGTATTGGGAGGCTGTGTCTTTTATATGTTGCCATTCCTGATAAATATAATATATTATATACTTTTTTCACACCTTGGTGCTTTTACATAAACTTGTAACTGTGAGATTAAAGTTAATTATTTATGTTTGAGTTTTAGATATTTATGTAAAACTGACTTTTTCTATAAACGTCGACATTTAAATTCACTTATAAATCTTTCGTTATTGTCAGTGAAACTCAGTGTCATGTTGGCAAACACTATTCACAACAGAAAAAAAAAACAGAATAATTATGATTTTATTTTCTATAAATGTTGACATTAAATTCACTAATTAATTTACATTCTCAGATACACTGCCGAATTTCTATTCTGTTCAGTTTCGCTTATTCTTGCAAGATACTTATATTGTTTTTCTCGTAAAGGGCAAACACATTTTTTTTATTTGGCGGCCATTTCTAACAATACCGAATTGATGGTTCCATATCCACCGCCATATTCACACCATCTTTTCGGATGGATCGAAATTGTCCTGTTTACTGGTGTAAATATCGAGTTGCGCTCAACCCGGGTGTAGACGGCATAGGCAGTAATATGCATTTGCTTTCTCAATCAAAGCGAGCCTGTAATATTTTCGTCTCTTTTCCGTGTTTGGCGAAGACCGTTATGCACGTCACTTTTAAAGAGCTGAAGTAGTGTCTTAGCAAGACCAATCTCTCCCAATTTAGAAGTTAATTGTTGCTATGTTTTATGTTATTTGTAATTGCCTTTCGAGCCATAATATGTTTCTGATTCTAACTGTTTAAAGCACCTCAAATGCAAAACCTGAATGGCTTTAAATTTTCATATCCTTTGAAAAATTAAAAAAGTATGTACTTTAAATAATTTTTAACTACTTGCTTTTATATCCAACTCTTAATAACCTCACTAATATGATTTATTCATGTAATATTTGACTTAAATGTTGCTATTTATATATGCTTTTACTGTTGTATGCTAGTCGGCTTTAAAAGCTCAATAGAGCTTGTGTTACTTGTTATGAAACCCGACTATATAAATAAAATTTACTTGACTTGACCTGACTTGACCTTTGAATAGTACTTTCGTCTCCTTGACCAGGAGACTTCCGTTTAGTCTCGTGAACTTCTTTATCCTATCTGTTAGAATGTCAATCATCATATCTGTGATATTGTCAATCATACGGCTTCGTGATTTATATGTTAATTTAAAAGAAGTGTTGGTAACCTCTAGTAGTATTTTTAGCAATTCGTGTTCTTAATTGTACTGAACAAGCCTTTGTGTACCGATAAAGTCTTCGATTCTTCTATTAATAGAAATGACACGTGAAAATGACATGTTACAAGTATATACCACATCAACAGCAAGCAGATGTCTGTGCTTTGATGTTAGATGTGTGAATATTACATATTTCATGATATCGTGGTTCAAAGACAACCTTTCGAGATCAACCGCACGTAAAATGTAAGGACAGAATGGTCACATGTGTGCATTGCGATAAGCTAATAGTTTCAATTTGACCTAACCTGCTAAACCCAAGTGACTGTTTAAGAGGTAAACATAAACATTAATATGCAAACTGGCTGTTTAAGACAGGTGTTGGCTGAAGGCAGGCTTAACTGTAAATATATGCTCCTCCCTTTTGCTCTAGTATTTATTTCTCAAGATCTTCAAGAAACTTCAAATACCCTGAGAACACGTTATCAATCAGCTGTAGTGTTAGTTTCTTACAAGAATACAATCTCCCTGAAATTCAAGTTAATACTAATACAGGCACTGTTTGGCATTTTCTCTTACAAGAATTTTAAATAACGAATGCAATGAACTAAGTCTTGTAATTTTATTTTTTCTCAATAGCGTCTCGCATGGGTTCGCACTTGAAATTACTATTGCAATATTAAAAAGAAATAAACGTTTTAGTTCTTCTTTTAATACAAGTGTATAGCATGACATCCATTGCGACATTAATTTAAGTACCAAATTGAATGTAGAACTACTAATTTCCTTCACACATCTGGTTAATATGCGGGGGGTTTAATATAATATTAAAATTAATTAAAACAACGTATTCCTCAACCCGTGTTAACGGATATCTGATTTATAAATTTAAGAAAATAAAATACAATAATAATTTCTCCACTTTATTCTTAAAAAACATTTGCAAATTCAAGAAAAGGATATCAACATGATATTTTGCAGCGCTCCTCTTGCTCGGAGATTAACCTTTTGATAGTGTAAGTTTCTTTCTTGATAAATTGTAGATTTTAGAAACAGGATTCATTGATAATGATCTGAATATATACGATCAAAGCTGAAATAGGGCTAGGAAACACAATTCTCATTTTTAATTTCAAACAAATTAAAATTTAAAAAAATGAAATTTTACTAGACAAATAATGTTTAAAATCTAAAAATTCGAAACCTTTCTCTGAAAAGACAGTGATTAGAGTGTATCAGGGAAATAATATCTAATTGTGGTTTATCAAAAGTCTCAGAAGTGAAGGAGTGTATTATTTAATTATTTTCATAATTTGAAAAAGTATATCTCGTCTTGATTTATGCTTTCTTTGTTAATTCTAGTCTAAACCTTTGTAACAACGAATTAAAAAAAAAACTTCAGACATAAAACATTATTTTTCTAGAACTATAGATCATCGCAGAACTTAACCAAAGATGGGCAATTTCTCTTAAGGTGTTTCCTTGTTTGTTACAAGGACGTCACAGCCCAGCCCAGCTGCCGCAAATCAACGTACCCGTGGAAAGCAAGGACAGTGTATAATTATTAAGTATTAACTTAATAGGATTCCCCTTTCCTTTTATTGTACTTACAACAAAATATACCAGTCAGGCCTTAATTGCATATCTTCAGTGAATACATTTACGGCTGATTTACAGTTACTTTATTTAACTTTCCACATTCAAAATCCCCATATTCCACTCAACTTGAACGAAAATTCCCCATGTCTGTAAACATACAAAATATTTTGCAAATAAAGTGATTAAATATGTATAAAATTTAAATTCATATAATTTTGGAATAACAAAATTTTTTATAAACTTTACTGTTGATTATATGTTCTAGAACGAATTTATATTCTAGATGAAAAAGTGTGACGCTGTTTAAATATAAAAATGATATTTAAGAGTTGTTGGTTCCAGAAAAAGGTTTCCTCGAAAAAGACTCAATAAAACTTAAAAACAATTTACAAATCACCATAAATGTGTCTATTCTAATTTTAATTTAACATTTTGAATAAATCTTACAACAAGCAAGGTATCATTCAAATCTAAAAAGATTGTTTAACAGAAATAACTGTTTAATAACAACTTGTTAATCAATGCTGTTATCAATTTCCATCATCTCTGAAGTTCGTTGAGTATGATACATATATTTGTGTAAATATTGAGAAACGCTTAGCCCGTGAATAGGCGGCGTGCATTTCCATTCCTGCCCATTAACAAGTGCATAATAATAGTCGTGAGTGTTGGCTTTCAAAGTTCCTTTTACCTAATTTTGAAATGGAGTTTAACGACATGAATGAAAGACACAATTATGATAGTCATATTAGTTTTTACTTACAAGCCTATCCTCGGCACATTAAAAGCAATCTTTCCCTCAATTAATCATTTTATCATTTTCCGGAAGACATTAGATGTAATGACACGTCACAATGTCTTGAAGCACTGACTTCCATTAATTATATTTCAGTTAATACTGCGAACATAGGCACAAGACTTGAGGACCTCGGAACAAGTTCCGACTTTCTTATAATTGCTGAAATGACGGTTATATTCGGCACCTAGAACCGGCTTCAACGGATATTAATGTTGCTTATTAGTAACATTTACTCTTCGAATAGCGTAACTCTCTCAAAGAGATTGGTATATAGGAATGAGTTGATTTAGCAAAATTCTTTCTTCTTACAAAACACGTTTAATAAAGAGTAAAGTACGGAAGCCCTGGAGGGCCACTTTTGATTTTCGACTTTTGGATTTATTTTACCGCTTTCTTTTGACTTTTGATTTATGAATTTTGACTTTTGATTTATTACTTATGGATTCCGTAATTGTCCCACGTGCTTGCCGCATCATTTTCCAGGAAAATGGCGGATTCTAACGACGTTTTAGACGATGTAAGTTCATTTACCTAATCTCATATTGAAGAACAGTATATTTTCTATTTAGACCTTTTTATTTAATTCAGAAAAAACATATTTTGCTTGCATTACATAGTATTTCATTAGGTATCCTTTTTTATCTATTTCTAGAACATGGAATCATTGCTACATTCGTTATCTCAAATTGACATACAGCGTTCAGCGTATAAATCAAAGCTTCATTTTTTTATATGGGGTCGAAATAATTTTAAACCCAATTAGACTAACATTGTTGTTTATTTGTTGCAGTTTCATTCGAAGGAAGAGATGGTATATATTAATTTTTTACCAAGTGGAGAGAAACACAAGGTACAAAATGTTATTTGTCATTAAAAATATAAACGTCAATTTCAAAATTTGCAGCTTTTCTTGTCAGCGCATAGAACATGTAAAATGTTGTTAGAACAACAAACAAACATAAAACTAGTTACATATGAAATGTTATGGCAAAATTGATTAATAATATACTAATGGTTTTCTATCCATTCTTATTATAAGGACCACAGCCCATCATGAAAGGTTCAATACACATTGTACCTCAAAATGTCTACTCCTACTATTTAAAAAAGGCTAAGTTATAAGTATACTTTAACATGCAATATCCCTTCTACTACTGCTACTGCTGCTACCCTACTACTACTACTACTACTACTACTACTACTACTACTACTACTACTACTACTACTACTACTACATGTACTACCTCTTCTTCTACAACAACATCAGCAACTACTACTACTACTACTACTACTACTACAACTACTACTACTACTACTACTACTACTACTACTACTACTACTACTACTACATTTTTCTTATTTAGGATGCAGAAATCAGGGAAAGGGAAAACAGAAAGGTAGCGGCCGTCATACTATGTACAAACTGCATATTGGAGGAAGACATTATCGTCAAAGTGAATATGGACAAAGTTCATCTAGACGAGGTGGGGGCATTCGGAAGAAAGCCTCAGACAGTGGAATCCAGAACTGAAGTCGAAAAACGTCTTTTTTTTCATTTTATTATGTTTAATATATTGTACATTCTACAGGTACATTGTTGCTTTAGATACAAATTTCTTATGCAAAATAGCACTTAGAAGATTTAGAAATATTTGGTGTTTGTTATCTGTTTAAACGAATTTATTCCAAAAAGTGTTTGCTCTAGGTTTTTCGGCCAATCACATGCCCAGAAATTAAAACTTCTTAACATGTTATTTCACATTAACAGTTGATGTTGAATGTTCACGTGACACAGATCAACTATGACATGAACGTATGAATAATACTGATAATTCTATAGCAAACATTAAACACTTATTAGGCTAGTGGCTAAATGAACCAACATTATATGACTTATATACCAATCTCGGCTTCTGTGCTTCTTTGCGTTTTGATTATTTGTTATTTAGCCTTAACCTAAAACATGTAAAATGTAATGTTTGTACCAAAGCAAAGAGTAACAGCAAAATACAAAAGTTATAAGTTAAAAGTCACAAGATAAAAGTCATAAGTAAAAAGCTTTAATTAAAAAGTAATAAGGCACAAGGCAAAAGTCATAAGTGAAAAATCATAAGTGAAAAGTCATAATTCCCAAACCGCAAAAAAGCGTTACATAAAGTCAGCATCAATCACAATGATCAATAAATATTTTTGCATCAACATTTTATATAACTTTTTCCTTTTAATTGCATAATGTTGATTGAATGAATTACTCGTTAAATCTAATAAAACAGACTTGTAAGAGTTTATGAAGATTTATGGGGAAATCTTTTCTGAAAAGAACCTAGATATATTTCATACAGACCTGGTGCAAAAAAAATGCAAAAATTGAATTGAAGCAAAAATTTTAATTTTCACATTGTATTGGGTCTAGTTCATTAAATATAACTGTATCGCGCAAGTCTTTGAAAAAAATCCACTAATGGATTCCATTTTGTCGTAATGTACACCACATTTTATATGCGTTGGTTAAATGTGATTTTTTTCAACTACAATGTTTCGAGCTCCAGCAAACGGGTCTGTAGAATCGTGTCAGAATTATTACTGCAATAGTAAATAAATGAAGTTTTCTGTTCCACCATTACGGCGATGTAATCGAGAGCATTTTGATGTTCATTCAATGCGTCTGAAAAGTACCCGTTCTTTTATCTGGGGACCATACGCCGCTGAACATGGAAAGGTATTAATCTGAAAATACTGCATTGAAGGTTCGCCGCCATATGCATACGATCGTTTGGGATGGATCAAAATTGTGATGTTTATTGGTGCAAATATTGAGTTGCGCTCAAACCGGAGCTTGGCGGCATGCGCAGTAAAAAGCATTTCCATAACTGCCCATGAACAGGCTCAATCAAACCGAGCTTGAAATATTTCATATTTGTCGTGGTCGAGGGTCTTCAAAGTTCCCTTTTCATCTATTGCAATAACGTGTGGGTCGTTATTCAAGTCCGAATCATCTAAGTTTTTACCTAACCCATCTACAGCACCACGGATACAAAATTCATATAGTGTTTGTTTGTCATAACCATCAATATGCCATGTAAAACTGGGTGCTTTGGCGCAGTATACGCGCTGAAGAAGACGATGTGCTTTGCCCGGCTCTACACCAATTGGATCAAGCGTTCTCAAAATTTCCAAGACGTCGTCCATTTTGACGTACACATGGTGATCCAACATTAACCTACGCCACATTGTACAGTAACCTATGCATTGTCCACAAAGTTATGTTTGCTAAAGATGTTGAGAGGGAGTGCCTCGGCGCAGTAGCTTGGGTAATGCCGAACAGTATAGTGATGAAGACACAGATCGACATCAAGGTTTTCATCCTCATTATCTTTCATCCAGTGGTTGTGTCTGAAATGCAAGTTTATATTCTATATAAATCTGTATAAAGTTGTGGTATAAAATAGGTAAATGTATTATCTGCGTTTCATAAAGACTATTGAGTATGAAAAGTTAGATGCGAAAAGCTTGTCACTTTGAAATGCTCTCAAGATAATTTTTACTCTCGAATAGTTCTATATCTAATTTTGTTCTCATGTGTTCTTTTCTAAAATTTCGGAAAATACCACAAAATGAGACATAAAAGCTAAATGCAAAATGAAGCTCAATCACATTGAAAGTCAGCTTTGTACGTGTATTCTCTGTCGACCTACTTGTTAATATACAGTTTAAAATTGAATAAAACATACAGTCACTTGTGGAATTACAGTCTGTGATAAATACTAACCTTATAAGCATATATAAAATAACATTAAATCTCCCCTCCTAATGACATCCTCTTCTCAATGACAAATTTCAATAAAATTAATAAAAAAAGTTTAAAGTTTGGAAAACATACCCGAAACCAACGTTGCTGCTCTCAGCTTCTAGAACACGTGTATAATGGGTTTGCCAGAAGTCATAAGTCGCAAGTCGAAAGTCAAAAGTCATAAATAGAAAGTCAGAAGTAAAATATCCATAAGTCGAAACTCAAAAGTGGCCCTCCAGGGCTTCCGTAGTACTCAAAAGTGGCCCTCCAGGGCTTCCGTAGTAAAGATATAAACATAATATCTTTTTTTTCACTAAGACAACTTGTACTTGTTTGTTGATATGAGAAACTGTAGTAGCAAGAGTGAGGTTGTTGCACCCTAGAATCTGTATCAAACCCGCCCTCCAGTGGAAAATTATTTTGCTATTGACCTTTCCAAGGAGGGAACCCCAAAAGTTCTCTTTTTCGTTCATTGTTTGTGGTGTCATATTTGAAATTGATATTCTTATAAACACATGCTCTCTTTTCCCTTTTATGGCTGCGTGTGGAGGCTGTGTTTTGTGTATGTAGCGTTTCCTGATATATGCATATTTCACTTTTTTATTCCACATTCTCTGAGGTCGTTGAAACGTCTGTTTATTATACATAATAAATAAAATCAGGTATAGCATTATGTTTCCATATTAGAATAGTTTCTGTTAAAGCCTCACGGTGACCATAAATTGCACAAATACATTCGTGATGGTAATATGATCTGATAACGAATAATTGTCTGGCATTAAATTTTTTGATGCTGTTAACGAGGCGACAAAGCCGACAAGGAGTATTTCATTTCCAGATTTACATCTTTCTATTCACCGCTTTTTTCTTTACTGTATGTTTCTGTTGATGTTTATAGAGAGGTTGAGATTTAAAACGTGTACTTGTACGGGTGCGTGTAGTAGATATTTATGTGTTTTACGCCATCAATACATGTGTAGATAAAATTAACTACAAGTCATTTTACATGTTATCTCCGTGTACAGAATGTTCTACGCGTACGCCAATTACTGGCAGATTGCTGCTTATTTATTTATTCGAAATATCAGGAAATAATTTTGGCCGTAGTTAGTATATATCTTTGTTCCTTTGTTGCTGTATAAAGATTCAACGAAATCAACGTCAGTTATTTGCGAAAAGTAAAAGTTAAACTGTCCCGAAGTTTGATTTTATATCAATTTCCTGTTTAATATAAGAACAATTTAGGATATATATCTCGTGGTTTACATAAAATGTGTCACATAACAACAACAAAATAGGAACAAATCATGCTTAAGAGTTCTTTTTATCCTTGGCGAGTAGTGAGTTTTACTTGACATGCCGGTTGAGATGTAAGACGGGTACGCCTACTGGTACGTGTAGCGAAAATCATTTGTGTTCTACCTCATCAAGGTATGGGAGAACGGGGTTAGTCCGGCCCCGGGGTATGTTCGGCACATTATCATTTTACGTACAAAAATTAAGATTCAGAGCGCGCGTCGATAATGTAATGTCTCTTGTAACGAAATTAATGTCGAATGTACATAATTGCGACTATATAAACATTTTTATCGATTTTGTGAAGGAAAATTGGCGTTTTTGCCTGTTAAGTAAATTTTTCACAAATATTTGAGTTTTTCTTTGCCATGAGTTGCTTCATAATAGGAACATTAATTTTACATATGCAACATGTTAAAACATCCCTCAGTTAAGTCACAGCTTGTTCTTTTCACCTTCAAAACTATACACGCAGCTGTACACGTGATGTTTATAAACAGTGAGCAAGGGGCTAGTTCGGCCATCGGGGCAGGGGCATGTTCGGCCAGTAGCCGAATAACCCCTTTGCTCCAGCAAAGTTTTATTTTCTTGATGAAAACTTCGTGTTTTTTTATAAAATGAAGTGTTTTTACTATCACAGCTTAGATAAAACATGTTTTGGTTCGAAAAAAAACGTACTTTCTTATTTTAGATATATACTATTATATGCAGCAAATTACATGTTTTAGCTGATCGGTATATTATGAGAGGTAGGATTCTCATTCTGAGATCTACACTGACATTATTCAATGTATTTTTTAAAGAATTATTACGATTGATTTGTATATTTTGGAACATACCTAACCATAGTGCGAAGTTACAAAAGAAAACATATTAGTTATTCCAAGACACCAGACGTCTATAGAAAGGAGTTAGAACATTACAACAACAACCAAAACGAACACATATACGTTCTCATACCACAGAAACCTTTATTTCCAACAGAAAACATCCATACATCACATATATGACATTTTACACTGTATGCCTAGTTACAAATATAGGGTGAAATGTCGTTTATGTGGTGTCTGAATGTTTTCTGATGGAAATTCAGGTGTCTGTGCTCGTACACATTAAATGCAATGCACTCACGCGGATTTATATACGTATATAACACAACAAGTTATATATAAAACATGTTTAAAATTATTGTTAATAAAAGTTGATTTCTGAGCCTACATTTTTGTAAATTATGCTTCTTATAGTTTTTCAGTCTACAAGAAAATATTTTTTTAAAAATCTGCCCGAAGGTCGAACATTCCCCAGGGGCTAGCCAAAATTGCCCCAATGTCGGGGCAAGTTTGGCCACTATGACCTTACTACTTCAAAAACCAATTACCATTTCTTTCAAAGATAAACAGTTAAAGTTCAGGGGTAATCAAGCCCATATTATTTCTTTACTATTTATGAAAATTTGTAGAGAATTACATTTTGAATTCATTAAAAAATTGCATGTTTAAAAAATCGGGCCGAACTAGCCCCGGTCTCCCCTATACGTTTCTTAAATACAGTACAAGTCTTTATACAAGTAATCAACGTAAAAGGTACCTTCTACACGAATGTGAAAAATGTGTACTATTCACTGCCTTGTAGATCATGACTGCACTACAACAACCTCCCCTGAATATTGTGATAATTACAATTCTGACAACACTTTATTTTAATCACTAAATTTCATATACATCATCCAGTTTTGTATTGTAAATTCGACCCTTGTTAATTGCATTTATCTAGCTTTGTAAAATAATGTTTTAAAAATATTATATAGTCATTGGTGCAAATTTATATTTATGAATACATTTCCTGTTATTATATTGAATAATGAAAAGTCGTCAGTTGTTAAAACCCAAATATATAAGAAGAGATCTGATGGTGCTTATCATTTATGTCCAATCATATCATGTTATAATGTAACTTTTTCGTTCCTGAATAACACGTATTTTTCTGTATTCATGTATATCTGTACAATTTTAAATATTCTGTTAGCATCAAACTTGGTTTAGATGAAACGTTGCCTAATATGTACCTAAAAGAGAACTTGCGAAGTAAAATGTGTATTTGATAATATTTTCTCGTTAAATAATCTAATCTAAAGATATTTAGCAAATCGCTACTCCATAAATATAACTAGGAATGATCTTATGTCAGACAGTGGCGAATTCATAGTTTCCACTGACTAGTGATCCATGGCGAAAACTTTTGCTGAGAAACCACCTTTAAATATTCTTGACTGCCACGTGACTGTGAATATCGATAACGTACTATATTTTGAGAACTATAATAGAAGAAAACCGAAACGCATTAAATCTCACTTTGGAAAATTACAAGTGCAGGTTCTATTAAAAGTCACTTTTCTCAAACGATTTTTATAAAAACAGTGTCGTGTACATGAACTTGTAGCTTACACGTACGCCTACACGTACACGTCTTAAATCTCAACCTCTCTAATATTTGTAAAATTTGATGGTGATGGTAATGATGATGATTCTTATGTATTTGGTTATTCTACTGCGCAAGCTCACTATTAACTCCAACAAAACAATGATGATGATGATGATGATTATTATGGTGATGATGATAATTAATACGACGAAGACAAAGACAATGATGATTCTATGCATGAGAATGATTTTATAATAATAATAATAATAATTATTATTATTATTATAATTATTATCATCATCATCATCATCATCATCATCATCATCATCATCATGAAAATTCTCAGCCTGTCGTAGAGTTTTTTGCTGGATGGACTCCAGGGCTCTGGTCTAGGTAAGGCTATTGACATACATGATTATGCAATTTGCTTCTTATGTTTTATATGTCTTTGTGCTGTTGCGAGTTAATGGGTGGGTGGGAGCTAATTCACCAATACAACTTAAGCCACATCTGTTATCAAATACCTCATTCAAGGCTGTTGAGCAAGATTTCTTAATTTAAATACTGCCCAAGAAAAGACTCAGTCAAACAGAGCCGGCAAGATTTAGACATTTGTTGCGTTCGGTGGCTTTCAAAAGTTCTTTCTCTCCTTTGGCACTGACCGTGTGGTTAGCATCCCCTCGCAGATCACTTTTAGTTGATTGTTTGTGTTGTCTATAAACCCATTCCTTTTTTACGCTCTACTCATAATTCCTTATATACATATTTCACATTTTGCCAGCTCATCACATTCGCAAACATTTACCAGAATTTGAAATGACAATGACGTAGGTGGTGTCAAACAAACAATTCTTGTGGTTTTTCAACAGTCTCAGAAACAAAGGAAGGAGTGTAGCTTTTAGTTCACCGCGGGTTTTCGTATAATTTGAAGTAGTAGCTCGCATCGTGATATTGGCTTAACTGATGTAGGTTTATGTTTAGAACAGAAACACCTTTAACAGTTTTTTTCTCAAGGACATCAATTTATGCTGGTGATGGAATGGATAAATTATTCACTACTTATCATGGAAGAGTTATGAAAACTGCAGAACCTAGGTAACGGCCCATTATTAAAATCCTGGAGTTTTTTTCACTGTAAATCTCGGTATCTTTTCTTAATCCGACATTTAACAGTTTGATGTCAAGTTATAGGTGGATGCATGTGACTATGTGATGAGTGGAAATTATGCTTTTTGTAACGAATATTAAAAAAAGAAACTCAGATATAATATAGCATTATTTTTGTTTCTATATTCGATATATCTTCGCAGAACAACAATGATAAATATCTCACGAAACAAAAACAACATTTTTCTTTGTTTGTTATAATGACAATGCTAATAAACTTACTTGTGGGCTAGAGAAATCAAGAGCAAGTAACCATATAAAACCCTCATCCGAGAAGACATAAACAGCGAAAAAATCATTATTTCGCAGGATAAAATTGAGACGAAGACCGTATCACATTATTGAAAAATATGAAGTAAACAATATAGGTATACCATTTTATCAAGTCGTGTGTATGTAACCTGAATCCCTTAGTGCCAGCTTAATATTAAACGTTTACTAAGAAAACACAAAAGAGTTGGTTTATTTCATCAACATGTGGGCCTGTGGTCAAATTTGCACTCTGTGCAAAGGTTAATGACTTTGCCATCTGAATATGAAAAACCAATTCTGGACCTATTACACGTCTAAATCAACAGTGACTACACAAGTAATAGGTTATTGACAAAACTATGAACGATTTGGAGTGATCTTTGTCATTTAAAATTATTATTAAATATTTTGGCAACCGCTATTTTTTCGCACGTTTTGTCTTCGTTGTATATTGTAAAAATCTTTCCTTAGATAGAAAACATGAAATATGGCATATGGCAAATAGATAGAAACATCAACTGAAAAATATGCCTGAGTCATGACAGATTTAATGTTTAAGTTGTGTTTAAGACATTTTATCTTAAACTGCAAGTGACTATTATATTGTACCAGCGTGTATCAGTCAAACTTGTAGCTTGAAGTTCGGTGTAATGTTATAAAGTCGAATACTAGCTTCAGATTGATAATTTACGAACTGATCACAATTTGCAAGTTTACTTAAAGTCCTTTGGCATAGATTGTCAAAGATAAATCAACACAAGTTCATGTCCATAGTGTGACCTGTAAATATAAGCCATACAAAATAGACACACGTTTGCAATGGATACTTAGCTCTCATGGGAACTTTTCATCAATTAGCGACATTTCTCATTGTTCTCAAGCATCCAGGTAAGTTTAAACCTTCCTCAATTACTAGTACTGTAATTTAAAGAATTCACTTTAGATTTGTGTTTTAATACCAGGTAAAACAAACCGTAAATTACTTTTTGTTTTTGAAGTTTCAAGTTTCTAAGCTATACCACACCAACTATTGATTAACTTTCTTGCTTGCAAGTTATCAGAAAGAAGTCCACAACGACACAAGGTGGATGCGCCCTCTGAAAGCCGTTAAGCACGAAACATATATCTGTGTATTTGTGCTCAACTCGGGGTTATGCGACTGCATTTAAACTACTTCCCATGAACAGGTCTGATTAAACCAAGCCAGCAATATTTTGATAATTTGTTATTGTCGTGTTCATTGTCTTTCAAAGTTACATTTCATCTACGGATCTCAAACTTGTTAATATGGGTTTTGTAAAAATCGCGGTATGAAAATTATGGCAAGGTCAAAAAATGAAACACTATATCAATAATTGATCTTGATTGTGCCTAAGGAAGCAAAACTAGTTAAATTAATCAGCAGGAAATATCAATGTTTTCTCAAATATCGGAAAAATTATATTTTATTTACAACCTTTGTGATTTAATTACTCTATTCTACTATTCTACAAATCTCCTAGGCATTGAATTTAACATTTACTTTTCACACCCATCTCCACTTACCTATTTGAACTTTGAATGTTCACCGGCCTTGTCTCATTATTACATTGAGTAAGTATTGTTTATTGTCTAGTACCAGAATTGTTAATTTTAGAATTCTCAGTAGATCGGCGCGTGAAAGCTTGGTTGCTTTGCTGTGAATACACATCTTTTTTTAAAGCGCGAAAACTATGTTAATGTAATGTAGGTCAGAACGTCACTCAAAATCAAATAATTTTATCGTTTTTTATATAATAGTATTCTTACAACACAACTTATCACGGCGCGAAACAAAATTATATTAGAATATTAACATTTTAGATTAATTCAAATATACTCGGAGACAAAAGTCTTGTCCGGTACGGGTTTCCATAATACCTTTTAAACACGAGCATTTTTATCGCACAATCATAAATTTTGTGTCTATGAAAAGGGGACATTTATTTGCATTCAATGAAAAAAACATTCTGGATTTTGAGCCAGTATTGTCGGTAGAGTAATATGTTGCAAAGTTTAGACCGGACAAGACTTTTGTCAATTTGCATACTTCTAAAAGTCATAGTATCTTCGAACAAATTAGTCAGTAATGTTATCAGTATAATTCTGTTACGCGTGTCTTACACTCACCTACAGTTCTAATTTGTATCTTCTTGTCTATAAGTTTTATTAGAGATAAATTTACAATAGTTCTGATATACAAGACTAACGCTGTTCCATTCATGACCATCTATATCAACTCTACAGAGACTGAATGAGGAAGCAGATGTCATTTTTGTTAGTTCCATGAAGTTGCGTGTCTTGTTTTATGTAACGTTCAGCATGTTCTATGGCTCCATGTAGGTCTGAAATCTGATAATCTTAAACATGTTACCATACATCTTCCCTAGTTCATCAAAAGCCTAGTTTGAGACTGGTCGCCATTTCAGCCAATCAGATGCTTGAGATTTGAGACTGGTTTCCATGCTCAGTTTTATAACCATGAGCACAGAACTTGAAACATACGCACCTAGAAAACAGAAAACAGCCTCCTCACGCATTAAGTTCTCCAGTCGTCTGACCACTTCTTTTTCGATTTTTTGGAACTGTCAGGTATTCTGGCTCGGGCGGTTCCGACAGGCCCTTGATAACATTAGATTTCGAAGGCTTGTTACAGTTTCCAAAGGGAATACAAGCATTATCACAATATTGTCCTAGATGAAAAGAGTACAACCACCAAACAAAACAAATAGGAAAATGATGAAGGCCCGTTTTTTATTGAGCCTGTTTGTGGGCAGTAATGCAACTGCAAATTACTGACAACACCACTGGAGCCCCAGTTCTATATATATTTAGTAGCATATATTATATATAAGTAAAGAGTACCAATTTTGATCAACCACAAATATATATATATATGACGTAAACATGGGATCTTCAATGCAGTTTTTCCAGATTAATACTATTTCACGATCAGATGTGTACGGTTTCCTCCAAACAAGATCGCAAAGGGCGTGATTGATCAAGATACGATTTTGACAAAGAATCTGAGAACATTAATCCAGCTTATCACGGGAAACGCTAAAGGCAAAAATAAAATATCAAGAGATATATCCTAGAGTTGATTGAACAACATTCAAATCTATACTGGCTGGGAAGCCACCCAGTGACAAAAAAACAAGACGAAATAAAAATAGAAACGTATTTTAAGGAGAAGTATAAAGTACATAAGAATCGTGCTCAATGACCGTAAGGAGGTAAATGGCAACATCATTGACTGAATGTATGTGGAGGTAATTTTAGCTACTAAACGGCACAAACAACGCAAATGTGAAAAGAAAATAGATACAAAAGAGTAATTCGAAAGCCCGTTTACGAACATGACAAATATAATATAAAAATATTGTATGGTCGGTTTGTTCAGCTGATCGAGCTCAGTACAGGGTTGAAGGTTATAAAGCTGAGATTGGAATCCAGTCTCAAATCTCAAGCATCTGATTGGCCGAAATGGCGACTGGTCGCCATTTCAGCCAATCAGATGCTTGAGATTTGAGACTGGTTTCCATACTCAGTTTTATAACCTTGGGCACAGATAGTTCTTAAAATGTGATAATTACAATTGAAGGGTCAATCTAATACCAATTTTTAATAAAAATGTTAAGGAATTTCTAAAAAAAGTGCGTTAAATGATCCGTTTTCTTTTTCAATATTGAAATTGTTATTCTTTGTACACGAAGGAATACAAAATTACGACTGTTCAAGGGTTGTCTAGTTGATGGATAATTGTTGTAGGTGTGTATCTTGTTGCAAATATGGTGAGTAAAAAAAAGTGACATTAAAAGTAGTAAATAAAACTAATAATTTAACTATTTAGGGAAGACTAAAATTTCTGATTCTGATGTATTGAATTCTAATAATTGGAAGGAAGCTATTTAGATAGAATGTATTGGGTTAAAATTGTAATATTCGATGATTGCTTTGTGTTGTTTTTTTCACGCTACTGCCGTATTTTGTTAAATGTCAAAACAGTTAACCAATGGGCAACTGTTCTAGAAACATCCTTTTGTAAATCTGATATTTTTCTTTGACATGTCACACGCCTTGAAAAAATACAAATCGAATTTTATTACACTATGAAGTTGGGTATGTAAACAATATCACGGGAGACCGCTAGACCGAAGTTCAAACGTGATGTGGTTTACACACGCAATGAAAAATAATACAGACTGTATAAGGTCATAATGTTCATTTTTCGGCGTTAGCTGTCTAAGCTCACTTTTGACCTAGTTTTTCGACCAATGAAATATTGTAAATAAAACTTATTATGCAGCGGGAAAATCAAATAGATTATTTTGATTGGTTATTAGTGGGTCTCGTTAATTATTACCGTAACGATTTTTATATTGTGTGTTAGTTTTTACATGGCACTTACATGTTCGGGCATTTTCGTTTTTAAAAGCGATAATTGTATTGGAGAAAAAGATATTTACGGTATAAATAACCAGTTAAGTCAATTGATGGCTTAAATACGATTTTGTATGGAATATTCATGGGTGTCAGGTAAACACTCGAGTACAATACACAGTGTAAAACGACAGAGAAGTGCAGATATTTCTGGTTCTTACTGGTTCCTTTCTAGTTCCTTTGATACTGATTGTTAATTTCAAGTCCAGACATTCAAATCGCCTTGGTGTAGTGGTTATCACACTCGCCTCTCAAGCAGATGCCCCGGGTTCAATACTCGGGAGGGACACTTTTTTTAAGTTAATTTACGTAAAAGTTGGTAGATTTCGCTCTTGTAACAAGTTATTATTTTCATTTATTGTATTTTAATAACAGTTATTCGTCATTAGTACTAACTATACAAGAGGTATTTTATTGAAACTGAAGAAATGTACAGTTAACATCTAATTTAGACATTCTTCTTTAATCGACGTATTATCATCAGACGAAATTTTTGCACTCTCTTTATTTCTTTCTTTCTTATATATAAAAATCTTTTCCATCAACGCCGTTTATCTTTTTTTAAAGATATTTCTTGTTTTATTTATACCCTTCTCGATAAAAAAATCAATTACACTTATTGCAAAATTTTAGTCAACAACATGGTTTACATAATAGTAGAAAAAACAGAAGTGCGGAACAGTAAATTTATGAATGGCGGAGAAAGTTTATGAATGGTGTAAGAAAAGCTAATAGTTGTAGAAGCGATGAAATTTCTTTTTTGGAATTAGGTAGTTGCCGAAGAGTACAATGGGCGGAACAAAACAGAAAATTATTTTGACAGGGAATCTGAGAATATAAATCCTGCATATCACAGACAATGCCAAAGGCTTAAAAAATAGGAAGCATATCCTTGAGGTGATTAAATATTATTAAATCAATATTGGTTGGGATATTGAAACCACCCATCTCTAAACTGTCCTTCATGTTAAAACAAAAGTAATGTTAAACGTACTATTAACATAGTACATAAGTAATTTAAAAAGTACTATTAATATAGTATATAAGTATACTGAAAGACTTTATTCCACTCATTAATTAAAAAAAATGACGAGACTACGACAAGATTTGGGTATCCAAACTATTGGATTATTGCAAGCAGGAATCGGCCCGAAGGGAGTGTGCAGTGCGTTTTCATGTACATCGATTGACAATTACACGAATTCACCAGCATTTCTTGAATATGTGTAATGTTGCTTGTCATTACCAATGAAATATTGAGAGGTACTTGAGATTTATTCTGATGCATTATAATAATGAAATCTTACATCTCAGTGTACATATTAGGATGTATATTTCAGTGATGCGTTTCTAAAGTCCGTCAGTATTTTAAAAGTACTATTAACATAGTAAATACGTATTTTAAAAGAACTATTAACCTAAGTTCATAAGTATCGTGCTCATCCAAATAGATAGTCAGTTTTGACACAACCAAAGTCATCATCAAGAAACATCAAATTGATATTTTTCAGCAGCACTTTTGATAATTATAAAATGCATATACATTTTTTAAAATGTAAAATAAGGCCAAACGGTAAGACTAAAAACTGTAATACATGTGTTTATCATCTTTCTTGGTCCACGAAGTCCCAAGGATTGTGAATCTTTGCAAAAGTGTTAGGCAAGAGTCACATAAAATTTAATCATGTTGTTACAATTGTTAAAAAGAGACCGTTATGGCTGTATCTGTAAACCCGAGAAAGCTGATTGTCGTTAGCTGCACCCATAACCAACAGTGCCTTTAAAGTCGCCAAATCTGCCTTTGAAGAAACCGAAACTCCTCTAACATATATGATATATTGGAGCCTGAAATTGCTAAACTCACTCGTCTCGTGGAAATAATTGTCGCCAGAAAGAACGACTAGCATCGGAACAACAACTTCAAGAATCACATTTTCGCTTAAGAGAAGAAGTCTCATCTCCAAGCATTTGACCTTTGTTCTCCGATTTGCTTCCAATATGACTACTTTCATGCTGTTTGAATCTGAAAATACTGTTCCTCTGACTTAATTCTGAAGTTCCTTACAAAGTTCTTTCTTAATGTTAACTAAGGTCCAAAAAATCATAAAATCATTTAACTCTTTATTAAACTAAACTTACAAACCATGTTTTTGACATTTTAAGGTTTAAAATTTCTACTTTATACTGATACCACGTACCTCATCCCTTACATTCTTCATTAAATTCTATAATAATTGTTTGCAATAGCACATTGTGTATTAACTATTAATTTGTGACGTAATTGATTTATTTATCAATAACTAAGAGACAAAAGGACATAACTTGACAACCCTCGGGTTTTTATTTTCATTAAAATCACATGGAAATTGAAAAAAGAGGCTACCAATAAACGTGAATCTAGAGCGGTCTGTATGCTTGGTGATTAACCCATCTAAAGTATATCGCTTTGCTTACCGCTTTGTTTTGACTGTGGCATGGGTTTAAGATTTTAAGAAAATTTGTAAGCAAATATAACGAATCCATTTTCCATAGAAAATCTTAGGTCCAGATAAGTTGTTAACTTTTCTCAAAATAAGCTTTTAATAGGTCATATTTTAGACACCAAATATGGAAAAATGGTAATTACTTTAATTCAACAATTCTTCAATATTTCGCGATATGGTGTTAAAATAAGTGATAAAATATATGTCATTATAAAGCTTCAAGGGACGCTCCATTATTACCCAAAAAATACGGATTGATTGTTGATAATTGATGTACTTTATATAACATAAAAATATTTACTCAAAACCGACTCGAACAAGACCCGAAGCAATACAAATTGAGTGTTGATAATTGATGAACTTTATCCAGCATACAAATATTAACTCAAACCCGACTCGAACAAGATCAGATAAGTCCTTAAAGTATCAACCCTTAGGTTCTCATTTTCTTAAAGTGTCAATGGTGTCTTTTTCGAAATTGATCATGTAATAAATCATGTTTTTTCCTCTTACCTATGCTGTGTGGGGAGGCTGTGTCTAAATGTGGCTATTTGTAATGCGCGTATCTTAAATTTATTTAAAAGACGAAAATATTTTAATAAAACCGTAAAAGAATAGTTCAGTGGTTTAAATCCTATTTCATTATAATGCCTCATTTTATGTTCTTCAATAGCTATCAGGCATGGATATTTTTGCAGGCACGGATATTTCATTGTACATGAATACAGTTGGCGATAACTCTTTCTTTTTCTGGTGTTTTTCGCGAATTTTAGAAACCAATACATAGTTGTTACTTTTATTTGTTTAGATCAGAACACTCTTTCTTAATATTTTAATTTGGAGAGTTTGTGCGGTAATCATATCCGTCTAAGAAGAACTAAGTGTTTAAGAATAAAATATTAAACTCTAGAATAAATAATAAAGGAGTGTAACAGTTAAATTATAATAACGCCTCTGAAGCCTTGCCAACACGTGACACCACACATTTGTTATCTGAAATGACATTCTTGAATTCCTGCTTTCCAATTATGTAAGTAAACCCGAGATCAAAGCTAAAAGATTCTTCTGAGCCGAGAGTAACTTTCATCGTTTTCAAAAGGATTTCTATGTAAGGTACCTTCTGAAATTCAACTACAAATGTTTAATCTTTGGTAACATAGATATCAATGAAAGATATATGAGTTCTAACATTAGAAGGCAGTATATACATGTATATAGTATTGTTAGGATGGCATACTGACTACCTTGTCCTTTATACGAGAAGTACTAGAAGTTCAAACTTAGTTTATTAAGTAATTGCTTAGGCATATACATGTAGATGATGCAGTTAGGTCTCTTAATTTTTTTATTTTTTTTTATTTTCAAATGATTTTGTTAATAGTGAACATGATTCCGGTTTCTAGGTCTTGGAATTTCACAATTGCCATTGCTAATGTTTTATCTGACGATAATAAATGGGAATTCTCAACTTTGCAGAAAAATAAGAGAGCAGATGCACAATAAATCTGAGATGAAATATTAATGGTTTCTGACGTCTTCAAACTAATTTCTGTAAAACATCCGTATCGTCGATGACTATGGTAGCAGTAATATCACCTTCCTGTTTTCTCGAACGTGTTAGCTTACTTTACATTTAAATAATTAACATAACTATTTATAACAGTGAAACGAAAACTACCTCCTACAATGCCACAGGGAACAGAGACGGAAAGACAGAAGAGAGTGAGAGAGAGAGAGAGAGAGAGAAAGAGAGAAAGATAGGGAGAGAGAAAGATAGATAAAGAGACGGAGGGAGGGAAAACGGAGGGACAGATTCACAGTTAACTAAACATGTTAAGTTTTTCATATCGCTTTGTCTTTCCTTTAATTAAATAAACATTGAACTACATTTGAGATTTTTCCACTTTGCTAAATGTTGTTGAAAGAAGCAAAATCAGGATATATTTTTGCAGAGTAAGTTAAGACAGTTGCGTTTTTTTCAGGTTTATTGGCCTTTCTCTAGATACCATTTTCCGACCTTCTTTTTACATAGACGATCACGTAATTCAGTAATTGGCCACTATTAAAACTAAATATTCAACTCACTTGGAAACTGTCAGTTTTTGTGCAAATAATACGTTAGATATTTACTTATCGTGATCTAATAGAGGTGTTTTGTCGATACACGAGAAAATTAAAGACGTCACGTTATTTTACCTATATTTTCTATATAGGGCCAAGCCTTCTGTTATCTGCTATTGTGATCCTGCTGATTGAGGTATGTGATTCTATGTTCTGAGAGACCTCACTGAAAACCTGTCGGCTTAAACAAATAATCCATTTTGAACTTTTATATACGATGTAGGTATGTTTTGCCTTTGCATGTTGCACATGTTGACTGTGTGTGGAGGTAAGTATTACATCAACTATCAATTCATATTCGATGGTTCTTAAATGTGCACACTTGTGTGGGTTTAGTGCTACACATTAAAATTAGATGGTTTCTATAGTGACTTATAAATTTGGAAAATTCCTACTTGATAAACATATGCGAGATATTCTCATGCGTACAATGTTTGTATTGCTTACTGTTTTGCTGGTTGTGTAGAGATTCTCATGCGTACAATGTTTGTATTGCTTACTGTTTTGCTGGTTGTGTAGAGATTCTCATGCGTACAATGTTTGTATTGCTTACTGTTATGCTGGCTGTGTAGAATTTCTCATGCGTACAATGTTTGTATTGCTTACTGTTTTGCTGGTTGTGTAGAGATTCTCATGCGTACAATGTTTGTATTGCTTACTGTTTTGCTGGTTGTGTAGAGATTCTCATGCGTACAATGTTTGTATTGCTTACTGTTTTGCTGGTTGTGTAGAGATTTTGATTTCTGATCTTGATTTGTCTGACAGGAATATTTCAATGTTTTTGATGAAATGGCCAGATAGTTTCATGTTTATATGAGACCCATACAGGCGACAAGTTGTTGAAAAAATCTTTAAAAATGAGACTGTAGTCTCAGCTGAAAAACTGGCTTAATGGTAAGCCTGCATTGTTTTATTTATACTTAGTGATAGTTTGATACTCCAGTGCCTGAAATTATTTAGCACAAATAATCATTTAATTTATGCGAACCTTAAAAACAATTTTCAGTTTTAACTGAGATACACAGAAAGGAATCTTCAAGTTTGTAATCCCAGAGAGAACAAATGCAAACAGACTTGTTTCAATTAAGCCAGATCATGGACTGGAAATGCAAATATCTGTTCTTTCCATTCATAAAGTGGAAATGCAAATTTATGTCCGTGTTTTAACCAATTTGTTTCAATCGCTCCAAAATTCAGATCAGGTATGGAAAATAATGGACAATTATTTTGCAGGCGTAAAGTGCTTACAGTGCTAACCGGATCGAAATTCAATTATTTAAGAACATAACCCCAGAAGTAGCGATTCAGCTTGATATCAAAATTGAACAAAATGTTAACGTTTTAGAAGTGAAGTTTGAAATAGATGAAAAGAGATTGTCATGGTCAATTCCGTTAAAGAATCAGATAGCTCCATGAACTATCGAGTTATGGCTCTTAAATTTCTTATTTTTCAACCATTTTCAAGCCATCCGCCGTATCATATATATTGCATTGCCACTAACCATTTCAAGTTTAAACGATTATGATCAACTTATATTAAGAAAGAATAAGATTTTCTCAATTAATCCTATGTATTGTGTTGTGTATTCTGCAGACAAGATACTCGCCCGTTTTTTTAAGCTGACCTTAAATTCGTCTTCTTATAATTCAAAAAAAGCGCAACATATTCATAAATTCATTAAGAACGCAACCAGAGCCGGGGAAAAAAACAAACAGAAAAGCAAAAGAAAAATGAAAACTCCCATCAATTGTTAGAGTCTTATGTTTCTTTCACAGTTGCGCAATTAAAAAGGAATTTGTTTTGACTGAATTATTGTAAAAGACAAGATATACACTTTCATCTTAAAATGTTAATGTCATAACACTTCTTTATAAAAAAGATCGTTCTTATCTTGTCAACAAGCATTGAAAGCGACGTTTATCCTTGGTATTTAAACTTTATTGATAAAACTGCCATACAAGAAGACTTCCTAATACGACGAAACAAGGTTTTCTTCTTAAGTATTATTCGGGAGCGGTATTGTAAAAAGTAAATATCTGGTTGATTAGTGTTAAAGTTGACACTTCTTACACCAAGCATGCACTATTTTCATACTTGTCGTGTTCGGTGGCTTAAAGTTCCCTTTTCGTCTATTCGAAAACACAACATATGTCAAGAATCTGCGATGAAAAGTCTATTTTCAGGACGATTGCGGCATTTTCCCTTTTAAAGATATTTTCATTGTTTCATGTTTTGTGGAAAAAGTCTACTAAATGCAAATATGAAAAAAGAAAAATGGGATTGTTTGTTCATGTCTGTGCTATTATTCATTTTTGACCATTGTGTCTGAGGCGGTAACGCACTTTTTAATCTAGGAGTTGATATTTGACCAATGTATATATATAATGTAATCGGCCAATTTGATCCTATTTCAACAGATTGTTTTTATTATTTCAACATTTCCAATTTCTGTTTAATAAAATTTTCTTCTTTTTATATGTGTGGTAGATCCATGTATTCTCATACTGAATCCAAAAAATAAAGCATATGGTGTACGATTTTGTTTTCAAAAAACATAATTATATTTTTTTTATTAAGGAAAAAATGATAGTACATGTAAAATATAAATAAAGGATTTTACATTCATTTTTGTGAGAAAGCAAACATTCATCTTAACAGCCGATACCAAAATAAATCAACAGTAATCTATTTTTAGAGCCTTAAGCTATTCAGACCTTAATTTATTATTCCTTATAATACTTAGATAACCGTTGGGATTGCAACAACTATATATTTGGAGTTGTAGTCGAATTAGACTTCAATGTTAATTGTTATTAATCTAACCTTAGATTTGTTGCGTTAATATCATTAGCACTTTAATACATAGTATTGGCAAATTTATCTTTTAAAATACTATGTCGGCTTATGAATTTAATTCCATCATTAAAAATCAATCTTCTGTAAGTATATTGCTTTAATCAATATCAATAATAACTGTAAATGGTTTCGAGCTTCTTCTCAAGGTGGGCTTTGTTTTCAGCCTCGTCGTTTTTTGTCAATGATTCAAATAGAAGACGAAGATAGATGTACATGTTCACATGTAGTGTTTATGCGAAATGTGTTCAAAAATAAATTATGTGAAAACGAATAGAACAAATTCCAAACAGGTAATTCAACAGATGTTGCCTTCGGGAAAAATGCGTCGTTAAAGCGTAAAAGAAAGGGTGTTCTAGTAAAGAATACATATGTTATCTGCTTTGCTTTGCTCTTTACCTGTCTAGTCTACAGATTATATTTTAATATGCATATTAGGAATTGTCACACCCAGTAAACCCAGTCGCCCCACGCAGCCAAAACGTAAAGAGGAAAAAATATCATGGGCTTACAAAAATGATCAGTTTCAAATAAGACACCACAAAACGATTTACAAAAAAGAAAACCTATGGGGTTACCGCCTTGGAACGGCCAGTGTCAAAGCAATTTGCGACTGTGACTGAAATAACTATAACCCACCAACCAGCTCAACAATGATGCATGCAACAGCGCATAAAAATATAACTTATTGAGGCTAAAATGATTCCGAATGTGTCCAACCAGAAGCTTCTTGTAGTATAGGTTAATTGTAAATTGTAGATATTTATGTTTTAAAATAGTTTCCACATTATCATAATCATTTTACCTGACTCTTTAAATAGTTGTTTGACAATGCCTACGTCGTTCCTTTATTTGATTATCGGACTCATAACTTGGTGCAAACAAAAAAGTCAAGTATAACTAACGCTTGCTAGCTACGGTTAATTTTAATAAACCTACGCGCATGCAAACAGGGAAACTATTTAGCGAATTATGTTTTTAAGCAGGAGTCTGTAAAAGGTATGTCTAATAGATTACAAAACTTTGCAACGTTGTTAACAAATACCTTATCACTAGTTGGTTAAAACTTTATAGGTAGTATTGTAAGTGGCAGACCACACACCGATTCGCCTAAAATAACTTTTAGTTTCTTTGCAATGAAAATGTGTAATTCTCAAATCATTTTTAAATTCCTTTCAAAGTAACAAGTCATTTTACTGTATACTTGTGTAAATAAAAATCCAAGGCGAACTGTAGCTTATTGTTCTTGATATTGATATTTTTCCATAAATTTTAATGGTGTCAGTCACTACATTTATTTTATGCTTTTCAGTAAATTTATAGAATTTTCCTGGTGAATTAAAAATGATATTTCACTGTTTTCAAACAGTGGAATATCATTTTTATTTTCACTGATTTTTAACGTTGGTACATGTACCTAACGGCACATAACATACCAAATGAGAACGTTTAGAAAGAGGGCTTAAATTTGTATATTTGACGTCATGACGTCACGTCATAAAAAGCGGCTTTGGCGCCATTACTTGCAACTTTTCTGTCAAATTAACGCAAATTTTGCACTAAAAGTATAAAATAAAAAGAAAATTTGTTTTTACCAGTGAAAGATAGAAATATATTTCACTCGTGATCTCCGGAATTATGTATTTTCACTCGTGGCTTCGCAACTCGTGAAAATAATAATTCCGGAGCTCACTCGGTGAAATATATTTCTTGCTCACTTACTAGACAGAAAAATCTCTTTTTTTAGCCGTGCGAGATTTCATTATCTCGCATGGCCTTATCTCTAACTCCGCGTGCTCGCGTACTTTCGTATTATTGCGCACCGTTTAAATTGAGCGCTTCATTATTGATTTAGACTACGTCATGATGCTAATAACTTCGTCATTTAAATTTATTGTGTGACGTAATTAAACGAATGTTTACTTTTACAAACAGAGCAAGCTGTTTATTTTGTTTTATCATGATTTTGTTAAAAAACAGTTGGAAAAGATACAGTAGGCTGCTAGAACTTGGAAGTGTTTATCATGGTACGAGTCTGTTAATGCTATATTTTGTGGAGAGTTTCATTCTTATACCGCTGTTGCGAGCTTCATTTTAAACATCAGACTCTATGGAGAAAATGAATAGAAGAAGAAAATCAAAATAATCTGCTTTTGAACCGGGATATTTCAACTTCAACTGGTATGTACAATTCAATTTATTTGAATTATGAAATGTGACGAAATCACGCATAACCTAAAAAAATGCAGATCCGTTATCAACAGATGAACCCGTTGATATTCGGCAAAGATCACGGTATCATCACCCTGGGAGTTAGAGATAAGGCCATGCGAGATCTCACACGACTAAAAATAGAGATTTTTTGTCTAGTAAGTGAGAAACCCTAATCTTCGCCGAATACCAATGATAGATTCTCTTTATCTTACACTGGTAAAAACAAATATCCTCAATGTATTTGATTTTTTTTCAAAAGTTCATCATCATCATCAACATCATTATCATCATCAACGTCATCATCATCATCATCATCTTAGTCATCATCTTCATCTTCATCATTTAATTATTATTATTATAATTATTATTATTATTATTATTATTATTATTATTATTATTATTATTATTATTATTATTATTATTATTATTATTATATACAATAATTGCATTTTAGTGAGGTCGATAAATGATCATATTGACCGAAACTGAAATGCAGCAATTGCTTTTTTACTACATCTTAATTTAAAAATAAATATATTTTCCAAAATTGTCGCATACCTTTGTGCCTGATCATACAGTATGTTTTTTTCCGTTTCATTTCTGCAACTGGCGACATAACTTTCCCATGAAGCGTTGCCTGATATAATTACACGGTGCAACACCCAAATATCATAAATTGAGCCAGTTATATCTTCCACCGGTGCTGTTAGCAGCAGTTTTACTTTTCTGTCTCCCTTCCACCAATGCTTTTAGCAGCAGTTTTACTTTTCTGTCTCCCACAGCCGGCGCCATTTGTTTACAACGGTTGCATACGTTGTGACGTAGCAGCTCTGTGACTTATTTCGTACCCAAGCCAATTATTATTATTATTATTATTATTATTATTATTATTATTATTATTATTATTATTATTATTATTATTATTATTATTATTATTATTATTATTATTATTATACCCTTTTAAATAAAAAAATTTCTTGCACAGATACGTTGCTTTTAGATAAAGGCTGATTGGAGAATTGCGCTATTGGAATTTTAACGTAGACATTTCCAACAATCGAGGAAGACACCTATTATATCGTAATATTGGCAAATATTGCCATGCGATAACGTATATATAAGCTTTTCCATTTATGAGCATTATACTAATGGTAAGGCAACGAAGTTCAACATTGATCAGTTTAATAGTGGATTAGTTTTATTATTCATTTGGAACTGACAGTAAATGCAGAAAAATGTGTTCATTGTAAACCTTTCAAAGAAAAAACTGACAAAGGTATAAACTTATCAAATGAATAGAGATATATTTGAAAATTAAATTGACAGAAAATAACCAAGGAACAAACACCTAATCAGAAACTCAATCATCTTATTTCAAAACTAACACGATATGTTACACGTGATGTATTGAACATTTGACTAAAATAATGTAAAAATACTGTGAAAGCGAAAAATACCTTTAATCTTTCATAAACGGAATTAGAATAATTTAATTTGACTTTTTATTTAGAAAACGTACACACATCATGGCTCTGCTTGATTTCGAAAACTCATCTGCAATGAACAATAGCGATTATTCGGACAGTTTTGAAGTGCTGGACCATTCCTGGATTTTTGCTGCCAGAGTCATAAGGACTGTATGCATACCGTTAATTGGATGCGTAGGGTTAATTGGAAATACCCTGTGTTTATTTGTGTTCTCTGCAAAAAGTATGAAAAAATCGTCGTGTTCAGTTTTTTTGGCATCGTTAGCGTTCGTGGACAATATCTTCCTAGTAGGAATGCTGTTGAACTGGATCGAGGGAGAAATTCATCTTATTTTGACGAATAACATTATATGTCAGTTGCTAATATTCTCCACTTACTTGTCAAGTTTTCTTAGTGTGTGGTTTATAGTCGGATTTACATGTGAGCGCTATATCGCTATTTGTTTCCCGCTAAGGAGCAATTACCTATGCAGTGTTTTTCGGGAAAAAATAGTGGTAGCCGCCGAAACATTGTTTGCGATAGGATTGTACAGCTTTACCTTCTGGACAACAGACTTGCAAAGTTCCGACGAATCAGTGATATGCTCACACAAACCTGAGTTTATTAACTTTCTTAAAATAGTTACATGGATAGACTCAATTGTTACAATGATATTGCCATTTTGTCTAATAGTGACAATGAATATGATGGTTTTAAGAACAGTAATGAAGTGCCCTCGTGCCGGGAGATCTAAGAGACATTACAGCATTGTTTTACAAGTTTCTCAAAACTGTTATCTGAACGAAGAGAGAGTGAAAATGACAAAGATAGAAAAGCAACAAATACAAGTAACAACACGTACACAAAGGAAGAATCCACAATTCAGAGTGACAAGAACTCTTTTATTTGTATCATTTACGTTTCTGTTTCTAAATCTACCTTCACATGCAATGCGGCTTTACAACTTAATAATTTCGCTAACGTCACAAATACCTACCATCAGTGAAAGGCTTTACTTTTTGCAAGAGCTCACATACTTGTTGTACTACACTACATTTAGCTGTAACTTTTTCTTGTATACTTTTTTCGGTAGAAACTTTAAGAAGGCTTTGTATTCACTCTTGCGGTGTAAGTCAGCAGTAGAGCTTCAACGAACACACATGTTGCATAGGCTCAGCTCGACACAGGGGATTACACAACGAAGTAGAGAAACATCATTATAAAGATACTGACTTAAATTTGTCAAAAACTACTAGGAACTATACATATCACATTTTGTTGTAAACAATCGTGGTAAATAACTCTCATTTTATGCTAGTCGTTAATAATTTATTTTTGAGCCGGTCTCTGTCAGAACGCCCCATTATTGCATTCGATAATTAATTTGGTGCTTAGTCCCCACTATATCAACTACCTGAATGATTATAAAAATAAATTGTTATCTTAATGAAAAGTAAGCAAATTCAATTCACATATATCAATAATTACATATTTACTGTTACGGGGATGTAAAACAATGCATTTTTATGTAAGGGTCATTTTTTCAGAGACTTGCCAATTTCTGTGTTACAGTTTTGTTTATATCAGCATTATGTAAACATTGAATGTTTAGCCAATTTTGATTGTTAAAATATGTGTTTTGAGATAAATGTTCATAAAATCTAGATATTTTATTGCATAACTCGTGCAAATGGTCATAATTTCTTATGCGCCTTATTGTTTGCACCTTGACGAAACGTTGCATAGTGGTTTTAAATGCGCAGACTAAGCTTGGCGGACGAATACTCGTATAAGTACAAAATTAAATAGAACTTGGTTAAACAACCAACATAACTAAAACAACAGAGAAAAACTGTCATTTCCTTAGGGAAGTCTTCCCTTAATGGGAAAAAAATCATACTTAATCACCAAGCAACCACCAAGCTATAGAAATCAAAGTTGTAGTCTTTTTGAAATTTACATATGGATATTATAAATAAGATGGAGAATTTGATATTGCTTTTTATTTTCTTTAATTTATATGCCTTGTTGCAGTAAATTGCAATGATCATATTTTTAAATAAAACCTGAATAAAACTTGCAAAACTTCTATCTTAATTTGCGTTAGCAAAACCCCTGATTAAAGCGTTTACCTTGTATGAGAGATTGTTTGGGCGGAGAAAATTAATCCGGCAAGGCAAATTAATTTTTTTGAGTAATTGAAGACGCACACGATTTATTCCGTAGCCGAGTCGAACCCGATTAACTTTCTTCATCGAATACATCAACCTATTTTACTTTTGCGATAGACGTTTAATCGTTTTCTTAAATATTTGACGAAAGCGACATAATGGCGCAATATGACATGCGCATTGTAACTTAAGTGTGCTGTTTGTTAACATTCAGGTTAATGAGAAAGTTTGGATAAGGGATATTAAAGCCGCCTGTTCACAGTTCTGTTAGGAAACCTTCACTGTCTCAGTTGTGGTAGATATATTATTTCACCACTTAATATGCCTTATAAATGACTGAACAAGAAATATCTTTAAAAAAGATAAACGGCGTTGATGGAAAAGATTTTTTATATGTTATAAAGAATAAAATTAAGAGCATGCACAAATTTCGTCTGGTGATAATACGTCGATTAAAGAAGAATGTCTAACATTAACTGTACATTTATTCAGCTTCAATAAAATACCTCTTGTAGAGTCAGTACTAATGACGAATAAATGTTATTAAAATACAATAAATGAAAATAATAACAACTTGTTACAAGAGCGAAATCTACCAACTTTTACGTAAATTAAATAAAAAAGTGTCCCTTCCGAGTATTGAACCCGGGGCTTCCGCTTGAGAGGCGACTGTGATAACCACTACACCAAGACGATTTGAATAACTGGACTTGAAATTGACAATCAGTATTAAAAGAACTTGAAAGGAACCAGTAAGAACCAGAAATATCAGCACTTCTCTGTCGTTTTACACTGTGTATAGTACTCGAGTGTTTACCTGACACGGATGAATATTCCATATAAAATCGTATTTAAGCCATCAATTGACTTAACTGGTTATTTATACCGTAAATATCTTTTTCTCCAATACAATTATCGCTTTTAAAAACGTAAATGCCCGAACATATAAGAGCCATGTAAATACTAACACACAATATAAAAATCGTTACGGTAATCATTAACGAGACCCACTAATAACCAATCAAAATAATCTATTTGATTTTCCCGCTGCATAATAAGTTTTATTTACAATATTTCATTGGTCGAAAAACTAGGTCAAAAGTGAGCTTAGACAGCTAACGCCGAATAACGCCGAAAAAGGAACGAGTCGGTAAGTTAAGGATCTATTGTGAACGATTTTACTGCATAAACTACGCTATAATAACTTTGACTGTAAATACACTCATCGTAGGTTGACTGTCGAAGAATATTAAATCACATTTACATTGTTTACAGGTCTTCTACTTATTATATTTAAAAGTTAATTTATGGAAACACATCATATTTTGTCATGATAAGTGCTTGTCTACTTAAATTCTTAATGTTTATTACTAAGGTATAAATTTATTTCGCATAGTCTGGATATGTGAGTATTTCGCGCTCAGGCCAATACGCGAACTTGAACCCTAGGCTAAAAACACAGAAATTTGGTAATATCCGAATGTACCTACCGTTAGCAATTTAGTAGCCCTAATAGCTATTTGCTATACGTTTGAGGCATTAAATATTTATATGCATAAAGAAATTAAAAAAAAAAACATGTTTGGAAGAAAATGAATGATGCTGCAAAACTGTTACGACAATTGAATGTATAGATACCCTAAACACCATACAAATGCGGTGACAGCGCTTAGCTTACCTTGCACGAGACAGACGAAGTGCATACCATCCTAAAGTCTACATATATAATTAAGGTACAGACCTATTATCATACTGACTTTTTATAGATGTCTGTTTTGAACGTTTCAAGCAGTTAGAATCAAAACTGTGGTGGATTTCGTCCCGATTTAAATTCTTTGTTTTTCACTCTCACATGAAAATTTCAACACTGGTATGTTCAAATATTGTTATAAAAAATTAATAATGATAAAAATAACAATACAATGAGGAATATTCCAAAAAAAAACTTGTTAAACCTATCACGGTACCTGCCGTATAACCAATGAAAAGGTTTCTTTTTATTCAAACATATTTTTACATCCCGGGTGCTGTACGCGAAAAAAAACGCATAATATACGAGCGGCATTTTAAAGTTTTAATAGCGCTGAAGTTGTAGGCAGAATATATCAGTGCAAATGGTCAATTCGACCTTTCAAAGTATTTCCCCTTTACTCGAATACACTTTTTAAGTCGCCAAATCCACTCGGAAAATGCAAAGCGGAAGGAATCTTTGGGTATAGTGTTTAGGCACTAGCAAAGAGCACTGTCGACGGCGGCGTGACGTGATTTGAAGCGTTGATCTCTCAAAAGTTCTTAATTTATGGGTTGTTGGTTGTTACTTAATGGGTTGAGCCAACATATTCACATGGAGCAAGATCAGGGCTGTATAGAAGATGTGATAAAGTTATAATAATTTTGTTGTCGGCGTTGTCCTGGAGGAGATTGATTCCACTCACGCCGGTACGTGGACAAGCTGTAGCTTAACAACTTCCGAAAGAAAGGAATCTCGGTAAAACTCCGGTGATACTCATGCCCTATGGTACAGGAACTCTAGGCACAATTCCATGGCATTAAAGAATAGTGCATACATTATGCTGCTTTTTGGTACAAGTTCTTCGCGCAATTTTGGGCTTTCCGGCATCTTCACCGATCCACATCTTGTATTTTTTTTACCCTCTGGCTCATAAAAATAAACCCATGTAATCTCATTTGAATTTAAGATTTCTATTTAATTGTTCAAGGACAGCTGTAGATCTCAAGTTTATACCGAATTTAATTTTAATAAAATAAAAAAAAAACAGAACATGTTTTTCGGCAATATGTCGTATTATCATGTCCCACGTAAATGCCAAATTTGAATTCCAACTTCTATTTTATTCACGCTAGCTATTCCTATTTTAAATCAAGTAATGTTTATGATTAAAGTTGAGAATATTAGTGTTTGGCATTCACGTAGTTAATATAATTGATATTTTGTTGAAACAATGTTCTCCATTATCTTGTATAAACACATCAGTAAATTGCAGAATATTGGTGAAGTAAAATGTAAGCTAGGTGATCACGTGCTCAAGCGTAAAGATAAAGATTACATGGTTAGTGGAAAATAGAGTACCGTGATATCGGACCGATATTGTATTTTTTTCACAATTTTGGGATAGGGTCCTTGCCACTGGCGCTTGATCAGCCGCCCCACCCCTGCCAGCCCTTATCAATGCATGTACGTTTTGACATTTACTGTTAGACATAAAACTGTTGAACCAAACATCTGTTAGGTAGGAACCCGGCCTATCGAACGGGAGTATGGTTTGAAGCGGTTCCTGATGATGTTTCGATTATGTACGTACATAAAATATGCAGTTTTTAACTACTATTTTGACGGTGTATTTTCGCATATTTTGGTAGAATGGAATAAAATTAGTGACCTGACACCATTTTACAAGGAAACAAGGGTAAATTAGTAAGGGCTAAATCTAAATTAATTTGAACGGTTGTCTTTCGTACCATGTTCTAAAGATACTCGAAAAGGGAACTTTAAAAGCCACCGAATACGACAAATATGACAATATTGCAGGCTCGGTTTGATTGAGTCTGTTCATGACCAGTAATGGAAATACATATTTCTGCCCACGCCGCCTAGCCCCGGGTTGAGCGCAACTCAGACTGCTCTATCAGAGCTTGGCTTACCTTCAATTCTCGTTTATCTATTCTACTGTACTTAACTTATTCCGTTCTCAGAGACATTACTAGCAGAGCTTGGCTTTTTTTTTATAAATGTTTTCACTTTTCTTTACTCATTTTGTCCTTAAACTAAATTTATAAATGTTAAGGCATGATTTTAATAAATCAATAACTTTCGTTATTCGTTAAACTTAAAACTTAAATAGCGCTATTTGTGCTGTGTGGCGGCCGTAAAACGTCTCCCCGTACATATAGTCAGTAGAATAATCCGTTTCCGATTCCCTGAAAACGGATATCAGGGCTATCCGATCAACCTTTTGGGGGTTGTCCCGGTTAGCTCAGTTGGTTGCATGCTAGGCGCTGTCGCCCTCACGGTGCGGGTTTGCTCCCAGGTAGAGGCAATATCATTTGAATTTCACAGTAGCGCTATTTTTGCAGTGTGGCTGTAGTAAAACGTCTCCCCATACGTATAGTAGGTACCGTTACCAGTAAAACAATCCGTTACCGATGTCGTGCAGTGATGATAACGTATATCAGGGCTATCCGATCAACTTTTTTTTGGGGGGGGTTGTCCTGGTAAGCTCAATCGGTTGCGTCGTGGGAATTGCAGGGCTAGTGGCTGTCACCGTGACGGTACGGGTTCGCTCCCATGTAGAGGCAATATCATTTTAAAGAAAAACAACAGTTATAATAGCGATATATGTACACGAATTATAATTTATCTAGTTAAAGACCAATTATCTTTAAAATAAATTGGGAATTGCCAAGTTATTTTAAGGGGATACTCTATTTAAAGAGGATATAAACCTTTCTTTTTTGATACTTAAAGTTAAATATATCTGACATTACTTGTTTAACAACGTCTGCCATCGAATCCTTAAAAAGCCTGGTCTAGACCAGTTTGATGAACTACTCGTTCAGCTTTTGTTGAATGTATTATTCTTGTAAGCAGATATACCATTGAAAAGAATTGTGGTTAGTGCAGGTTAAAAGATGCAAACAGTGCAACATTCAAGCAGGCAAACAACAAATAATAAAATCAATCCTAACAAAATGACTTTGATTCAGAGGCACACCAAGTGACAATTTAATGAAAAATGTCAACTGATGTTATATGGAAAGAAAAAAATATAACAACGCAATTCAATGTGCATCTAGCATTCTTTAGGCTACACTTAACTGACTAAACTGACTAGAAAGATAGATAGATTTATTTCGGCATAGGAAAGATATGATGGTTTATTTATAAAATTGAACAATATGAATAGATACTACTGAAAAAAAATTAGTTTATAAACATAAATAAACATGACTGGTATTGTTATTGATTGATTAAAAGAAACTAAGAAACAACAAAAAAAATAAGGAGAAAACGAGGAAAACTGAGGAAAGAACGAGGAAAACTTAGAAAAAAGCAAGTGTTTTAGAAAAAGGTGAAATATGCATATCAGGAATCGCCACATTCAGAAAAACAGCCTCCCCACACAGTCAAGAAGAAGAGAGAGGGAGAGAGCATAGTTTATAAAATGATCAGATTCAAAAAAGAGCCAATAATGGAAATGCTTAATATACATGTTAGAAAATGGCACACTCAGACAAGCACATATTCCAGAAAATGAAGAGATATATAAAGAAATATAGACAGCATACATTTATAGTACGAAGAGTGTCAAAATAATGGCAAACACAACAGCAAATACCGGACAACAGAACAATAGTATTACTGTGGCGTGCGCATTTACGCATTATAAACACAGCTCATGACAGGTTCAATCAAACCGAGCCTGCAATGTTTTTACTTTGTCTTGACATGTGACATTTGAAGTTCCCCTTGTATCTTTATAAAATAGACGAAAAAGAAAATGCAACTGTCAAGCAAAGTTGGTACGTATCTGATTGCCTCGATGAGATTAGAGCATGAGATTATATAGATGCTAAATTATCAAAGTTCTGTTATATATTATTTTGTTTCAGGATGATCATTAGTTTACTGTCCGGAGCACAGCGGATCATTGCTAGAATATTGTATAATTTAAACGGGAACATTCATTTTATTTGTTGTCAATAGATTACACGTGTAGATTGTTGTAGTTTTTCGTTGACAGTTTTACAACAAGCCGCATGTTGCCTTAAGTTAACTGAAGTATGTTAATCTTTATTTACCGTACCATATGTCACATACAATTACCCAATTTATTGGTATGTTTGTCTCGAGTGCTAATGCGGTAAAACTTTCAACAATGATGGCAAATCATTAACTTATCAAAAACCATAAATTAAATTGATCTTTAACATTCCATAAATAATCAGTTATATAACGCATAATCTAACTGCAATTGAACACCAAGTAAACCCTAAGTCCAATAAGCATAACGTCTTCACTCACTTTGCAATCAAAATGCATGTACGATCGCTGTTCGATCCATATATTTTAAATTTCTTTTTATATAATATATTAAATTAATATATTGCAAACTTAAGCATTTTTTCTTCAAAACACTTCAGTGAAATAATTCAATTTTACTAATTTCTTCAGCGGGAACAAAAATAAAAAAATGTTAATAAATGTATTCCTTATTATTATTATTATTATTATTATTATTGTATTATCAAACAGAGCGATTCATAATTCTGATACACTTTTGAAATTAAATAGTGTTAATATCATTAAACATTGGCATACCATTTTCATATAAAAGTAATCTAGAGGCTTGAAGTTTTGTTTAATATATAACATACCATACTTGAATAAGGAATGCTGTCCTTCACTTAAAGAAATACTTATAACATTTGTTCAATATAACGTCCATTTTGGTGATTATGACGTCAAGTCTTTTCTTTAAACTTTCATTGTCCGATGCGCATATATGTTGATTTATCCTTCTCTTTTTTTTCGTCAAATTGATGATTTTTGCTCATGCACTCATGTTTATTTATGTAGATCTATGTAGACCTTATCTTTTAAATGTCTCCATAGGAAAAGTTAAATTGGTTTAAGTCAGGTCAATGAGTTAGGGTGCGGGGGGGGGGGGGCAAACATTGTCAGATTTAAAGGAGATGAGGTAGTCGCCAAATGTTTCTAGCAACCACGAAGCCATGTCCGGCTGCATACGGTGTAGCACCATATGTTGCAACCAGATCTCATTTACATTAAATTTTATCCCCTTTTTGCAATGATGGTAAGAACATATTCCTTAGCAGTTGTAGATAGCGATCGCTGTTAACAAGATGTCTCTCAGTCTTCAAAAAGAAAGGTCAAAACATGCAGCTTTCACTAAATGATGCATAAATTGCCGCCTTTTCCTCATGTAGCGCTTTTCATAATGGTATTTATGTTTTACTGTGCCCAAAAGCGACAATTATGTGTATTTACAACAACATTATGGCTAAAATGTAATAAATCTGAAAACCAAATAATGTTAGTTATGTCAATTTCAAGAAAAGATTTGACGTCATACAATAGTTATAACTCAAATGGACGTCACATTGAAAATTTGTTATAGATATAATATTATTTTTGATATTCGGACAGCATACCTTATTCAGGTATGGTATGTTATATATCGAACAAAACTTTAAAGCCTCCAGATTATTACTATGTGAAAATAGTATGCATATGTTTGATGATATTAACACTATTAAATTTCAAACGTGTATCAGATATTATGAATAACCCTGCTTATATCTTTAAAAAAGAACAAAATCGTATCAAATGGATGGAATTTGAACCCGTGACGAGAAAATTCGTACAACTGTACGCTTATCAGAAAATAAAGTTTAACGTCTTTTTTAGTTCACCTTTTCATGTATTTACATTTTATTTAAAGACAAAATCGTACGTTGTCTACTTCTCTTCTTATTGGCTACGTGGAGAACCTTGTTTTCTGAGTGTAGCCTTTCTTAAAATGCACGTTTATCTCGGTCAATCCCTGTAATTGGAGTAGATTACCAATCAACAACACCAATCAATAACAATTTGTAATTTGTAGTTTTTTTTCCTTTGACATACGTTTCAGAGGCTATCAAATTGCCACTTTCAATTTCATTTTTTTTAAATTTATCAGTGGCGTTGTTTGTGACATGTGGCGGTTGTTAATAGTCACCCCATACATTCAAACAGTATTGTTATCATTTACCAGCTTTGACGGCCCATACATAGGAATGTGTAAATATTGAGTAGCGCTCAACCCGGACTAATCGGCGTGGACAGAGGTATCATTTCCCATAGCTGCCGATAAACAAGCTCTTCAAACCGTTCCTGTACTAGTTGTGTTCGATGGCTTTTATAGTGCCTTTTCAATCTATATTTAGACCTATGCATAAAGGCAAAATGACAAATAATCTCTTCATCGAGTACCTGGACGTTTTGCTCGAATCGATTATTTCGGGTTTTGTGTTTTTGTATGCAACAGTTCGAGCATGTAGGTTAAAGGTGTTACTTGTCAATGGCAACTTGTAATCATTTGATCTTTGAATATGATGCGGGGTAAGTCTGAGGTTGTTGCACAATTGAACGTAAGCAAACATTGAATCAGTTTACATCGTTTACTTCTAACCTGCATTGCATTATTTTTGTTTAACTTATTAATCACTGTTTATCAAAAATTAAAAAAAAGAATTCCTCTTTCTGCGTAGAAATAAACAGAGTATGCACTGAAGGTTGGTTCTTCTCGTCTAATTATCTCTTATAGAGCACAGTTTGACATATCTCATTTACAGTTTAATGCCCTGAAAAATTCAGGCCATGAACTTTTAAAATCTGTCTGAATATCTCAATTCTGATTAACTTAAATTACTGGCTTTTAGCTTAATATATGAATTAACTACCGTATAAATTATAAAAGACAGGGAAAATGATATATGAAAACTTCTGTAATTAGTTCTAGTGTCTTTGGTTTTATTAACTGTGAAAACTGATTTTTAATGCCGTTAGCTATTCAAGACAATGGAATGACTTTATTGAACTTTAATAAAGAAAAAAAACATTTGGAACCAAAAGTACCGAGTCGGACTATTCTTTACATTCTTTCGTGAGTGCATTTCTCTATGATAGCTGTATTTGAGGCAAATTATGTGATTATTTCATTGTGGGTTCTAGTTCAAAATAACGTTGCATACCTGCACAAAATAATGTATGTTAGGCGACAGCCACTCATTTTCATATTGGTATGTATACGACGTTTTGTTGTAAGAATGATCATTGTCTTATCGGTCCTGTGCCCTAGGTTTTAAAGCTGAAATTGGTAACCAGTCTCGAATCGCAAGCTTTTAATTGCTGAAATTGTGACTGGTTGCCATTTCATCCAATCAGATGCTTGATATTTGAGACTGGTTTCCAATATCAGCTTTAAAACCTTCAGTCCAGAAAACTTGTAATTCAGCAAACTATTGAGGACTTTATGGATCCTTGAATTTATGCAGAATTGAAGGGTATGGTCGGATACACGTGTCTATTAATAAAAAATAACTAACATCACTAAATGAAAATTAAATATATCAGTTTACAAATTTCTTTATTTTTATTAACATTACATTAAACATTTTCCAGGATATTTTAGCTTTTATTTCATTCGATTACAAAGCTAGACAGTCTCCACAGGAAAGAAATGTTTAAAGAATATAAAAGGACAGGATTTCATGTGTTTTAAAAAAAGACTTTAACAATGTATTGTACAGTTTTTAGAACTCCATTAAATTTTTGAACCAGTTCGGGCACCCTAGAACCTGATTTAACCCCCCCACACCCCAGTAGCAAATGGTTTTGCAGGATGTGCATATTTCACTTTTGTTTTGGAAAATGCTAGTATTATAAAAGAATGCTCTCTTTTCAGTTCTATTTTTGACTGTGTTGGGAGGCTCTGCTTTCTGAATGACGCCATTCCAAAAATGCATTTATTTTTTCGGCTTTTTTTCCAAAACCCAAGCCACATTTGAGCAAACATTGAGGTAGGTAAACAAAGAAATTTACTGTAAATGGGTTGACCAATTAGCATGCAGAGCGCGGTAGAATACCATTTTGGTAGTCTTTTCTCTTTAAATTTAGACAAGATTTTACAAATAACGTTGGGAAACTAATTTTATTTTCATATTTGCATTCTCAGATCCCGTGTCAAAATTGTATTCTTTTCAGTTCCTTTTATTGTTTTCTCGTTAAGGGCAAGCCCATTTTTTATCTGGGGACCAGCATCGCAGCTTCATGTTCACCATATGCATACCATCGTTTGAGATGGATCACAGACGTACTTTGTACTGGTATAAACAGAAAGTTGCGCTCAACTCGGTGCTAAACGGCGTGGGCATTTCCATTTCTACAATATTGGTTTTCGGTGGCTTTCAAAATTCCCTTGTCATCTATTTGAAGGCTCTTCTATCACCGAGAGAGGATAACAATCCTTCAAAAAACAGAGACTGTACTGATGCATATTGAGTTGCTCTGCAGTAGCATGTGCATGAATGTTCAGTTCAGTAAAATCGCATTGATCAAACGTTGCAACTTGTTGTTTGTTCGGTAGGTTAAATTCCATTTTCGTCATTTTCGAACGGTCGTTACAATATAGGTGAGAAATACATAATAACGCTTATATATTATACTGTTTTACTTTCGGTGGTATCCAACTTTCTACTATAAAAGTACTTTACCATTTATTTTATATTTCCTCTTTTCTAATTTTCAAAGGAAACATGATCAAATGACAACGAATTTGCTTTTATGGGCACGCCAACATTTCTTTTACATAACGGAAAGTCGTCTGACTAATGATGAGATGTTATGAAGTATGTTGAGAGTGTTTTGATATTTTTTCTGTCCTGTCTTTCATGCAGATTCTAAAAGACCAGACCTTCCACTTATCGTTGCACGCGATCAAAGTTCAATAGCTTTTAAAAACCCAGGTGATTTTGTTTTGTGTTATGTTGCGTTCAAGATAAGATATTCATGTTAAGTGACTAAAGGATCTTTTGTGCAGCGATCATATGCGTACACTTTATTATTCATTAAGAAATAGATAAACATGGAAGTTTGAAAACCACTGAACACGACAACTATGAAAATATTGCAGACTCCGTTAATTGAGCCTGTTCATGAACAGTAATGGAAATGCATATTACTGCCCATGATTACCAAGATAACCAAATGCTGCAGTATTCCAAATTTTATCTTAATATCTTAATCTGTATTTATTCACAATATGTTTGTCATTGCTGTATGACGGCCTTATAATATCTCCCCGTACATGCACCAATGGTGAACTATTTTTAATGCGTAAAGGCAGTTGACACTGACTTTAAGGCCTTCTCACACATTGGCGAAAGCCCCCGACGTCAACTTGCGTATTCTGGCGAATAGTACTTGAGCAGTATTCGTTCCCATTCGTATATGTACGTTGTACATCGTTGGTAGTGTTCGTATGAGTGCGTTTATGAGCTTTACTAATCGTTGCGATTAGGCTAGTTCGTCAGAAAATTTTGAACATGTTCAAAAATGGTGGCGAATAAAAGTTTCGTCTGTGATTCGTATACATTCGTTTCAATACGTTAAACAATCGCAAAGCCTTCGCATAGCTTTCGTCAACTAACGTTAGAGTTTACAAGTTATCCGGGTTTGATCAACTAATTTGCATATCAAGCGACCGAGAGCGATCTCATGACGATTCTTTGCGACAGTTTGCGAAACGTAGCGAATAATGACGTATTGCAGCTAACTGAATCCGAAATTTCATGGCGAATGAAAGCAAATTGTAGCGATTGGCTGACGTTCTTAAAACGGACGATATACGCTGGCATACGAATGATAACTAAGGGTAAATAAGACATACGAGTTATAACGCATCTTGAGTAGTTTTTAGTATATGAACAGTTTAAGTAAATCGATGAAGCAAAATGCCGATATTTAAAGTTATTCCTTCATCAGAATGGAAGTTATACATCGCTTGACGATAAAGTATGTAGCTGCTGTGGCTCACCAATAAGTCTCCCCAAAACAACTTAACATTCACAAGTTCATTAGAGGCCGTGTAGACGTGGAGCCTGAGCACGTCCCATCTGGTGAAAACTGCAGCAGGCCGGTTGCTGAGAAAACCCTCTCTGAAGTAGTCAGAGGAATTTTTTAACGCAATGGTATTTGTCGGGAACAAGTTGATGAGACTATAACAGCTCCTTAAACACCTGAAGAACGGAAACAAAAGGTTGATGGTTTCCACAAGAAGTGGATCTAATGAGTTGTGTTGCTGCCATTGATTCCAAACACATAACCATCAGAAAGCCTGCCAGCTCTGCTATCTTATATTCTTATTCTTCTTCTAATTATTATTATTATTATTATGATTATTATTATTATTATTATTATAATTATTATTATTATTATTATTGTTATGGTTTCTTTAGCATCATCTTACTGGCTTTGTCGACTCAGTCTACATTGTACAAGTTCACGTTGTGTGGTCACGGAAGCAAGCTGACTCTGGATTATTGTCGTTATTTGACGAAACAAAACATACAGTCAAACTTCACTGACTGTTGCAGGGACTGTAATTTGTTTTAATTACCAGATGTTCAAGTTTCTTTTCCGGTAATAAAAATTTCAATCAAAATACTCCCTTCAACCAGAATATTTACTTACAGAGCACAAATCATTATTTCTCGGTACATAAAAATTGTTCGATAAGCATAAATTCAAACAACCGAGTTCGACCTATCGCCGTCTGACCTTAATTTCATTTTTAAAAGAAATATTTTCACGCTAGAATTCTACGCATTGTAAAACATGTTTTCGGTTATTTATGATACTCATCTCAAAGAAGAACCACCGGGCATAATGTTTATAATGGACCTATATGGGACCCATAAAGGCAATATCTGCCCAAATCGGACCCATATGTGTCCCATATATATTGTGCTGATAGCTGGGACACATAATTATAATCATAAATAACCTAAAAGTTGTGTGGAAACGATTTAATCAATGTTTTAATAAGATTATGTTATGTTCGCTCAATTAAGGTAAAATGTTTTGTAATACTGGACCAAGGTTGGTCCCATATAGCGATAAACGGGTGCCGTAATACGGGACCCGTATTGGGCCTGTTGTGCCGTAGCCAACAGGAGCGCGTTTGTTTATTTAATTTTTTGTTTCATTAAAATAGTTCTATTAATAAAATGCTCCTGTAATAGGTATTATTTTTTAAATTACTATTGATATGACTTAATTAAAATATAAAAACATCGCATATTATTCGCGCCAATCAATCTCCACGCATAAGATTTTTTACGCCTCTCACCGTTCGCCAATGTGAGCATACGCCAACATTAACCGCGGAAACCGTGAAAGCTCAAGGTGCCAGTGTTTTCCCCACAATAGATAAGCAATTAAGTGACTTATTTTCCAGTTTGAGGTAATTATTATGTTTTATTTGTTATAAAGTAATCTATGATTAGTAGATTTTGAAGCTGACATGAAATGTCATATAATTTCGCGACTTGCATTTTTAAACTCAATTTTACAATGAATACTGTCTTCGCCTGCTTATTGGAAGCGATACCGAAGGGTTAGGTCGAAGGCTACACACATATGCAAGTGCTACCAACAACTGGCTCAGTTGATTGCCTGCCTAGCTTTGACAAAATTTATTAACTAGTAGATTTTATAATTAATAAATAATATACACTCTTTATTCTCGAATTTTCGAACACTTGTTCTTTATCAAGAAAAATACAGAAATTATTATATTATACGAAATAATTTCTGTATTTTTCTTAATAAAGAACAAGTGTTCGAAAATTTGATAATAAAGAGTGTATATTATTTATAAATTATATAACTGACTTCCCTTTTGGAAGATTTTACGTAATAGTAGATTTTAATTCATATACGTTAAGCTGATTGAACAAGCAGTTTTGTTATGAAATAACCATTTTATATAAATACTATATAAACAATCCATCACGCACTTGTCGTGTACTAAAAGAATGTTCACTCAACTAATCTCCATTATTACTATCAACAGAGCACTGTAAGCTAGCCTGCTAGGCTGTTTGAGACCGACAGTTCATCATCGGAGGATGAGACCATTAAAAAGGGAAAAAAGTTTCCCTGGTACAGAATTCTCCAGGAAATTCGATGTCATCACCCCCGCCACGATTAGTCTTGCCATCACCAAGATTGCCGACAGTTTCATCAGTCTCACCATCAGGCAGTAGTATAACCTCGGAAACGCCACTCACATCTCGATTGGCTCAAGGTTACTTCATTTTAATAGTAATTAATGGAGGGGAGATATTAACAATTATGTAGAGTGAAGTGATAGGCTTGTCTCACAACATTATATGTATCGTAGTAGAAAACCAACAATTAAATACATACTGTGATAATACTACCACTGGATATAAAGTAATTTCTTCTAGTCAGCATGTATGCTTTAAAACATTACCAAATGACAAAAAATATGGTTAAAAGTTTGTTGTAGAGAATTGCTTTATTTTAAATTAATAATTTTGTCTAGAAAAGTTAGGATTCATTTTGAAATTAAATTTTTTCAGCAAGTGATTCTCGCATATTTACTATGCTTGAATCTTTGAGGGAGGATGTGAAAGAAAACAATTGTCTTCTAAAGCTGATTCTTTCGAAAGGAGGCACTACAGAAGACAACAGTCCAGCGTGTCTCCCAGATGGATTAAATTTCCCTCTTACAACTGTAGAGGACATGAATTACCTGGAGGAACACTCCGTGTACCGGAGAGCTTTTCATCTGTGGTAAGAATATTATATAAAGTTTTTTAAAAGGGTTATCCGGTAAAACGTAAAACAAAATAGTAAACTGAACGTCAATAAACGGTTATTCTCCTACCAGTCCAAAGACAGTTCAGGGACTATATGATTGCTATTTTCCATCTGTCAGTTGTTTTTTGTGTATGCTCAAGGTCATATTTGAAGGTTAAAGGTCAACAGGACATCAGGTTTTGATGCACATTCACTATTATTATCTCTGTTATGAATAAATTCACATGTTATATGTTTTACTTAGCAGTTCTTCATTTCTTTGTTACATGTATATCTGTTTTAACAAGAAACAAAAAAGCACTTGGCACATTTCATTTGAGAACAAAATGGAGAAATATCAGCAGTGAATTTCTTGTATACCAGACCAGGATTCCTTAATATTTATTATTATATAATTTATTAATTTTAGTAAAATAAATTATTGAAATTTCTTTCAGGGTGTCTTCAAAAAAATCCTTCTACCAACCAGTCAAATAAGAAGAACATGGAGGTGGAGGGGAGGAGATGGCTGTCGGGAGCGCGGGATCGGGATGGTTGCAGAAAAAACGGTCTAATTAAATCTGTGCAACAACAAATGACAGTGGTTACAGTGACAGTAATATTTAATTCATGTAAATACAGAGCATCCATGTTGCTATACCACCGGCGATAATGATAATTTAACATTTCTTGAACGAATGAGCATGGTTATAAAAGTAATACTATGTTTATTTTCCATAACATTAATTATGCAAATACATTAAAGGCAAAATGTACTTGCATATTTACAATGACAAAATAGCAATATTAAACATTCAAAATGCATGACCGACTTAATAAAATGAAGAGCAACACCTGTGTTTTATAATGTGCTGTAATTACTCATTAAAGATAGTTGGTAAAGATACTAAAAGGCATTAAAAGAGACTGAATTTCTGGTGATTTCTGTTATTGAATTCCATGTCTGTATATCAATGATTATAATGTTTGTTTTAGGTATTCCGTTTTTGTGTCAGCCTTTCGAAGAAATGACGATACATAGGGATCGCTCTGTCCGTCCGTCACGAAAACTTAACATTGGCTATTACTTTGCCATTTCTTAATATTACGCTATGAAACTTTCAAATTATATTGCTTATGACAATACGCTCATGAAGATGCCAAATTCTATAGGTCAAGGTCACATTTGATGGACTTATGCCTATTTTTTTGTACTTAGATTATTTAATGAAAACTTAATGTTCAAGCTATAACTTGGCCATTTCTCAATATTTCTTCATGAAACTTTCAAATTATATTGCTGAAGACAACACACTTGTGTTGATGACTACTTGTTTGTGTCAAGATGGACTTTTGCCCATTTTTGAAAGTGCATTTTTGTATTCAGGTGCAATTCTATGAAGAGCGTTGTATGTCATAACAGCAATATGAAACTTATGTCGAGCTTCTACTGTTAGCCATTTTAATTATTTTAACATTACGACATCGGTTTATATATTTAATAGCATCTTTAAAAACTAATAAAATGTCATTATCCCTTTATTCTATGGTTATGGCATCTGTACAGTCTGGTCAGGATCTACACTGTTCGCCATATATTCATTGAGTTATTTCTGACCAGTAAGCGAACAGTGTAGATCCTGATCAGACAGCACAGCTGTGTCAGCTGATCTGGATCTACACTGGTCATCCATGTGATAAAGGCGTATCCATGGAGTAAAGGGTTAAGAAATGAAAATGACAGCCTGTAATGAATAAACTTCGATTATGAAAAGCAAAGGGATTTGTACCTTTTGTCTCCCTTGTGTAAGACTTTTTTCTCATGTGTGAGACTTTTTTCTCTCGTGCTTGAAAGAAGTTATATTTTAAGAAATATTGTATAGTACTTTTGAAATTGCTGTGTAAAACTAGTTCTGTGTAAAGGAAATGTTTGGGATTTTCTTTTAATCAGGTGGGAACCATGATACTGGGTGGATATTTTGGTTAGAAATGTATCTGTGTCTCGCATTGAAATCCATAGAGAGAGACTATTAATGCATTCATTCCTAAGAAAAAGCAGCATATAGTCGTGCAGACTGTCCTAACGACAGCTCTTGTTTAATTCAGTGTTGCCAGATTTAGCTACCACATTTGCAAAATGCTATACTTATTTTTATTTTGTAATTGTTTTGATTTTTCTTGCTGCTGTTTACATATTTGTGTTAAAATCTTTATTGTAGTTTCAGTTGTACAAAATTACTTTTTTGGAAGATAGTTTGAATTATATGTATTTGTTTTAAAGATGTATCTAGTCATGCAGTACCTCTGTTAAATTTTGAGATTTATTCTAAAAATATGGCTTTCATTTACCAAATATCAACATAATTTACTTGTGGTCAATTTTATGTGGCATCTAGCATTTCATGACTATATATACCTTACACATATGCATAATGAGTGTGTTATATGCTAGATCTTTATAAATTAATGCAGATTTAGTATTGTTTCAAACAAAATTCATAATGAAGACTTAATAAATTGTTCAAATGGTAAATATTATGTTGTTTTCGTATTCAACTTATAATGTCCAAAATGGATGCTTTAACTAAATTTCTATTGTAGGATCTTGAATGGGTCCATATACAGGGCCCATTAATGCATTCTGCATGCCCATGTAGGCCCACATTAGCCCAGACAGAGCCCACACGGGACCCTTATGTAGGTCCACATTCCACATTAGCCCAGACAGAGCCCACATGGGACCCTTAAGTAGGTCCACATTAGCCCAGACAGGGCCAACATGGGACCCTTATTTCAGCCCACATGGGACCCACTTAAATCCCGGTTGCAAATCCAATCTGGGGCCATTATGGTTTGAACATCTTGGGCCTATATGGAAAACAATATGGGGCCCATATTGGACCAATATGAAATGCTTACTGGGAAGTTTTGAGAAAACAAATGTTAACTCAAAGTCTAATTTAAATAATGGAATGTACCAAAATGTAAATTTCAAAATATAAAAGAATAGTAAAAAAAATAATACATTTAAAAACCCCCTCATTTAAGATTTGGAAGCCGATTGTTAATAAACATCAGAACTTTGTAATAATAATAAAAGTGTAGACCTTTATCAGTTGCCGCCTCTCCGACAACTCCTAATAAAAGGGATAGAAGAGCATACAAAAAATAAATAATCTTTTAAAAAATATGCCTACAAGATACGTTATACTAATACAAGATACTTACGAATTTTCTTTCACGAAAAAAATGCAATTAGACCCACTTGGTTTTCTCCAGTCTTGTTAAGCGTCCGTTAACGGCCGGATGCGGAAATACTCTTTCGTAAAGCAACGGATGGGTTTGGAAGCGTGCGCAACTGACGAACTAGCCTAATCGCAACGATTGGTAACGCTCTTAAACGCACTCATACGAACACTACCAACGATGTACAACGTACATATACGAATGGGAACGAATACTGCTCAAGTACTATTCGCCAGAATACACAAGTTGACGTCGGGGGCTTTCGCCAATGTGTGATGAGGCCTTAAGGAATTAACACAGATTGTTTGCGTGACCCAACGCACTTTAACGAGAAACAGTAACCCTTCGACAACCTTCGTAAATCATCAGCAACTTATAGTTCCACTTCGTTTGCCTTTCGTTATATTTCAAATTATGTAATAAATTTTTGAAAAGTTTCGTTCAAAATTCGCAAGTTTTGACAAATTTACCCAATTCGTCGGGCTGCGCTGAATGGATTCGCCTATGTGTGAGGAGGCCTTTACCCCTGCCAACTATTCGTACGTTCGCCTAATGTTCTTTTAAATCTATCTGAGTTTTTATAATTTATTATATGACCCAATAACCAGAACAGTCTGAACGTTCCACTTCTCACATTTTTAAGAGGACTACTGAATCAGTGAAATAATTGCATGATTAAGCGCTATAGCGATAGAGTGCGACAATGTTAAAATATCTGTTCGGAAAAAGAAACAGACCAAAATACTGAAACGAAAATCTTTATAAAAAGTACTTTCACCAAACAAAAATACGGTGCTCAACCATCATCAAGGATTGTAACTAAGCACCTATTAATTGAACATTCTTAAGAAGGCTTAATTTCTTTTGCATTTTAAAGTGCAAGCAAAGATAATTTCTTATTAAGAGCGGAAGTAAGGTATAGACAACCCGTAAAAAGGAGATTCCTTAAAATGTCATTAAGTTTTAGTTGTCTTAGAACGTCGCCCACGTTATAAAACAGATTTAAACCTGTTGTTTGAAAATCTAAATACCTGCTCTTTGAATATATTTCTGCACATAATGTCCTTTATAAGAACATACACCTAAAGCGGATAAAATTCTGCTCTTTATGGTAGCTTGTTACCTAAAATACGTGGCTTAAGTTACGCGGATCCAACATGGCGGAAAGAAAAATTTTTTTTCTTCAAATTTTAGGATTTTAGTCTTTGAAAAAAATAAGCCATACAAAGTAAAGAATTTTTGCACGTGGTAACCATTGATACAGGATTTAACTTTTACATTTCAAGATGGCGACGATTGAATCGATCGAGTCTCATTCAAGTCTTTTGGAGCTAGATGCAAGAAGTAGCATATTTAAAAAAGAACCTGCATGCTAACATGAGACATATTCTAAGAGTGATAACAATGACAACAGAAACATGGAGAAATTGTACATACCTGGGGACAACCAAGAACAAAAAGCACTGTATTTCCAGTATCATGTTACTTCATAAAAGTTACACATTTATCTTGTTTTACTGGTTATTTTGACAATGGTACACATTCTTTATAATCATTCTTTCTGCAGTGCTGAAATGAGAAAACAGCTGCATCAAGACAGGTATATACAAATATAACGAACAAAATAAACACTAAGTAGTTGTAAGTTCTGGAATATTTCCATTATTTAAGATATTCAAGTATTATTCTAATGTTGTATAACCTTAAATAAAAAAATTTATCATAAATCGGCAGTTAAACCACCTGGCCGAGCATTGGACCAAATCTTCTGAAATCTAATAGGGTTGAGCCTGTTATAAACCGCACCAATTTTATCCACTAACGGCAATCGTCCAGGCGCTTGCATGTATGACCTAATTTTATAAACACATGCTGATTACATAACAACATCGAACATTTAAGGACAGTCGATAAATCAAATATTTGTAGAGATAATGTTATGAAACTGGCCGAGCATAGGTAACCTGACTCTATTTCCTTTAGGCTTTAGGCCTATTATTCTTTGAAACAAAATATGCTTACATTATGTTTTTGTTGAATTGAAGTTCGCAGCAGCGTTATGAGAATGAAAAACTCACAAATAACAGCCTTGACATACCCATACCGCTGTAAAACACTTCCAGAATTCACATTTTCACAATCTCATATCCAGCACAATTTTATTGAATAGTTCGAAGACATAATCACTTAAAACAAAATAAAACTAAAAAATCAACTGACAGCAACTAGCTCTGTTACAGTTTGAAAATGTAAACAATCTTTAATTACGTCACAAAACTCTAAACGACGTAGTAGCGAAGGCATTCATCGTGACGTAGTTAATTAACGAATAGACGAGTACTCAGTAAATTTATGAATTACAGAGCATGAACATGGCAGACTTTAATATCAGCGCGGCACATGTTATAAAATGGTTATAAACCGGTGTTCAAGGGCCGGGAGGTGATATCGGCCCGGTGGAGCAACATAGGCCCTCGAGCTAAAGCTCTCAGGCCAATATTGCTCTTCCGGGCCGATATCATCTCCCGGCCCTCGAACACCGGTTAATAACCTCTTATTATGATGGTGAACAGCGATACAAGGAAGCTATAATATTGGTATAGATATTATGAGATTGCAAGCAATTTTTAATAATGAATAATAGGTTCAAAAAGTGAAAGGGACACTTACTTGATCAAATGAAAGCGAGTAATGGTTCTTTTCATAAATTCTCGTGCTTCGAGTTTAAGTACAGCACGTATGAACGTTGTAGCTACTTAATAAAATAACATGAGGTTGCAAGCAGTCAGTGAGCGGCGCCGATGCTGATTACAAGGTGAGAAGAATAGCTATATTGATGTAAACTGTTTGCGGCGTCTATTAAAAATGATCTGGTTTTTTTTAACTGTGCTTTTTTTTCTTCTTTCCCTGTCTGCTTTTTTTGGCTGTGTAGGGAAGCTGTGTCATCAGTTTGTGGCAATTCGTGATAAGCATAATTTACTTTTATAACATTTTCTTATAATGTTATATGTAATAACTGAACTACAATGCAGGCGATTTTGTAATGCCCTTTCGCCAAAACTTGACCATTGTTTATGGTTGTCAATATATATCTTTTTATATATCTTTTAGATTGTCGTAAACTAGTTTTGATTACTATAATTTACAGAATTTATTTGACACGTGAATATGCAAGATACTGTCTTCTCTGATCTGAACTATAATGTCAACTAAATAACTGTTTTAAAACCACAAGACCTGCTCTAGGGGGGGAATATAAAATTATAAATACGTTTGATCAGATTATAATTACATACTGTACGATCGTAAGGGACAATCAAGTCGAACATCTAACGCGATGCCAGACTCTTATCTTTCACAAGTCTCATAACTTTCGTCAAGGAATTGCAATTAGCTGACATTTTTTCTTGGAAGAATATTAACTATCTTTTTTCTTTAATTCTCAAACACTGTAACTGTGTCTTCCGGACAGTTATTTCAACTGGATCAGAATAAAGGTCAAGTTATTTCACAAGTGCATACTAATTTGAATTTGATAAGTTTGCTTTGGAAGTTAGAAATAATAGTGCCTCTAGCTGGGAGCGAACCCGCGCCGTCACGTTGACAGCGCCTAGCCCTGAAATACCTGCGACGCAACCAACAGAGCTAACCTGGAAAACCCCCAAAAAGGTTGATCAGACAGCCCTGATATACGTAACAATCATATAATTATGACATTGTTGACGGGTTATTTTAATGATAACAGTACTGACTATATATACAGGGAGACTTTTTACGGCCGCCACACTGCACAAAGAGCGCTACCTTGAATTTCAAATGATAGTGCCTCTAGCTGGGAGCAAACACGCACCGTCACGGCGACAGCGCCTAGCCCTGCAATTCCTGCGACGCAACCAACTAAGCTAACCGGGTCAATGCCAAAAAAAGGTTGATCGGATAGCCCGGATATACGTAACAATCACTTCATGACATCGGTAAAGGGTAATTTTACTGATAACAGTACTGACTTTAAGTACGGGGAGACTTTTTACGGCCGCCACACTGCATAAATAGCACTACTGTGAATTTCAAATGATAGTGCCTCCAACTGGGAGCTAACCCGCACCGTCACGGCGACAGCGCCTAGCCTAGAAGTATTTTATATTTAATATATACTTAATGAAATTAGATCGCAACTTCTTTGAAAAACGAAATACATTTCGTGTTTAAAGAAGTTGCGTTTCTAATTTCTCTAAGCATATTATATTTATTAATGTGCAATTAACTATATGACTGGAACTGGGCAGTGATATGCATTTCCATTACTGCATATAAACAGGTTCAATCAAACCGAGCATGCAATATTTTCACATTTGTCATGTTAGGTGGCCTTCAAAGTTCCCTTTTCATAATTTCTATTTTTACATTAAAAAAAATAAAAATGATAACGTATCGTGAAAAACCTCAACGGTCAGTATTTCATTAAAAAATGAAGACCTTTCTTGAGAAGACGTCAAACAGTTCACCAGACGACATTATTTATATGCACTTTTACTTAATATATTATGTACTCGAGGTTGTAGCACAATCAAATATCATTATAAGAAAATGATATGTTTAGTTGTGTTTTTCCAAGCACTTGAAAACAAATGAGAAAATGTCCAACATTTTACAGGTCACATCCTCCTCTGGACTTGGCTGGTACATGAACCTACATAAAAGTCTCTTCTGTAGTGCGGAATGTTAATAAAATATTACAATAATATTATTATTTATGGCAATCCCTCAACCCGAGCCATTAATAGCAATCAGCCATGACTGGTCACTAATTGTCTCATCAGCATAGAGCAGATATCTGAGAATCACTGTGGTATAATTTTATTTCACAGGGTAAGATTTTTTCATTAGGACCTTTTAAAGATATAAGTGCCTATAACTAAATGAATGACTATTGTTTGACAAGAAAGATGTTGCTTTAAAACCGTTCGTAAATGTGCAAAGAAACATAATCTCTTTTAGTCATGGCCATAGCGAAAACATAATTAACAAAAAGTTATACGCAACGATGAGATATAAGAGAAAATATTAAACAAAGTCAAAGACAAAACAATAACAATAATAATGAAACTTTAAATCAAAATTAATTGGCAAAAATTCAGTGGAAATATTATAACTTATTTGTAAAGCACACAAAATCCAATTTGCCTTCTGACATATTTAATTGCCTGGTTTAATATTATTCTTATATGATTAAATTCCAAACAAATGCTGTAATTAGTTTTTATTTTAATGTAAAAAAATAAGACAAAACATTTGTTTTAACTGATTGGTAATGTCTATGTGAATCGAACGAAAACCCTAACGGTTGTATAGTATGTATTTAATGGTTGCTTTTCTAAATTGAGTCATTTCTGAATCCCAAATTGTCTTACGTTAATAAGCCAATGTTCTTTGTGTGACTAGTATAGATATGTTAAACCTAAGTTTATTTAATGCTCTCTTTAGAAATTGATATTCATAAAAAATTATTATATAACACAGTTAAAATCTGAAAAACAATATGGTGTAACGTGCCCCGAGCGGAAGGCACACAGACTATTTGTCTCAGCTTAAATATATAATAATTTTTCTCTCAAAAATTGATTTCAAGCAAGATGAAGCAAGGTATATTATTAAAACAATATAATTGATTTTTCTAAGCTACTTTGCTTCAAAAATGATTACAATAATTGCTGAAATGATTGGGGTGAAACACAATAATCAGGATTATAATCAGCTGAACATATAACAATAATCCCAGGGCAATAAACCTCCTGGACAAAATGACTGACTAAGTTCCAACACAATCAGAGTTCAAAACAAAACAATCTAACCTGAACCCAGCAAACACGCTGAGCAATACAAACAAAGAACCACAATGATGTTTGGAACTTTTAAAACAAACCTGGGCAACTTCAAGTTTCAACACAATGCTTAACAAGGTTTGAACAATCACTTTTCGAACAAAACAAACAACCTTCAACACTAAAATCTAACCTATTCTGTTCAACAATAGTGTCTCAGCCGCATGTGTTTCCAGCAATTGTCTGAAGACACTATTCTACACCCTATCCTGAACTCCTATCCTCAAACTACAAGTGGCTCAGACGCATGTGTTTCCAGCAATTGTCTGAGGTCACTATCTTGACCTATCCCCAAACTACAAGTGGCTCAGACGCATGTGTTTCCAGCAATTGTCTGAGGACACTATCTTAAATCCCTATCATGAAACTTACTCCGAAACTACCTTACAAGTGTCTCAAACGCATGTGTTTCCAGCAATTGTCTGAGGAAACTATCTTAAACAACCCTAGCTTCAACCAATACTTTCACACTGAAACAACCCGGTCAATATGCCCTAGTACAGAGTTGTACTATATTGGACCTATAATGCAGACCAATGTTGAATCCAAATTCAACGATGTGAACACCTCGACTCTCAGAAACAGACTGCCTGGTGTCAATGAACGGCACTTGGTTTTATACCATTTGAAGGAATTCCTCGGACTTTACCGTTCATTTACACTAATTTAACACAAAGAATTCAAATAACCAGAAAGATTTAGCAGTTAGACTCGGCCCAAGCTAAATCTTCAAATAATTTTCCTCACATTGGCATTGTCAAATATTTCAAAAAGTAATTTTGTCGACAAGGTACCTATACATGACGGTTAAGACAAAAATAAATCTTATTCTCATTGGAATATTTATAAGGTTATTTATTGTATATTATGTATTTTGTATTATTATATTTCAAACTCCGGAGAAAAGTTTCCGAACGTTAGCTCCCTCAGTACCTCACAGAATGTTTCAAGAGATTTTTGTATATTCCACATATTAAGACGACATAAATTTACTAAACAATGATGGCATAACATCATTAACCAGTCTCCAAAATCAAAATGTTTGGCACATTTCCCTTTCAGATAGATTAGTTTGGGTTTTATATGGAAATTGAACATATACGTTCTTTCTTTGACCAGACGACTTAACCGACTTTGTGCAAGGACATTGCATATAATAAAGTCTCGCAGCACTGACCTGAATTAAAGACGTAAATTGCAGCAATTTACCTGACAAACGTTTCAAACACGCGTGTTAACTCCATTTGAGTTGAGGGAATAATTTGTTTAAGTGTTCTTATTTTTGTTTCTCGGTAGACTATTAGCTATATTATATTATAAAAATAACAATGTTTCGTTTTAACAATGATAAAATATTTTGGTTAGATATCTATAAGCAAACTAAACAAAACTCATAAAGCTATGATCGTATCATTAAACAGTTGGTATGAAAATGAATTCGGTCCATATAAAAGAATAGTTCCCAAGTTTAACTAATAATAACTGTTTAATAGTAATTAAATCTAATGGATGCAGTATGTCTTAATCATAAAAATGAGACGACTTGTAACGTGAAAATGCCGATTTATTATTATTATTACTTTTATTATTATTATTATTATTATTATTATTATTATTATTATTATTATTATTATTATATTTTTAATGTTATTCATGAACTCGTCTATTTTTTGGCACTACAACAAGCTATTTTGCATTTTTATGCAAGTTAAGCCTTTGTTTCTTAAATAAGTAAATTTAAAAATAATGATACATTTCACATAGCTTCACTTGTCTAATTTCGATATAAGAAGTGAAATATGCATATCAGGAATCGCCACACTCAAAAAACACAGCCTCCCCACGCAGCGAAAAAGAAGAGAGAAAGAGAGAGCATGTTTGTTATAAGTACGTCAATTCAAATAAGATGCCACAAACAATTAACGAAAAAGAGAACCCTTGGGGTTACCGCCTTGGAACGGCCATTGGCAAAACAAATTGCCACTGGGGGTTTAAACCAGATTCTAGGGTGCCCCAACCTCACACCTAACAGGTTCTCATATCAGCAAACACGCACAAGTTGTCTTGGTGAAATAATTCCAACTCACCCATCAGCTTAACAGTGTTGCAGGCAAAAGCACAAGAATATCAGTTTTAATTTTTATCCTGTAATGGTGAGCCCATTATTTAAAGCCAAACATATTATCAGATAAACCTATACTTTCTTCATAAATCGACACAAACTACGACTTTTAAAAATCAAAGAGAGATAAGCATATCCGAGATCGCAGCCTCTTCAAACAGAAGAAAAGAAAAGAGGAAAGGAAGCATGGAATATCAAATGAGTATTTACAAAATAGACACCACAAGCAACTTACAAAAAAGGGAAGTCGATTGGTTACCGCCAAAGGACGGTCACTTGCAAACGAAGTTTCCACTGGGGGTGGGGTTAACCAGGTTCTCTGGTGCACCATCCTAACACTTGCCACAACAGATTCTCATATGATCAAACAAGCACATTTGTCTTGGTATAATAACCCCAACCCACCTATCCATACGACATTTTTGCATGAAAATAACACACAAACATATAAAACATAAGGCGTCAATAGCATTGTCCAGCGAAACGGTAGGTACTCCATGAACTTTCTGAAACAGAGCCGATTGATTCATATAAGCAAGAACACGATGACAGGGACAAAAGTTAAATACAGTGCCAATTATTAACTAAGATTCATTACGGGCAGTGATTTTTACTGTCAACACGCACAGCATCTACCGTGTGCTTTTAACTGAAAATACATCAAATGCGAGGCCTCTGAGTAACGCACGTGGACATATCTAAATTGGCTAAATTTGGTATGCATCACGAAACAGAAACAGTAGATAATAACAATAATAACACATTGCATAAAGAACCCTGTAATAGCATAAAAACTGCATATCGCGATGATTTACTTGATAAGAGCACATAGTCAGACAAACCCGAAATATAAAACAACGGGGTATCCGAGTGCTGTCTGACGTGACATCACGAAGGTCATAATGACGGAAGGTTATTATTTTCTTTTTGAATGCTCATTTTTTCTCAAAGATTTCTAACTGATTCTATGACAGATAAGATCAAAGAAGCCTTGCCAAAACAGGTTTAATTTCAACGATTTTCCGTCCTTTGCCTTACCATTACGGTAGATTGTTATACAATTCACTAATGCTCTATATAGAAATATTTTTTAGCTTTCGAATCGAATTGTTGCGTATGTTTAGAATACAGAAATACAGGACAAACAACATCGCTGGTTTTGGATTGGTAACCTCTTCTTCAATTTATATTTTGGTGTTTTTTATTTTCCACAATATAAAAGAATAATTAGTAATGGTCATATTTTAGTAGGACTATAGCAACAAAACTTTTTTACCAAATAGGTATCAGATAGCTAAGTATATAATGATAAACAGGAGGATATCCCACGATGTATAACTTAATCGAAAATGAAATGAAGGAAAACATCGATACAACCGCCAAACAAAATTAATGAATTAGGGTTTTTGTATGCGGCATGGTAGGTCACTTACATGTACACATGTTTATGAATATAGTAGCTTTAAACCAAACAAGTATCGATGTCTAAAACAATAGATAGCTTCCATTGCTAATTTATTTCAACTGTACGTCAGAACGTCTCTTCTCTACTTGATTGGTTTCACCTAGGTTTCATATCATGTAAAATACATGTAGTTATACCACTAGTTTCAACCCAAGCCAAACTGAAAACTATACAGTCAGACTGAAGCTGTCGAAACATAGACGTCCGTTTAAGTAAATCGATTCAAAAATAGATCTTTTAGGGGAAATAAGGGTGCATTATATTAAGTTTGCAAAACAATGTCATAATGACAAGGAAACGAAGAAAATTATTAAAATGTTAAATAAATTTCACCTTGGTTTAAAAATATTTATTCAAATAAATGCACATATAATGTTATTATACAATGAGAAAATGTCATATGTCAGAAAATGTCAGAAAAGTATATTTGTCCGGTAAATATATCGATTAGAAGTAGGCTACTAGAGAGTAAAACATCACCTTGTAAAATAATATTATAATGATCAGACGATCCAGGATTGTACCCCATGTGTTACCAGTGTAGATTGAGATTATTCTGATTAGATCGTAACTCTTTTATATTCATCAAATTATATTTGATTAAAATTAATATTTGTAGATCTTGATTGGAGGGCACATTTTAATATTTTGGATTCGTAGCATTTCACCACTGTGAAAAAACAAAACAAAGTATAAACACATAAACAGTATTTTGGGGATTATTTATTTAATATTATTTAAATCTGTATTAATAATGTAAATGAAGAATTCAACAATTGATATCTTTTGAGTGAACATTTTTAATTCGAGAAAATGGTAAAATATGCATATCAGACACAGCCATAAAGCAACTAGAAAAAACAATCGTGGGTTTATTAATGTAGACACAATTGACACAACAAAATTGTGTGGGATAAGCCAGTGGCATGATCTAGGGTACACCAACCTTACACCTCCCCTAGCAGGTTCTCCATGAGAAAACAAGTACAGGTCGTCTTAGTGAATTACCTCCAACCGCCCATCAACTCAACAATGTGTTTTACATTCATATTAAACGTAAAGAAGAAACGACATTTTCAAGTAGTCAATAGCCTTGGCGTCCAATCGGCAGGAACACAACGGTAGGAATAAAATAAACATATAGATTCTACGTTATCAAGGTTTTCTTTGAACCTGTTAGTTAATATTCTCGTAAACCCCTGTCAATGTCATTCAAACGAAGAGGCGAACAAAGCGGTCACCAAGTATGCTAATAGAATATTATTTTGGTAGCTTTTTTGAATATACAATTTTTTAAAGAATAACGTTTGTTTCTATTTGGATTTACATTTAAGTTTCATTGACTATTAATCAAATCGTCATAAAACAGTGGTTGAAAAGTCCTAGTTGCAGTGATTTTAAATTCCATCTGTATTTTTAATACAATCTGGTAATCGGCGATAAAACTTGCAAAAGGTGAAAGACAAAAGTGCCCCGAGCAGGTTCTCTACTAGTTCATACAGTTCATTTATCATAAAATCAACATCAGAAAAAAAGCTTTGACTTCATTACAATTAGATGAAAAAGGAACTTTAAAGACCCTCGACCACGACAAATATGAAAATATTGTAGGCTCGTTTTGATTGTGCCTGTTCTTGGACAGTAATGGAAATGCTTATTACTGCCCACGCCGCCTAGCCCCGGGTTGAGCGCAACTCAATATTTATACCAATAAACAGTACAAATTTGATCCATCCCAAACGATTGTATGCATATGGCGGTGAACATGGAACCTTTCATGTGGTATTTTCAGATTAATACCATTCCATGTTCAGCGGCGTATGGTTCCCAGATAAAAGATTGGGTTTGCCCTAAACGAGAAAACAATGGTCGGAAATAAACAAAATAGAATTTTGAGAGGGGATCTTAGAATATAAATCCTGCATATCACAGACAACGCCAAAGGCAAAATTTAAAAAGCAGGAAGTATATCGTTTGGGGTGATTGAACAATACCCAAATTTATATTGGCTGGGATATAGAAACCATCTATATTTAAACTGGCAGAAATATTTTAAAAAATCAAAAAGTTAATTTAGAAGAACTATTAACATAGTACATAAATATCGTGCTCGACGACCTTCAAAGGACGTAACTAATAACAGCACTGATTGAATGTACGGGGAGACATTTTACAGCCGCCACAAGACACAATCAACGCAACTGTGATATTAAAATAGATAAAAAGGGAACTTTTAAGACCCTCGACCACGACAACTATATAGCAGGATCGGTTTGATTGAGCCTGTTCATGGGCAGTGATGGAAATGCTTATTACTGCCCACTCCGCCTAGCCCCGGGTTGAGCGCAACTTAATATTTATACCAATAAACAGTACAAATTTGATCCATCCCAAAGCAATAAAGGTTAAAAACGTTGTTTCATAAAAAGACTCAAAGGCTCGTCTCTTCCTCAATTAGTACTTAGATTACGAAGAAGTGAAGTGTACAATGTGAAAAAATCATTAGTTAAATAAAGAAAACGCCTTGTCATTATTTATTTTTAGCTTCTTTAAAACGTCACATGAGATTTTATTACACCAAAATTGATATTTTCCAGTGGTTTCAAAATCTTTTTAGCAATACCTAATTACATGCTCTTTTATGTTTGTAAGACAAGATGTTACAAGCGCTGATAATTAATAATTAAGTAATTGTGCAAGAAATCGTTGAAGCTCTAAACCTTTCTTAGCATGATTTTCCTTTATTGATATACTTGTTTTACATTAATACTGATTATTATTTTGTAATATATAGAGTGTGCGCTGTAACAATATCACTCTCTGATGAAGGAATCTGTAAATAAGCATTATTGTTGAGCCCTTCAGTTCGATTATTTATTTAATGGTGTGTACCCGTTATACTATAATTAAATTATTTGAAGCCTTATAAGTAGGTGATAATACAAATCTGTTTTAGCATTCTCGGATTTTAATTTTTACATGGGGAAGTGGTAATCAAGCAATGTTTCTTTGAATAAAAGATATAAACAAGTGTCTTTTATTTTAAATATGTGTCATGCATTTATTGCAAATTTGGTTTAAAGTATCACGGGAGGCATACAATTCAATATCCCATGGAATTCTTACTGTAAAAACATCAAAAATTAAATTAAGGTTTCTAAAGTCTTTGATTTCATGAAGATTCCGGTAATGATATTATCGACATGCTGATGGCAATATTATGAATTTGAACAATCTTAAAATTTTGATATTTCCGATGTTCTGAAAATTAGAGGTAATTTCGCTTTATATATGTTTTTTTATTATTTATATCGTCTGTTTTTATTGTAAGTATTTTGATTGTTTAAAGAAATCAAATATAACAATATGAGATGCTACCCAATGATTGAATCTATTTAATAATTATATAGTTTTGTTTCAACTATGATTTGTGTACGTGTTCTGGAAATATATCAAATTTATGAATTAATTATAAAAATTGAATAGTCATACTGATTTGAAAAGTCTTCTGACAGCTTATTATCGATAAAACGCAAGAATTGTTTTATGACAAAACATGAATTATCGTTATACGGCATATACAGAAAATCCATTTGCAGTGAAGTGCAATCTCACTGAAGTCAGATCTTGTTAATGTTATGTCTGATGACGGCCTAAAAACCGTATACAATCAAGTGGTTTTTTCCTCGGTAACAATTTTTTGAAACCGCCAATCAGGAAACATGATTCATAACGCTTTCGGTAAGGGACGCAACATGATCTGCAGTAGTCGTTACAATGGAGATAAATGAAATTCCACATAAAACACACCTATATAAATATATGTCTAACGCGAATTGTCAACACTTTTTATGTTTTAAACACTATGTATAAACAAATACAACGTTCGGAAAACCTCGGCGATCATCAGGTACTTTTTCAAATTGGCAATTTTGAAGGCGACAATTTGATTGGTTCGGAAGATTGTTGATGAAAGCAAGTTTTATTGACTCGTCGTCAGATCCTGATAGCGTAGACTGCAGTGAAGTGTTAATAATCAACAAAGAGAGTAACTGCAGCAAGCTACATGGTCTCTTAATTTTCAAATTGTTGCTAAATAACCATAACAAAACATTAGTGTTTGACATTATTTATTGTTCCAGACGTCATTAATGGACGGTTTGAACACCGTAAAAAGTCATTTGCTGTAAGTTATAATGGCATATATCTGCCACATTGACTTTTTTCCTGGTCGCGTAAATAGATGACAAAAAGCTGCTTTCTGTCTTCATAATTGAAAATTCTTTAAAATGACCGCACATATTGTTATCAGTATTGTTGTCGATGACAGTTTCACATTGGTTCCCATACTCGCATAGTATTCCAAATGAGACTGTTTTAAAACCGTATGTCGTCATGACGCAACGTAATAAACAAACGATTTTGGTGCAATTTAGTGCTTTTTAATAAAAAAGAAAATTTGCTTTTACCAGTGAAAGATTGAAATATATTTCGCTCTTGAATCTCGAAATAATGTATTTGCACTCGTAGCTTCGCGAATTCCGAAGTCAGGTGATATATATTTCTATTTTACATTGGTAAAAATATATATCTTCAACATATTGCAAGTTCGGAAGAGAGGACTCAATTCTGGCTATACATGCCTTAATAAACCTCTTGTATGCGCAGAAGTTTGATCACCTGTTCCGCGATTCCAGTGGAAGAGGAAAGCAGAAGACGAAGAAGAAGAGTTCCGAGTGAACAGGAAGCGAGAAAAAAGAACTTCGGTGAATTGAAATTGTAAGTTTTAATTTTTCGAAAAAAGTATAATAAACTGATTTGAACATTTCATTTAAGATGTTTTAAAAATATGGTTTATTAAACTTCATTTGTATCTTTTATTTCCTATGGGTCAATGAAACGCAATCCAATTACTTTTATTCCGGAAAGAGAAGAGTTTGGTAATCTCTTCCAAGAAGATACATAATAAACGTGCCTATAGAATCGATCGCTTTGGCGATAAAGTACAAACCAATTTAAAGGGAACACTAAAAAACAGTATGTTGTTAAGAATATTTGACTAAGCATTCGATCAGCAAATAGAAAGATGCATTGGTAAAATAACATTTACTTGCAAAATATAGAAAACGATTTTAGAAATGCAAGTGACATTATAATTACCTAGCGCATTTATTGTGGTTGGAAAATTAAACATGATTTTTAATGTTTGAGTTAATTTTACTACGTACGAGTGTGTGTCATACCTAAAAACCTGATTCGGTGACGTTTTTTAGATTTGTTTGTTGTACGGCGTTATTTCATTTTCCATGGAAAGACAAGATACTGTCTTATCTCAACTACAACGCTAACTGATTTTTTTAAAAGCTGCATATTCTAAGTTTATAGTGGGATGTCGCAGAAGTGGTTAATATTTATTGTAGTACTATGTAATACTTATAAATGACTGAACAAGGGCGCATTTCACAGAATGTTTGGACATTTCAGTGCATTTTAAATCTGTGTGTAAATTTTACCGTGTTAATAACGCTGTAACAATTTTTGTTTTAATATATTCAGTCATGCGTTGACAGTAAAAAAATATTACATCGCATTTACTTTGTTTTCTACATATTAAGTTGTTAATATTGATATTTGAAAACACTTAATATTTTGGTCCTGGTACTAGACCAGCAACCTTTACAAAAACAGTGAAATATGCGTATCAAGAATAGCCACACTCAGAAAACACAGCCTCCGCACGCAGCGAAAAGGAAGAGAGGGAAAAAGAACATGTGTTTATAACAATATTAATTTCAAATAAGACACCACAAACAATTAACGAAATTGAGAACCCTTGGGGGTACGCCTTGGTTACCGCAAAACAAATTGCCACTGAAGTTTAAACCAGGTTCTAGTGTGCAGCAACCTCACACTTGCCTCAACAGGTTCTCATATCAACAAACAAGTACAACATGTCTGTGAAATAACACCTACCCACCCAAGATCACAGACTACTTCAAGGATAGATCTACCTATATACGTTTGATCGGATTACAATTAGTACGCAGATCACAATCATAATTGACAATTAAGCAGTTATAAAACTGAGCATTGAAACCAGCCTCAAATCTCAAGTATCTGATTGGCTGAAATGGCGACCAGTCACCATTCCAGCCAATCAGATGCTTGAGATTTGAGACTAGTTTCCAATCTCAATTTTATAACCTTCAGCCCAGATCTTTTTACAGTTCTAAGGATTACATTAAGTCAAAATGTCATTTTCTCTTACAAAAATATTGAATTGCTGTAATCCATTCCTCAGGGAGTTGCTCTTTTACTGGTTAATACCAGTTCTAGTCAAAGATGTGTAGATTTATTAAACAAGTACATATAATAATTTATCTTAATGTGTTTGCTCTGAAAGTTCTATCTAATCTTCATTGATGTGTGTCTGAAACATTTTCTTATCGAAGTCTCGTGTATCAAGACTATAGAGTGATTTAGATTTTTAACCATGTTTGTATTCAAGTTGGTAACATTTTTCTCGACACAAGTATTGTTGTCTAATAGTATGTCAGAGATGAATTTTGAATGAAACTATCGCCAGTTAACACACATGTTTATCGTCCAGGAAATATGTTAATGATGACATGTATGGCTTTCATAGAAGGATAATGTTGAAATTGATCTTAACACGGAACGTGCTGAAAATTACAACAATTCTCCAAGGCAACACTTCGAAATGCTTGTTTGAGAAACTGACGAGCAGGTTATTGCATTCAAGAACTTAACTAAATCCCCAATTGCAAAGTGCTTTGAAACTGACTTCTGTTTTATATATTGTGATGTACATTTCACTTTTTTACTATTTGAATTCTTTAAATATGCATCGATTCTTAGTATTCGCTGCCTATGTTTCAATTCCGTAAGGAAGCTGAATTTTTTAATGTGGCTATTACTGATAAGCTTTTTTTTCCTTAATGATCGGAGAAAATGTCTGCTTACATTTGTCTGTTAGTTTTGTTTAAAACGCTTGCCTCATTCCAGATCCACCGCATAGTTGTCTACGTCATTTCTAACTAATTCTCATTAATAACTAACACGACGTTATAATGTTATGAACACCGATACCTCTGATACTTGTGCATAAGCTTTAGTGGGCTCACGAAGTTATAATGTTATGAACACCGATACCTCTGATACTTGTGCATAAGCTTTAGTGGGCTCACGAAGTTATAATGTTATGAACACCGATACCTCTGATACTTGTGCATAAGCTTTAGTGGGCTCACGAAGTTATAATGTTATGAACACCGATACCTCTGATACTTGTGCATAAGCTTTAGTGGGCTCACGAAGTTATAATGTTATGAACACCGATACCTCTGATACTTGTGCATAAGCTTTAGTGGGCTCACGAAGTTATAATGTTATGAACACCGATACCTCTGATACTTGTGCTTAAGCTTTAGTGGGCTCACGAAGTTATAATGTTATGAACACCGATACCTCTGATACTTGTGCTTAAGCTTTAGTGGGCTCACGAAGTTATAATGTTAGGAACACCGATACCTCTGATACTTGTGCATAAGCTTTAGTGGGCTCACGAAGTTATAATGTTATGAACACCGATACCTCTGATACTTGTGCATAAGCTTTAGTGGGCTCACGAAGTTATAATGTTATGAACACCGATACCTCTGATACTTGTGCATAAGCTTTAGTGGGCTCACGAAGTTATAATGTTATGAACACCGATACCTCTGATACTTGTGCATAAGCTTTAGTGGGCTCACGAAGTTATAATGTTATGAACACCGATACCTCTGATACTTGTGCATAAGCTTTAGTGGGCTCACGAAGTTATAATGTTATGAACACCGATACCTCTGATACTTGTGCATAAGCTTTAGTGGGCTCACGAAGTTATAATGTTATGAACACCGATACCTCTGATACTTGTGCTTAAGCTTTAGTGGGCTCACGAAGTTATAATGTTATGAACACCGATACCTCTGATACTTGTGCATAAGCTTTAGTGGGCTCACGAAGTTATAATGTTATGAACACCGATACCTCTGATACTTGTGCTTAAGCTTTAGTGGGCTCACGAAGTTATAATGTTATGAACACCGATACCTCTGATACTTGTGCTTAAGCTTTAGTGGGCTCACGAAGTTATAATATTAGGAACACCGATACCTCTGATACTTGTGCATAAGCTTTAGTGGGCTCACGAAGTTATAATGTTATGAACACCGATACCTCTGATACTTGTGCATAAGCTTTAGTGGGCTCACGAAGTTATAATGTTATGAACACCGATACCTCTGATACTTGTGCATAAGCTTTAGTGGGCTCACGAAGTTATAATGTTATGAACACCGATACCTCTGATACTTGTGCATAAGCTTTAGTGGGCTCACGAAGTTATAATGTTATGAACACCGATACCTCTGATACTTGTGCATAAGCTTTAGTGGGCTCACGAAGTTATAATGTTATGAACACCGATACCTCTGATACTTGTGCTTAAGCTTTAGTGGGCTCACGAAGTTATAATGTTATGAACACCGATACCTCTGATACTTGTGCATAAGCTTTAGTGGGCTCACGAAGTTATAATGTTATGAACACCGATACCTCTGATACTTGTGCATAAGCTTTAGTGGGCTCACGAAGTTATAATGTTATGAACACCGATACCTCTGATACTTGTGCATAAGCTTTAGTGGGCTCACGAAGTTATAATGTTATGAACACCGATACCTCTGATACTTGTGCATAAGCTTTAGTGGGCTTTAAATCCTTCTTTATAAAGTAAAGTAATACCATTACTTATAATTTTATTAGGGGCCAATAATGTGAGCTTATAAAACATTTTCCATAAACAACACTATATCCAGATAGGTATTCTAAGTAGAGCGCTTGGAATTGAGTGTATAAGCATTGATACTAGCACGTTCATACTATTGTGAATTACAAATACGGCTTTTAAATTGTCCATTCTTCCTCCAATTTTAAGACACATAAACGATTTTTTCTTGGCTCTTGGCCATTACAGAAATAATGCTTCAGCATCCACAGAAGAAAAGACATCACTTACTTTATTTAAATATTGTGAACATGAAATAATGCAACATGTTTATATTCTTGCAATTTTTATATTTGAATCAATAAATGATTAAACTGAATCAAACAGCTAAATAACTTCACAGTATTAAAATTTCGATAATTATTCAAGATGTTTTCAGTATCATAGCGACTTAAATCCTTATGACATTAGTTTTGTTATTTGTGTATGACAGTGATGCGTAAATTCTTAGATCTATTGCAATTTGTAATTTTTCCGAATGTTAGTTCAAAACCATTCTACCGTCTGAAACCCAACGCTAGTATTTAAATAAAAAAGGTTTAATATTCCATTATTAGCGTCATAAAGACACAAACGTTTCATCTTTTTATAAACGAAAGCTATTTTGTTTCCACCCATCTTTGTGATCTTTGTGTGGAAAGTGAAACAGATCTGCAAGCACCTGTAGTTAGGCCAGCATGAATGCCAAGGATGGAATAAACCTTTATGTTCTTAACAACCCACATACAACGTGTCACTATAGCGGTCAGTAAAGGTGGTGTAAGAACATTAATCAACACGTGCACCTGGCGCTGCAAATAAGTAAAACTCTTTTGACAGAATCTGTTTTCATTTTATGGACAGTTTCTGCAAAAACAGTGGGTAAATGAACTTAGCGGGTTTTTTTTTCATTAATGTGTTAATCAAATCCTTGTACAACAATTGCATAATGTGTATATCAAAATAATTATAACTAAATCTGGGTGTTTGTGTGAAACGTTCTGTCATGACAAACTCAAACTATACTTACAGTATTGTTGATTATTTGTCCATGTTCAGAGTCAGGCCGAATGGAGGAAAAAGAATATGGAATGTTATCATTTGAAAATACCACATTGAAGGTTCCATTTTCAGTCTTTTCATGGTAAGTAACGAAAATGCATATCAATACCGTCGCCACTTTCTACCAAGTTGAGCCCGACAATTAATTTTAACAAGTAAATGTAAAACATTTTGTTGTATCAACGTATTTGTATTATGACTATGGTCATGCAATATTCGGTGTGGTACTTAGAGTTGAATAAACATTTCATTAACAGGAACATATGATAATGAGAAATAATGTTTGGTTTGCTGTAAACGAGAAAAACATTGGCGAATCTGAACATAAAATAATTTTGACAGGTTCTGAGACAATGAATACCGTGTACCTCAACACATGTTAAAGAATGGAAGTTAGAAAGTAGGATGTATATCCTTCAGGTGATTCAGCAAAGCAAAAAAGTCAACCATGCCTATCCGGAATAGCCACAATAAAACAGGGCCCAAGATCATAAAACTAAGTTTTGAGATCAGTCTCAAATCTCAAGTATCTGATTGGCTGAAATGGCGACTGGTCGCCATTTCAGCCAATCAGATGCTTGAGATTTGAGACTGATCTCCAGATTTAGTTTTATGATCTTGGGCACAGTTCTTTTTCATACAGCCAAAAACACAGAGGAAAAGATCGCATGAGTTTATAAAACAATTCAATACAAAACAAAAACGACACTTATTTCGAAAAAGAGAAGCTTTGGAACGGTCGTTGGCAAAACAATTTTCCAATGGCAAATAAATTTGCCAATGTGGATTAAACCACTTTCTAGAGTGCGTGCACCAACCCCATACTCGCCCCCAACATAGTAACATGCAAACGTGGGAAAATATATACAAAACATATCAATTGTGAAAAGATCTAGAAACGCGTACAAGCTGTAAGTTTGCTAAGCTTCAAGAATAGTTTTATATATCTTCTGTTGTATGACAGTTATTAGTTTATTTATTTTATTTACCTGATTGATGACTGATTAAACAAGAAAGACAAATGATATGATGTATTGTGTTTACGTATTTTTTTTTATTTTGAATGGGATATTGAGGATGTGAAAAAATATTTTTTTGCAAAACAACTATCGATGTCTGCATCCAGAAAATAACAAAAAGACTAACTATCCAGCATCTACAAATGTACATATATGCTGGTATAATAAATACCGTGAAAATACAGGGTCTCCTGTTTGCACGACTGACGTTCATGGTTATGTTATGAAGGACCATCTCGATGCATAACTTTACGATTTCCAATATAATTGCAATAATTTCACAATGTTGTATTGATAACATGGTGCTTAGCGAACTTGAGTAGTTAAGAATTTGCCGTATTTTTGTAGTGTGTTTTTTATACATTTATTTTTGCTAAATTACCTCTAATGAAGAATGTTTTCCCTGACAGTTCCAACCTCCCCATATACATGTGTTCTCATTTTTCTACTGTTTAGGGTGCTCATTTCATTATAAACGCATTCGCTTTTTTTCTCTCATGCTCAATCAAACCCTGTCTGCATTATCTCATGTTTATCTCGGTGGGTTTCAAAGAGCCATTTTCATCTACCTGAGTCAACTGTTTTTGTCGTGTGACATATTTTACGTTTTCCCAAACTATTGTTGTTTGCTTCATGTGCCATTCTACTTCTGTTTAATGATGAAATAAATTTAAAACCTATAGTAGATTAAGTCTAATGACTTTCCAGACATCATCGAAGGACAGTATCATACTGAGCCAAAATGAAACCTTGACAAAATAACGTGAGAAACTTCTATAACATTAATGCTAGCAGTAAATGCAAATATCTGGAGGACTTTGACCACCAATGGGTTTATCTTTAAAGTTGTCGGTTCAGGTTCTATCGGTGTGAAATATAACAATTAAATTTATCGCTAGTGAAAAATTGGGTTTTGTTCTTTCCCTTATTAAAAGGGAAATTATTTGCAAACAAATGATATATTCAGTAACCGTATGTTATTTCTTTGTATCAGTGGACTTAAACTTTTGTGTAGTTTTGCATTCTGTACATGTAATAAACTTCTTAATTTGACAGTCAAATAATCTGTTAAAGAATCGTATGTAACCAAAATATAAATTTCATCTTTTTTACGAAAAAAGAGATAAACTTGACCTTTGTAAAAAATAACTCAATAACTCGATTTATCAAATGTCCAGAAATGTGCAAATTCTACACATTATACAGTATCACAGATTTTTTAATTTAAAAATCAACGTAAGTTTCTTTTTTGTTCAGTATATTTTGTCTCTTAGCTTTAGCCATAATTAAACTAGGCCTTCATTTCAGACGGATGTTAACCTGACAATACGTGACGTAGCAGAACAATAATGCGAAGAACCTTAAAGTGTCTTAACATGCGTGTGTAACCCCGTTTGTAATCATGTGGTTTTTACTGTTTCTAATTGTCTTTAAAGATTTCTTTGTATTGGAAGGCAATTGCCCAAGATTTAAAATGTGATGGCCCAAAAAACAACTAGTTGAACCTTATCGTGAATTAAAATTAAATTTTGTTACGACTTTAAAAATATGACGACTGTTAATTAGTCGATAATTGTATTATTATTACGTCAAGCTATAGAACTGGGGGTAATTTATAACTGATGTCATTCTTATTGTACCTTGCCTTTTTGACCATCGCTTGATAGTTACAAAAATCTAGATACAAACGCTCAAGTGTCGAGTGTATTTACATTATTTCTCAGTTTGTAAGATAACAAAAGCATGAGAAGTAAATAAATATATATAATCGAATAATTAACACATTCGTATTAAAGCTTAATGTGAACAAAGCTATTAAGTGTTATGTTTTGTCATCGTAATCTTTTTAAAAATTATATACTTGATTACTTCGTTAATTGAAATTAATCTGAATGTATATATTATAGTTTGAAGTTGAAATTGTTATTGTTAAAAATGTTTTTTTCTGTTGCATCTACATACGGTTATCATAAATAAACATTTAACTGTGTTTTCACTGGACAATCCTGACTCTAATCCGGCATGTTGCCTATCCAGCACAAGCTTTTTAGATCACTTTTTTAATTATCTAAACGAAGAGATCTTGATAATCCAGAATCCATATAATTTTATATTTTTCAAATTAAATCGATTAACGGAACAATATTCTTTGGAGAATAATAGCAAATATCTAAAAATTATCTTTAAAATTTGTGATTTAAGAAAATTAGCAGCATTCCAATACATAGAAAAGGTAAAAATAGTATTGCTTACCGCCACCCTCTTCAAACACAGTAAATTCAGTTTTATGCTGTTTCAATGGTCCTGAACGGAGTAAGATAAGATAAACAGTTTCTGAAAACGCTAAAACGAATTGAACGCGTCAGTTTATGCATGAATTTTGAATACGCGGATGATTAATGTTACATGTACGTCATAAAAATTGTGACCAATTACAGATAAAAAGATAATATTCATATTAAGTGACTGTTCAAAATGTTCACAATCTTAGTTTATTTATCTCACTGTGTTGGAATCATAACTTTTATGTACAACAGTTAGGCGCATATTAAAGTAAGTTCTACGTAACGCTTATTTTAAGTATTCTGACTTTAAATTTTCCTCTAACTTCCTCCTTTGAAGGTCGTTGAGCACGATACTTATGTACTATGTTTATAGTACTTCTAAAATTCCTTTTGTTTTAATATTTCGGCCAGTTTATAGATAGGTGGTTTCAATATCCCAGCCAATATAGATTTGGATATTGTCCAATCACCCCCAAGGATATACTTCCTGCTTTTTAAATTTTGCCTTTGGCGTAGTCTGTGATATGCAGGATTTGTATTCTAAGATCCCCTGTCAAAATTCTATTCTGTTTAGTTCCGCCCATTGTTTTCTCGTTTAGGACAAACCCATTATTTTATCTGGGGACCATACGCCGCTGAACATGGAATGGTATTAATCTGAAAATAACTCATTGAAGGTTCCATGTTCACCGCCATATGCATACCATCGTTTGGGATGGATCGAAATTGTACTATTTAATGGTGTAATTACTGAGTTGCGCTCAACCCGGGGCTAGGCGGCGTGGGCAGTAATAAGCATTCCTATTACTGCCCATGAACAGGCTCAATCAAACCGAGCCTGCAGTATTTTCATATTTGTCGTGTTCGGTGGCTTTCAAAGTTCCCTTTTCATCTATTTTTATATTTGCCCAACGGGTTTAAGAATGATTTAACCTAAAATCAATATTTGTGTAAATTTTTATCTCAAATTAAAATTAATGACCCAAAAGTAGTGCTGTGATCTTTTTGTTTTTCTTTAAATAATATGGTCAAACGTGTATTTCGGAAGGTTGAACTTCCGTTTATTGATGATGCCGAACGATTTCTAATGGTGCCAGATACATGTAAGCATGTAATAAATGATTTTGCAATCAGTTTATGCTTTTGAGCCGTGAATATCGATGCATACAATCTTTGAAAAACTCAATGAGTTCATATAATCTCTCTTTTGGGTTCATTTTAGATTTTTCTACATTTTAAACAACCTTACATTTTTTAATGGAACAAAGTATTTCACAACCAGTTTTTATGGAGATTTAATTTATAATCTTAAACCATCTGTAAATTTAAAAAAGAAAGGTTACCAACATGCTGTTTTACAGCGCTCTGCAGGCCTTGTGATTAACCAATCTAAAGTTGATAAGTATGCTTACCTCTTTGGTTGCACGACGGTGGCAGGGATAAAAGAGTTTATGAAGGTTTGTGAGGATATCTTTTTCTTTTTAAAGAAAATAGAAGCTAGATTTGTTTCTTTTATATCTCTTAACGTGTTCTTTCTGATTTGACTCCATGTACAATGGTCTCGGTAAGATCATTGAGTATCCGCCAATTCGGCTTTCAATGCTATTAGCTTCTTATGTTTTATATGTTAGTGTGTTTTTGCATACAGCATTGTTGAGCTGATGGGTGGGTTGGAGTTATTTCACCAAGACAACTTGTACTTGTTTTGTGATGTGAGAATCTTTTGGGGCAATTGTGAGGTTTTGGACCTTAGAACCTGGTTTAAATCCCCCTATGGCAATTTGTTCTGCAACTGACCGTTCCAAGGCGGTAACCCCAAAGTTTCTCGTTTTCGTTAATTGTTTGTTTCGTCTTATTTCAAATGACATACAAACATCACGAAAAAAGAGAAAATTTAGGTTAACCGCCTTGTAATTGTCCTTTGCAAAAGAAATGTGTTTGTTTAAACCAGTTTCTAGGGTGCACCAACCTTATATTTGCATCAATGTTCTTATATAAATAAACAAGTACAATTTGTATTGGTGAATTAGCAAAAACCCACCCATCAGTTGTCGGACAACTTTGACATAAATATTCAGCTTGAATGACACAAACGTGTTTACACAATAAAACTGTATGGAAATGTAAAAAGTGAAATATGCATATCAGGAATGGCCAAAACCAGCAGACATAGTCTCCTCACAAAGCCAAAATGTAGTGAGGAAAAGAGAGCATGGTAATTTACAATAATCAGTTTCAAAATGAACGCCACAAACATTTAACGAAAGTAAGAACCCGAGGGTATACCGCCTTGGAACGGTCAGTGGCAAAACAATTTGCCACTGTGGTTTTAACCAGGTTCTAGGATGCAACAACCTCACACTTGCAAAACTATGTGATGCATGTGTGGTTGTTTAGGGTAGCATCTATTTCAGTTTTATTAATGTCACTGATCAGCGTGCAAGTTAATCATATACCTGTACATTGCAAACTGTATAAAATGTGACCGTATGGTAATTTTTACAAGAGCTTTTTTCCCAGTTCTAATCTTCCCTTTATGCTACAAAATTTCAACTAAAAAATAAAAAACGACACAAGAAAGCAGAATTCAATATTACATATTTTATTTGAATATCCCTGTTAATACTGAAATGCATGTTTTAAAGAAATGATTTTTTTTGGTTTTCAGATTGTCAACTTCCTGCATATTGATTGTGTTGCGACGCGTTTACTTCCTTATGACATTTACATTTCGCAGTTTGTCCAGTCATGCTCAAGTTAGATAACTTTAATAAGCGTTATTTGCAAATTCAAGAAAATATCGATATCAAAAGTATGCAAATTCTTAAAACATTGATCCCATAAGCTTTGCAAATTCTGTAGATAATGTCACAATAACAATTAAAGAACACGATTCAGCTTTAATATAAAATATCATTTACGGCAAGGTATTTCTTTGTCTGAATTTAATGGGGATTTTCCCCATAAAATAAGAAAACAGTCGCATTGTATATTTTAATTAGTTATGACATGCAGAAAATGGTTAAAGTGAAGCCGTAAAATTATCAATCAGTGGGCATTCCTCTTTGAATGCACGACGGCTAAAGACACATGAGAATTATTTCATTTGAAGTTTTAACATGGGAGTTAGTAATTTATATTTGACTCTTCTGCCTTTCATACAGATTGGTTCCTCTAGCGTTCTGGTTTCAAATTAACCATCGAGTGCAATAATATTTGAACGATGTTTTTAATTAATTAAGTCAAGCGACGTGAGTTATGTTTGAATGGTGCGATAATTCACGACTGTTGTACGGCCAAATGTGAGTTGTATTTCAAGAAACACATTGTTTTGTTGCAGAACTTGTTTCATTATTTTAGTACTTTTGTTTTATTGGTTTTCTTGCTTGCTAATATTCATGTTGCTTTATGGTTTCATTCTAACGAAGAGGACTTTTTGGTCAAATTTACGGTAGGATAGGAGGACGGGTGCGCGCGTTAAAATGTTTAAAGCTCCGTGGCCTATCAGGCTTGCTGTTCCAAGGCGGTAAACTACCCTTTTTAATTCATTGTATCCGTGTCTCTGTTATGCCTAATTTCGGTTATATTGGTTCATCTATGTTTCGGCCAGTTTTAAGATGGGTGATTTCGTTATTCCGGCCAATAAGGATTTGGATATTGTTCAATCATCCTTAGGATATAATTCCTTGGGCGTTTTGCCTTTCGCGTTGTCTGTGATATGCAGGATTTATATTCTAGGATCCCCTGTCAAAATTTATTCTATTCAATTCCCCTCATTCTTTTCTCGTTTAGGGCATTTCTTTTTTGTCTGGGGACCATACACCGCTGATCATGGAATGGTGTTCATCTGAAAATACCACATTGACGATTCCATGTTCACCGCCAAGTGCATACCATCGTTTGGGATAGATCAAATTTGTACTATTTACTGGTGTAAATATCGAAAAAAGGTGAAATATGCATATCAGGAGTCACCTCATTCAGAAAAACAGCCTCCCCACGCAGTCAAGAAGAAGAGAGGGAGAGAGCATGGTTAATAAAATGATCAGTTTCAAAAAAGACACTACAAAAAATTCACAAAAATGAGAACCTGAGGGGTTACCGCCTTGAAACGGTCAGTGGCAAATCAAATTTCCACTGGGGGTTTAAACCAGGTTCTAGGGTGCACCAATCTGACACTTGCCCCAACAGTCTCTCATATCACAAAACTTCCAATAAAACCATTGCTTTTGCTGGTTTTATTTCGAATTCACATTTCCGTTGAAAAGATCAAAATCACCAGTAATCACGCTTGTACTTGCACTACGTCACTAGAATAAATTTTAAATATACATACTGTCGATCGTACTGAAATTATGAAAATAATAAGTGATACTAAAGTTTTTTTGTGAATAGCTGGTGGCACAGCCAACCAGACGAAAACGCGAATGACGCATTTTCGTGCGCGATAAATGCTCTTTATTTTGCTGGGATATAAATTTAGTTTCTTATGGAAGCGTTTTATTTATTGTTTTGTTCAGTAACATGGCAGTTCCGTCTGCTTGTTAAGATCAAAAACAAAAGCAATGTCGAATTTTAAAAATATATTTGTAACATAAAACTGAAAATTAGTTCATGATAGTTCATTTAGTTTGCTGAAAATTTAATTTGTAGTTGTTTAAGGACAAGACAATGAATATTAAATCATATTTTAAATACTGATAAATCATTATATGATAAAGCACAAACTGTAAACGATAACATATTACAGGTGTTTAATGGAATATTACTGGATTGCAGATATTTTCAGGTGCGGAATAGCCCAAGATTGAATTCAATGCAATATTTAAATTTTCTTTGATGACCTTTTAAATCATATGATGACATGTTAACCTTATGCTGAACAAATAATATCTCAAAACATTAAGTTATAGGTACGACATTTATTTTTATTGGCATCGTTTGGGATGGATCAAAATTGTACTGTTTTCTGGTGTAAATATGGAGTTGCGCTCAACCCGGGGCTTGGCAGCGGCTTGTGCCGTAATATGCATTTACTTCCCATTAACACGATCAATCAAACCAAGCGTAGATAATTTTTTTAATTTGTCGTGTTCTTAGGCTTTCTTAGTTCCCTTTAAATCTATTGTATACCCAAAAGGTGGGTACTCAATGATGTTACTCAATGACATTACCATTCCGCTTTGGAACGCTTTGTGGAAAAACAATTTGCCACTGGGGGTTTAACTAAGGTTGTAGGATGAACCAAACTCACACTTGATCTTACAGGTTCTCATATGAACAAATAACTCTAATCCACCCATAAACTCGACAAAGTTTCCTGCAAAAGTATTCAATATATATTTGTTCCATTCTTTTCCAAAATATACTGACGGACAACATGTTTTATTCTCTATACGATGTACATAATTCAAACAGTCATGGGGCTCTTGCTACGATCTGTTTTTACAGACATCTGAATATAAACAACGGGACAGAGCTGTTCTTTTTGCTTAAGTTTGATCTCAATTCTTGCTTTTAAAATGCGGCTATGGAAAACACACCCATTTGCTGGCCGCTTTATTTTCCCTAGTCTACTACAATCGCCCTGGCGGCCATAATGTAATTAACGTTGCAAGTATAGATTGTAATGGTGTTCATGAAAATAGCATTTACTTAATAAAGATATTAAATGATGATCCCATAACGTGGCAAATCATGCAAAATAAATTTCTTATTAAAAGTAACAGTATTTTTAACAGGCATAAGTGCATACAGTATTTATATGAGGAATTTTGCACAGATTTGATTGTGTACACTTTCCCTACAATAACAGAGTACAATAACCCTAACAGATCTTGCCAATTGTTGAATGTGGAATGGTTGCAAAAATGCTTTTTTTTTATTTGTCGGTGACATTCTCTCATAAACTACTTCAACACACACACAATGCCACAAGGTCAAACAAAATGAGAGGGAGCAGTTTTCAAACATTTGAATCATTTACATATTTACAAATAAAAGTATACTTTGAAACTATTTTCAAAGCGAAATTTAAATTCAATATTGGAAGGCAAAATTGGAAAAGATGTAGAAATAGAATAAGCTGCAGCAGAGAAAGGAAAGTGAAACCAACTTCAACAATATGAAAAAGATGCAATATGCATATCACGATCGGCCACACCCAGAAGACACAGCCAAAGGTAGAGAGGCAAGAATTTGTTGTTATAAAATGATCACTTTCAAAATAGACAGCACAAACAATTAACGAAAATGTGAATCTGAGGGGTTACCGCCTTGGAACTGTTTGAACCCACTGCAGATAAATAAGAATTTAAAAAAAAATTCAGTATTGTACCGACCATAGTATACTGTATGAATTTTTTTATAAACACAGTGATATAGCGATTAAATCCTAACAAAACAGGCCAGAGGTTTTTGCCATGTGCTCTTCTTATTTAGATACCAAAAATTGTCAATTATAAAACGGATATCGTCCGTGGACCTTCATTCGCGGTAGTAAGTTTTATGGCAAAGACAGAACAATAATTTAGAAAGAATACATTAAAAGCTCACTAACCTCACTGAGTGCAATTAATTTCCTCCATAAATCCGCAAAGTTAACTCAAAATCAACAAAATTACTTTCCAACTGCAACAAAATGCGTAGATCATGTTTCACTGGCGGCCATTTGCAATTTGGAACCTTTGATTTGGAGTAGTGACTTCACTGTCAATTCACCTGAAATTTTAGGCCAAGCAAATTTCAATTAAAACCCTGTATATTCTAGAAGCTCTGAGTAGCTGATACACCATCTTCCTTCACACATTTATAGGCATTCTCAAAGCCCTTGGGGAAAACAACATGTATTTCTATGTAACAGCCCTGGGATTTGCATAAAAATGACAAGATTTGATAAAAATAAGTTAAGCACTAGGGGTACGAAAAACATACAATCATATTGTTGGCCTTAAAGCTGCGTCATAGCGGTCATGTGACTTCCATTCATAAAATGTGAAGAAAGCAGACGGATGTTTTTGGAGCTGAAATTTTTGTTTCTAAGAAAATAATTTTATCAGATTCTATTGATATGCTTTGGGAATAGTAAATGCATGTGTTTTATGTAAGTATGTAATTAAATTCTTTAAATTTACCTGTTTTAATCGCATTTTCTAAACTTTGACAGATTTTACGCTCGAGTAAACAGTGTAGTTAAATATTATATCACTCGTTCCCGCGCACCTGCATATCTCGCGAGATTGTTCAGGAAAACAAAACTACCGCGAATGAAGGTTGCTCTCGATTTTAGGGACCTTGACGATAAACACAAAAACCTAACATGTATAACCTTGAAGTAAATGTCATCATTTATAGTTATTTCTTCAGTTCATGGCACAATTCATCCTTTGTTGTTTCTTAGAGCCAGTATCATTTTTATGAAGCTTTGCCATTTTTAGAAAATCAGGATAGGTAACAAAGGTCATTAGTTTTACATATACATACAATTTACTAATATTTTGTTGTTTTTTAGTCATTAAAAAGCAAGCCATAAAACGTAAAGACATCAATTTAATACTATTGTAGTAGTAGAAATAGAAATTGTGCAATAGAAATGTAATAGTAATAGAAATTGTGCCAATATTACTTTAAAGGCAAAAAAATATTTCTTGACGTAAGAAGCATTAACCGAAACTAATTACCCTATTAACTTACATAAAATGACATCGGTTTCCAGGAATTATATAAAATCGTGCATGGTAATCCTCTATGACAAGCATTGAAAATAGGTCCAATAATTAAAGGCCTATTAACGTTTTATGTTTAATTAACATGCCTTACGCTCAAAGTATAACTTGCATATAAGGAAAACTTTTAATAATGATACCGCTAGGAAGCAATACCTGAAGAACACTGAACACGATAAAAAATTACGTGTACCACACCTAAATGAAACATCTTAAAATATTACTTAATTTGAAACTAAAAAATACGTCTACAAGTCTACGTATACTATTTGTTTTCCATTGAAAATAAATTTAGTGAAGCCTGATTAAAACTAAATGATATATTTTTTCATTTAAGTCTCCTAAGTAAGCAATCATGTTAATTTGATCAAATTTGTCTGCAATCGTTTCTTATTACATAAGGCAATTCAGAATTCCAAAGTTATAAACATTACACTCTAACACTTTGTAGTATGATTGATATCGTTGTTGTTGTTGTTAGTAATGCTGCTGCTGCTAATGATGTTGATGTCGTTGATACTATACACTGTAACACGGTATAATATAGTAATTGCTGCTGTTGCTGCTGCAAACTGTAACAATAAATTTTTGCTTCTTAGACCAAGAAGTGATACCATCAAATGCAAATTAGAAATATGGTTATTGACAAGTAACCAGGTTTATGATCACGGAGATCGGCGATACAAGGAAGCTATAATAAAGGTAAAGATATTATGAGATTGCAGACAACTATGATTTCTTGGTTCAAAAAGTGAAAATGGGCCATTATTTAATCAAATGAAATCGAGTAATGGTTCTTTGCATACATATTCGTTCTTCGATAGTGTTTAAGTACAACAAGTATGAACGGTGTAGCTTTAATACTGGTGTTAATACCAGTCCTAGTCAAAGATTGTGTAGATTTATTAAACAAGTACATATAATAATTTATCTTAATGTGTTTGCTCTGAAAATTCTATCTAATCTTCATTGATGTGTGTCTGAAACATTTTCTTATCGAAGTCTCGTGTATCAAGAATATAGATTGATTTAGATTTTTAACCATGATTGTATTCAAGTTGGTAACATTTTTCTAGACACAAGTATTGTTTTCTAATAGTATGTCAGAGATGAGTTTTGAATGAAACTATCGCCAGTTAACACACATGTTTATCGTCCAGGAAATATGTTAATGATGACATGTATGGCTTTCAAAGAAGGATAATGTTTAAATTGATATTAACACGGAACGTGCTGAAAATTACAACAATTCTCCAAGGCAACCCTTCGAAATGCTTGTTTGAGAAACTGACGAGCAGGTTATTGCACTCTAGAACTTAACTAAATCCCCAATTGCAAAATGCTTTGAAACTGACTTCTGTTTTATATTTTGTGATGTACATTTCACTTTTTTACTATTTGAATTCATTAAATATGCATCGATTCTTAGTATTCGCTGCCTATGTTTCAATTCCGTAAGGAAGCTGAATTTTTTAATGTGGCTATTACTGATAAGCTGTTTTTTCCTTAATGATCGGAGAAAACGTCTGTTTACATTTGTCTGTTAGTTTTGTTTAAAACGCATGCCTCGTTCCAGATTCACCACATAGTTGTCTACGTCATTTCTAACTAATTCTCATTAATAACTAACACGAAGTTATAATGTTATGAACACCGATACCTCTGATACTTGTGCATAAGCTTTAGTGGGCTCACGAAGTTATAATGTTATGAACACCGATACCTCTGATACTTGTGCATAAGCTTTAGTGGGCTCACGAAGTTATAATGTTATGAACACCGATACCTCTGATACTTGTGCATAAGCTTTAGTGGGCTCACGAAGTTATAATGTTATGAACACCGATACCTCTGATACTTGTGCATAAGCTTTAGTGGGCTTTAAATCCTTCTTTATAAAATACTTCTTGCATACCAGATCAGGTCATCCGGTGTTTTCACCCGTGTAGGAAATTTCGATCCTACACCCCCCCATGTAGAATGAGTCACGTGAGTGACGTCACGTCTTCAAATATCTGACGTAATGTAGTCAAGTTAATGACGTCATTTATAAAAAAGATTGCTTTAACGTCAATATTTCAGCATAAGGAAAATAAATAAGTTTGTATACTTACACAAAAAAGTTATAAATAATAAAAGGTATGCAAGAAAAAGTATCTTGCATGAGAAATTCGGTAAAGATAGAAAAATCTATCACCTCGGGTGAGCTGTTTTGGCGGGAACTCGGCAGAGCCTCGTTCCCGCAAAAACAGTTAACCCTCGGTGACAGATTTTTCCATCTTCACCTCACACTCATGCATGATACTTATAAGTAATACCATTGCTTATAATTTTATTACGGGCCAATAATGTGAGCTTATAAAACATTTTCCATAAACAACACTATATCCAGATAGGTATTCTAAGTAGAGCGCTTGGAATTGAGTATATAAGCATTAATACTAGCACGTTCATATTATTGTGAATTACAAATACGGCTTTTAAATTGTCCATTCTTCCTCCATTGTTTAAGACACATAAACGATTTATTCTTGGCCATTACAGAAATAATGCTTCAGCATCCGCGGAAGAAGAGACATCACTGATACTTTATTTAAATATTGTGAACATGAAATAATGCAACATGTTTATATTCTTGCAATTTTTATATTTGAATCAATAAATGATTAAACTGAATCAAACATCTGAATAACTTCACAGTATTAAAATTTCGATAATTATTCAAGATGTTTTCAGTATCATAGCGACTTTAATCCTTATGGCATTAGTTTTGTTATTCATGTATGACTGTGATGCGTAGAATTAAATTCTTAGATCTAGTGCAATTTGTATTTTTTCTGAATGTTAGTTCAAAACCATTCTACCGTCTGAAACCCAACGCTAGTATTTAAATAAAAAACGTTTGATATTCCATTATCAGCGTCATAAAGACACAAACGTTTCGTCTTTTTATAAACGAATGCTCTTCTGTTTCCTCCCATCTTTGTGATCTTTGTGGGGAAACTGAGACAAATCCGAAAGCACCTGTGCCCGAGGTTATTAAACTGAGCATGAAAACCAGTCTCAAATCTCAAGCATCTGATTGGCTGAAACGGCGACCAGTCGCCATTTCAGCCAATCAGATGCTTGAGATTTGAGACTGGTTTCCATGCTCAGCTTTATAACCTTCAGACCAGGAGTTAGGTCAGCATGAATGCCAAGGATGGAATAAACCGTTATGTTCTTAACAACCCACATACAACATGTAACTTTAGCGGCAAGTAAAGGTGGTGTAAGAACCTAAATCAACACGTGCACTTGGCGCTGCAAATAAGTAAAACTCTTTTGACAGAATCTATTTTCATTTTATGGACAGTTTCTGCAAAAACAGTGGGTAGATGAACTTGGCATTTTATTTTCATTAATATTTTAATCAAATCCTTGTACAACAATTGCATAATGTGTATATCAAAATAATTATAACTGAATTGTTGCACTAAATCTGGGTGTTTGTAGGTTCTAGGTTGCACCAACCTCACACTTGTCCCCAACAGGTTCCCATATCACAAACATATAAAAAATAAGAAGCTTATAGCATTACAAAGCCAAAGGGCGGGTACTCAATGATCTTACCGATTAAATTATTGTTGATTATTTGTCCATGTTCAGAGTCTGATCGAATGGACGAAAAAGAACATGGATTGTTATTATTTGAAAACACCACATTGAAGGTTCCATTTTCAGTCTTTTCATGGTAAGTAACGAAAATGCATATCAATACCCTCGCCACTTTCTACCAAGTTGAGCCCGACAATTAATTTTAACAAGTAAATGTAAAACATTTTGTTATATCAATGTATGTGTATTATGACTATGGTCATGCAATATTCTGTGTGGTACTAGAGTTGAATAAACATTTCATTAACATGAACGTATGATCATCAGAAATAATGTTTGGTTTGCTGTAAACGAGAAAAACATTGGCGAATCTGAACATAAAATAATTTTTACAGGTTCTGAGACAATGAATACCGTGTACCTCAACACATGTTAAAGAATGGAAGTTAGAAAGTAGGATGTATATCCTTCAGGTGATTCAGCAAAGCAAAGTCAACCATGCATATCCGGAATAGCCACAATAAAACAGGGCCCAAGATCATAAAACTAAGTTTTGAGATCAGTCTCAAATCTCAAGTATCTGATTGGCTGAAATGGCGACTGGTCGCCATTTCAGCCAATCAGATGCTTGAGATTTGAGACTGATCTCCAGATTTAGTTTTATGATCTTGGGCACAGTTCTTTTTCATACAGCCAAAAACACAGAGGAAAAGATCGCATGAGTTTATAAAACAATTCAATTCAAAACAAAAACGACACTAAAAACGAAAAAGAGAAGCTTTGGAACGGTCGTATTCAAAACAATTTTCCAATTGCAAATAAATTTGCCAATCTGGATTAAACCACTTTCTAGAGTGCGTGCACCAACCCCATACTCGCCCCAACATAGTAACATGCAAACGTGGGAAAATATATACAAAACATATTAATTGTGAAAAGATCTAGAAACGCGTACAAGCTGTAAGTTTGCTAAGCTTCAAGAATAGTTTTATATATCTTCTGTTGTATGACAATTATTAGTTTATTTATTTTATTCACCTGATTGATGACTGATTAAACAAGAAAGACAAATGATGTATTGTGTTTACGTGTTTTTTTATATTTTGAATGGGATATTGAGGATGTGAAAAAACAATTTTTTTTGCAAAACAACTATCGATGTCTGCATCAAGAAAATAACAAAAAGACTAACTATCCAGCATCTATAAATGTACATGTATGCTGGTATAATAAATACCGTGAAAATACAGGGTCTCCTGTTTGCACGACTGACGTTCATGTTTATGTAATGAAGGACCATCTCGATGCATAACTTAACTATTTCCAATATAACTGCATAGATTTCACAATGTTGTATTGATAACATGGTGCTTAGCGAACTTTGAGTAGTAAAGAATTTGCCGTATTTTTGTAGTGTTTTTTTATACATTTATTTTTGCTAAATTACCTCTAATGAAGAATGTTTTCCCTGACAGTTCCAACCTCCCCATATACATGTGTTTTCATTTTTCTACTGTTTAGGGTGCTCATTTCATTATAAACGCATTCGCTATTTTTCTCTCATGCTCAACCAAACCGAGCCTGCATTATCTGATGTTTATCTCGGTGGGTTTCAAAGAGCCATTATAATCAAACTCAACTTTTTTGTCGTGTGACATATTTTACGTTTTCCCAAACCATTGTTGTTTGCTTCATGTGCCATTCTACTTCTGTTTAATGATGAATAAATTTAAAACCTATAGTTGATTAAGTCGACTGATGACCAGACATCATCGATGGACAGTATCATACTGAGCCAAAATGATATCTTGAAAAAATAACGTGTGAAACTTCTATAGCATTAATGCTAGAAGTAAATGCAAATATCTGGAGGACTTTGACCACCAGTGTGTTTATCTTCAAAGTTGTCGGTTCCGGTTCTATCGGTGTGAAATATAAAAATTAAAATTATCGCTTGTGAAAAGTTGGGTTTTGTTCTTTCGCTTATTAAAAGGGAAGTTATTTGCAAACAAATGATATATTCAGTAACCGTATGTTATTTCTTTGTATCAGTGGACTTAAACTTTTGTGTCGTTTTGCATTTTGTACATGTAATAAACTTCTTAATTTGATGGTCAAATAATCTGTTAAAGACTCGTATGTAACCAAAATATAAATTTCATCTTTTTTTACGAAAAAAGAGATAAACTTGACCTTTGTTAAAAAAATAAATCAATAATTAGCTTTATCAAATGTCCAGAAATGTTCAAATTCCACACATTATACAGTATCACTGAATTTTTAATTTAAAAATCAACGTAAGTTTCTTTTTTGTTCAGTATATTTTGTCTCTTAGCTTTAGCCATAATTAAACTACGCCTTCATTTCAGACGGATGTTAACCTGACAAGACGTGCCATAGCAGAACAATAATGCGAAGAACCTTAAAGTGTCTTAACATGCGTGTGTAACCACGTTTGTAATCATGTGGTTTTTACTGTTTCTAATTGTCTTTAAAGATTTCATTTGTCTTGGAAGGCAATTGCCCAAGATGTTATTAGATGAAACAACGCTGTTTTATTCTAATGAAAGCAGAATATATTTATATCAATTTATTCAATATAGCAGGCATTTTGTTCGAAAACAACGAGCTATGCTCTTCTCAAGAACAAGAAGTACAAAAAGGTTAAGGCCAAAACTTTCACTGCAAAACAATAACAAAAAATGTGATGGCCAAAAAAACAACTAGAATTAAAATTAAATTTTGTTACGATCTTAAAAATACGACGACTGTTAATTAGTCGATAAGTGTATTATTATTTCGTCAAGCTATATAACCGGGGGTAATTTATAACTGATGTCATTCTTATTGTACGTTGTCTTTTTGACCACCGCTTGATAATTAAAAAAAATCTAGATACAATCGCTTAAGTGTCGAGTGTATTTACATTATTTCTCAGTTTGTAACATAACAAAAGCATGAGAAGTACATAAATATATATAATCGAATAATAATCACATGCGTATTAAAGCTTAATGTGGACAAAACTATTAAGTGTTAGGTTTTGTCATCGTACTCTTTTTAAAAATTATATACTTGATTACTTCGTTAATTGAAATTTATCTGAATGTATTTATTATAGTTTGAAATAGATGAAAAGGGAACTTTGAAAACCATCGAACACGACAAATATGAAAATATTGCAGGCTCGGTTTGATTGAGCCTGTTCATGGACAGTAATGGAAATGCATATTACTGAGCGCAACTCAATATTTACGCCAATAAACAGTACATTTTTGACCATCTAAAACGATGGTGAGAATATGGCGGTGGACATGGAACCTTCAATGCGGTATTTTCAGATTAATACCAATCCATGTCCAGTGGCGTATGGTCCCCAGATAAAAGAATGCTTTTGCCCTAAACGAGAAAACAATGGGCGGAACTAAACAGAATAGAATTTTTACAGGGTATCTAAGAATGAAGTTGAAATTGTTATTGTTAAAAATGTTTTTTCTGTTGCATCTACATATGTTTATCATAAATAAACATTTAACTGTGTTTTCACTGGACAATCCTGACTCAAAACCGACATGTTGCCTATCCAGCACAAGCTTTTTTGATCACTTTTTTAATTATCTAAACGAAGAGATCTTGACAATCCAGAAACCATATAATTTTATATTTTTCAAATTAAATCGATTAACGGAACAATATTCTTTAGACAATATTAGCAAATATGTAAAAGTATCTTTAAAATTTGTGATTTAAGAAAATTAGCAGCATTCCAATACATAGAAAATGTAAAAATAGTATTGCTTACCGCCACCCACATCAAACACAGTAAATTCGGTTTTATGCTGTTTCAATGGTCCTGAACGCAATAAGATAAGATAAACAGTCTCTAAAAACGCTAAACGAATTGAACGTGTCAGTTTAGTCATGAATTTAAATACGCGGATGATTAATGTTACAACGTGATAAAAATGGTGACCAATTACAAATAAAACGATAATATTCATATTAAGTGACTGTTCAAAATGTTTAAAATCTTAGTTTATTTATTTCACTATGTTGGAATCATAACTTTTATGCATACAAGTGTATATAACAGTTAGGCGCATATTAAAGTAAGTTCTACGTTACGCTTATTTTAACAAAGTATTCTGTCTTTAAATTTTCCTCTTATATTTGCCCAACGGGTTTAAGAATGATTAAACCTAAAATCAATATATTTGTAAATTTTTTATCTCATATTAAAATTAATGAATGAAAAGTAGTTCTTTGATCGTTTTGTTTTTCTTTGAATAATATGGTCAAACGTGTATTTCGGAAGGTTGAATTTCCTTTTATTGATGATGCTGAACGATTTACAATGGTGCCAGATACATGTAATCATGTAATAAATGATTTTGTAATCCGTTTATGCTTTTGAGCCTGTGAATATCGATGCATACAATCTTTGAAAAACTCAATCAGTTCATATAATCTCTCTTTTGGGTTCATCTTAGATTTTTCTACATTTTAAACAACCGTACATTTGTTAATGGAACAAGGTATTTCACAACCAGCTTTTATAGAGATTTAATTTATAATCTTAGACCATCTGTTAACTTAAAAACGAAAGGTTACCAACATGCTTTTTTACAGCACTTTGCAAGCCTGATGATTAACCAATCTATAGTCGGTAAGTATGCTTACCTCTTTGGTTGCACGACTGTGGCAGGGATTAAAGATTTTATGAAGGTTTGTGAGGATATATTTTTTCTTTTTAAGGACAATAGAAGCTCGATTTGTTTCTTTTATCCCTCTCAACGTGTTCTTTCTGATTTGACTCCATGTCGGTAAGATCATTGAGTATCCGCCAATTCGGCTTTCAATGCTATTAGCTTCTTAAGTTTTATATGTTAGTGTGCTTTTGCATGCAATATTGTTGAGCTAATGCGTGGGTTCGAGTTATTTCAACAAGAAAACTTGTACTTGTTTTGTGATGTGAGAATCTTTTGGGGCAAGTGTGAGGTTTTGGACCTTAGAACCCGGTTTAAATCCCCGAGTGGCAATTTGTTTTGCAACTGACCATTCCAAGGCGGTAACCCCAAAGGTTCTCTTTTCGTTAATTATTTGTGGCGTCTAATTTGAAATGACATACAAACATCACGAAATAAAAAGAAAATTTAGGGTAACCGCCTTGTAATTGTCTGTGGCAAAACAAATGTGTTTGCTTAAACCAGTTTCTAGGATGCACCAACCTTATATTTGCCTCAATGTTCTTATATAAATAAACAAGTACAATTTGTCTTGGTGAATTAGCAAAAACCCACCCATCTCTTGTCGGACAACTTTGACATACCTATTCAGCTTGAATGACACGATAGCGTTTACACATTAAAACTGTATGGACATGTAAAAAGTGAAATATGCATATCAGGAATGGCCAAAACCAGCAGACACAGTCTCCCCACATAGCAAAATGTAGTGAGGAAAAGAGAGCAAGGTATTACAATAATCAGTTTCAAAATGAACGCCATGAACATTTAACGAAAGTGAGAACCCGAGGGTATACCGCCTTGGAACGGTCAGTGGCAAAACAATTTGCCACTGTGGTTTTAGCCAGGTTCTAGGGTGCACCAGCCTCACACTTGTAAAACTTTGTGATGCATGTGTGGTTGTTTAGGATAGCATCTATTTCAGTTTTATTAATGTTACTGATCAGCGTGCAAGTTATTCATATACCTGTACATTGCATACTGTATACAATGTGACCGTATGGTAATTTTAACAACAGCTTTTTTCCCAGTTTGATCTTCCCTTTTATGCTACAAAATTTGATCTAAAAAGCAAATAACGACACAAGAAAGCAGAATTCAATATTAAATATTTTATTCGAATATACCTGTTAATACAGTAATGCATGTTATAAAGAAATGATTTTTGTTGGTTTTAAGATTTTCAACTTCCTGCTTATTGATTGTGATGCGTCGCGTTTACTTCCTTAGGACATTTACATTTCGCAGTTTGTCCAGTCATGCTCAAGTTAGATAACTTTAATAAGCTTTATTTGCAAATTCAAGAAGATATCGATATCAAAAGTATGCAAATTCTTAAAACATTGATCCCATAAGCTATGCAAATTCTTTAGATAATGTCACAATTACAATTAAAGAATACGATTTAGCTTTAATATAAAATATCATTTACGGCAAGGTATTTCTTTGTCTGAATTAAATGGGGATTGTCCCCATAAAATAAGAAAACAGATGCATTATATATTTTAATTAGTTATGACATGCCGAAAATGGTTAAAGTGAAACCGTAAAACTATCAATCAGTGGGCATTCCTCTTTGAATGCACAACGGCTAAAGACACATGAGAATTATTTCTTTTGAAGTTTTAACATGGGAGTTAGTAATTTATATTTGACTCTTCTGCCTTTCATACGGATTGGTTCCTCTAACGTTCTGGTTTCAAATTAACCATTTAGTGCAATGATATTTGAACGATGTTTTTAATTTATTAAGTCAAGCGATGTTAGTTATGTTTGAATGGTTCGATAATTCACGATTGTTGTAAGGCCAAATTTGGGTTGTATTTCAAGAAACACATTGTTTTGTGGCAGACCTTGTTTCATTATTTTAGTACTTCTGTTTTATTGGTTTTCTTGCTGCTAATTTTCATGTTGCTTTATGGTTTCATTCTAAAGAAGAGGGCTCTTTGGTCAAATTTACGGTAGGATAGGCGGAAGGGTGCGCGCGTTAAAATGTTTAAAGCTCCGTGGCCTATCAGGCTTGCTGTTCCAAGGCGGTAAACTACCCTTTTTAATTCATTGTTCGGTTATATTTGTTCATCAATGTTAATGCCAGTTTTTAGATGGGTGATTTCGTTATTCCGGCCAATTAGGATTTGGATAATGTTCAATCATCCTTAGGATATAATTCCTGGGACGTTTTGCCTTTGGCGTTGTCTGTGATATGCAGGATTTATAATCTAGAATCCCCTGTCAAAATTTATTCTATTCGATTCCGCTCATTCTTTTCTCGTTTAGGGCATTTTTGGGGGTTTGGGGACCATACACCGCTGATCATGGAATGGTGTTAATCTGAAAATACCACATTGACGATTCCATGTTCACCGCCAAATGCATACCATCGTTTGGGATAGATCAAATTTGTACTATTTACTGGTGTCAATATTGAAAAAAGGTGAAATATGCATATTAGGAGTCACCTCTATCAGAAAAAACAGCATCCCCACGCAGTCAAGAAGAAGAGAGGAAGAGATCATGGTTAATAAAATGATCAGTTTCAAAAAAGACACCAAAAAAATTTACAAAAATGAGAACCCGAGGGGTTACCGCCTTGAAACGGTCAGTGGCAAATCAAATTTTCGCTGGGTGTTTAAACCAGGTTCTAGGGTGCACCAATCTCACACTTGCCCCAGCAGTCTCTCATATCACAAAACAAGTACAAGTTGTCTTGTTGAAACAACTGCAACCCACCATCGGCTCAACAATGTTGCATGAAAAAGCACACAAACATATAAAACATAAGAAGCTAATAGCATTGCAAAGCCAAAGGGCTGGTCCTCAATGATCATACCGAGACCAGAGCTCCTGGAGTAAAATCAGCAAGAACTCGATGACAGTGATAAAAGAAACAAATCGAGCTTCTAGGTTCTTTTAAGAAAAGATTTCCCCATAAACCTTCATAAACTCTGAAACCCCAGCCACCGTCGTTTGAGTTGTTATTGACAGGGGCTAGACGGCGTGCGCAGAAATATGCTTTTACATAACTGCCTATGAACATTCTCAATCAAATCGAGCCTGCAATCTTTTTAAATGTATGTTTGGTGGCTTTCGGAGTTCCCTTTATCTATTAACTTCTTCACTTTGCTAGTGGCTACTCATTACTATTTTCACTCTGTTCACGTCTTGGTTTGCACGACGGTGACAGGGTTTATGAAGATTTATAGGTAAAACTTGTAAAAGAACCTAGAAGCTCGATCTGTTTCTTATGTTCCTGTTGATGTTTTTTCTGATTAACTCCCGGGCATCAGGACTTGGATGGCTATTAAGTGCCAAGCGTTTGCTTAACCAAGCTATTTGCTTCTTATGTTGTAAACGTTTGTCAGATTTTTTATGCAACAATGTCGAGTTGATGAGTGGAATAAAGGACCATAATCTTAAACCCAGGCCGTCAATATATCCGTGTATAAACTTCCAATAAATCCATTGATTTTGTTGGTTTTATTTCGAATTCACATTTCCGTTGAAAAGATCAAAATCACCAGTAATCAGTCTGGTACTTGCATTACGTCACTAGAATAAATTTTAAATATACATATTGTCGATCGTGCTGAAATTATGAAAATAATAAGTAATGCTAAGGCTTTTTGTGAATGGCTGATGCCTCAGCCAACCAGACGAAAACGCGAATGACGCATTTGCGTGCACGATAAATGTTCTTTATCTTGCTGGGATATAAATTTAGTTTCTTATGGATGCGTTTTATTTATTCTTTTGTTTAGTAACATGGCAGTTCGGTCTGCTTGTTAAGATCAAAAACAAAAGCAATGTCGAATTTTAAAAATATATTTGTAACATAAAACTTAAAATTAGTTCATGATAGTTCATTTAGTTTGCTGAAAAGTTAATTTGAAGTTGATTTAGGACAAGACAATGAATATTAAATCATATTTTAAATACTGATAAATCATTAAATGGTAAAACGCAAACTGAAAACGACATATTACAGGTGTTTAATGGAATATTACTGGATTGCAGATATTTTCCGATGCAGAATAGCCCAAGATTGAATTCAACGCAATATTAACATTTTCATTCATGACCTTTTAAATCATATGATGGCATGTTAACCTTATGCTGAACAAATAATATCTCAAAACATTAAGTTATAGGTACGACAATTATTTTTATTAGCACCGTTTGAGATGGATCAAAATTGTACTGTTTTCTGGTGTAAATATGGAGTTGCGCTCAACCCGGAGCTTGGCAGCGGCTTGGGCAGTAATATGCATTTACTTCTTATTAACAGACTCAATTAAACCAAGCCTAGAGTATTTTTAAAATCTGTCGTGTTCGTAGGCTTTCTTAGTTCCCTTTAAATCTATTGTATAGCAAAATGGTGGGTACTTAATGCTCAATGATCTTACTCAATGACATTACCTTTCTGCTTTGGAACGCTTTGGTGGCAAAACAATTTGCCACTGAGGGTTTAACTAAGGTTGTAGGATGAACCAAACTCACACTTGATCTTACAGGTTCTTATATGAACAAATAACTTATTCACCCATAAACTCGACAAAGTTTCATGCAAATGTACTAAATATATATTTGCTCCATTCTTTTCCAAAATATACTGACGGACAACATGTTTTATTCTCTAAACGATGTACATAATTCAAACAGTCACGGGGCTCTTGCTACGATCTCTTTTTTTACAGACATTTGAATATAAACAACGGGACAGAGCTGTTCTTTTTGTTTAAGTTTGATCTCAATTCTTGCTTTTAAAATGCGGCTATGAAAATACACCCATTTGCTGGCCGCTTTATTTTCCCTAGTTTACTACAATCGCCCTGGCGGCCATAATGTAATTAACGTTGCAAGTATAGATTGTAATGGTGTTCATTAAAATAGCATCACTTAATAAAGATATTAAATGATGATCCCACGGCGTGGCAAATCACGCAAAATAAATTTCTTATTAAAAGTAACATTATTTTTAACAGGCATTAGTGCATACAGTATTGTTATTTATATGAGGAATTTTGCACAGACTTGATTGTGTACACTTTCCCTATAAGCAGAGTACAATAACCCTAACAGATCTTGCCAATTGTTGAATGTGGAGTGGTTGCAAAAACGTTTGTTTTTATTTGTCGGTGACATTCTCTCATAAACTACTTCAACACGCACATAATGCCACAAGGTCTAACAAAATGACAGGGAGCAGTTTTCAAACATTTGAATCATTTACATATTCACAAATAAAAGTATACTTTGAAATCTATTTTCAAACCGAAATTTAAATTCAATATTGGAAGGCAAAATTGGAAAAGATGTAGAAATAGAATTAGCTGCAGCAGAGAAAGGAAAGTGAAACCAACCTCAACAATATGAAAAAGATGCAATATGCATATCACGATCGGCCACACCCAAAGTCAGCCAAAAGTAGAGAGGCAAGAGATTGTTGTTATAAAATGATCACTTTCAAAATAGACAGCACAAACAATTAACGAAAATGTGAATCTAAGGGGTTACCGCCTTGGAACTGTTTGAACCCACTGCAGATAAATAAGAATTTAAAAAAATAATTTCAGTATGGTATCGACAATAGTATAATGTATGATTTTTTTCTATACACAGTGATATAGTGAATTAAATCCTAACAAAACAGGCCAGAGGTTTTTGCCATGTGCTCTTCTTATTTAGATACCAAATGATGTCAATTACAAAACGGTTAAAACTAAAATCTTACATGTATAACCTTGAATTAAAAGTCATCAATTATAGTTATTTCAGCAGTTCATGACACAATTCATCCTTTGTTGTTTCTGAGAGGCAGTATGATTTTTATGAAGCTTCGTCATTTTTAGAAAACCAGGATAGGTAACAAAGGTCATTAGTTTTACATATACATACATTTTACTAATATTTTATTGTTTTTAGTCTTTAAAAAAGCAAGCCATGAAACGTAAAGACATAAATTTTATACTATTAAGGAATTCTGCCAATATCACTTTAAAGGAAAAAAAAATTTCTTGACGTAAGAAGCATTAACCGAAACTAATTACCCTATTAACTTACATAAAATGACATCGGTTTCCAGGAATTATATTAGATCGTACATGGTAATCCTCTTTGACAAGCACTGAAAATAGGTCCAGTAATTAAAGGCCTATTAACGTTTTATGTTTCATTAACATGCCTTACGCTCAAAGTATAACTTGCATATAAGGAAAACTTTTAATAATGATACCGCTATGAAGCAATACCTGAAGAATACTGAACACGATCAAACATTACGTGTACCACACCTAAATGAAACATCTTAAAATATTACTTAATTTGAAACTAAAAAAAATACGTCTACAAGTCTACGTATACTATTTGTTTTACATTAAAAATGAATTTAGTAAAGCCTGATTAAAACTAAATGATATAATTTGTCATTTAAGTCTCCTAAGTAAGCAATCATGTTAATTTGATCAAATTTGTCTGCAATTGTTTCTTATTACATAAGGCAATTCAGAAATTCAAACTTTTAGTTATAAACATAACACTCTAACACTTCGTAGTATGATTGATATCGTTATTTTTGTTGTTAGTAATGCTGCTTCTGATGATGTTGATGTTGTTGATACTATACACTGTTACACGGTATAATATAATAATTGCTGCTGTTGGTGCTGCAAACTGTAACAATAACTGTTTGCTTCTTAGCCCAAGAAGTGATAACATCAAATGCAAATTATAAGTATGGTTCTTGACAAATAAACAGGTTCAGATCACCATTGGTGACCAGCGATGCAAGGAAGCTATAATAATGGTACAGATATATTGAGATGCAAGTAACCATGATTTCTATGTTCAATAAGTAAAAACGAGCCATTATTTAATCAAATGAAATCGAGTAATGGCCCTTTGCAGACATATTCGTTCTTCGAAAGTGTTTAAGTACAACAAGTATGAACGGTGTAGCTATAGTACTTAATAAAATAACATGAGGCTGCAAGCAGCTTTTAAGCGGTGCCAACACACACTACAAAATTAGAAGAATAGCTAAATTGGCTTTAATTGTTTTGTGGTGTCTGTTTAAAATGATTATTATTTTTAAACCTATGCTCTCTTTTCCATTTTCCCTGTCTGCTTGTTTAGTTGTGTAGGAAAGCTGTGGCAATTCCTGATATTCATAGTTTATTTTTATAACATATTCTTCGAATAGCTGAAATACAATTCAGGCGGTATGGCAAATTTCTTTCTCCAAAACGTGAACATTTTTATGTCTGACAGTTTACAGCTTTTTATTGTCGTACACGAAAACCAGTTTTGATGACTATTTATAAACAAACTGACACATGACGTATCCTTTTCAATGATTATGCAAGATACTGTCTGTTATGATCTGAACTACAATGCCAACTAAATATCAATTTTGAAACCGCAAGACCTGCTCTCGGGGAATATGTATAGGTTATAGTTTATTTGGAGGCTTGTATGAAAATTAAACGGTCAGGCCCAGCGCAGCTGGGCGACCGTTTAGTTTTCATTCAAGCCTCCAAATAAACTATAACGTATATAATGGTCGAAATTATTTTTGTAACTGACAAAACAGTAGCCGCCTAAATTACCATATATGGGTATGCACAAAATCAATAGTCAAACTGAAAGTAGCTTTGTTATTTAATGGCCCGTAGATGTACTGAGAGAATATTTTAGAAAGCACCATGTGAACATAACTGACTCTTAGGAAAAAAACAACCTGTGTAACAGTCTTTTCTTGGGTTGAGAAACAAGGGTTCATCCGTGGAAGTTCCATTTTACCTGTTATTTCATAAATAAATCTTTTATAGCATGGCAACATAGTTTATATCCGGATCAAGGGGCGCACCCGTGAAGTCTGATCACGACCGACACTTCTCGCTGTTAGATTCACTAGATTATTTGTGACAAAAAAGGAAAAGTGCAAATACTGATCAAATGACATTGATTTTATGGGTGATCTGGATCTAAACTGGCCGCCTATGAGATAACAGACGTATTTATGAAATAAAGGATTAAGCAATTTAAGAAGATAATCATCAGCCAAAAATCTCAGAGCTAAAATATTTAAATGGTTTTCTTTTCTTCAGACTTAATTCACGCCTCCTTGACCACTGTAAATGATCGTTCACGAACTATACATGTTTATCAATAAATGTTCAAACAATATTATGGAGGAAACCGACCTATAATAAACACATTTCAGACGCGCGACTTTATGAGAATTAAGGTTCGAAATATTTGAAAAATACTGCATTGTCATTGGCTCAAAAATAATTTCAACCATTATGTAATTATAAATACGTTTGATCAAATTATAATTACATACTGAACGATCATAAGTGACAATTAAGTCAAACATCTAACGCGATTCCAGACTCTTATCTTTCACAAGACACATAACTTACGTCAAGGAACTGCAATTTGCTGACATTTATTTTTTCTTCGGAGAATATTGACGATCTCTATTTATTTACTGCTCAAACACTGTAACTCTCACTATATCCAACGTTAATATTTTAACTGGGTCTTACTAAGGGGCAAGTTATTAAATAAGTGCATACCAATTTATATTTGATGCGTTTGCTATGAGAGTTAGAAGCAATATGTAATTTAAAATATAACTTGAAAATTTTTGTATCATAGTAATTGCTCACTAGTAGCTTTACAATTTAAACTCAATGTTTTATTGCAAGTTGACAACCAAGTTATGTCTCAACATAGGAACTGTTTCTATTAGCGTATACAAAAATATTTAGAAAGAGATATCATCGGTTAACTTAATAATATTTATAATGAACTATTCAAATTCAAATTGCGAAGAGACAAACTGCAATAATTATTAATACCTTATAACAAATCAGTTTATTTAAAAGAGTGTGGACTGTACATTTATATATACCTATATACCCGAATAACAATTCGTGCACCTCAGATTTTATTATTTAAACTTTCACTATTTAAATCTTTTTTTTTAAAAAATCGCCGCCCCAATATCTAAAATGTACCTACGCCCCTGCATGCAATCTAAAACACAACAGGACCAAATACGTTTTAAAAATAGTCAAATAACTTATAAAATGACTTCTGATTTCTTTTATATCGTCTTTTAAATGAAATGTGACTTTTTCGTAGTAAAGGGTTTTATATTCTTACAGTTGTTGATGTATTTTATTTGAAGCAACATTTATCACGATCGTTACCTATATGAGAAAAGAGTCCTTATTAATACCTACCGATAGTAGAGGCAATATCAATTAATATTCACAATAGCGCTGTCTGTGCAGTGTGGCGGCCGAAAAAGTCTCACCTTACCTTTAGTCAGTAGTGTTATCAGTAAAATAACCCGTTACCGATGACATGCAGAAATGATAACGTATATCAGGGCTATCTGATCAACCTTCGGGGGCAGGTGGGGTTGTCCCTGCTAGCTCAATCGGTTGCATTGTCGGAATTGCAAGGTTAAGCGCTGTCGCCGTTACGTCGTGGGTTACCTGAATGTCCCATGTATTGTACATCTGTGGTTAAGTTGGATACAAAATGTTTATAAACCATGATAGAAACATAACAGACAAATCAACTCAGCCTTGTGAAAAAAAGGGAAAACGGTAAATATTAACAAGACGACTACAGTAATAGACATCGAAACAAATTGATAAGAAATAACAGAAACTGATGTGTTTCAACCTTGAAACGGTGGGTGGCAAAAAGTTTTGTTATTTGATGTTAAAAATCCTTACTGAAGAAATGGTTATTTATTCTAGTGTTAAGGTGGTTCTAAGTTATGTTCTTAACGGGTTTCCTACATGTACATATTTAACTATTTCAATTTTCGATCAGAGATAAATATGCATATAATCAGGAAATGCCGCGTGCACACAGAAGTAACATTCTAAACAACCTCTTTATAACGAGAATCACAAAGCAAGTTTATAGTATATAATATAATAAATTAAAATGAGACCTTTACGTTTATTCAGCAAGTGCACAGTATTCTGTCTAGCTCATTAGTTATCTATAAGTGGGGCAGGACTTTTATATAAATTTGAACATGTGTGGCATCAAGTTTAGAACACTACGACACATTTTCCATGCGGCTATTGACAATTTTTGTTGAACGGGCAAAGGGTACTTAAAAAAAAGCTCGAAGTATATATTGGTTCTACAATATTGGTGATATGGACTTGAAGATATTATCGGCATAAAGTGAACAAATGATGTAACCCATTTTTTCTGAGGTATTCATTATTTTCTATAAAAGCTCTTAGTTGGTTTAAAAGACACAATAAAATAAATACTAGTTCATCCAATACTACAGAATTAAAATCATTATTATTGTAAACCAATACCCAATTAAGGACGAAACTGATCATTATCTCGTTCAAAATTTCGAAAATTTCTAACGAAAAGGTGAAATGCACATATAAAATAGCAGCAATAAGAGAACACTTTCCGCCTACAAAGCGAACAAATAAGTTGGTGGAGTGATGTCATTAAGTGGACGCAATCGTGTACATTCGATGGGTAATGTTCATATTTGAAGGAGGTTTTCTTTAGAAGTTGTGCACAATTGTTTCCCCATTATTTATAAATGAAAGGTTTGACCCACAATACCCACAATACCTACAAAAAACTGCAACACACATTCTGGAAATTCCAAACTAGTTTTATGGTATTCCTTTAATGTATTTTTCACTGTATTATTAAGTAGTTTCGTCTTTGCTGTATGGAGGTCGTGAAATGTTTCCCCGTATTTTCAATCAATACCGTTATGTTAATCCCTCAGGAATTGTTTTTAGAATCACTTTTCACACCTCTCCCTACTCACCCAAACGCTCTCATACTAAATTGAAGGTTGTATGTTCTTCGACATTCTGTTGTGTTTAAATTGCGGATTTCTTGTGTACAACTAGTATCAGATTGTTCATTTTAGTATTTTACTCGAATACTGTTTTATACAGTACCACATCTTTGGAATAAGTGAATCAGCATGTGATGTGCTATAAATAAATGTTTCAAATTTAAGGCTATCCTCTTCGTCTGGAGTTGTTTCACCAAGACAACTTGTACTTATTTTGTGATATGAGAACCTGTTGGGGCAAGTGTGAGGTCGTTGCACCCTAGAACCTGGTTTAAACCCCAAGTGGCAATTTGATATGCCACTGACCGTACCAAGGCGGTAACCCCTCGGGTTCTCATTTTTGTTAATTGTTTATGGTGTCTTTTTGAAACTGATCATTTTATTTACATTGCTCTCTCTCTCTCTCTCTCTCTCTCTCTCTCTCTCTCTAGCTAATTCGACCCGTAGTGTGAGGACCACTCACCCAGACCCGTCATCTGAGGACACCTATTTCTAAGCACGTTCAGCACAACTCTCCCTCGGATTGTCACTCCTTATTACCCCCCTTTGACCATGGCGAAGCGTTTTTTGCTTTTTCATGTATACTCCATCTGAGAGAGTCCCCATAAAAATCTTTCTCTTATCTAAGGACATGTCCTCACATCATTTATCTCGCCGTTCTAGGAGAGATTCTACCCAGTGCGGACAACACTGTCTTTACGCGGACGAGAGAGTCGGGATCCCCATAAAATTGGAGAGATCTTTCTCTTATCTGAGGACATGTCCTCACACCAATTATCTCAGTTTTAGGAGATATTCTTCCCAGTGGGGACAACTGTTCTTACACGGACGAAAGTGTATCTTTCTCCTTTGTCAGGACGTCAAATTAAACTATTTTGTTTGCAGTATTCATTTCTTATTAACCATCATGAGTTTTGTTTTCATTCATACACCATGTGAGTGTGGTTTTGCGTATTGGTCAGTCATATTCTAGGTGTGAACCATTCCAGTTAGGACAACTAGTGTCTTTTCCTTACACGGACTGCAAAGGATCTGTCTACAAACAAATACTACTTGTCTTGGTGGATTAGCTTCAACCCACCATCAACTCGACAATGCTGCATGCAAAGGAACAAAAAATATGAAGCATAATACAGCTATGATAGGAATTAAGCACGATCAATTAGAAACTATTGAAGACTCTGATTGAACCTGTTTTAGGCATAGCTGGAATCTAAACCATCACCACAAATTTTAATGGAAAATTATCTAGTTACTAGTTCGTGTATTTAAATTAATTTCTACTAATTACATGTTATCTTATTTTCTTTAGGGAACTTCAAAGACTCGTTTCTCTTATTCAGCGCTTAGCATTAAATAAAACATTATTTTAATTAAGTTTTTGCCTGTACTTTACTGATGCTTCAAAACACATTCCAAGAAAGGATGAATAATAATGGTTAATAATAGAACATAGCGTTCTTCTTTGGTTTTCTATTCTATAAAATTTGATATTTCAGAAAAAATCGATTTGTGTGTTATTCTTAATTTATCAGTGGTTTTTGCTGCTGTTTTATAGAGCGAACTATAACACGAAAGATGCGAAAATAATGGTTTTCACTAGTGGTACAAAAAGTGGTATGTAGTACAAAAAGCACTTTTTTCGAACGAAAATGACGATAATTACGAATTATATTATAAGTAAACCCTATACACCTATAAAGTAGCCGAAAATTATTACTAATCAACTCATATTACAAACAAAAAATATCATTCTCTAAAATACCTTAAAAACAGATTTCCAATTGGTGGTAAAAGGCTTTTAGTTATTAGTTTTATAGGCTGAAAACGAGCAATGGTTATTTTCGAAACAGCTGACATTGAAAGTTAAAAATAAATGTCCATTTGTAACCATGACAAGGCTTAATAAAAAAACTCCTGATTATTTTATTTTCCGTAATCCCATAGTAATACTGTGTATTCATGGCAAAATGTTGTTGTTGTTTTTAACTGTCGAAAAAAGTAATTTAATCGGGGAGATGGATAATATGTAACTTAATATCCCAGGTTGTTGTTGTTGTAAAAAATAACAATAATAATAATAATAAAAAAATAATAATAATTATTATTATTATTATTATTATTATTATTATTTATTAACTGTTATTATTATTATTTATTAACTGTTATTATGATTAGTATTATGATTATGATTATTATTATTATTATTATTATTATTATTATTATTATTATTATTATTATTTATTAACTGTTATAATTATTATTTATTAACTGTTATTATGATTATTATTATTATTATTATTATTATTATTATTATTATTATTATTTAACTGTTATTATTATTATTTATTAACTGTTATTATGATTATTATGATTATTATTATGATTATTATTATGATTATTATTATTATTATTATTATTATTATTATTATTAACTGTTTTTGTAAACGTTGAATTGTGTCACATTATATGTTATTTATTTTGATGTATATGAATACTGGTATTATTCGACTTCCGATGTAAAAACATGAATATCATTTCTATTTTTGTAATCTTTGAAGTAAATGAAAAAGCTAATGATTATTTATAACTAATAATACAACAACATTAAAAGAAACGTTTTAAACACGAAAAACTATTTACGTATTCAGAATTATGTATGCGATTGTAGCACACTGTTATAAACAGCGATAGTCTTTATCTGTATTGATTCATTTTTCATGTTTTTGAGTGTCTTTTTAGTTACATGTACTATTTTACTATTTAAACGTTTCACTTTTCGAATGGCCTGCGGGTCGCAGGTGAAAGGCGAAAAAGAAATCCGAAGGATGTTCAGAAACGCACTAAGGAGATGATTATCGGGAGCCGCTAAGACTGAATGAAATTTATATCTTACCATTTAAAACTGAAAACCGATATTTGATATTTCAATTTTGTTTGAGGCAACATTACTCTTCATTTAATCTCCATTACTGTTCTATGTAATCCAGAATAACGTTTCCAACAACAATAATTGTAATTTGCTGAGAACTAATGGTTGTTGGATGTTTATGAATTGGCACATGCAGACTATTTTGTGTGGTTTACAACCGACCATACTTAACTCTATAAAAAGGTGAAATATGCATATCAGGAATCGCCACATTCAGAAAAAACAGCCTCCCCACACAGTCAAGAAGAAGAGAGGGAGCTAGCATGGTTAATAAAATGATCAGTTTCAAAAGAGACACCACTAACAATTAACAAAAATGAGAACCCGAGGGGTTACCGCCTTGGAACAGTCAGTGGCAAATCAAATTGCCACTGGGGGTTGTAACCAGGTTCTAGGGTGCACCAACCTCACACTTACCCCAACAGATTCTCATATCACAAAACAAATACAAGTTGTCTTGGTGAAACAACTCCAACCCACTTATTGGCTCAACAATGTTGCATGCAAAAGCACACAAACATATAAAACATAAGAATTTAATAGCATTGCAAAGCCAAAGGGCGGGTACTCAATGATCTTACCGAGACCAGAGCTCCTGGAGTAAAATCAGCAAGAACACGATGACAGGGATAAAAGAAACAAATCGAGCTTCTAGGTTCTTTTAAGAAAAGATTTCCCCATAAACCTTTATAAACTCTTAAACCCCTGCCACCGTCGTGCAACCAAAGATGTAAGCATACTGATCAACTGTAGAAGGGTTAATCACCAGGCATGCAGAGCGCTGTAAAATATCATGTTGGTAACCTTTCTTATTAAATTTACAGATGGTTTTTACAAATAACCGGGAGAAATTAACATTGCCCTTTATCTTCTTAAGTTTATAAATTAGATCTCCATAAAATACTGGTGTGAAATACCTTGTTGCAATAGTGATTTTAAACTGCACCTGTATTTATGAATTAGATCTGGGTATCGACGATAAAAACTTGCAAAATGTTTTCCTTAATTTGTGATACCGATAACCTTGTTTTCAATTGACAGATTTAGATCGAGAAAGTTTGCTTGCTGTTCTGAAGTGTTCGCTTTATTAAGTTGTAGTTCTTTAGGGTAGATCTTATTAACCAGTAATGGAAAATGGTTATTATCTATATTTAATAAATCATCAAGGTACCTCGAGGTGTTGTTAAATGCTGTAATAATATCAGCTTGATGTTCAGTAGAAAGAGATAACATAAAGTCTCTTTCATAACAGTATAAAAACAGATCAGCAACAAGCGGTGCACAATTAGTACCCATTGGGATGCCTGCTACTTGTTTATAAATAGAGGTACCGAATCTAACATAAATATTATCCAGTAAGAAAGTTAGCGACTCTTTTAGGTGTTGACAAGTCCATAAAGTATAATTATCATAAGAACCATCTGTAAAAAATGCCCTATGTTCATTACAAGCAATGAAGGTTTTATTTTCTCTAGCAAACGTTTTTTCAATGAGACTGGTTTTGTCTCTTATTAAATTATGAGGAAGCGAGGTATATAAAGTTGAGAAATCATAAGTAGACAAACAGAACGCCTGAAAATTATTTGATTTAAGCTTTTTCAAAACGTCATTTGAATTTTTAATCGACCAAAATAAATTTTTGCCAGAAGTTTCAAAAACCTTATCGCAATACCTAATTACATGTTCTTTAATAGCTGTAAGACAAGAAGTTAAGAGCACGGATAATTTAGTAGTAGTGCAAGAACTAGAGTTAGCAATAAATCTTGCTTTGTTTTATGCATTTTAGGCAACCAATACATAGTAGGTACTTTGTTTTGTTTCGGCTCAATACTGATTCTAAATTTTGTAATTTGTAAACACGCATCTCAACCCAAATATCAAGATTTCTGCAGAAAATTTTGATAACAAAAATTGCATTTTTCCAAAATCACTCAAATCCTTGAATGTTGATCTGAAATCAAACTTTTGTTTCTTTTAGCCTTTTCTTAAATATCGGAGATATACAAATGCTGAAGATACCTTTTAAGTTATGTAATGGACCTTTTTGTGATTGGTTTAGACTTGATATAAGTAAACAATCTGAACCGGGCGTTCACACAGATGGACATTTGTTGGGTATTTCTTTCGTTTAAAACTACCCCAAAAATGTACCCAAAAAGACACAACGGACTAAATGGGAATGTGTGTTGATTAAGCACTCTTGGGGTATCTTGGTACCTAACAAGTGCCTAGTGGTGAGCTCGCTTCTTAACCGGTCTATCCATCACACTTCTAGTTCAAATAAAAATCATTCCGCTAACATCAGGTGTGGCCGAGTAGTCGTAATTAAATTGCTATGGAAAAATTCTGTGGTAAAATAATATAGCTTTCAATGTCATCCCATTAAAGGTAAAAAGACATCTTCATTATATCTGCCAGTGATACTATCTGGCATCTGTGGAAAATTTGTTAACAAAGAGAGACAAAATAAATACAATCCCATTTTTGTAACCGTATACAGTAAATTAGAACATGTATTAATTTTATTGTATTTCAAAGTGACATGCCCATGAGCATTATAAAATGGACTTATTACTAAATTTGATCTGTTTTCTTTAGCTTCATTTCCATCCTCATGATACTGATAACGCTAATGTGTCTGCTAATAAAACATGTCCTTTGTTGGCATATAAAGGTTTTGAATACTAGATTTTCCACCTTAAGATAACTAATAGATTCAAATTTATTAACAGAATCGAATGAACATTAAATCTAGTTTCTAGTGACGTCATTCATGTAAAATAATGGATATAATTTAATAAATATGTTCATATACGCGCTGATGTAAAATTATATTTCTTGTAAATCACATAAATTATTTAATTTCCGGCATACATAAACGCAATTCACGCACATATATGTGCCCATGCAAACTTCTAACAAAATGTCGCGATATATGATGTGTTCACGTTGTTTTAATGACATCATATATAGCAATGACTTTAGATGTATTTTTGAACTGGAGTGTTTTTGACGACATGGGTTTTTAATCATACATCTCGTTTGTTAAATGTGCTTTTCATTTTATTGAAGAATTATCTTAGAAAGTATACTGCTATCTGTAAGATTCTATTGACTTTCACAGAGAAAGACTTTTCAAATTAGCAAGTATCAGAACGTTGGTTTCTAGCATTTTCTAAAACTGGTAAGTGTTAAAGATTTCTTGCAAAACATCCTACTAATTTTTAAGACATGAATTTTATGGGGTTGCATCATTAGCCGTTATTGATGATATCACAGCATTTTATAACCTGGTAAACTGCAATGTTTCACGTTCCTGTTGTTTGTCATTTCAACAAGAATTCTCAGAAAATATATAGAGGATACAACATGAGTGATCATTTTATACTGAAATTATTAAACGGGTCGTCTAAATCGATATAAAACGAGGCTTTTGCCGAGTTTTATATCGATTTAGATGGCCCGTTTAATAATTTCAGTATAAAATGATCACGAATGATGTAATCTATTTATCACATACCCTGAAAAAACAAGCAAAATCCATGAATTGTCCCTTTCTATCGCCTAGTGGAACGAAATTAAAACGTGTGTAATTCGGCCGTATCGGGTGATACATAAGCTAGTCCCCAAAGAATTTATCCTACCGTTTTCCTATTTGCCAAAATAAGTAAAAATAAATAAATAAAATTAACTGCGTTAGAGTCTAAATAAAAGAATCTACCAGTTATAGGCTTCCGAAGTTGTGTTTAATTTAATAGATCGATCTACTTTATGACGTCATTTGAGTAAACTTTCAGAGCGGCATATGACAACATTGAAATTTGCTGGACATAAACTCATAATTTGGATTGAAAATGTGTTTCTAGTGTTTTTATTTTGTTTCGGGGATGCTGTAAGATCACACCGACGATGTTCTGAAAACAATGTCAGCGTCTGGGTCATTTTGTTTTCGATTTAAAAACGAAATAAAAATGGCTTTGTTGCTGTTGTTGAATTTCATCATAGACTTTCGGCGTATTGCAATCAAGATGTCAGAATGTGATATTTTCCGTGGATGTAATCAATAAAAGGGATGCTTAAGTTCCTTATGGAAGCTGCTTGCTTGCTTGAAGTGGTCAGATGGCAAAAGTAAGTAATTTTCATAAATTTGTTTTGAACGCGGATGAATAGTGATTCGGCTACGATATAACTAGTTATATATCGAAAATATATAACGGGTGTTATTACACTTCCACACCGGAAGGTATGTGATAAATAGTTATATGTGTTCTTGACAGGCTGGGTAAGGATATATTGCCAGTCTGGGTATTATATTACTCAGGTCTCAGGCACCCAGACCAGTAACATGTATTCTCTGTAACAATTTCGGAGGGGGCATTGCAAAAAGCGAAAACTGGATATAATTCATAAATTAGGACACATACTCATTGCAGCTAAATTTTAATTAAGATAGTGAGAGGGCACGTGCATTCTTGTTCACTCACGACCCGTTAATGCAGAAATATAACAGAATATTATCCAATTAAATTAAATTTTATTGAAATTTCTCTCCAGTATAATAATACATAGTTATTCAACAAAAAAATATTTATGGATGCACCTAGCAACCAACATAAATTTTGACTTTTTACATATAGTCAGAATTTGTAAAATTATGGTTATTTGGTCTATCCGTTTCATAATGACACCAATTGTTCACCTGGTCACATGTTTTCAGCAAAAGTTACATTTTGAAATAATATGTTAACAACTATTTGCTTGAGAAGTCAAACATTTATATTTATTTTTTTCTAGCAGCTAACATTACTAATACAAACATTAAAATTGTTTAATATTACTCCTAAGGTCCAAAATGTCAATCAACGATTTGATTACAGTGTTACTCCTAATCTCAATGTTAAACTGAAAACGGCTAAAATGCTACAGTGTTTTTATATCCATTTGCAATTATACTGGCGTCGTTATCGCTCTTTCATCTACCAGGGGCATCACAATCATCATCTATGTTCCATAATCAACTCGCAGGTCGGAATTATTTGGTTGGGAAAACAAATTATTATACAAATAAATACTAATGTTGAGGTCGATATGTAGTTTTGCGGACCTGGGTAGTGTGATATTGACCGAGGACGAAGTCCGAGGTTGATATCACACTACCCAGGTCCGCAAAACTACATATCGATCTCAACATTAGTATTTACTTGTTATATCATATACCCTATGAATTTAAAGCATTCTGATGATGATGATGATGATGATGATGATTACGATGATGATAGCAAAGGTAGTTATAAATTCCCGGGGTAGTTATCACTTTTTTCAGACTCGCGAGTACGGAGCTCTCGACCAATCAGAATGCTTTAAATTCATAGGGTATATGATATTTAATAATATGCTATACGTTATTCTTTTCCCCGGCTAAACGTGCTAGCATCAAATTTTTAAGACAATAGAACTTTGTCAAAATTCAGTCAAACAAAACGGGTTAGATATATTTCTGCTACTTATGACTAAACATGTGTCAACACATCGATACTTTTAATGTTATAATAGATATAGTATTGCAAATTCAATGTTTTAATGTATGTGCATCAAATTGAAACTTTGGTGCAAACTTAAGTTATACTACAAATGTATGTGTGATTCTACGTGTTAAATACAATAGCATAAAACATTATTTAAGAAGTAGCCAGTTTGAAAGAAATTTGAACTAATGCAATTTATATTTCAACACACTTCTATTTTGTGCCCAAATAACTTGTACAGCTGTTAATATCGTGTGTCTATATTCTCAATTCTTATCAAAAGTTTTAAACTAGTCATCTTTTTATTAATGATTTTATCTCAATACCAGTTAGATGTTAAAGCTAATTCACAAAGATTACTTTTTGATCATATGAGAACCTTTGGGGCAAGTGTGAGATTGATGCACCCTAGTACCTATATTAAAAACCAGTGGCAATTTTTTTTCCGCTAAGCGTTCATATGCGGTAATCCATCGGGTTCTCAGTTTCGTTTAACTTCGTGACGGTGCAAGTTCGCTCCCAGGTAGATCCGATACCATTTGAAATTCACAGTAGCGGTTTTTGTGCCGTGTGGCGGTCGTAAAAAGTCTCCCCGTACATATAGTCAGTACGATTATCATTAAAATAACCCGTTACCGATGTCGGACATTGATGATAACGTATATCGGGACTATCCGATAAACCTTTTTGGGATTTGTCCCAGTTAGCTCAATTGGTTGCGTCGTCGGAATTCCAGGCCTAGGCGCTGGCACCGTGAAGGTGCGAGTTCGCTCCCAGGAACAGTCAGTGTCTTCTTAATTTATTCTGTTGTATTGAAATTATCATTTTATTACCTATGCTATTTTGTCCTCTGTACGTTTTGGTTCGGTCTGTATCATCTTGATATGAATATTTCACTTTTTATTCATTATTTATAAATGTAAACAGCGGAAATAATGCGGATAACCTGTTTATTGATAGACTTGAGGCGCTGAAAAAAATCGAAGAATATGACCTTCTTTTTCTTTATCAAAACATGTTAAAGTAGTCGTGTACAAAATAAGACGGAATAAGGGTGCATGTTGTCAGCATTTAGAAATGTTTGTCACGAAAGCACGTGGCTCGCAATAAGACGGCTATAAATACTGGTATGTGTGTATTAGATAATAATTATCAAAAAAGGAGCATTACAACTAATTAACAAAAGCGAGAACGTGTGTGATAACCGTCTTAACGGTCATTTTGTAAAATATAATGTAATGATCGCAGAATAATATACAAACTTGCAGCCAGTAAAAATTAAAACATGTTCATTAAACAAACGTAAACGTTAAAATACACATAAGTAACAACAGATACAATAAAATACCAAATAAAAAAAGAGTAAATTTACTCCTTACTAAAATATACACCAGCTTATTAAGCTAGAAAACATTCTTGATCTTAATCTTTCTATTGAAAATGGATACGTCACTAATAATATATATGATAAAAATATTATTTTAATTTTAATATTGTAAATTTTCCGGTTTTAGACGGTGATGTTTCGCGTGCAAAACGGAGTTTATTTCTCACAGCTTGTTCGGTTTTCTAGAGCGTGAACATTATAAATTTTCAATGAACGTTTTCTTTGCATAATAGAAAAAAAGTTTTTCAAACAGGATTATCGGTATCATAATTTACAAAAAACCTTTTGCAACTGTTATCGCCGATACCCAGATTCAATTCAAAAATATGGGTACAGTTAAAAATCTCTATTGCAAAAAGGTATTTCTCAGTCTTTTATGGAGATTTAGTTTATAAACTAAATAAAATAAAAGACAAAATGAATTTCACCACGTTATTTGTAAAAACAATCTGTAAATTCAAAACGAAAGGTTACAAACATGATATTCTGCAGCGCTCTGCATGTCTGGTGATTCACAAATCTTCATTTAATTATTTTGCTTATCTCTTTTGTTTCACGACGATGGCAGGGGTTTAAGAGTTTATGAAGGTTTATATGGAATGCTTGTAAAGACCCTAGAAGCTGGTTTTTGTTTCTTTTATCCCTGTCATCGTGTTCATGCTAATTTGACTCCTCGTGCTCTGGTCTCGGTAAGATCATTGAGTACCCGCCCTGTTTGCTTTGAATGCTATAAGCATCTTATGTTGTATATGTATTTGTGTGCTTTTGCATGCAACATCGCTGGGCTGATGAATGGGCTCACAAAGACAACTTGTACTTATTTGTACATATGAGAACATATTGGGACAAATGTGAGGTTGATGCACTCTAGAACCTGTTTTAAACCCCCAGTGAAAAATTGTTTTGCTACTAACCGTTCCAAGGCGGTAAACCCTCGGGTTCTCATTTTTGTTAATTGTTTGTGGTTTCTGTTTTGAAACTGATCATTTTATTAGTCATGCTCTCTCCTTCGCTTCTTCTTTGCTGTGCGGGAGGCTTCTGAAAGTGGCAATTCAATTCCTGATATGCAAACTTTACTTTTTAGGAACAGTCAGTAACTATCGGCAACTCCAGATAGTAGAAACTCGATCTTCAGTGTAGTAATCATTTTAACTCACTTCACTTGCTAAAAATATGCTAATTTCAAACCATGCATTTTGTGGGGCATTATATAGAAATACTAACAATTGTTTTTACGGATGGTATGTACTGTGTGTTTCTCCTGCATGGCTGGCCAGGCGCTACCGCCGTATTTGTACGGCTTTGGGGTTATCTGTTTATTTTAGAACCAATATCTATAGTATGAAATAAAATCTTCTAACATGAAGGAAACTAAGAGCAACATATAAGAAGTTTTAGTAATTCCACAGAAATTCACTAAAATTGACAACAAGACGTCAAGAAATGACTTTTCAGATGCTTTTTTACGGAAAATATCTCTTTCTGACGTTAAACAGCAGATATACCAATCAACAGAATCTTATTAACTTAAAAGAAAACTTGAAAGTATTGAGATAAACTCATATTGACAGAGAGCAATGTTCGTTGTCATGCAGAGAGTGTCTTGGAAACAACTAATCCGTTCTTATAACGTGACAGCGCTCAAATTTAATCTTCTATCAGACAGTTAGGTAACATTCTTACTTGGGGGTATTTTAAAACCGGAACTGGTCCGTTGTTTAAACGAACACTGATTTTTGGATACATGTGCCCTCTTTCTAATATGTTCCTTTTTATTTTAGCATAGAATTGGTGTTTGGAAATTTTGATGCCGAGTCTTCTTAAAGAACCCTGGCGTAGGTACGCCGCGAATACCCATAAAGAAACCAATGCTGCCAATAGCTGCATCCTAAACAATCATGGGTGGTGGCTGAAAAAAGTCTCCCCTTACATTCAATCAGTGCTGTTATCAGTTACGCCCTTTGAATGTGGCTGAACACGATATTTATGATACAATTAACTTAATAGTACTTTTAAAATTACTTCTGTTTAAAGATGGGTGGTTTCAACATCCCAGCCAATAGAGATATGGATATATATAATGACTCCAAGGATATACTTCCTGCTTTTTAACTTTTCTTTTGGTGTTGTCTGTGATATGCAGGATTTATTTTCTCAGACCCCACCCCCCTGTCAAAATTCTATTCTGTTTAGTCCCGCCCATTGTTTCCTCATTTAGGGCAAACCAATTCTTTTGTCTGCGGACCATACGCTGCTGAACGTGAAATGGTATTAATATGAAAATACCGCATTGAAGGTTCCATATGAATACCTTCGTTTGGGATGGATCGAAATTGTACTGTTTAATGGCGAAAATATTGAATTGCGCCCAACCAAGGGATAGGCGGCGAGGGCAGTATGCATATGCATTTCCATTATCGCCCATGAACAGGCCCGATCAAACCAAACCTGCAATATTTTTTATATCTGTCGTGTGTGGTTCGTTTTTCATCTATTGCGACCCTAACGGAGCTTTCAATTTGTATTTCAAGTTTTATCATCAAAAGGTATATATCCGTGAACAAATATTCTTTTGCAGAAATCAGTGTTATTTTTAAAAAACGCTCATTACCCGATTAAAATATATAGAAACACCAAATCTGGACGAAATTTAACATACAATTGTATTACTGAAAATTCCCTCTGAGGAAAAGTTGTATGATAGTCACACACCCAAGACAATGAACACTTTGACAGTTCTTTCCATCTAATATAGTTTTGGTGTTAAATGCAGGAATTGCGAAAAACACGTTTTATTTCTTTTAACGTTTCTGAAGGGCTACACTTTTTATTAGACTTTCTTATATATTAGACAATGTCATTGCAGTCTAGCGAAGAATTTTCCTTGTCAATTGCAACGAACTCCCGTTTTCTCACACCAATAGATTCTTGATATGGCTAGAATATATGCAATTTTTCTGAAAACATAATACACTGGGTTGAGCTATACGTATGTTTTAGCAAAATGTTGCTTTTGCTTTAATTTAATTTCTTCTTTTTTAAATTGATATGTAGAACGACAAATTTTAAGCATTAGATAAACCTTGCCCAATCTACACAATCTAGTCTTTGCCTTACACTACATTAAACCGGGTTATACATGTACCTGCTTCTTTAAAATGTAAAATTCTGCCATTACATATTTATTTCTACAGGCATATTTCATATAAAATTACAAAGCATGGATAAAATTTAAAAAAAAATATTAATTTAATATGCATATTTTAGTCGTAAGTCGTGTTAAATTACATCACAAAAATACAAATTTCCATTTTGTTTTCTGGCAGATTAATTTTAACCATAAACATCTCAAATCATTGAAATCATCTGAAATTGCTTGAGTTGTTTTAAAAGCAATAAACTACAAAAAAAGATTTTATGCTGAGATGAATGAAAAGGAAATTACAGACGGTTCATCTGGCATTGATTGTAAATGGCATGTAATCTTCAAAGAATCCCTTCTAAAGCAGGATTGGGTCATTTTACAAACAATACTGGGTTCATTAATTCTGTCTACGTACTAAAGAACATTCCATTCAAATTTTATGTAGTTTATTTCGTAAATAACCATGTTTTATTTATTTGAATAGACATTATTAAGCTGCAAAATCTACTTTTAGTAATTACCAAAAAAGCTATTCCAAGTTTACCAAGTTCACGCCTTTCTAAATAGATTAACCACCCTAAACATTCCCAACGTCTAATCAAAACACTGTTCCTGTATTTTGTTTTATTAGCTTAAGAACATCTTTCTGCAACTACATTTTAGACAGTTATATTGAGATTGAAAAGCTATTTAAAGGTTCAGGTGGTCTGCAATTAAGAGCTCTATACAACAATCATAGTTTTGTACATTTGATTTTGTTGTATTTTAATGGTTTGTATTATAAATATTTATAATTGCACATCAATAAAAAGATAAAAAATATATTAAAACATAAACATAACCAATATTCTAACTACCTTGATTAAAATTCCCCTGTGGATTCATAAAACATGGACATTTAGTCGATTTGAGGGTAAAACAAAATGTTATAAAAGAGGAACGCAGCTTTTGTGACGACGGTAAAACGAAACCGGCTGAAACTGCTAACAAATCTTCTATCCAGCAGCTGACTAATTGCATTACTGAAACATAACATAATATTACGTTTAACTCACTCATATCTGTTTTAGCATCCATAATTAAGAAGAAATAATCGTTGGAGGAAAATATACAGGTTACTGACGATTTCGTTACTTTTTTACCCTTGTCTTGATTAGTTGTCACTGGTTTAAAGTATGTAAAGGGGTAAATGGTTATTTCATAACTAGATAAGTGTTCAGTTGATCTGGTATATCGTCAGAATAAAATATTCAAGTACATAAAGGGCCATAACTCAGATAAATGTGACCTTGTACTGAAGATTTCGACATCTTCAAAACCGTGTTGTCATAAGCAATATAATTGGTAAGTTTAATGAAGAAATTGCAAAGTTACAACCCACGTTAAGTTTCATGACGAAATCCAAGAATCCAAGACTTAAAATGTCGCAATTCCATCAAATGTGGCATTAACCTTGAGAATTCGGCATTATCACGACCTTATTGTCGCAACGAATATAATTTGAAAGTTTGATGAAGAAATATTTAGAAATAGCAAAGTTATGTCTAACGTTAAGGTCCCATCGCATTGCCCTTTATTCGATAGGGCGACACAAAATGAGACAAGATGATGTATCGTACATGTAAAGCGTTTTAAATTTGTAGTCTACTCAAAATCCACGCCGAGAAATTAAAATAATATGTGTAGTTAGAACATTGGTTAAGTATATAATGGTTCTGAATACAACATATTTTATAAAACTTTAGTCTATTAATATTTTACACTATGCAATTTATTCTTCATAATATTTGTGACTGATCGCTAATTTCCGCGAAAGACAGCGTCGAAAGATCAATATGTTTTAAACAAAATGGAAAAATACGGAAATGAAACGATATTATCCTGCTTAGTATCTAACTAACTTGAAGTTCTCAGCTTTCCCTTAATGTAATTGGCTGTGTCATTAGACACGGCTGCAAGTTATACAATTTGAAATTAACTTTGAGATTGATGCGTTCTTGTTATTTAACTTGGTTAATTCGTTCGAGTAATTGCTTTTGTCATTAGAGCCTGCTCCAATCAATGTGATGTGATGTTTTACATCCAGATGTTGGAATTTCAAAGTAGAACTTTTCAGTTAAACATTTTATGTTTCGTGCAAGAAAAATTACAACTGCAACTGAAATTACACGCGAAGCTTACCTCTTTGTTTGCGCGATTGTGGCAGGGGTTTAATAGTTTATGAAGGTTTATTAGATCATTAAGTACCATCCTTTTTATGTCGGATGATGCGCGCGCATATGTCAAGACCGCTTCTCTTGCTCTCATGCAAACATTTCTAAAATGTTCCTATTCTGATGCAGTAAGCTAGGTGAAAATACTCAGTTTCATACATAAAAGGATATCTTTTATATTCCCATTCAGGAACAGTGGTAAAACGGCGTATTATAGATAGTTTTTGAAAAATTCTTTCTGTATTTACTACAAACCGGAAGTTGTAAACACTTTCGTAGTTACTTACCCTTAGATACTCTCTAATGTTTACATGTGCCCTCCTCAAATTCTACAGGTATCTACGATATGTTTAAAGGAATTTCAATCGCTTAATTGCTCTTGTATATACCCTGTGTATCTTACAAGGCTCTAGATAAACAGTGAAACATGTAAGCAGATTCACCACTATGCTACAGCTCCTGATAATGATCCAAACTTGGAGAAAACTTTTGTTATTCAGAAGCAAAAAGACAAAGGTAAAGATGTGTACAAGTGTATGTCATTCTTAAGCTTGTTACTCCTTGCCATCTCCCTTGATGTAGAAAGTAATCCAGGCCCTATCCAGACGGATGTATATCTTGAAGGGGATTCCACAGTCTCCCCATGTGGCAATTGCCAAAACCCAGTCACATGGAGCCAAAAAGGGGTCCAGTGCAACATGTGTTCGATATGGTTTCATGCTGATTGCCAAAATATTAATGACTCTCTGTATGATAGACTTGGAGATGGTATTGGTGTATGAAAGTGCTCTTTGTGTGAAAATATAAATGTTACAAATGGCTCATTGCCAAGCTTTGACTCCCTGGAGACACCAAACCCTTTTACAAATTAGATACCTCCTCATCCTCCTCGTGTTCTACTTACATGTCATTTTCCATGGCCCATACGTCCACCCCTAAAATAAACCGTACAAAATCATTTTTCACCAAGAAAGGTGGAAAAAATATTATAAAAAGGTCATTAAAAGTCTTAGTTATAAATTGTAGATCTATTGTTGACAAAAAATATAATTTAGTAATCTTGTTTGCTCGACAAAACCTGACATTATCATTGGTACTGAGTCTTGGCTCAAACCAAAACACCATACCAGTGAAATATTTGACCCTGATCTTGGTTATTTCATTTTTCGCAGGGAAAGAACATCAAGGGCAGGCGGAGGCATCTTCATTGCAGTACAGGAATACATTATAGTCCAAGAGATGCCTGAGTTACAATCAGATTGTGAAGATCTTTGGATCAAATTAGACCTTGTTGGAAATAAGTCTCTGGCTATTGGAGCCTATTACAAACCATCTGAACATGATGTGAATAGTTTTAATGAATTTCAAAAATCACTTAGGAAGGCAACTAAAAAGATTCCAACATTTGGGTGGCAGGGGATTTGAATCTCCCTAAAATGGATTGGGACACCATGACCCCATCCTCTGACTGTAAACATCAATCCTTTTATAAAGAAATTATTGACTCATTCAGTGATGCGAACTAAACGCAAATTGTTAACCTACCTGCGAGAGAAAATAACATCTTAGATCTCTTCCTAACTACAAATCCCACACTGGTAAATAAGATTAACATTTTACCAGGTATCAGTGACCATAATACTGTCGAAGTCAGAGTAAACACATCTGCTAAAGTATGCTACCAAAAGCCCCGTAAAGTCTCACTATATAGAAAAGCCAATTGGGAGGCATTTAAACAGTCAGTAACAAACTACCATCAGGCTATGCTTAATGAGGGCTAATATTCCAAATTCAATAATGAACAATTATGGAATGACTTAGTTTCAACCCTTAAAAATTTAGAAGACAAATTCATACCATTTAAATGGTCATCAACCAGAGACCACCTTCCCTGGGTCAACCAAAGCTTGGAGCGCATGATCAGAAGAATTGTGCCTTTAAGAAATCTAGAAAAACTCTAAACTCTTCTGATAGAAAGAAATTCTTAGATCTAAAACACTTGGTGCGTAAAAAAGTTAAAGAAGCCCATGAAAAATACCTTGAAGAAATTCTCAATTTAAACAATACAGAAACCTCTGCATCAAACAAAATAAATACCAAGAAGTTCTATTCTCTCCTTAAGCATTCCAAACAAGATTCTACTACCCTCCCACCCCTGAAATCCCAAAATAAGTTCCAACATGATGATACAAAAAGCATCCGTACTTAACCAGCAATTCCAGTCTGTTTTTAGCCCAAAGTCACCACTAAGCCTAGCCTCTCTCTGTGGAATCAAAATCCAGGAGCTCAGGGATAGTAACCAATCTCAAACAGGCCAATCTATCCCCAAAAATCCAGACATAAAAGTAAGTTCAAAGGGCAAAGAGAACTCCTTTCAAACATAAACCCTTATAAAGCAAGTGGTCCTGACCAGATCAAACCTCTTGTATTAAAAATGCTGTCAAAAGAATTATCCCCAATTTTTGAGATCATCTTCCAAAACTCACTGGATGAGGGATCATTGCCCTCCCAGTGGCAAACAGCAAATGTCGCCCCCATTTTCAAAAAGGGTGATAGCTCATCTCCAGCTAATTATAGACCTATATCACTTACATGTGTTCTTTGTAAAACATTGGAACACATTGTCTCCTCCTCTATTATTAAGCACTTCACAAATCAAAATATCTTGTACCAACTACAGCATAGATTTCGCGAAAAGAGATCATGTATAACTCAGCTTGTCATGTTAGTTAATGACCTTGTCACCTCTGTCTATAACAAAGAGCAGGTAGACCTGATCCTCCTTGACTTCAGTAAGGCATTTGATAAGGTTTGTCATGAGAAAGTCCTACTGAAAATGCATAATTATGGAATAAGAGGTCAAACCCTTAAATGGATAAAAAGTTTTCTAGATAATCGTGTCAGGTCAGTAATACTGAATGGCACTTGCTCAGATCCTATACCTGTGTCATCTGGTGTACCCCCATGGTTTTGTGCTTGGTCCGCTCCTCTTCCTGGCCAATATCAATGATCTACCTCTAAATATAAATTCTAAAGTTCTTCTTTTCGCAGATGAACTGCAATATACCTATCTCTCACCTCAACAAGCCAATCAGAGACTCTTCAAAATGATCTAAAGACCCTTGAAAAATGAGAATTAGATTGGGACATGGAATTTAACCCTTCAAAATGTCAGGTGATCCATGTCACTAGAAGGAAACATCACATACTTACCAAATACTATCTCCATGGGGTCCTTCTAGAGTCTGTTAGCTCTGATAAATACCTTAGAGTGGACATATCAAACGACATTTCCTGGGATGTTCACGTTAATAGAACAACCAAAAAAAAGCAAACCAAACCCTGGGTTTCTTACGTCGAAACATTAGGGTAAAATCTGAACCCCTTAAGTCAATGGCTTATCAGACGCTTGTGCGACCCCAACTTGAAGATGGCTCCGAAATCTGGTCACCCTACACCAAAACACTAATTGATCAAATTAAAAATGTTCAAAGAAGAGCGGCTCGATGGATCAAACATGATTACAGCCGCACTTCCAGTGTTACAGACATGATGAAATCATTAAATCTCCGACGGCTTGATCTAAGACGTATAGATAACCGTTTGTCCCTCATGGATAAAATTACAAATGAGCTTGTGGCTATTCCTACTGAAGGCATATTAACTCCCCTTTCCCGTCACTCTCGTCATGCCCACCCAAGGTCCTACAGGTTAATAACAGCAACCACAGACTACCAGAAGTATTCGTACTTCCCAAGAACAGTTACATTTCAGCCAATCAGATGCTTGAAATTTGAGACTGGTTTCCATGCTCAGTTTTATAACATTGGACACTGATTTGTTGTTGTTAATAATAATAATAATAATATTATTATTATTATTATTATTATTATTATTATTATTATTATTATTATTATTATTATTATTATTTTCTGACGTATCGGAGATATGAAAATTCCGAAGAGGCAATTTAGTGTATGCAGTGCACTTTTTAGTGATGGGTTTAGATCGGATCTAGGTAGCTCTAAACAATCTCTACCACTTCTTAGCCGAAAGCCTATCAATCGCAATTCTAGTTTTCATATAAAAACCATTCCATGAACATCGGGTGTGGCTGAATAGTTGTTCCAAAACTGTTATGAAAAAATACTGTCACAGTGGTAAATAAATATCGTTATCAATGTCTTCCCATTAAAAGTAAAACGACATCTTCATTATATCTGCCAAGTATCTGACATCTGTGGAAAATTTGTTATTAACAAAGAGAGACAAAAATAAATGCAATTCCATTTTTGTAACAGTATACCCTAAATATAAACATGTAATAGTTTTATTTTATTTCAAAGTAACATGTCCATGAGCGTTATAGAATGGACTAATTAATGAATTTGATCTGTTTTCTTAAGCTTCATTTCCATCCTCATTATACTGATCACTTTTATGTGACTAATAATAAAAGCATGTTCTTTGTTGACCTATAAAGGTTTTGAATACTGGATTTTCCACCTTAAGATAACTGCGAAAAACAATTAGATTCAAATTTGTCAACAGAATCGACTGAACACTAAACCTTTTTTGTAGTGACGTCATTCGTGAAAAATAAGTGGCCTAATTTAATTAATATCTTCATTTACGATGTAAAATTATATTATGTTTTGTAAATTACATAATTAATTTCCGGCATACATAAGCGCAATTCACGCACATATATGAGCCCGTGCAAATGTCGCCGATATATGATGTTTTCTCGGGAAAATTACGTTGTTTAAATGAAATCAGATATCGCAATTGCATTAAATGTATTTTTGAACTGTTGTGTATACGAGTTTAAGTTGACATAGGGTTTTCTAATCATTCATCTCGTCTGTTTCATGTGCTTTTGGTTTCATTGAAGAATTATCATAGAAAGTATATTGCTATCTGTAAGATTCTATTGAATTTTACTAAGAAAACCATTTCAAATTAGCAAGTTTCAGAACGTTTCTTTCTAGCATTTTTTAAAAACTGGAAAGTTTGTTGATTGACTGTTGAAGATTTCATGCAAATCATCCTAGTATTTTTTAAGTAATGAACTTTATGAGGTTACATCATTTGCCGTTATCGCAACATTTTATATCCTGGTACACTGCGATGTTTCACGTTCGTATTGTTTGCCATTTCAAGAAGAATTCCCAGATAATATAAAATTATATGGGATCTTGACCGGCTGAGTAAGGAGTAAAGATATTATTGCTAGTCTGGGTATATGTCGGGCCTCATTCCTCGGACACCTATAACAATATCTATAACAATTTAGTAGGAGGGATTGCAAAAAGCGACAACTGGATAAAAGTTCAAAATTTAGAACACACTCATTTCAGCTAGACTTCAAAATAGATAAAAGTGAACTTTTAAAGCCACCGAACACGACAAATATGAAAATACTGCAGGCTCGGTTGGAATGAGCCTGTTCATGGGCAGTAATGGGATTGCATATAACTGCCCACGCCGCCTAGCCCCGAGTTCAGCGCAACTCAATATTTACACCAATAAACAGTACAATTTTAATCCATCCCAAACGATGGTATGCATATGGCGGTGAACATGGAACCTTCAATGAGGTATTTTCAGATTAATACCATTCCATGTTCAGTGGCGTATGGTCCCAGATAAAAGAATGGGTTTGCCCTAAAAGAGAAAACAATGGGCGGAACTAAACAGAATAGAATTTTGGCAGGGGATCTTAGAATATAAACCCTGCATATCACAGACAATGGCAAAATTTAAAGCGCAGGAAGTATATCCTTGGAGGTGATTGGACAATATCCAAAACCTTATTGGCTGGGATATTGAAACCACCATCTTTAAACTGGCCGAAATATTAAAACAAAAGTAATTTTAGAAGTACTATTAACTTAGTACATAACTATCGTGTTCAACGACCTTCAAAGGACGTAACTAATAACAGCACTGATGGAAGATAGGGATAGTGGCACGTACATTCTTAATTACGGACGATCCGTTAATGCAGAAATATTTCAACGGGACATTATCCAATCAAATTCATTGAAATTTCTTTGCAGTATAATAATACATGGTTATTCAACAATAACATATTTATGTTTGCAAGTAGCAACCAACATTTTGATTTTAACATAGTCGAAATTTTATAAAATTATGATTATTTGGTCTATCAGTTCCATAATGACACTTGGTGTTCACCCGGTCACATGTATTCAGTAAAAGAGACATTTGAAAGAAGATGTTAAGGTGGAATGCGCCGATTTTTCAACTTTCGAGTATTTTAATGAAAATTTGCATGCAGTTAATTGATCATATGTCCGATATGGAACAGAATATCTTGTAAAAATATTTTATTTTGTTTCAAAGATACAGGTCTTGAAAGATGGACAGTACGCCAGTTTTTGGACATGACGTCAAAAAACCGTAACTGAATGTTTTCTGTTTTAGCTTTGATAACTTTAAAATGTTCCGTTTTCTGTTTTGATATTATTGTACGGAATTAAATTCTCTTTCCACCGATGTAACTTTCATGAGTTTTCACCTAAGATTTACGCGTGACGTCGCCGAAAAGCGGCGTTTCGACTTGAACAAGATATTCTGCTCCATATCGGACATAATCAATATACTGCGTGCGAATTTTCATTAAAATACTCGAATATTTAATTGTTTTTTACTAGAAGCTAATATTACTAATTTCCAAAACGTCAAACATTAAAATTGTTTAATATTACTCCAAAGGTCCAACATGACAATCAGACGATTTGATAAGAGTGGTACACCTAATCTCGATGTTGAACTGAAAACGGATAAAATACTAAGGTGATTTAACATCTATTTGCAATTAGACTGATGTCGTTATCTCTCTTGCATCTACCAGAAGCACTTCTCACTTCTTTAATTTACAGCAAAATTAAAAGATACACGGGAAATAATTTTAGTTTATTGTCAATAGTTTAAGTTCACAAGAACTAGTCAATAATTTTAGTTGACAACAAAAACTAGTCGATAAGTTTAGTTTACAAAAAGGTGAAATATGCATATCAGTAATCGCCACATTCAGAAAAAATAGCCTCCCCACACAGTCAAGAAGAAGAGAGGGGGAGAGAGCATGGTTAATAAAATGATCAGTTTCAAAAAATACACCACTAACAATAAACAAAAATGAGAACCCGCGGGGTTACCGCCTTGGAACAGTCAGTGTCAAATCAAATTGCCACTGGGGGTTTAAACCAGGTTCTAGGGTGCACCAACCTCACACTTGCCCCCAACAGGTTCTCATACCACAAAACAAGTACAAGTTGTCTTGGTGAAAAAACTCCAACCCACTTATCGGCTTAACAATGTTGCATGCAAAAGCACACAAACATATAAAACATAAGAAGTTAAGAGCATTGCAAAGCCGAAGGGGCGGGTACTCAATGATCTTACCGAGACCAGAGCTCCTGGAGTAAAATCAGCAAGAACACGATGACAGGGATAAAAGAAACAAATCGAGCTTCTCGGTTCTTTTAAGAAAAGATTTCCCCATTAACCTTCATAAACTCTTAAATCCCTGCCACCGTCGTGCAACCAAAGAGTTTAGCATAATGATCAACTGTAGAAGGGTTAATCACCAGGCCTGTAGAGCGCTGTAAAACATCATGTTGTTACCTTTCTTTTTAAATTTACAGATGGTTTTTACGAATAATCGGGATAAATTAACACTGCCTTTTATCTTTTTAAGTTTATAAATTAAATCTCCATAAAAAACTGGCTGTGAAATACCTTGTTGCAAAAGTAATTTTAAACTGCATCTGTAATTATGAATTGATTCTGGGTATCGGCGATAAAACTTGCAAAAGGTTTTCCTTAATTTGTGATACCGATAACCTTGTTTTAAAAGTTTTTCTTTAATGCAAAGATTACGTTCATTGAAATTAACATCGTTGCAAGCTCTTGAAAAGCGAACAAGCTGTGAGATATAAACCCCATAAGATGTTGCACGGGGAACATCGCCGTCTAAAAACGGAAAATTTACTATATTAAAATTAAAATCATCTCTTTTATCATAAACTTTAGTTGTGACATTACCATTTTCAATGGACAGATTTAGATCGAGAAAGTTTGCTTGCTTTTCTGAAGTGTTCGCTTTATTAAGTTGTAATTCTTTAGGATAAATCTTATTAACCAGTAATGGAAAATGGTTATTGTCTATATTTAATAAATCATCAAGGTACCTCGATGTGTTGTTAAAAGCTGTATTTATATCATCTTGATGTTCAGTAGAAAGAGATAACATAAAGTCTCTTTCATAACAGTATAAAAACAGATCAGCAACAAGGGGTGCACAATTAGTACTCATTGGGATGCCTATTACTTGTTTATAAATAGAGGTACCGAATCTAACATAAATATTATCCAGTAAGAAAGTTAGCGACTCTATTAGGTCTTGACAAGTCCATAAGGTATAATTATCATAAGAACCATCTGTAAAAATGCCCTATGTTCATTACAAGCGATGAAGGTTTTATTTTCTCTAGCAAACGTTTTTTCAATGAGACTGGTTAGTTTGTCTCTTATTAAATTATATTAGAACTAGTCAATAATTTTACACACTCCTTTAACTATGAAGTACATCGCACGTGTCTGTTATTTTGGATTAAAGTAATATTTAAACACCGTAATCATCATCTTTTTCTATTATCAACACGCAGGCCTATTTATTTGGTTGGGAAAACAAACAAAACGAAATTATAAGCTATACGTTATTCTTGTCCCCGAATAAACGTGCTAGCATTCAGTTTTAAAGACTGTAGAACTTTGCAGTTTAAAATCGCTATTGCAACAAGGTATTTCACAGCCAGTTTTTATGGAGATTTAATTTAAAAACTGTACAATTTAGATCCACCCCAAACAATGGTGTGCACATGACGGTGAGCATGAAACATTCAATTCGGTATTTTCAGATTAGTACCATTCCAGGTATATCCGGCGTATTGTCCCTAAATAATATAATGCGTTTGCCCTTTACGAGAAAACAATGGGCGGTACAAAACACAATGGTATTTTGAAAGGGGATCTGAGCAAATACACCAGTACAATCTTTCTATTCATAATTTATCTCATGTTGTTTATATTTCAACTCACTTTATTTGGTGCCGAAATACATTATACAGTTGTAAATGTCGTCTTGCGCTATATTCTCATTTCATCTCAAAAGTTTTAATCTGGTAATCTTTCTATTCATAATTCACAGTTGTGTGGGGAGGCTGTATCTTCGAATATGCATATTTCACCTTTTTTAAATTTAAAACTTACAATATTTCAAAGAATATTACCTTCTGTTTCTTTATCCAATCATGTTAAAATAGAAGTGCACAAAATGTGACGGAATTTGCTTCATTTTAAAACACAACAATGAATAGAGGTACACGTAGTCTGCATTTAGAAATGTTTGGCACGAAAGCACTTGGCTCGCCAGAAGAAAGCTACAAATACTGGTATGTATGTATTAGATAACAATTATTGAAAAGGGTCATCACAATTAATTAACGAACGTGATAACGTGATAACGTGTTAAATAACCGTCTTAACGGTCATGTTGTTAAATATAATGAAATTGAATTCAGAAAAAAATTACATAAAATAAAAACTTGTAGCCAGTATAAAATTTCAAACATGCTCATAAACAAACGTAAACGTTAAAATACACGTTTATAAGCAACAACACATACACTACGAGACAAACAATAAAAGGCCAAATAAAATTAAAGTAAATTACCACCTTAAAGCAAACACTTCAGATAAGCATGCAAACTTTCTTAATCTTAATCTTTCTTTTGAAAAACGGATACAGATCATTGTGTACCCGCATTTTGCTTTGCAATACTATTAGATTCTTATGTTTTGTATGCTTTTGTGTTTTTACATGCAACATTGTTGAGCTGATGGGTTGGTTGGAGTTATTTCATTAAGATGATATGTACTAGTTTGTTGATACGAGAACCTGTTGGGGTAAGTGTGAGGTTGTTGCACCCTAAAACCTGGTTTAAACCACCATGTCAAATTGTTTTGCCACTGACCGTTCCAAGGCGGTAAACCCTCCAGTTCTCATTTTTATGAATTGTTTGTGGTGTCTGTTTTGAGACTGATCATTTTATTAACCATGCTCTCTCTCTCTCTTTCTCTCTCTCTCTCTCTTTCTCTCTCCCTCTCTCTCTCTCTTTCTCTCTCTCTCTCTCTCTCTCGTTCTCTCTCCTCTTTCTCTTTCTCTTCTTCTGCTTCTTCTTCTTCCTCTTCTTTGCTGTATGGGGAGGCTTAGAATTACAATTGTTTTTACGCATGGAATGTACTTGTGTTTCTCATGCATGGTTGGCCGCGTGCTGTCGCTTTTGGTTATTATACAATTTTACACAATTTAAGATAGTAAAGTGGATACATTTTATTTGTGTTGAGTGTATAACCAGTTTAAGTAATTCAACAGAACATCACTAAAATCAACAAACAGACGTCATAAAATGAATATTCAAATGCTTTTTACGGAAAATATCTCTTTCTGACGTTAAACAGCAAATATACCAATCATCAGAATCTTATTAACTTAATAACTTAAAAGAAACCTTGTTTGTGTTTTTGAGAGAAATTCATATTGATAGATTGCAATGTTCGTTGTCATGCAGATAGTGTCTTGAAGACAATTACTCCGTTCTTATGACGTGACACCGCTCTTATTTAATCTTCTAATCTGACAGTTAGGTACCATTCTTAGAGGGGGATTTCAAAACCGGAACTGATCCGTTCATGCGTGCTTACCTGCTTCACACGTGATCCTGTAGCATTATTTAATTGGCAAGATATTTCGTATTTTTGTTATTTGGAGATGAAAACTTCTAAAAAGACTATCTGCACTACTTTGAAATAATCTTAATATCTTGTTTGAAAGTATACTCATCCTTGAATATATGGGCCCTCTTTCTTATATATTCCTTTTTTATTTTAGCGTATATTTAATTTTCTGAATTTTCTGACATTTCAATACCGATTCTTCTAAGAGACCATGGTGTAGGTACAGGGCGGAGACCGATAAAGAACATATAATGCCAATGACTGCATCCTGAACACTCACTTGCTACCATAACGGACCTTTAAATTTGTCATGTTTAATTATCAGAAGCTTTGCAGAAATCAGTCTATTTAGAGCAATAAATTACTCAAACACGATTAACTCAAAACTACCCAGTCTACCCGAAACCTTACCCAATCTGCACAGTGTTTTACTTTACACAACATTTAACCGAGTTATAAATGTACCTGCTTCTTTAAAAGAACATAGAAGATCAATTTGTTTCTTTAATCCCCGTCATCGTGTTCTTGCTGTTTTTACTCCAGGAGCTCTGGTCCCGGTAAGATCCCGCCCTCTGGCTTTGCAATGCTATAAGCTTCTTATGTTTTATGTTTGTGTGCTTTTGCATGCAACATTGTTGAGCCGATGGGGGGGGGGGGTGGAGTTATTTCACCAAGACAACTTGTTTTGTGATATTAGGTGTTAGGTTGGTGCACCCGAGAACCCCCAGTGGCAATTTGATTTGCCACTGACCGTTCCAAGGCGGTAACCCCTCGAGTTCTCATTTTTGTTAATTTTTTGTGGTGTCTTTTTTAAACTGATCATTTTATTTACCATGCTCTCTCCCTCTCTCTTCTTTTTGACTGTGTGGGGAGCCTGTTTTTTTCTGAATGTAGCAAATCCTTTTATGCATATTTCAACGTTTTTTTTTTAAAATAAATTCTACCATTAGGTATTTATTCGTAAAGGCATATTGCATATTAAATTACATAGCATAGATTAAATTATAAACAAAATTAATTAAATGTGCAAACGTTAGCCGTAACTCATGTTAAATTACTTCACAAAAAGTACAATTTCCATTTTGTTTTTTGGCAGATTAATTTTAACCATAAACATCTCAAATCACTTGAAAATGCTTGAGTTGATTTTAAAAGCAATCAACTACAAAAAGATTTTTTGTTAAGATGAATAGAAAGAGAATTACTGACGGTTCATCTGGAAATGATTATAAATGTTCTGTAATCTTCAAAGAATCCCTTCTAAAGCAGGATTGGGTCATTTTACAAACAATACTTGGCAAGTTAATTAGTCCATATATTAAAGAACATTCCTTTCAAATTTTATGTAATTTGCTTTGTCAATAACCACATTGCATTTATTGTAATAGACATTCTTAGTTGTAAAATCTAATATTAGAGGATAACGAAAAGCTTTGGGTCATCAATTATACCAATGTCACGCCTTTCCAAAAAGATGTACTGCTCTTAAACTTTCCCAACGTCTAATTAAAAGTCCATCTTGTATTTTGTTTAATTAGCTTAAGAAAATCTCTCTCAAACTACCTTGTAGACAGTTTTAATGTGATTTAAAACCTATTAAAATGTCAAAGTGATCTGAGATTAAGAGATTTATACAACAAACAAATGGTTACGTACAAATGATTTTAATGTATTTTATTGTTTTGTATCATAAATGTTAATTTTATAATTGTACATTCATACAACGATAAAAATATTGAAAAAATATACATAACCAATATTCTAACTGCATCGATTAAACTTCTCTTGAGCGTTTATAAAACAAGGACATTTAGTCGATGTGAGTGTAAACCAAAGTCACTAAATCGAACGTTCCTTTTGTAAAGACGGTAAACCGACGATTTGATTTTGTGACTTTTGTGTTTAACCCTGTCTTGATTAAATGTCGGTGGTTTCAAAAAGAATGTAAGGGATGAAATGAATATTTCATAACTAGATCGGTATCCAGCTTAACACTAGTGTCACTATCTGGTACTCTGTCAGAATAAAAACAAATCCCATTACACACAGGGATATAATTCAGATAAATGTGACCTTGACCTATAGATTTTGACATCATCAGACCGTGTTGTCTAAGCAATATATTTGGTAAGTTTAATGAAGAAACACGTATAAAGAAATGGTTATGTTACATGAATAACCAACGTTGAGTATTCATGACGAAATAAAATTACAACCCTTTTTGTACTTGGATTTTGTCATGAAAACTCAACGTTGGTTATTTAAAAACTTCATCTTCATCAAACGTGACCTTGACCTAGCTTGAGAATTTGGCATTATCACGACCGTTTTGTCACAAACAGTATAATTTGAAACTTTGAAAATATTTAGAAATGGCAAAGCTATGGCCAATGTTAAGATCCCTTTGTATCGCCTTTTATTCGATTGGGTGACACAAAACTGAGTGAAAATGATAGTAGTACATCAACTTTGTTAGGTAAACTCCAAATTCTCGCTGGGAAATTAAAAATTTGTAGACTAAACTCCTAATTCTTAAAATTAAAAAGGTATATGTTATGTGTAGTTAGAAAATTGGTTAAGTATGTAAGGGTTTTCTGAATACAACAGAATTTGTAATACTTCAGTCTGTGAATATTTTACACTAAGCAATATACCGTATTCTGCATTTAATATTTGTCTCTGACAACTTACTGCGGAGAAAAACAGCGCGGAAAGATCTATCTGTTTTATGCAAAAGTGAAAAAATACGGAAATGAAACCTGCATACTATCTAACTAACTTGAATTTCTCGGCAATCCTTTAATGTAATTGGCTGTGTCATTAGACACTGCTGCAAAATATATAATTTGTAATAAACTTTGAGATTGATTCGTTCTCGGTATTTAACTTGGTTAATTTGTTCGAGTAATTGCTTGTGTCATTAGAGCCTGCTCCAATCAATGTGATGTAGTGTTGTATATCCAGATGTTAGAATTTCAAAGCTGAACTTCTGTCTAAAGGCAGTTTTTGAGTTAAACATAATTTTATTTTTCGTTATGCAAGATAAATGACAACTGCAATTGAAATTTCACAGGAAGCTTTTCTCTTTGTTTGAGCGACGGTGACAGGGGTTTAATAGAACCTGGTTCTAATAGGACCGTTCCAATAGGGTAAACCTAGGGGTTCTCTTTTTCGTTAATTGTTTGTGGTGCCTTATTTGAAATTAATATTCTTATAAACACATGTCCTCTTTCCCTCCCTTCTTGTTCGCTGCGTGGGAATGCTGTGAGGCTATTCATGATATGCACATTTCTCTTTTTATGAAGGTTTATAAAAAGATCATTAAGTACCTGCCTTTTAAGCTCGACAAGAAACCGAACGATTTAATTACAAACTTAAGAATACCTGCTTACGTACTTAAGTACTTTCTCAACCGCACATAGTTCATTCATAGTTGAATAAACAAATCAGGAAAAAGCTACATAAGAAAACACAGCTTCCTGATCACGAAATGCCAATTTTCAAATCAGGACATCACAAACAATTAACAGAAAATAAGAACTTGATGTAAGTTTTATAAATCGAACAACACGCCATTACTTCCAGCAAAACAAACTTCCTTCAAAACAGGAAGTTTTCTAGTTGTCGTAAGTTTCACATCAATCGAATCATTCAAAGCTTATTTATTAACTGACAATGATGTACATTATGAAATCTTGTACTTCTTGACGAATTTGCTGTCAGTTTCTCTTACGTAAATAATAAAATGTAAATGTTCACGACTAACATGTTTTGTTAAGTTGTCTTCAATGGTCAAGTATCTCTTATAGAGATAAATTTGTACTGTTCACTTTTTCCACATCCTTTTTCGGCGTTAGCTGTCTAAGCTTACTTTTGACCTAGTTTTTCTACCAATTAAATGTTGTAAATAAAACTTATTATGCAGCGGGAAAATCAAATAGATGATTTCGATTGGTTGTTAGTGGGTGTTTTTTACGATTACCGTTACGATTTTTATATTGTGCGTTAGTATTAACCTGGCACTTACATGTTCGGGCATTTTCGTTTTTAAAAGCGATAATTGTATCGAAGAAAAACATATTTATGGAATAAATAACCAGTTAAGTCATTTGGTGGCTTAAATACGATTATATATGGAATATTCATGGGAGTCGGGGTAAACACTTTCGTACAATACACAGTGTAAAACGACAGAGAAGTGCAGATATTTCTAGTTCTTTCTGGTTCCTTTCTATTTCATTTGATACTGATTGTTAATTTCAAGCCCACAAACATAAATATTCTATGGAGTAATGGTTAGCGCACTCCCCTCGCAAGCGGAGGGCCCCGGGTTCAATACTCGGGAGGAGCACTTTTTTAAAAAGTTAATTAACGTAAAAGTTGGTAGATTTCGCACTTGTAACAAGTTGTTATATGTATATTTATTATATTTCAAGAACATGTATTCATCTTGAGTTCTAACTCTACAAGAGGTATTTCACTGAAACGTAAATCAAGACTTAATATAAGACATTGCTTCCTTAATCGACGTATTATCGTCAAACGAAATTGTTGAACCAGCTTCAACATTTTTTCGGACAGACACTTTCAATGAAGTTATGGGGTTTCCATAACTCGGTCGCTTAATCCCTAGGCCATACTAAGAAGGCAGGGATGGTTCGTCAACTGCTATAACAAGTAAAATAAAATTACTTAATGGTGTCTGATTCCCCGCTCTATATTTCTTTCTTTCTTATCCATAAAAATCTTTTTCATCAACGCCGTTTATCTTTTTTTAAAAGATATTTCTTGTTTCAGAATGTGCTCCTTAATATAAAGGTTGTTTGTGTATAGCAATATCGTTCTAATATAGATATTTCCAGCGTAGCTACTTTGATACTGGAGTGTTTTCCGCCAACCGCCTGGGGCTCGTTGTTCTTCTACCGGGCTGCACATGCCACGTATTTACAGAAATGTATACTTTTATAGATTCAAGTTATCATAAAAATAAACGATTTACTTTAGGTGTCAAATTATTATGTTTTACATTATTTTCTCACTTGAAATTCAGTGCGTGTTTTTCTGTGGTAACTTAACAGAGCAGAACAAGTTTGCCAACATTAGTTTTCGTTTACTAAAACTGAACAACGTTACATTTGGGGTAAAGTTCAACACATTAACGTTATAAGTTGATGTTGTTAAGGAAACTGTAATTAGCGATTAATGGCTCTCCTCGCGACTTAAAGCGTGAAATACTTAATTTAAAATTCACAAACAATAAGAAGTTACCGCCCTGAAACTGTCAATAGATAATATTCTAAGGTTATCAGTTTTCTTCTAATATTAAGAGTGTGAAATCTGGTTAAAGAAATAGGTGACAGATAAAAGTTAATTATGATAAACAGTATGGGTCCTTGCCTTGGTCTCGGTCTTTTGATTGGTTGAAACGAACGTTGCTAGGTAGATGTAGAAAGTAATACTTTTCACATTCCACATGTTTACCGGTACTGTAAATGTCTAAATATGTAAACACAAACTATACAAAATGTAAATGAAATTGTATGTAATACTTAAGTCTTTGTCATTTGCACCTGTAAATTAATCCTCATATAAAATTCAAGAACAACAATATAGGGGAAGACTATTTTGTGTCAGATTGGATGCTATGATATTTAATATCAAACTCTACAAACACTAGGGGCTAACGCGTGTAACGGCAAAGTGTTGCGCTTCGACGGCTAGTGTATGTTTCTCAACAGAAATTTGTTTATAAAACGTCCCGCTAGAAAAACCTACACCTGAGTTGTTTCTGTATGAATAAAATTAACATAGAAAACATGACATAGAAGTGACTCAAACATCGAACAGAAACTAAGGTTTGTAATGTATGGTTTGTTTTACGTTTTACAAAACATATTATGCTTGTCAATGATAGATTTCATCTGATATCATCTGATATTGCAATGATTTTGCCAAATATGACATAATATAAAATATACATATAAAATATGATTCAATTGCATTATTTGTTTAATTTCTTACTGAAGTGGCCATTAGCATTAGTTTCAAGAACCAAAACATTTCTTATCATTTGTATTAATGATAATTTAAGTGTTTCTATGCCTCGGTAAAAGTAAAATAATGTGTACGTGTCTATTCGAAATCAATAACAGTGTGTGCGTTTGCCAGGTGTTATGAAAAGAGCGCAGTCGGGTCGCCTTAAGAATGCCGTAGCAACGCAGTAATATCTACTTCAACGACACATGAGCTCTACCGGCGCGCACAGAGGTCGCAGTGCGAACGATGTGGTTGTAATTGGCGCTTGTACGGAGATTTTATGGCAATCTCAGAGACGTCACTGCGTCTATACGGCGCGTCCACTGCGTTTATATAGTGTTATTTATTTAATTGCGATCTTACAACGACTACATACTCCCAGTGCGCTTCTACCGCTTTCATCGTCGTTTGCATGAAAAAGACGAACACAATTAATACATTTAGAAGAATTGCAAATAAACACTCATTTCACTATGGCTGATTTACGCCAGCAAGCCTGGCTCCTGCTTGTCGATATACAAGTCCGGCAGATAAATTGTGCATATCAATCTGGGACTACGACGGAGGGCCCAAAGACATAGATTCGACTGTTCGAGAACAAACAAATAATTGATGAAGATGAGTCTATTTGCTTCGTTTTATAGATATAGTAAACGAACGTCTGCAGCTTGCCGTCAGCGCAGTGTGAGTGCCGTGAAAGTGCACTGCACGCAGTGCAAGCACCACGATAGCACAGACAATCGCCAACAATAAATCCGTAGGAACGCGATAGAACGCAGTTGGAGCTCCGTAACAACGCCTTGGTCGCTGTGTGGACGTCTTGATATCTTCATCGTCAAGAACAATATAACAATTTTCTTGCAATCTCACGGCCGAAGTCTTGAAAATTAAACAACGCCGTACCAACGCAATGGAAACGCGGTATAGTGTGACAGGGTCTTTAGATTATATTAATAAAAGTTTACACGAGTAATCTTTAGGTAAACGTGTATCTTATTTTTGCAATATCTGACATTGCTGTCCACTAACGCTGAGGTTTCCAGTTAATTCACAAAATCCTAGATCATTGATTTTTGTCATCACATCACGCTCATATGCTTTTAATATTCTTTCTTTATATCCTATTTTCGACGAAGTAGTGTCTCATAGATGTACGACAAATATTCCTCTGGGTTGACCATAGCACTTTGACTTGACTCATCATGTTTCACCGCCAAATGAAACGCAGAAGTATCGACATACAACATGGTCTATTCCCTGTAAACTAAAAAATGAGTTCGTTGATTAACACACGCATAAAATTTTACTTCATTGAACAGCATACACAGTCTCTGTGCAACACTCACACACCATCTAATGCTGAAAACAGCCTAACTGGTGGTTTTTAATCAGAAACACAGAAGCAATAACCATATTATTATCATATCATATCATTTATAAACTAAATAAGAATTTTTATACATGTCATTAGTACATGTATTATCTTTGTGAAGTTAACATGTAGATGACTTAGAGCAGGAAACCTAAACATAAACCAGTTTAATGACATTATCTAAACTAAAGCACTTTGAATAACAACAAGAGGTGTCGTCAGTTTATATTAAATAACATTTACAATCATTATTGGATCTCCAATGGAAGTAAAATTAGTCCAAAATACACAAAAATGAAACAAGCACGTGATAAATGTCGTCGTAATGTAAACAATCTTTCGATGTACAACTAACACACACCCTCGTTGCGCAGTACTTGTCGCCACGCGCGTCAGCCCCCAGTGACACATATCAACTATGATTTATACAAGTATCCAATGTGTATGTACCTAAAATGCAATAAAAGTTGGATTTAGTTATTGAATTATGCCATACACTTTGTGTTCTGTGTGAATTACGATATAATTTAACAATTTAATTCATTATAATAGCAATTAAATGTATCGGACAATTGGTAACAATTTTTGGAATTAGAAATGTGTTTTAACCGAAATGAATTTTTGCTTTACACACATGTTCGGGAGTTTTCTATGCGCATCCTCGTTTCAACTGTTGTTATTTTGTTTTGCTAAAGCTTTTACAAAATATGATAAACATTTAAATATGTGGCCAAATGATTTTTCATCTACAATCCTGTGTTTATTTGTCCATAAGTGTGTTCATCTGTCATCTTACAAGTCTTTTCTCCGTAGCAAATCTGCAACTTTTGAGTTGCATTTAAAACCATAACTCTAACTCTATTTGCATTGTTTCACAGATGGAGCATTGGACTGAAATGACAGGAGCAAAATGATGCAAACGATGAAGCTTATTCATATTCCACAAAAGTGTACGGCTAAATGGGCTAAAGCGTTGTGTTTAAAAGATATGACTCATCGTCAAAGATAAATGTCAAACGTATGGAGTATACGATAAAATTTAAAGAATCTAATTAGCCCTAATTCACCAAAGTACGTAATTTACCTCAAAAACAGTTATGGAAATGTAAACTTTTCTTTTGAATTCTTATCTTATGTGTATAATTGTTTACCCCCAATCAATGACCAATTTCATTTTCTCTGACCCTATCCTAGTTTACTTTCATTTGTCTAGTTCTTCCCCGTGTCATCTGTTGTGAATATTATCGGTTATATTTTTTCAAAATTTAATCATACTGTTGTGTGTTGTGTCCATGTGATGCTGATATCTGATAACTATATAAACCGTGTTATCTAAATAGATATTCTAACATTGGAAAGTGTTATTAAAATGAAAACAATGTCTACTTGAAAGATAAAGTTTGTTCACATGCTTCTCAAATAAAAACAACTCAGTTTAAATTATTTTCGTGTATATCAACTAGAAGAATCGCTTTCTTGACCTTTACTGAAAGCCATACAAAAAGACGTAAGTACTTTAATTATAGTGAACACTTTTTCGAAACCATAGATGAAATTCTTGATCCATTTAGAGCTCGAATGCCATTGAAACTAAATGCCAGATATTGACAGGCTTTCTTTTTTTCAAGTAAAATATGATCAAAGATAAACTTTGAAATCCATTGAAAATCAACGTTTAAAAAGTAAAAAGCTACATCCTGGTCTTTAAAATTGTTTGCTTCTAGGCGTTCTCAGTAACACGCTGAAATTAGTGAAGGTCAGTATTCAGCGTCGTTTTGGGGTTGGTCAAGATTGTACCTTTTTCTAGGCTGAATGTATAGATATTGAATTGTGTTCAACACGGGGCTTTAGGCGACGTTGACAGTAACATGCGTCTCCATTACTGAACATGAACAGTCTCCGCCTGCAATAGTCATAATCCTTGTGTTCGATTGATTTCAAATGTCTTTTTTTTACTGAGAATTTTTATCTTAAGACATCTTGAGACTGATACAAAGTTTACAGATGACATTCCTGATTATGCGTGGAGTTCGTGTCATGACTTAATCTGATCAACTAAATCCTATAATTCAATATGTTAGATTTTGTTGTTCTGTTTATGATTAAAGAGTGGAACGTTTCTTTGAGTTATTTATTGAGTGCCCAATGTGCATCCACTTTTGCAGAATTGTTATTATACTGCTATGAATAATAATTAGTGTACTGGTTTTTTTCCTGAAATCAATTACTTAATCATAACTTTAGACAAAATATGATGATTTATGACAACAACAAAAGAAAACATTCTGGCATTCATGAAACAGATAAAGTTAGAAATGTTTTAGTGGTACAAATTATATTTTGTCAAATTAAATTGAAGTATTTTTCGAACTTTTCGGAAATGTATTAATATAAATCTGTCATTATGCATCATTGAATTCTTTCACCAGCAAGGGGATTGATCTATGACTCTAAGTAAGTTAGCTGCGCCGCGCTATACCGAATTAATTTTGTAAATGCTTATAAATAAACACTAACCTGCAAAATTCTACATCGTCATTAAAGTTATTTTGATAAACCGTTTTGATTTTTCATTAACTTAGGATATATTGATTGATAATATTGTCCAACAACATTGACCTGGCAATCTTGAATTTGACCCTGTAGTCGGTATATTTCGTAAACTTTACGATCTAAATTTAAATTGATATCTTAAGTATAACCAATTTTAATAAGCTACAAAATGTAAGAAGCCCGCTTAGCGCAGTCGGTAAAAGTGTTTATATTCGAGAATAAAGACGTAAACTCGTGGGTTCGAATTAACGTTTAAACCACTTTTGTTTGTTTTATTTTAATTTTCATATTTCCATTCTTTTAAAACTCGTATAGACTGTTATTTTTCTGTGTAAACTACCGGTGTAGTGTGAAGTATTTTATAACTGAATATTTTGCGTTTATGGGCTAAAGTGAAATGCATTTATAGCCTATACGGTTGCATAATGTCACAAATAAAATTGTAGAAAAACACTATTCAAAGGGTATACTAAAACCAGAATTTTGAGTAGTAAAACGATTTCAAATGATTTTTTACAAGTAAAAGAAAAAATGTGTGTTTTTATAAAATAATGTTTGTATGGATTCGAACCAGAGACCATCAGATCCGTAGTCCGGCATGTATACCAATACACCACAACTCACTGACGTTCGGAGTGCACAATAATATCAATTTGTTCTCTGGTTACATGTATGTACCAGTGTTTTTCCTATGACCTTTACGGAATTTAATGAGGTGCCAGGTTAATATTGTTGGACAATAACTTGTAATTTCGCAATATAAATAAAGAATTCGAAGATATCTTTTCATTTTTTTTTTAACCTTGACCAAAGTACATATCACATCAATAACACATTACGATATATAACGACATTGGCGATTTGCGGCGGTATCAACAACCAAAACTAACAAAAATGCGATACTACGAAAAATGCGATTTTATGAAAAATCGGGCTGCTTATTGGTAGAATCGCGACTGGACTGCATATCATTATTGAGGAAAGTATAAAAATTTAAAGTATTGAAGTAAGTCAGTTTTTAGAGTTCTTTAATTGTTTTTTTTATATTTGTCATATTCGGTAGCTAGTCCCTATCGCCGTACGGGTTCTCTCCCCATTAGGATAAATATCAATGAAATTCAAAGTAGCGCTTATTGTGCAGTGTGTCAACCGTAAAAAGTATCCCCGTGCATAAAGTCAGTACTGTTATCAGTTCATTATCGGTTATCGGTGTCATGCCGTTACGTTTATCCAATCAACCTTTCTGGGTTGTCCCGGCTAGTTCAATTAATGATAAATTAGAACTGCATGTCTAGGCGCCGTTGCCGTACGGGTTCACTCATTAGTAGGGGCAATATCATTTCAAAGTGTCTTTTCCATCTATTTACACGTTTCGTTTGAAATATCTGTATCTAAATACATGTATGCAGACCATTGCAGTTATCGAATGGTTTTCAAAAAAAAAAAGACAAATATGCATATCACATACATCACAAACAATTAACAAAAAGAGAACCAGAGGGGTAACCGCCCTAGAACGTTTAGGGGCAAATCAAATTGCCACTGGGGGTTTAAACCAGGTTCAAGGGTGCACCAACCTCACACTTGCCCGAACAGGTTCTCGTACAAACAAGAACAAGTCGTCTTGGTGAAATAACTCCAACCCACCATTCAGTTCAACAATGTTGCATGCAACACAAACATATCAAATATAAGATAGTCCCTTCCGAATAATCTTTTTTTAATTTTCGATTGATAAAGCCAATCTACGAATCGATTATCAAGTGTAACAAACAATTACAGAACTGAATTACTGAAATTATAAAGTTTGACTTTATTGAACTATTTCTTAAGGTAAAATAAGTACAGCCTTACTTGCAATATTGCAATATTTTCATATGTTTCGTGTTCGGGGACTTTTAAAATTCCATTTCCATCGACTTATACAACACACCTTATCTTGCTGAATTGTTAAACATACATTTGATTTGATCATATTAAAACATCAATGTTAATTTCTCTACGTCTTTTGTGAAAACAATATGTAAATTCAAAACGAAAAGCTATCTTTATGATATCACAAAGCGCTCTGCTTGCTTGGTTAGTTAACCCTTCAACAGCTTATGGCTTTGTCCAATGATTGCAGTTTCAGAGATCATAAAGGTTTCTGATGAAATCTTGAAATATAACGTTGGAGCTCGATCACGTTGTTTTCTCGGCTTTGAATTATGTGCCCATGTGATATCGAATAGAAGCATTGAGGCTTTCGTTGCACTATTAGTACAGAATTTTTATTTAAACAAAAAACTGCATGGACGCATAATGTTTTAAAGATTATCTTCTTAATACGGATGATTAAAGATAAAAAATATGGAATGAATGTTATAACGAATACATGCGAGTGTTATTTTAGAAGTCATATTTGATGAATGTAAAATAAACGTATTCACATTCAAACTTAGTTAGTCTAACTGCGTTGCCATTTTTGATCCCAGTGCTAAGGATGGCTTGTTTACATTCAAATTTAATTACATTTTACCTTTCGTTTATTGTTTGTGGTGTCCATTTTGAAACTGATTATTGTAATACCTTGTTCTCTTTTCCTCTCAACGTTTTGGCAGTGTGGGGAGGCTTTGTCTACTGCCATTTCTGATATCCATATTTCACCTTTTTAGTAGTATATAGTCTAAAATTAAACAAAAAATTTTATTTATGCTTTGAGATAATGAAAAGAAATATTCGAATTGAACAAAATTTGCTAGTTGTTAAGATTTACTGATCCATCAATCTTGTAGTTGAAAGAACGGGTCTTTGAAAATCTAAGGTTTTTAATACATTGTATTTTATCCCAAAATGCGGAAATAATCCGCTCAAAGAAGTCAAGTTAGTTATTAAATTTTGACATAACAATGATTTGTTTAATTCCTTTTCAATCGGATGCTCTTTGTAGAACATTTATATTGGTAATATCTGTACGATTAGGCATGATTGTTTGTCAGTGCTAACCATCAGTATAATAAACATGAAAGCATACTTTAATGTCTAGAAGCATATAAAATCATATTTAGATTCCATTAAAGGTACGCATATGGAGACAATTATGTATTATAGTCAGCTTTGCAAATTGTAAAAGTATTGACAACAAGTTATTTATGTTATAAATACTCCCTCGGCGATATAATATGAGAAAACAGTTTTAAAGATATCCATTAAAAGGTCATGATACAGTTGTGAATTATCTATCCCGCGCACAATAAATTCTGAAAAAAACAACAACAGCACAGTTAATGTACTTATTCGAACAAAGGAAATGGCGATTCACGCCTTTGATGGTACAGGTTATTCACCTTCAGAAATAATGCTATTCTGACGGACTTAGCGAGTCACTATTTGCTTACAATGGCTGAAGCTTATAATATAGAACTGCCTGCCATAAGATGTGATATATACAAATTCTATATCTCCTTAAAAGGAACTTTTTACATCGCGCTAACCTAACCGGAAACGTCCGCTAAAATCGCCCTCGCGGCAAGTACAAAATCCACGTCTCAAATTTAAATTGTAATGTTCCGTACGGGTTCCATTTATCCGCTTTCTTCAGTTCCTTCTACTGTTATTTTTCATACTATATTTACACCTTTATTTCCACTGCTTCAATATCCTTTACCGGAAGAGTGAAGGTCAATCTTCAATAACACCATTAGCCTTATCACCGCGCAATGGTAAGTCCGTTCCATTTTCTAGAATTATCATTGGTTGAAAAAATTTCACATTAGTACTTTCTAACATCCCGCCAAAATAATGCAACGTCAGCGACGTTACACATTAATGACGTCACTGACGTCATACATTTTGGCGTCAAAATTAAACACATGTAATAAAATCCAGAATTATCATTGGTTGAAAAAATTTCACATTAGTACTTTCTAACATCCCGCCAAAATAATGGTTTTTACTTAGACTATCATTTTCTCGCATAGAAAGTACTTGCTGTGATACAAATTTGATGTTTGTTGTGAAATATTAGGTTTTTCTGTATATAAATGTTTGAAAAAAACGGATGAATGTGTTCAATAAACATGGAACTATTTTTGGCCGTAGTATGATTTTTTTTATTTGAGTAAATAGGCGGACCAGTCCAAATGCCAAACCCGGGGTAAGAAATGTTTTAAACAACATTTCGAAATAAGTAAAAAGTATATATTTTATATTAAATTTAGAAACAAAATGATAAAATGAGGTGTAAATATAAGTAATAAATTTCGTGTTTGATAAGTTCACCGAGTCTTGAACGTCATTAGGGCTGGTTAAAGCACGCGTGGAGTCCTTCGGACTCCACACACTTTAACCAGCCCTAATGACGTTCAAGACTCGGTGAACTTATCAAACACGAAATTTATTCCTTAAATAATTACACATGATTCAAACAAGACAAACTTTCTGATCTGACAGTATTACATCCAGAATTTAAATTGTTGCAAGACCTTAATCTTACCGAGCCGTCATATTAGAAATTGAGCTACCGAGGCCGAATGATTTAAATTCCGCTTTTCAAGACATTTCAAATTTACTTGGCAATGTCCGCAACGAACTTTCCGTGCAACTAGCGCAGCGAATGCTTCGCCCAGGGAGCTCAAATGGCAAATCGTCCTGCCGACAACTGCCCGCGGCAGTTTTGAGGACGAGATGAGCAATCTCGACCAGAATTCGAACCTCGGACCTCCAGCTTACCATGCCTGCGCTATGATAATTGAGCGAACGAGGCCGCCTGCTTAAAATTATGCTACACATTGTTTGATAGCGACGTCTTTAAGGTAAGACCTGTGTAATGAATACCTTTATCCAGAAGAGTATCCAAGGGAGGTAACTATAGTAGTAAATTAGCCAAACTCCCCGCAGTGGTTACTTCCCCTTACAGTTGCAAGAGGACCAGGGTTCAAATCCTACTGGAAGCTATTTTTTTGTAAGCCTAGAGCTTAAATAATTGGCATATTTCTTTTTTTCCTGTGTAATTCTGTCATTGAATAAAAAATTCTCATAATTTAAACTAAAATAAGCAAAATAATCAAGATTAAAGGGGTTTTCGCTATCAGAATAGTGTTTATTCAAGTCATCAATTTGAAAATTTCTAAAACTGGACGGTAAACTTCTCTGAAATTTTGTTTAAATTTTGTTTAAGGTATATAGTTAAAAAATAGTAAAGTTTGGTATATTGCACCAATCAGGATTTTGCACAATTTTCATTAATTTAGTCTCGTGAAATATAAAAAAAATGCATTTTTTAAATTTATTTGGTCAAAAAATGTCATTTTAAGATATATTATGTATTTATATATTATATCTTAAATTGGTTTAGTAAAATATAACATATTTTTGATACACTGTAAAAAATTAAGGTTGAATTTATCAATAACAAAAAATGTTGTCACCGATTAAAGAATTTGGATACTTTCACGTTTTTTCTCACTTTTTTAAATAAAAAAAGCTAAAAATCTCAAAAACTACACGGTGAAAATCATTAAAATTTTGCATACAAGTCAGTGGTATGAAGCAGTTGATGAAAATATAATCAGATGTTGGATTCTTAATAGTGCCCATTACACAGGTCTTACCTTAAATGTCTCATTACATTACATATTAAAGATTACTATGGAAATACGTGTTTCTACGTGTGTTATCCTTAACTAGTAATGTTTACTGACATAACTTTTATCCATTTTGTGGTTTAAAAAGCTTAGTTGTGTTTTCTCCAGGTATAAATTGATTAACACAGTGACCTTTGAAACATATTTTATCACGACAGTTCCTAGGCGATATAATGTGAGAAAGTGTTCAAAAAGGAAACCTACTAACAAAACTACTTACGTAAATCCATTAAATGACCCTAATACATTTGTGAATTATCTATCCTACGCACATCAGGTTCTGATTGAAGTTAACAACATCAATTACATTCTGAAAATGACAGACAGCCTAAGGTACACATCAAACTAAAGAACAACATTCTTTTCGAAGAATGATTAGGACTACTATATATAAATGCTTAGTTAGCACATAGATGTTGAAACATTATTTGTTGATATATTTAGTCAAGCAATTCATCAGCGTGACCATAATGAGACAACAGACGTGCTTACTACTTTCAGTACAGTTTGCTCGATAGTGTATTGTTGTTGTTGTTGTTGTTGTTGTTGTTCGGGTTTGCACTTTTTCACGTGACTTTTCTCTTTTTCTACAAGGCAAGTTGGATTTCCTAAAGTATATGGTTGTTTTCAGTATCCAAAAATCATATTTTTTGAATATTGTTTTATAAACTCTATGTTTAACTAAACAATGTAAAAAAAAAACGTTGGTTTTGAGTAAATTTGCTAAAGTAAGTTAGTATTCATACTTAATGCTTTCTTTAGATTTCTCGTGACGAAAGTACAAAGTTGCAGCACACTAGTACCGTATTTACATCCCCTTACCACAAAGGCACAATGAGCATGCTACTGACAAACATGGCGGTAGCCCAAGACATCGTTTATATGTTCATAAGCAGTGATGGACATGCGTATTACTGCCCACGCCGAATAGCCCCGTGTTGAGAGCAACACAATAATTACTCCAGAAAACAGTACTATTGTGATCTATCTCTAACAATGGTTTGCATATTGCGTTGAACACGAAACCAAAACCTTCAATTCAGTATTTTCATATTAACACCATTCCATGATCAGCGGCTTATGGCCCCCAGATAAAAGAATGGGTTTTAAAGAATGCAAAGCACCGACAGATACCATCCTGCATGTGACCACCATACCTGTGTGGAGGAAAGCACTAGTAATCGTCGCAGATATTCCTGATCTAACATGGGCTTTGAACTCATACAGTGTCTTATACGAATACATATGGCAAAATCTTTTTATAAATTATGCTGGATCGGATGTGAAATACACTTAACCAATATTCTAACTACCCAAATAATAAAATTTTTCTCCAAATGGACTTAAAAGTACATTTTTTCAAATATGAAACAAAATATGATGCATCATTTTTATTTCTCTGTATAGAATTGATATTAAATTTTTGCGTTCATTAACCAAGCACATTTAATCGAGGTGATGATAAAAAACAAAAGTCCCTAAATTTACCAAAGCTTTTGTTTGTAAAGAGGATATACTGGAACCGGCCTAAACTGCTAAACATATACTATGTAACAGCTAAACACTTATTGCAAAATTGCATATAATTGTTCAAAAATTACTTAAAAATCCTTATTTTATCGTCGCAAGTTTTGTCGTCGATACCCAGATCTAATTCATAAATACAGGTGCAGTTTAAGATCACTATTGCAACAAGGTATTTCACAGCCAGCTTTTATGGAGATTTAATTTACAAACTTAAGAAGATAAATGGCAATGTTAATTTCTCCCAGTTATTCGTAAAAACCATCTGTAAATTTAAAAAGAAAGGTTACCAACATGATATTTTACAGCGCTCTGAATAACTGGTGATTTTCCCTTCAACAGTTGATCATTATGCTAACCTCTTTGGTTGCACGGCGGTGGCAGGGGTTTAACAGTTTATGAAGGTTTGTGGGGAAATCTTTTATAAAAAAGAACCTAGAAGCTTGATTTGTTTCTTTTATCCCTGTTATCGTGTTCTTGCTGATAATACTCCAGGAGCTCAGTGCCCAAGGTTATAAAACTGAGCATGGAAACCAGTCTCAAATCTCAAGCATCTGATTGGCTGAAATGGCGACCAGTCGCCATTTCAGCCAATTCGATGCTTGAGATTTGAGACTGGTTTCCAATCTCAGCTTTATAACCTTGGGACCTGGTCTTGGTAAGATCATCGAGTACCAGCCCTTTGGCTTTGCAATTTGTTTAGTAATGTTTAGAATAAACACCAGATTTCCATATTTTGTCGAGCCTGCTTTCAGTGAGCTTGACTTGGTTCACTTAAGTGCATGCGTGTGCATCAGATTTGTCCATCAGTTAGAATTCGTCCGTCTTGTAATTTTAACTTCCACTGCGCAATCTTGTTTATATATGTCATGAATGTGAATCTGAAAGAGACGGAAAGTCGCGTGCAAAGCCAGGTTTCCATCTCAAAGTCAAGATCACAGTGGAAGTCAAAGGTTATTGAAAGCTTGTCCGGCCATAAATATACCCCCGCTTCGAAGAAGTCCCATATTGTGTTAAGCGATTTTATGCACCTTGCTCATTTTAACATAGTTGACATACATGCACAATTTGTGTCGCAGTTTTCTAAGCAACTATAACATCTGAGCCTGATATTTTATATATTTATATTACATATATATGTAAATACTCGGAAAATTGTTTACACCCTTTATAAAAATAAAAATGCAAATTACATTTTGAAAAAAAAATGAAATATGCATATCAGGAATGGCCACATCCAGCATACACAGCCTCCCAACACAGCCAAAAAGTAGAGAGGAAAAGAGAGCATGGTATTACAATAATCAGTTTCAAAATCGACGCCACAAACAAATAACGAAAGTGAGAACCAGAGGGGTTACCGCCCTGGAACGGTCAGTGGCAAAACAAATTGCCACTGGGTGTAACCAGGTTCTAGGGTGCACCGTATCACAAAACAAGTACAAATTGTCTTGGTGAAATAACTCCAACCCACCCATCAGCCAACAATGTTGCATGCAAAAGCATACAAACATATAAACATAAGAATTTAAAAGCATTGCAAAGCCAAAGGGCGGGTACTCAATGATCTTACCGAGACCAGAGCACCTGGAGTAAAATCAGCAAGAACACGATGACAGGGATAAAAGAAAGAAATCGAGCTTCTAGGTTCTTTTAAGAAAAGATTTCCCCACAAACATTCATAAACTCTTAAACCCCTGTCACCGTCGTGCAACCAAAGTCATTTCTCAAAGCGGAGGTATCACTAGAGAGCATTAACTCACATATTTATCTATTTTGACATGTAATGAACAATCGTGTTTATATTTGGTATCAAGCTTAACCTTATTGAGATAGAGGTTTGCGCGCTAACCCCAATAACTCACTACTCATGTGTTAACTTTATAAGGTGAAATGGTGCATTGTCAATCATAATTATTATTATATACCCATGAATGCTTTTAGCATAGTGCAGCGTTAATACGCAAAATTGATACAACTCGTCAGATTAAAAATTCAGTATCGAACATTGTCAAATAATCTGAATCTGTATTTTTGCAGCTTCCGGTAGTTTCTACGTTTCAAAATAGATAATTTCAAACCGCGATATTTTCACAAATTTTGATTTGTTGACTCCAATGACACTCTTTCTTTAAAAATAATCATTGATTTTACGGAATTTAAAAATAAAAATAATATAGAATCGTCAAGAAATGTGAAAGAAAGTTAAATTACCGGTAATAGATAGTCATTGCGGTAAATATCGATAGAACAAGCAAACGACTACTTTTTAGGAGCGAAAAGGTGTACATACCGTTTAACTATCCCAAATAAAATATCCATTTGCAACACTCCTTCCTATTTTCTGTTTAAAACCTGACCCTATGATTTTATGTAAAAAAAGCTCGTTGCTGTGGTATAAGAATGAAACACTTTCAAATCTTAGTCGTTACATATCGAATACCACGGTAAACACTTCCAGCATCTTTGGGTCTTGTCCAAATTTTACTATTATTGTTTTTAGTCCTTCAAAGATTTGAAAGTTAAAGAATTCTTCATCTTAAAGAATCGATCATGGCGCTTTAAAATATAAACATTTGTTCGATGACGTAGAGATTTATGGTTTATTGTGACGTAATTGCTTACATCACATTTCACTACCCATTATTGATTTAGTGCTCATTTAAGCCCCGGTCACAACCCGCCGTACGTGCAAGTGCGTGCTGTCTACGTGCAAAAACGTAGGCCAAATTCAGGGAAAAGCCCCGGTCACAACCCGCCGTGCGTCTTTTTTGACCGTACGTGTTCTGCGGAGACTACGTTCGCTGCGTGTTTTGGTCAGTCGTGGCAAGAGCAGAGAGGGCGCACGTTACACGCAGGGTGTGAGTACGTGGCCCGCTCGCCACGTCTAGGGGTAAAAGGTTGCGTGCATCGTACGTTCCGTAGGTGGTAAGTGAGTTGTGCGTGCTTACAAAGCAAGATCTCCGTGCGATTTCCATGCCAACGTACGGCGGTCGTACTGCTCACGTACGGTGTTCTTACTCGCTCGCCCGTTGTAAGTGCGTGCAAGTGCGGCGAACGTACGTTTATTTCGGTCGCGGTTGGGTGATATATACATGTATAAGGACGACCTATCGATACTCGAAATATTTTACATACCGCAGATTACCGTGAGCACACATTGCGTTGTAAGTGCGGAGCACGTACTTGCTCTGTACGGTCCGCCTGAGTTCTGTGCGCGTTTTGGACGGTTGAACTGAGGAAGCACGGAACACGCACGGACCACGCAATGACTCGCAGAGGCAGTGCGTTATGCGCTCGTGGACGTACAGGGCACGCACGTCACCCGTATGGGAAGTGAATCCGTAGCCCGCACGCAGCTCGAACGCAGAGAAAGTTTTGCATGTACTAAAAATGCTACGGCGTCTCTGCGTGCTCCCAAATCCGTACGGAGGAGGTACTCACCACGTACGTATCCCTGAATTTGGTACTCGTTTTTGCACGTAGACAGCACGCACTTGCACGTACGGCGGGTTGTGACTGGGGCTAAACGTACGTGGTGAGTACCGCTTCCGTACGGATATGGGAGCACGAAGACACGCCGTAGCATTTTTAGTGCATGCAAAACTTTCTCTGCGTTCGATCTGCGTGCGGGCTACGGATTCCCCCCCCCCGTACGGATGACGTGCGTGCCCTGTACGTCAACGAGCGCATAACACACTGCCTTCGTGAGTCTTTTCAAAAAATCCTATTGTCCGTGACGCGCACGTACTAAGTGCGTGGTCCGTGCGTTTTCCTTGCGTGGTCCGTGCTTGGTCCGTGCGTGGTCCGTCCTTCCTCAGTTCAACTGTCCAAAACGCACAGACCTAACCTAGCAAGTACGTACTCCGCATTTACAACGCACGGTATGCGCACGACCTCTGCGGTATATAAATGTCGAGCCGATAGATGAGTGCCATCTTTTGTCTTCAAGATGTCACCGAGGAAGGCAGCAAGAAAAGAGGCACCAAAAAAGCGAGCGAGGAAGATGAGAGGAGGCTAGACGAGTCAGATGGTGATGCCGGCGAGTCAGGTCGGGGGGATATTGGGTCTGAGAGGGATGCCCAAGAAGAGTTAAAGCACCCTTGTGTTCCTGCCGTCCCACGGCAAGCTTTTTTTGCAGCAGCAGAATTTGCACTATCTCATGTTGTAGGGGCGGCTTTTCAAGGCAGCGGCAGCTTTGGTTTCTGGGGAGCATCAATAGGTCGTCCATATATATATCAACCAACAGCCACCGAAATAAACTCACGTTCACTGCACTTGCAACGTGCGAGCGAGTACGAACACCGTACGTGAGCAGTACTGCCTTCGTATGTAGACATGGAAATCGCACGGAGATCGCACGTACAACTCACCACCTACGGGACGTACGATGCACGCCTACTTTTACCACTAGACGTGGCGTGCGGACCACGTACTCACACTTTGCGCAACCCGTGAGTGTGACGTGCGTCCTCACTGCGCTTTCCACGTCGAACGTAACCTCCGCAGAACACGTACGGACAAAAAAGACGCACGGCGGGTTGTGACCAGGGCTTTAATTGGAAGTACGATAAGGGTATATAATAAAAGAAACATTATACCAATATGCAATCTGTAGGTTTGTATTATTTCTCATTGCGTATGTAAACCACATTATGCTCGACCTTCGGTCTCGCGTGATATTGTTTGCACACCCAACTCGACAAATAACAAACTTTGCAAAGATTGCATACTGGTATAATATTTCATATTTATTTACTTGATACTATGGATAATATTAAACACTCATAAGATTATAAAGGTTTAAAATTAGTACCAGTCTAAGATCTTAGCAATCTGATTCAAGTTAAGCACAGTCTTGGAATCGACAAACGGAAAGTTTGTGATTGGAGACTGGTTTCGGTGTTGTTTTTAAATTATGGGGAGTGCTTGACTACCACTACTCCGAGAGATCGTAATACCCACTCCACCAATAACAGCAAATACTTTGTGAAATAGCAACACTGGGTTTCCATTCTAAGTTTTAAAACCTTAAGGCTTCATTTTTGTTTTCAGGGTACCACAAAGGCTCGTGCCTTTGGTGAGATGAAGTTCAACGTGTGTCCTATAGAGGCCTTTGCCCGTGAACAATTTTTGAAACATAATGTGGAAACCTACTGGGACCTGCCTTTTAGTGGTGCAGTGCTGGAAACCACAGGGAAAGATGTGTTGTAGGAGCTGAGGGCGGAAACCAGTCTCCAGTCCAAAGATGCTGATTGGTTGAAAATTCCTGTTTTCAAATTGACCAATCAGAGGCTAGATGGTTTCAGACAGATTTTCAGTCCTAAGGAGCTGATTGGCTGTAATTAAGAAAAATGCTGTATACACTTTTACTTGAAATATACTGACTCATAAGTTGAATGTGTAACAATATTACATCACATTTTCTTTGTTTACAGGTAAAGAAATAAAAACTTCCAAATGGGGAGTCAGTTAGAACTCTTTAAATTTTCTCTCGTTAATTTTGAATTTTCAGACGCTTGTTCTTTTAAAAAAAAACAGGACAAAATTTCTGTATTTTTCTTGAAAAGGAACAAGCGTTCGAAAATTCGAGATTAAATCGTGAAAATTTTAAATAGAGCATAAATATAGTTTGTGTTTAAAGAAGTTGCATTTTTAATTTCTTTAGTGTATAGTATGTTTGTTTTACAGATCCCTGTCTGGATCCTCAGTATCACCTCACCTTAAGTTCTTTGTTTACAGGTCTTCTGCATGATAAATATTGATATTTTAAGAAAATATTTTCGTCCTGATACGTGACCAGGCGCCTTTAAATGGGGCGCCTCACGGTAAAAGGAACCTTCAGACAGTTGACATCAATTTAAGAACGTCACAAATTTGAGAAGACGGCATTGCTGATAATGCATTTCGAGTTAAAACTAACATTATAATGTCAAAATGTGAAATAAGTAAATACCGTATAATGGGTTTTTTCGCGAGCATAATATTTTCGCTATTTTCGCGACCGACGTGAATTCGCTAAAATCAAAAACGCCAAAAATTCCCAACAACATTCGCGTTAATTTCTGTTGGCGCACTTTTCGCTAAAATTACAACCGCGAAAATTAAAATTACGATAAAATCGCGAAAATTTTCGATCGCGAAAATAACACATTATACGGTATTTATAAGAAATTAAATAGATATTAGAAAGTTCTTTAAAAATGTAGTAACAACTAAATGTCAAAAAATATCACCGAAGGCACCTTTTCCCGTGGCGTGCCCCAAATAGTAGGTTTTGGACAGAAACCTGTATTGATCCTTATTATCATTGATAATCAATGAACTCTGTTGTTATATTAAAGATAAATAAATCTTATGAACAGGACTTTTACCTGATCTTATGAACTGGAGTTTGTAACTGATTTGATAGTCCCTTCCAAAATAGATGTGCTCAGATTTTACATTGCTCGGCTATAGTAATTCCTTTTAAACTCCCCCGGAACATAACATTTTTTGAAGGAGGAAGCTTATGGAGTATAAATATAGATTTTTGTCCTTAAAAAAAAACACGGGGCGTTTATTAGGGGAGAGGCGTTCTTAAGAAATTTTACGGTACTTAAAGTTTGCTAAGTACCAAGTTAAACACACATCATTATGCAGTCCACATTATATGTAATTACAATGGAAGTCATTGTCCATGAATTTCGGAGTTCTCATGCAAACGGTTTGGTAAATTCGACAATGCACCAACCTCATACTTCACTGTCGTGTAACAGCTGCCCTGTACCAAATAGGTGGTACCCTGTGGCAGTCCGCAAGATGGCGACCAGTTAAGCAACGAAAAGGTAGTGCTATTTTGTTTCCAATTTGTATACATAGTGTAAGGTATAGACTTGTATACTTGAATCATATCATGAATAGGATTGTTGATTGATTGTCAAACAGACACTCCGGCAATAAAGCCGGCAATCATTTATTCAACCAGTTCAACTCTTTTCTGATCGTTCTTCTCTTTACTTGTAATTGTCTGCATGTATATGTGATGAAAATGCACTAAAATATTATTAAACTAACTAATTATAAATAAGACACCACAAACAATTAACGAAAAGGAGAATCCTAGATGATACCGCCTTGATATGGTCAGAGGCAAACTGAATGCTACTAGAGGGTTTTAGCTAGGTTCTATGCACCAACCAAACACAAGCGTTAACAGGTTCTAGAGAGAGAGAGGGTTCTAGAGAGAGAGAGAGAGAGAGAGAGAGAGAGAGAGAGAGAGAGAGATGGACCTCTTTATATGTTTGTAAGCTTTTGCATGCAACATTGTTGAGCTGATGGGTGGGTTGGAGTTATTTCACCAAGACAATTTGTACTTGTTTTGTGATACGAGAACCTGTTGGGGCAAGTGTGAGGTTGGTGCACCCTAGACCTGGTTTAAACCCCAGTGGCAATTTGTTTTGCCACTGAAAGTTCCAAGGCGGTAACCCTTCTGGTTCTCACTTTCGTTATTTGTTTGTGGCGTCCATTTTGAAACTGATTATTGTAATACCATGCTCTCTTTTCCTCTCTACTTTTTGGCTGTGTGGGGAGGCTGTGTATGCTGGATGTGGCCATTCCTGATATGCATATTTCATTTTTTTTCTAATATGAACTAACAAGTACAAGTTGTCTTGGTGAATTAGCTTTAACTTACCGTTCAACTCGACCATGTTTCATGCAAAATAACACAAACATTGGAAGCAAATAGCATTGTCAAGCAAAGAAGATAGGTACTACTAGACTTTTACCGGCGAAAACGAGCATATAAGCGGTCTATATGCCAATTCGCCGCATTGTTAACATTTCTCTGAGTCAGTGACAAGTGATAATACATTAAAGCGATGTCTGTTCTGTTTTCTTGCTCCATACACTGGCCCAGTAGATTCAGAGCTGTTTCCTTGTGGCCAAGATTTTGAGCTGTCTCTATCGTCCTGGCAAGATTGAGGAGAGCTCTGCGCTGATCTTCCGTTTTGTGAAGCTGGCTGTATACCTTATACTGTAGAAAGTATAGAAAAGGCTGAGAGTCCACTACTGCAAAGTACATCCAATATTCAAAAGACCTTATGTTTCGAAATTCATCTCTTGTTCTAGACCTGAACATTTCATATATCATTTCCCTAGGAACACAGTTTATTTCACAGGGCAAGAATGCAGTACAACACGCAGTTTTACGGTACATCCCACAAACATCACTTTCTGTACCGCATACTCTTCCAAATTCCTCACTAAAGTTTTTCGAAGTTTTACGCAAACTGTCACGGCAACACACAGCATGAAAACAGTTCCTATTAAACTCTCTCTCAATATAAGTCAAGACAACCTCGCATCTCTCCAGGTCCCCTGCACAATAAAGAGCAGATGCTAGTTTCAGCTTGCTGGATGCAAAATCCGAGTTGACGCCCAATAAAAACCACATTAGGCTTTCATGTGATAAATTTTGAGAGTATCCGATATCCTCAGAACCTCTCGTGCAGCCGATGCTGGTGCAAAGAAAAGGTATCATCGAATGTCTGATTGCAGACGTTATATGTCTACTTTCACCGTTATTATACGTATCTACGAATTTGTACAGATGTTGGACAAAAGCTTCATATAATGGAACAGATCTCACTACTGACACATAGATCTGGGCTAATCGCGAAGAAACCAAGCAACATCTCACTAAATGCTCATGTATATGAACTGATATTCTGTCTCGAGTCTCATTTCGTGACGTTACACAATTAAGAACAATTTGTTGCATACCGGATGACCTTACTTGCAGTCGACGCCCGAGATCGTCCAAGTTAATACGAAGCAACGACAGCTCTATGTCGTCGGTTATTGTACTCAGGACCTCTACGACTTCTTGTTTTACTACAGCAGACAATTTCCCAGCAAGCAGGTTATTGTTTGGAAAAATGAAATGTGGAATATTATCTGTTAAAACGAAATGCAGTAGCAATCCCAAACATCCTTTCAAACATGTAACTAAACTATATTCTTCCCATGTATAAGATGAATACGCTATACGGTGGAACAGAACCGTTTTGCACATGAAACTTGAAATAACATCGCCGCATTTTGGCTTAATAAATGTTTTAAGAATCATCTTCATAAGAATATAGCACCTTATCTGTGTTATATTCAGACTGAACACTAGGCTTCTTTCAGCATGAGAGGTAGATATTCTCCATTCTACATGAGGATATACACCTGTTTTACTGGCAACCGGGACAACGAAACATCCGTGTTCTACTGAATATAGTTTTAAATGATCTGTTGGCCATCTACTCATATTATCTTGCTGTAACCATCCGTTTGCTTCCATAGGCCATTTATGGGATGCTAAAGCCAATACAAGGTCATATTCATAGAATCCTTCTTCTGATCTACCAAGGGTTGCTGCAGGACCATGTTGTACAGGCCGATAGTCATATGGAATAAACCTTAAGCACAGAGAATGAGTAGCTAGCACTCTTCCTCTATTATCTGTCACAAAATGCTCATGCTGGAAATTGTCTGCAGGCAAAGGAACGTCATTTCTCACAAGTTGTAGGAGACAATACCCCGGGAAAGATGTTTCATCCTGTACTATCATCAGCTGTATATCGAACACCTCATGTCCTGTTTCCCAGTCGGACCAATCTTGTAACAATCTGATGCTATTGTTACAAAAAATGACGTCAATGTCTGAATCAATCGCTAATGTTGTTGTCCCTTCAACTTGGCTTCCAAATATATTCATGTGCCATGGTAGATGTTCTTGGTGAAAATACATATTCGGAATGGTTTCAAACAACATCCACGTTCTTCGTCTTTTCATGATGAGGTTTTCAGTAACACCTATATCAGCCAGAACATCTGACAGTCTAAGAGATTGATTATGTAGCGGATCTGTCGGGCGAGACATTCTGAAATAGACGAACAAGAAACTGTGAATGCCAAGGAACACGATAAATATACTAGTTACTGAATAGCAGGGTCGGTTTGACTGAGCCTGACCATAGCAATGGAAATGCATAGGCTTCCTAGCCTTGGATTGAGCGCAACTCAATATTTATGGTATTAAAATAGATGAAAAGAGAACTTTGAAAGCCTTCGAACACGACAAATATGAAAATAGTGCAGGCCTTGTTTGATTGAGCCTGTTCATGGCCAGTAATGGAAATGTATATTACTGGCGACGCCGTCTAGGCCCGGGTTGAGCAAAACTTAATATTTGCACAAATAAACAGTACTGTTTCGACCGAACGATGGCGTGTATATGGTGGTGAACACGGTAACTTCAATGTGTGATTTTCCAGATTAATACCATTTCATGTTCAGCGACGCATGGTCCCTAATCCCCATATGAAATGGGTTTGCCTTAAATACGAAAACAATGGGCGGAACTAAACAGAACAAATTTTGACAGGGTATCTGAGAATTTAAGTCCTGCATAGCACAGAGAACGCAAACTGGTGAAAACAGAAGGAAGTATGTCCTTATTGAATAATATTAAAATATATATTGGCTAGGATATTGAAACCACCCATCTAAAAAAAATGCCCGAAACAAACGTATTTTTAGAAGTACTATTAACACACATCGTGCTCACCAACATGCATGAAATATATAGCTATACAACAAGTTTACTTTTAAGCAAAACTTTCCTTTTCTCTTTCATGGACAATACTAATTATTGTCTTTTCTCCAACATTGCTGAAGGGAGTATTTTTTTACTCCAACTATTGTTGAAGGGAATTATGTCATTTATTTCTACCGATATAAGGACCAAATAGACAACATGGACGGAATCAAGTAATAACAAAAAACAATATTTTTCATCCTAATACAAATCTCTACACAGAACTATATGTATAGAAATCATATACTCGTAAATTACGTACATTTGTAATTTTATTTACTTTTACTTGATGACAAATTTCAACAAAATTTTGCATGTTTGACCATGGGTACCTATGACATAAGAAAGTATTAAACATTTGTTAGTTTTATTTAATGTGTGATTTTATATCTCAAGTAAATGCATCTAGGATCATTCAGTATTTTCCTGTGGTGGACTACGTACGTACGTGGTCGACAATTTTTAGAATGAAATTATACAAAAATACCAGTATAAAAAGTATTAAAATGTGTAAAAGTGAACTACACCATTTCCGGGTTTTCCACAAATTCGTTTTAAAAATAGACCTTTATTTATTAATAAAATAAGGCCATTTATCAGGTACCCATTATGAGCTGTTTCGGTGCAGGCGGTACTGTTTCATGAATGTATATTCTATCGTTTGGGCTGGATCAAAACTGTACTGTTTGTTGGTGTAAATACTGAGTTGCGTTCAACCCTGTGCTAGGCGGCGTGGGCAGTAATAAGCATTTCCATGACTGCCCATGAACAGGCTCAATCAATCCGAGTCTGCAATATTTTCATATTTGTCGTAGTTGAGGGTTTTCATAGTTCCCATTTCATCTATTTCAATATCACATGAGCGTTGTCTGTGTCGTGTGGCGGCTGTAAAAAGTCACCCTATACATTCAAACAGTGCTGTTATCAGTGACGTTCTTTGAAGGTCGTCGAGATATTTATGAAAGGTTAATAGTACTTCTAAATTTAATTTAGTTTTTTTATATTTCGGCCAGTTTTAAGATGGGAGGTTTCAATATCCCAGCCATTATAAATTTGTATATTGTTCAATCACCCCAAGGATATACTTCCTGCTTTTAAAATTTTGCCTTTGGCTTTGTCTGTGATATGCAGGATTTTTATTCTAAGATCTCCTTTCAAAATTCTATTCTGTTAAGTTCCGCCCAATCTTTTCTTTCGTTTAGAGCAAACCCATTCTTTTATCTGGGGAACCATACGCCGCTGAACATGAAATGTTATAAGTCTGAAAATACCGCTTTGAAGGTTCACCGCAATATGCATACCATCGTTTGGGATGGATCACAATTGTACTTATTGAGTGGCGCTCAACACGGGGCTATGCGCCATGGGCAGTAATAAGCATTTCCATTACTGGCCATGAACAGGCTCAATCAAACCGAGCCTGCAATACCTTCATATTTGTCGTGGTCGATGGTTTTCAAAGTTTCCTTTTTATCTATTACATTTTCAACTCAATCTGATAATTAATTTAATATAATTCATCTTTAAATAATATAACAATTTTAAATTCGTGTTAATATAACTATCACTTTGAAGTCTGCTGGTTACACTTCGATATTTGTTCAAACACTTTGATGTTTGTTAAATTTAACCCTTTGTTAACCTCAATATTGTCGCTTTCAGCGTACGACGTGGTTACCCCGAAGGATGTCATATTTACACTTAGTACAATAAAGAGTTCTCTGTCAACTAATTATATTTATACTTACATTACATTGTATCATGGCTGAAAACAAAATAATAACTTAACTTTCCCCTCTTAGACTAGCTTCTGCGTATTCTGTACAAATTCTGCATAATTAACTTAACATCTTTTAAATATCTGCAACCTTCAGTTCATTTGAGACCAATTAATTTATCTTCGACAACTTTTATTAATGTGACTAGTTTGCAGAGAGCTCAATACACAAACTTAGTCAAGACCAATTTAAAAAGGTGCAAGTGCTGTAGCTATTTGTAACGTAGTTCTAATATGATGTTAACTGTTAACAAGAGAACATTTTTCATTAATATTAATTCAGACATAGACTGGCTAACTGATAATGTTGTTGATGTTTTGACGTGGGATTTAATATGTTGGACAAACAAGGAGCCCTTTAAAACACGTTTTAAACACGTCAGCACTGTTCTAAAATTAGAAACAATATTAAGTTAAATACATTTTATATAAACATTTCAAACAATTAGGTCACACTTTAAAAGAAGAAACGATTCAACCCTTAGAAAAATTACATTCGATAACAGTGCTTCAAGACCATTTAAAATAAGAGCTCGGCTTATTTCGGAATACTTTTAAAACAAGGTTATCGGTATCACAAATTAAGAAACCAATTTGCAAGTTTTAATTCAAAAATACAGATGCAGTTTAAAATCACTGTTGCAACAAGGTATTTCACAGCTAGTCATTTTTATGGAGTTTTGATTTATTAAGAATAAAAAATAGAAGATAAAAGGCGATGCAAATTTCTTCTGGTTATTCGTAAAACCCATCTGATCTGCAAATTTAAAAAGAACGGTTACCAACATGATATTCTACAGCGCTCTGCAGGCCTGGTTATTAACCCATCTACAGTTGAGCATTATGCTTACCTCTTTGTTTGCACGACGGTGGAAGGGGTTTAAGAGTTTATGAAGGCTTATGAAAGCTTGTATAAAAACCTCTCTTTTATCCCTGTCATCGTGTTCTTGCTGATTTGACTTCAAGAGCTCTGGTCTCGGTAATATCAATGAGTACCCTCCGCTTTGGCTTTGCAATGCTTTTAACTTCTTATGTTTTGTGTGTTTGTGTGCTTTTGCATGCAACATTGTTGAGCTGATGGGTGATTGAAAGTTATTTCACAAAGACAACGTTTACTTGTGTCGATTTGAGAACCTTTTAGGGCAAGTGTGAGGTTGGATCACCTTAAAACCTGGGTTAAATCCCCAACGGCAAATTGTTTTGCTTCTAACTATTACAAAGCGGTACCCCAACGGTTTTGTTTTTCGATAATTGTTTGTGTGGTATTGCATTTTGTATTTGAATTGACCAACTTACAAACAATTCTCTTTTCCTGTCTTCTTTTTCGCTGCGTTGGAGGCTGTGCTTTTTAACCAGCCAAGCTGGTTTTACTAATCACAATTCTGAAATCGGTATCAAACCAAAACGAGGCACTGGCAACCGGCGATTTACGCATTTCAGAGTAATCAGAGTAAGTAAAGTAGTCCCCAACTTTCCAGTTACGTGTTAAAGTTGGCTCTTGCCACGTTAGTATCGCTAAAAGAATACTTGACTGCTTCACTGCGCTGTCCCTAATTCAGAACACAATCGACAACAGTAAACCAATTTTATCTGGGTATTCTTTAGCGAGCCACAGATATGTTACCTTTAGGTAGAGATATAAACAATTTTCCCGATGTTAGGATATTACAATATCCAAATATTAAATCTGAAATATTTAATATATCTTTTCTGCTAATTCGAAGTTTAAAATAACACTAAAAACATTTTCTTTATTTTGTCATTTAAAGTCATTTCAATATCGGACGTTTGTTCCGCGGCTAAACTGTTTGTTTCACGAAATATTTCATTTTCTTTATTTTTATCATTAACAATAACGATAATGATAAATTTCCATCTTAGCATATTTTTCTTCAATTGTCCACTTTATGAAATCAATGCGCAAATACTTTCACTTGAAATTTTAAAGACATATTGCCAACTCTCCCGAATTTTGCGGGATTCTCCCTAATTTAAGTTAGATTTCCGAACTCCCGGAATAACTATACAATCTCCCGAAATCTGATTTTCCCCATGCAAGTTTAGGTTAAGGCGAAATTTCCATTTATATTCTTTGTTGTCGTTGTATATTCAGTCAAGATTCTCTCCCCAGCGGGAGCGCTACGCTTTGATCTCAAAACTATACATCCGCTACATACCCATTATGTCATACTGTTTATTGCAAAACGAAGTAAACACGTGTCTCCTCTCAAAATTAGCCTCTGGCTACTTCCCCCATAAAGAAATTGTCACTGAATTGCTGTTGTTAACACAAATCATTGTTTTATCAACACAAAAAAGAGTGGGTGGGAGGAGTTAAAGATCGATTTTTGGCGCCTGAAAATTTTACCGTATTTTGCAGATAATTCTGGTTTTGAATGAGAAATCACACTAATCTAATAAACAATCTGGGCTAAAAATAATTAAATAGTGAAAGTTTTGTTTTTTCTGCTCGATTTTATATTTCTTTTGTTGACAGATTGTTGTTGTTGTTGCCGTTGTCGAGATCGTGATTAACTTTTGATAATAACATTTCTGAATTTAAACATGGTTTCAAGAGTATAACACAGTTAAATATTTCAAGATTTGTTGATCTGTCTATTTTAACTTTAATTAAAAGTTGTTATTGTATTTTCAGTTTAGAATGAAACACTAGTTGGAAGATAAATAAAAAAAAGTCATTAGTTTTCGCGACCATGCATTACAAGTTACAGATGACTTTCTTTATCTAGGATATAATTAGTTTTGAAACACATTTCTCCTGTCCAAATCACCAGCCACAGTTTGTGGGATATATTTATTTCACTAAATATTTAGTTCAAGTCTCCAAACTAATGATACTGTAACAGCATAATCAGGATCCCCAGTCCCCTTGCATTACAAAAACATTTTATAACTTCTACATCAAAAAATAGAAACAGATATATCTAAAAAAACTAAATGAATATATAAAAGATGCACATTTATCTTTATCTAAATTATATTCTGTTTAGTTCCGCCCATTGTTTTCTCGTTTAGGGCAAACCCATTCTTTTATCTGGGGACCATACGCCGCTGAACATGGAGTGGTATTAATCTGAAAATACCTCATTGAAGGTTCCATGTTCACCGCCATATGCATACCATCGTTTGGGATGGATCAAAATTGTACTGTTTATTTGTGTAAATATTGAGTTGCGCTCAACCTGGGGCTAGGCGGCGTGGGCAGTAATATGCAATCCCATTACTGCCCATGAACAGGCTCAATCAAACCGAGCCTGCAGTATTTTCATATTTGTCGTGTTCGGTGGTTTTCAAAGTTCCCTTTTCATCTATTTTAATACAAATAAATATCAGTTGTTTTTATTGCATATGTATATGAACATTAATTTCTCATTCTAAATAGTTCCAAAACTACACAAATAAACTTCATACAATAGTTGCAATAACTGGTTTGTTTTATGTCGCTAAACGCAAGTCGCGAAAAAATCTCCCTCAATGGGATTTGATAAAGTTGGCAGGTCTGTATAATAATAATTGCGAACATTTGTTTATTTTTTGATGGTAGGCGTTCATGAGCGTTGTATATCACTGAACATGAAGCAATCATCATTGCTGAATATGTTTTTATATTGGATTTCCACATATAAGCTTAATCAGTAAACAGTAAACTATTGAGATGTGTAAAATTTTACATATTAAAACTAGTATTCCGGATATCACTCGTACAGAAATAAGGGCATGTAAGATTTACAGATCTATGTATTCAAAACATGCTACGAGCAAGCGTGGTACGTGTCCGGCTATCACGTATGTGGCAGGAGACACGTCGACAATAAGGCCATCAGTGGTCCCAGGAACGAACTATGATTTGTTTCAGGAATAATGCATAATTTATATTTTTCCAAAGGTTAAGATGTTTACTCGGTTTACTTTTTCGATTGAGCAAGAAACGACTACTATTTTTGCTCGGAGTACATGAAATCATAGGCGCAGTGACACATTGAATATGCAAATGTCAGTGACGTCACAATTTCCCGCGTTTTGAAGAAAGCCAAATAACAGTAAAAGTACGTGTGATTATAGAGGACAAACCATGATGAAGCCTAAAATTAAAAACGACACATCTTGTCTGCTAAAAATGATGTTATATGAATGGATTGTAAGCTAATGGACATTTATCCCAGCTCCTTAACAGCCAAAACTCAATGATATGTTTACCAATGTCTGGCACCTTTTTCTAATAATATGCTACATGAAAAAAAAACAACATCGAGTCCATTATTATATACAACTTAATACGGTGGAAATTTTTGGTATAAGCTATAGTAATTCATTTTCCTCCGAAATTATCTTCAAGTTTACATGTGTGTTATCTAGCATTAAATTCCAATGCTTTCGGCAATGTTATAACTCTCGGTTGTTTTATCTTAATTTGTAGGACTCTCAATTCTATCAGGAATCTTTATCAAAGGGATTGGAAACTATAGTGATAAGCATTAAAATACTGAAATATGATGTCGTGCTATCGATTTTCTCACGACGGCCTACCTGTACAAACGCGCTGTTTAAGTTAACCGAGCGCATAGCGGAGATAGTCAGAATTCGAAGTACCCCAGTCATACAATTTAATTGATAGCGTCAACAATAATTTCTCGATTTTCTTCAAATTTTCATGAAATCATCAAGAACTCTTTCTTCTTTCTAGTGATGTAAAAATTTATTTGGAAAACCGACTTTAAATACGAAAGGTTTCCAGTTAAACAAGGACATTCTAATTTTTTTCGGCTTTAAATTGTGGCAGCGGATATTTGTTCACCAACACCACGATGCCTTATTTCATTTCAAAACCCTCTCCATAAATGATGATTAACACACTTGAAAATAATATCTACCTCTTCGGGGAAAATCACTTTATTCAATTCGACTATTGTCAATGCAAATGCAACCTTAGGTGTAGTGCAATTTCCGAACAAACGACGACAATTTTTTTCTACACCTGACGCCATTTGCAAATAATATAAAATATAGACGAATTTCAGAACTTCAATTTACTGTCTAGCATTCGAAAATGAATGCACTATTATGATAAACCTCATCAACAGACTGTATTTAACAAGACTGTTTGTAAATTGATCGCTTTCATCTTAATTAGTTGTTAAAAATCCAACATTAAAAGGCATCACTCGGCTCGTTGACGAACAAAAGAATCAAAAAGGTGTAACAAATAAATATTAAAATAACCGCTAAATATGCATTATTGCGGACAAATAAAGTAAAAATATGATAAAATGACACTTACCTTATAACTAAATCAACATGTTAACGCATAATTATCATGAAAAACAAAGATGCAGACAGATTTTCCAACAACCGATTTTTCCATTGGCTTCCATGCAAAACTAGATGGCGGACGGAAGGGGGTGTTCATATTCGATAAATTCCGGGCGTCCAATCCCTTTGATAAAGATTCCTGATTCTATGATTTCCTTTACATGTTATTCACACTGAAGGAAACAATTATATATTTCTTATTTCAAATAACTGCATTATCTTTCCCATCGATGGGGTCTCACTTTTTATATCATTTTTCGTGTTCATTCTGTCTTTGGGATGTCAGTACACAGATTTCACTATTATAACTTCTTGCTTTAAACCCTTTACTCTATATATACGCATTTCATCACATAGGTGACCAGTTCAGGTCCCGATCAGCTGGCAAAATAGTGCCATCTGATCTGGATCTAAAATTTGTGATTACTGGTCAGAAAAAAAAAGATTCTAAAAGCGAACAGTTTAAATCCTAATCAGATCGCACAGGTGTGCCAGCTGATACGGATCTAAACTGTTCGCCCCAGCTATGAAGGTATATCTATGGCGTAAAGGGTTAACAGAAGCCTTCATCCAGATAATACATGGAACTCCTTATTTCCACTATCATTTAGACAAGATGAAGGTATTTGCGAGTGAACCAAGTTCTTTTGCTTTTTCGTAAATAGATACATGTATGAGAATCATGGCACTGGTTATTCTCAATAAGCAAAATCGCTTCGCTGGTTTTCTGTACTTTCGGTACTTTGATAATATTGTGGCGATTGCTGATAAGCATATTTCCATTTTTTACTGAAATGAAGTATTGTTTCGGATTCAGTCTTTAAGGTAAACATTTCTACCGACAGTGATAATGGATTAAGGATCAATTTCAAAAAAAAGCTTTTTATCAGGTGGCCGAATGTTACGTACTGGCCAACATTTTCTTTTCGTCGCGTAATTTATCGAGAAATGCCTCAGGACTGTCAACATGTGTCACAGGGCAAGTAGTATTTCTCGATTTAAAATAGGGTCTTTACATTTTAATCCCTGTTATAATTGTATAAACTGAATTCGTGAAATTTTAACAGTCATTAATGTTTGCGAAAATTATTGCACATTTATTATTTGTAAATGGTTATGAAATAAAATCGCTATGTACATTTTAACGTTTTTCATAGATCTACAAAATAAAAAAAAAAGTCAATTTATGTCAAGAACATCTCTCGGAACAGACCACTTACAAGTAGTAATTTCCAAACAATAAAAACTCAACCCGTGTAATATGATATTGCCCATTATGGTAAGCAAATCGGTACGGCGAAAGCGCTTAGCCATGCAAAGAAAAGCTCTGAAGTACAAAATTCATACTACAACATAGTTGAAACTACAACCGCACATTTTTCACGCTTCAAACAACGTTTAGCCATAAAATCGTGGAGTTTTCGCATAAAATCGTTGACCAGGGCAATGTCATGCCTTTTAAAGGCGTATGATCATTACCAACTAACACTAAGGGTTTAAACAGAGTATAGTTATGTCACAATTACGTTTAACGTGGCTAGATACAATTGACGAAAAACAAATCTAATTTCCCGATTAGTTTAGAATTTAGCATAAACAAGCAATTTAACGTCCGGTATAAATATAGGTGATCTAATAGAAGCCCAAGGCCCACATCATATAAATGCAGCGTTAATCCGCAAATTGTTACAACTCGTCAGATTAGTAATTGGACATTTTCCGTTTTCCAATTCTTTATTTTGCAGCTTTCCGTGTTATATGTGACGTCATATAATACGTCACACTGTGTTGTCGTAATTTTCCGGCACATAACGAACTCCAAATAAGGAAATTTCCGTCCAAGTTTTACAACCATTACAATACTTTTACGCCATTTTCTACGTCATTCATAAAATAACTATCGCGTTCTTATTTTTATTTCTGCTATTATGTAAACCACGTTGTTGACTAAAATTTTTTGTTTAGTTTATTTAAATTTGTTTTTAGTGAGAAAGGTATATTATAAAAGGAACATTATGACAGTATCATTCTGTAGGTTCGTATTATTTCTTTCTAGTTGCGCATGTAAACCACATAACGCTCGACCTTCGGTCTCGCGTGATATTGTTTACATACCCAACTCTAAAAAAACTAACCTACAGAATGTATACTGTTATAATATTCCATATATATCTATATCTTGATCTTGAAGGTAAGATGAACTTTTTTATAGAGATCAAGGTATTTTGAAATATCGATCTAAACGGTAAGATGAATTGTTATACATTGGTATTTAAGGTTACCAAGATGAATTTATATTTTATGTTTTGATCTTGAAAGTTAGATAAATTGTTTTATATTGATAAATGTATTTTAAACATTGTTCTTGAAGGCTAGATGAATTGTTATTAATTGATCTTGAAAGTAAGGTAAGGTGAATTGTTATATATTGATCTTGAAGGTAAGGTGACTTGTTATACATTGATTTTGAAGGTAAGGTGCATTGTTATATATTGATCTTGAAGGTAAGGTGAATTGATATACATTGATCTTGAAGGTAAGGTGCATTGTTATATATTGATCTTGAAGGTTAGGTGAATTGTTATATATTGATCTTGAAGGTAAGGTTCATCATTATACATTGATCTTGAAGGTAAGGTGCATTGTTATACATTGATCTTGAAGGTAAGGTTCATTCTTATATATTGATCTAAAGGTAAGGTACATTATTACACAACGATCTTGAAGGTAAGGTGAATTGTTATACATTAATCTTGAAGGTAAGTTGCATTGTTATATATTGATCTTGAAGGTAAGGTGAATTTTTATACATTGATCTGGAAGGAAGGTAAATTTTTATATATTGATCTTGAAGGTAAGGTGAATTGTTATACATTGATCTTGAAGGAAGGTGAATGTGATAAAGGTTTTTTTGTAAATTGTTCTTAAAGGCTAGATGAATTGTTATACATTTATCTTGAAGGTAAGTTGAATTGTTATATACCCAACAAAAAAGTTCTGCACACAAATGTTCATTTGCGTAAATTTTATAATGTAGCAAACAACTAGTAAAAATACTTACATTCATATCAATATTAATTGTTTGCATTGTTAAAGATGAAAACGGAATAGAAATCGTTTGGTTAATAAACGAGAAATATCAGTTTGAGTGTGATAGGGGTCACCAGTCAAAAGTCACCAATCAAAAATTGCAAAATTGGCTGTATGTAGGTAGAGGTGTAAAATCTATGCAGCCAAAGTTGTATGTTGTATACATGTAGCAATTATACGAATGCACTGTGATGATGGCAACAGGAACTAATCAATAGTTGATACCAAGATATTTCTAGCATTTACACTCAAACGTTAGTGTTCATTAATTAAATAATCAAATTGTCTACCTTATTAACCAACTGGTATGTGATAACAGTTTAATGATGATTCGAATAGTTTCAATTCTGTTTTTATGAATCTAAGCATCCTTTTTTATTAATTGTGTAAAAACAACAGTTATGCAATCCATATCTAATTCATTTTAGCAAAACACAACTGGATTGTTTGTAATTCAGATTAATTTATTTCCTACGTTCACCAAGGAAAGTCTTCCTAGAAGCTCGATTTGTTTCTTTTATCCCTGTCATCGTGTTCTTGCTGATTTTACTCCAGGTGCTCTGGTCTCTGTAAGATCATTGAGTACCCGCCCTTTGGCTTTGCAATGCTATTAAATTCTTATGTTTATATGTTTGTATGCTTTTGCATGCAACATTGTTGAGCTGATGGTTGGGTTGGAGTTATTTCACCAAGACAATTTGTACTTGTTTTGTGATACGAGAACCTGTTGGGGCAAGTGTGAGGTTGGTGCACCCTAGAACCTGGTTTAAACCCCCAGTTGCAATTTGTTTTGCCACTGACCGTTCCAAGGCGGTAACCCCTCCGGTTCTCACTTCCGTTATTTGTTTGTGGCGTCCATTTTGAAACTGATTTTTGTAATACCATGCTCTCTTTTCCTCTCTACTTTTTGGCTGTGTGGGGAGGCTGTGTATGCTGGATGTGGCCATTCCTGATATGCATATTTCATTTTTTTTCATTGCTAATTTGACCGTAATATCTAACGTCGGACTACACCGGCCACCTAGACGTCTTTCTCAACAAGACAGAGCACGTGCAGTTGGTCGGATATTTTTTATCTAGAAACTGGTATTCTTGTTCAGGAATAAGATACCAAAAAGTGAAAATTCGTCGGCCGGTACATTCCATGAGACGACACTTTGAAGAATGCCAGATGTATCGTAGTGGATTTACTCACTATCAGTTTAGTGATTTTTGCAACTTTTGTGTAGTAACCCCCGATGACTTTAAGAATGAATTGCTTATAATGTACTGATCGGATTTTATTTCTGACTTTTTTACATTGTTAACTTTGAATGCTTGTTTTATTTGGTACAGGGTGATCCATAATATCTGATACCCTTTTGAAATTAAATAGCAATAATATCATTAAACATAGGCATACAATTTTTACATAGTAATAGTCTAGAGGCTTCAAAGTTTTGTTTGATGTACATCACACTATACTTGAATTAGAAATGCTCTCGGTATATCCAAAATAATATTTTTAACAAATGTTCAATGTTCGTCCATTTTTGTGATTATGACGTCAAGTCTTTTCTTGAAATTTTATATGGCTGATTCGACTTTTTCTTTTGGGACATTTAAAAATTAAGGTTTACACACCTCAATAAACCTCAGTGCATGAGCTTAAATCATCAGTTTAACAAGAAATAAGAAATATAAATTCACAGATGTGCACATCGGCAAAATAAGACCATTCCAAGAAAAGACTTGACGTAATAGTCACCGAAAATTGACGTCAAATTGAACATTTGTTATAATATTATTTTGGATAACAGACTGCATTTCCCTATATAAGTATGCTATGCTATATATACTCAACAAAAATAAAAAGTATCCACTTTCCAATCTTAAATTTTGTAAAACTTGAAAACGAAAACTTAGAATTCTGTACGTGGACAACTTTGCATTTCTGTTATCATTGCAAAGAGAAAAAGTGTTCTTAAAATTTGCAGCCACAACTTAGTTATCTTTTCCTTTGTTGTAATGAGGGTTCCAGGAAATAGTCAGTGATTCTTTGAAGTATTCACATTGATTTGAATTAAATCAATCTTTCCACCTCTTATGATAAATAAAACCGAAAAACATTCATCAATAAAACAAGTAGTCGTCGATAAACTACGCTAGAAAGTCCAAAAATTTCCAATTACCTCCCTTTAAATTGAATATGTAGTGTTTTGTAATCCATTATTAATTGTTATTCGACTGGCCGTTGATTAGGTCTTAATGTGGAAGATAATGTCTATAAACAATTGAAATTAAAAACAACTGAGATTAACCAATTAAACACCATTCAAAGCGTACATGATTAAATGAAAATATTTTAATGAGAATATAAGCATAAAAAAATGGATACTATTTATTTTTGTTCAGTATATGAAACAAACCTTTAAAGCCTCTAGTTTATTGCTATGTGAAAATTGTATGCCTATGTTTGATGATATAAAAGCTTTTAAATTTTAAAAGGGTATCAGATATTATGGATCACCCTGTACCAAATAAAACAAGCATTCAAAGTTTTATTTTATTGTGTTTGGTGAAATGAAACAGATACTGTATAAAATGTCCAACAGTGCAGAACTTGTTTGGCCGAGTAAATATTGACTTAATAGACTAGATTCTGAAAGTCCAAAACAGCTAAAAAATGAGTTGAGGTAGGGCCGACAAGATATACTTTTTATTTTGGTACCAAATTAAAGCCTATTATATGGCCAAACAATCTGGACTGGCCTGCAAAGAAAAATTTATTGCGAATCGTCGGAAAATAAGGGGAAATAACTCATGCCAAATCATACGAAAAATCAACAAAAAACTGATAAACTCAATGATAAGACATATAATTATAAAGACTTTTTTTCTGTCTTCATTAAAACTTTGTCAAATAAGTTGCAAGATGCAATTTAAAATCCAAGGTGAACAGCTTATGTATATAATGTGTGAAAAACAAGAGTTATTCCCCTTTATTTTATTGAAAGATAATGTAAATCACTTATGTCCCATTTTCTTTTGCTAGAAAGTGATATTTCTAGTGATTTTTTAACTTAGAGAAAGGAATTATAGCACAAATTCTCTGAAAAAGCTTGTTAAACACCAATAACCATCCAGGTCAGAATATATACATTAAATTTCATACTTAAGCCAGTTTGACAAACAGGACGTATAACAAACTCATCGGTGGCAGGAAATGTTCACAAAATGTTATCCACTCTCTTATGGCAATAATACTTATTCAAGGTATTCGCCAAACTTGGTTTGAGTGATTACGACACTAATATATTTAATAAGCCGTCAGATTACTTCAGTCAGACTTGAGTTATTGCCCTTTAATTACTAATTTTGACCAAATTAGTAACTAAACGGCAATAACTCTTCAGTGACTGAAGCAATCTGACGGGTTAACTCCTCCACATTTTAAATCGACAATCTTCAACAAACTTGCTTAGAATGTTTAAGGTAAACATATCCAGTTCAGTAACTTGCAGATAGATTTGATAGATAGTGTCCTCTAATGGCTTTTTAAACAAATTAGGAATGCCCAAGGCCTCAGTTTGTCAGAATGCTGTGGGCATATTATGTCTGCTAATATCTAAAGAAGATATTCTAGATTGCAGCAATGGCGTTGGATTCATTGATATTATATTGCCATTTTTGAAATCAAATAAGCAATGGATACTTCTTAATTAAAATGACAATCTTCATCAAACTTAGTAAGAACATGTATGTACATAATATCTTAGACAAGTTTGATAGCCAGTCAGATTGCTCTTGTCACTCTTGAGTTATGCCCTTCAACTGGAAATATTTAACAAGTTACATCTATACCAAACAATACCTATATTTACTATCACTAAAATTCGTCCGACTGTTTAATGGGACAATAAGATCTCAGCTATGTATGGTTACAAGCAAGATTACATTAGTCAAGTCATTGAGGAGTTATGGGTCTTTAATTTCCAAAACTTAAACAAACAAACAATTTCTGCTCTCTGACACTTTTGTGGCAGTTTGAAATATTGTTCTTTGTTAGTTGTATTAATCATTCTATTAAATCATTCGTACATGTTGAGTTAACCATATGTGTGTTAAAACTCATTTATTTTTTCTTCTTTCTAAGTGCAATCAATGCACACGATATTAAAAAAAAAAGTAAATCAAAAACAAATACAAGTAAATTAACAGTGATAATATGACGACATCAAACTAATTTTTTTTAATTAACATTTGGTTGAAAGATTATTTTTGAAATTACCTAAATAATATTTTAAAGTGTTCCATTGACTGCTTCTGCTTTAGAGCTCATTTGAAATAGCACATGGGAGTCTTTAATACATGTTTGTTATGGCTATTGATAAATATGCTTGTGGCTAGTGAAACACTTAAACTATAGTCAGACATACTCGCACGTGTCCTTGACAAAATTTTCAAGCTTCTGAACGACAGTCTAAGAGTAAGGTCTGGGTCCATATACGGGTATAGTACTTCCAATAAATAAGGATGGTTCCAGTTGGACAGAAGTCTCAAGAGTATGACAATAAGTGAAAAACCAAAAATACCTTCTTATCTATGGTTTGTTATGTTTAATTATTACAGCTTTATCTTGATCATTCTTTTTTTTTTGCTTGAAACAACGAATCCATTTTCATTCACATGGAACTGGTTTTAATAACTCTAAGCTTAAAACTGTTGGGGAACCTCATGGAGACTATGTGCTTCTGTTACCAGTTATTGTCTCAACAGTCGCTTTGCTTTAAATATGGCCTTAGTCCTCGAGAAAAGGAAGTGTCAGTCCTAGAAAAAATGCTAAACCCCTTCTGAGTCTGAATAGAAACGTTGTGGTAGCAAGTTGGTTTTCAATATTCTTTGAAATTAACTGAAAGGCAATCTGAAGCCATTCATGGTAGTACATGTACTCCCTTCTTTGGGTAGGACTGCATCTAGAATAGTATAGTAGACCAAACAAAAAGTATTCATAAACCTAACATTGGCCAGGGACCAAGAACTTAGATATGAAAATAATAGTTCCTATGGGTTATACTATCAGCTTGTAGTTGATAACAGTATTTTAAACTTGTTCCAGCTCCTGTCAAACTGTTGCAGTCCCTTCTGAATACTAGCACTACCCTTGTAATGGAGTGAGGGCCTGGGTCTGAAAGATATTAATCTTTGACAATACAAGTAGCCTATTAACTCTAATAATAGGGTTGAGGATCCTAGAAGGGAAAGCATTGTCATCAGAACAAAGGGTCCAGATTCCTTCATAGTGTTACCTTATTCTAATTCTTGGATTCATCCTTTTTATGACCCCACTCTGAACGAGGAGGGGACTATTAGGATGCCCTTGTCCATCCGTCCTTCCGTACTTACGAAACCTGTGTCGCACATAACTCAAAAAGTATGAGAGCCACAAAAATGAAACTTAACTTATGTTGACCATCATGTTTAATTTTGCAACTGGAGTTTTGTTTTGGGCCACGCCTGTTAAGACCGGAGTGATGTTACTTATGCATTTCAATATAATGCATTCAGCAAGTAATCTTGTTGTATGTAATTCCGAAGTATGAGAGTCGCAGTCATGAAACTTTACAGGCATGTTGACAATCATGTGTAGTTGTGCCCCTGGGGTTTTGTTTTTGGGCCACACCTGTTAAGACCATAGTTATGACCGTTTATGCATTTCAATATAACGCATTCAGTGTGTAATCTTGTGTCGTAGGTAAGTCCAAAAGTATCAGTGACAGACATGAAACTTTACAGGCATGTTGACCATCAAACTGCACTCATATTTAATATTGTGAACTGCAAATTCATCTGTTTTTTTCCTTGACAGTTTTCACCATTATATGTACTTTGAGCACAATATTGGCGTGTTTCACAATGACAACTGAGGGGGGTCATCTCTGTCATATGGACATATCCCTAGTTAGACTTAAGAAAGAGTATAACTGCCTAATTAATTAAATAGTTTTGTTTTCTTTTCTAAAAGTCTAGACTAAGAACAACTTTCGAATATTATTTACGTTTCTAAAAAGCGGTTTCTATAACATAGAAATAGATGAAAAGGGAACTTTGAAAGCCACCGAACACGACAAATATGAAAATACTGCAGGCTCGGTTTGATTGAGCCTGTTCATGGGCAGTAATGGGAATGCTTATTACTGCCCACGCCGCCTAGCCCCGGGTTGAGCGCAACTCAGTAATTACACCATTAAATAGTACAATTTCGAACTGGGTAGTAACCATTCTAAAACCTCTGATAGTGTTACCATACGTCTCATGGCAAATACACTGGCGTCAAGAAGGTGCTTACACTATTCTGTGGTGTAGGAAGCAAGACCGTGTAATATTTTAATGACTCTGCTTGCGTTTATAAGACTCCCTTGTTCTATACTGGGGCAACGCTAGCATCCAGAAGTGACTGTTTCTCCATTTTACATAAGCAGTCCTATTTCTCTAAGCTCGAACAATTTGTCATGTATATTTTGACATATACAGGAAAACTACTTTACTTACTACCTATCCTTTAAAGACTTGCGATATTTGGGATTTTACTCTTTCCTTTACTAGTTTAAGCTAGAAATATGTAAAAATGAAAACATTTACAGGCAATACAATATTATGTTTTACTTACAACCACAAGATTGTAATTTATCTTCCGTTTTCGCATGATGAGGTAAGAACTATGTATAGACTTTAATAAAGCTATGCCTAGCTTCTTAAATGTTGCGGCACCTTTCAATATGAAACAAAATAACCCAGACTTATTCTAAGATTCTATCAAACCTCAATATAGGAACTTATCATTTGTCAACCATATGTAATGAAGTTGAAAACTGTTTCCTGAAGGAAAAGAAGTTAAGTTTGCCAGATCTCATTGTATTTCATTATTTAAAGATACATACCCGCAATTTTCCTGTAATTTAGTAAAAGTTAACTTAACATAAGACAAAACATCTAAAAAATCTTCATAAAACATGTGTTTCAAAATAACAGTAATATTTATCTAATGTTTAATTACTTCACTTTTTTTTCAAGAAATTAGTTACCATCTGTATTCAGTTAATAAACAGGCTAATTTACCATTATGCTGTTATACGTCATTATGTGACTTTACAAAAAATACAACAGGCACTCTGATTTGCATAACTTGTTAGAATGTTCAAATCATATTAGAATACAAATGTGTTGATGCTGTAATTTAAGAATTGCCTTTTTATGATTTTTGGGGATTACTTCCAAGAAGTAGCATACATTAAAACATGTAAAGTAAGAGTAAAACAGATCTATTGGAGACATCTGAACTTCGACAAAATGTGTCACCAAATTTTCATATTATAAAATATTATTATATTTTCTTGAATTAACTCTTTTTATTTGGTGTTTTACAAAGCATTTACTTTCCGGTTTGATTCCTTAACTGAAGCAGATCCTACTCTATATACATTGTAAATAACAAAATAAACTAACATAAAATGTGTTGATTATCCATTTAAGGTTTTATTAAAAGAATAGTTGCTATAATGGTGTAGGTGGGGTAATTGTATACACAATTTTAAGGTTATATCAACAATAACGCATATTCTTCCATATAAAATATCTTCTAATACATCTTAATTAATGTTTAGAAGAGTTATGCGAAATATCTGTATAAAGATTTACAAGTGATATGAACAGATAATTTTCTTAACTCATAAAATAGATAAAATCGTAAATAGTTCTGTTTTCGTTGTATATTTTACCAAAAAAAAAGTCTTAAATTACATATTAGTCCAATATTTTGTGCTAATAATACATCTTAAATAAATAATGGTTGCTAGATTATATAAAAACTAAGGTTGATACTAAAATTTGGACTGATATCAATGCAATTTGTCATTATATCTAAATATTTTAAAGTTATCTTACAATTCTATATCAGAGTTATCTCCCTTATTTTTTCAGGGTTCGCAATAAAATAATTTTTGCAGGCCACCTAATTTCATTGAGACATACAATAAACTTCAATAAAATCGTACATGTAAAATAAAAAGTATATCTTGTCGGCCCTACCTCGACAAAATTTTCAGCTTCAGAATCTAGACTATAACGGTAAGAGGAATTTTTATAAATTGATCAAGGTATTTTGATATATTTATCTTAAAGGTTAGATGAATTGTTATACATTGATCTTGAAGATAAGATGATTTCAATGATGAATTAAAAATAATTAGTCAACAAATTAGTTAACTGGCTTGAAAAATAACAAGTAAAAATACGTTCCAATAAAACTTCAATTTATAACGTCAGTCGGACATTGGGACATTGCACTTATAAAAATATGTTCGGATGTATAAAGTTTATTATTTTCAAATTAAATTTGCTCGGGAAAAAAAGAAAAACGCATTTATTTCCTTCTAATTACAGTATAATGTTTTGTTTCGCGAGATGAGTATTTTACTATTTTCGCCTTTTTTACGCCCGTCGTGAATTCGCTAAAAGTAAACGCTAAAATTCCCAACTTTATTTTCGCAAAGTGCACTGTCCTCCATATTGCTAGACTGCCATTTACATTGAAATGTGTTCATGCATCCTCGGAGACCCAGTGGTGATTCCGCTCGCTACATCACCCCTGGGACAATTAGTTGAATTTTATCTGATTTACCGCTTAACGAATACAATCATTTCATTGGTTTCATCCTAATTTTCGGATGAGCGAGATCACCAATGAAAATGATCCTTACATGAGAGCGGTTATCTGATTGGACCGCACGCTATCACGCTTCGTATCGATTTTCGGGCGTCAGATTCAAAGCTTTTCTAGCTAATTGTCCCAGGGGTTGATGTAGCGAGCGGAATCACCACTGGGTCTCCGAGGATGGTGTTCATGCAACTGCTAGAAATAGTGTGGCATGTTTGAGCGATGGCGTCTAGTATGATCTGCTTTCAACTTACAACTTTCAACTTTTATTAACATATGCATGTCCCACTAGATGTGAGAAACATAGCATTATATACAAGATTGAACATATAATATATTATATTACAAAACAATCATTATTTCCGAAGACGGCATAATCACGTATTACTTATAAATATATAGAAAACATGATAGATATGTAGTTAACCAGCCATCAATCAACTAAAATCATCACAATTGTTTATAAAAACAGCAAAGCATATGGAGACGAAAAAAGTTATATCTATAAAATCTACGTTTATAAGTGAAAATTCCTCCTGTATTAAAACTGTTTTGAGAGTTGTCCGGGTAGCTCAATCGATAATATTATAGTTTATAATCGGAATTGTATGGCTGGACGATGTTGTCGTACGGTTCGGGTTGGCTCCTCAGAACCGGCAATCACTTTAAAAAATCACTGAAGTGCTATTTACGCAGAGTGGAGGCCTTATAAAATTATCCCAATGCAAATAAGTCAGTACTGTTATCTATATAAAATCGATATTTACCTCACTGGGAATCAAACCCCACTTTTTAGAGCCCCCGCAAGGCACAGACAACGCTATTGTGATATTTAAAAAAAAAGATTAATCTTAATTTTGTTACCTTTTAACTTTCTAGATTATAAACGCCCTTATAGTTTTTCCTTTCAATCCACCGTTGAATTAAATTCCCGGTAAGTCCATATTAAAATATTGGCACCAATATTTTATTATGACGTATGTCCGAACAAACCTAAAAGAAAAATGACTGAATATACTTAAGATTTTTAAAGCAATGAACGCTATTTGTCATTTAAATATACGAAAAGATCAAAATATCGTAGACTTGGTTTGAATCTCTGCGAAATCTAAAGTTCACATAGCATTATGAAATGATTATGAAATTACAAAACGACAACATAACATTCAATAAAAAATATGGAAACAATTTCCCACCATAATTATTGATATAACAATAAATGACGTTACCTTTCATCTACTTTAATTAGTTCAAAAGTACATTTATCTAGTGACATGATATTGCTTAAAGCTGAATTGTCTAAAGTTAGTCGATAAGATATTACCGTATTTAGAAACAGGAAGAAACATAAGGGCCATTTGTATTTCAAGTTGTTTTTACATTTTACTCAAGTACCTACGGTAGCAGTTCTTAACAAATTTCTTTTGTTGCAAGACGAAAGCAGGAAATTAAAGCTTTTTAAACTTTCCTCAGGAAATCTTGAAACAAAAGAGCAAAGAAACATTTGTTTTGATTCTCTAGAAAACACAACAACAATGTATCTATTTCGCAGTGTGTAAACAAATGAAATATGCATATTAGAAACATTTGTTTTGATGCTCTTGAAAACACAACAACAATATATATATATATCTTTCGCAATGTGTAAATATGCATATTAGAAATGACTACATCCAGCAGACCCAGTCTCCTCACACATCCAAAAAGGAGATAGGAGAAGATGCATGATATAACAATAATCAGTTTCAAAATAGACGCCACAAACAACGAAAGAAAGAAAACAAGCGGTTATCGCCTTGGAACGGTCAGTGGTCAATTAGCCACTGGGGGTTTAAACCAGGTTCTAGGGAGCACCAACCCATCAACTGCCCAATCAGGTTTTCAAATGAACACACAAGTACTAGTTGTCTTGGTGAAATAACTCCAACACACCCATCAAATCAACAATGTTGCATGCAAAACACACAAACATATAAAACATATTAAGAACTAATAGCATTGTAAACCCAAATGGATGGGTACTCAATAACCTTATCGAGACCAGAGCACCTGTGGTTAAATTAGCAAGAACACGATGACAGGGATACCAGAAACAAATTGAGTTTCTAGGTTCTTATAAAAGATTTCCCAATAAACCTTCACAAACTCTTAAACCCATGCCATAATCGTGCAACAAAAGAGGTAAGCACAATGATAAACTGTAGATTGGTAAATCACCAGGCCTGCAGAGCGCTGTAGAATATCATGTTGGTAACCTTTCTTTTTAAATATGTAGATAGTTTTGAAAAATAACCGGAAGAGATTATCATTGCCTTTTATTTTTCTAAAAATTAAAATCTCCATACAAAACTGGTTGTGAATTACCTTGTGGCAATACAGTGACGTTGCGCACAGTCTTCGACAAGTGGCGTTTTTCGGGGGTATTTTACAATTCGCCGTTGATAGATTAAACGTATGCTGTTGATTTTACAACATGTTATATATAAAATGAAGGATAATTTTTTCCAATTACGGCAGTATTCCTTGATTTAAAAAAAAAACATGAACTGCTATTTGAATATACATGTATCTTCATAAAGAATGCGCTAACGTCGTTTTGGGCGTGTCCCAGCGTAACACGCGACTAATAGTTTTGTTCGGGAAAATTCTGCAGTTTGTTTATAAATTGAACAAAGCCCACCACATTTTGGCCATTGACGTTGACATCACACCCGTTGATAACATCATCAACGAAATGTAATTCAAAATGCCGGAAGTCGCAATACAGAATATTTTCTAAGAAGGAGTAATTTGTCCCATTTCCGTGAAATTTAACGGAGCTTAAGTTTAAAACGATATTTACACACACAAGGGAAACGGTTAAATGTTGATTTACACATGAAGAAATTGTAATTTTCCTCTTGTACGTTTCCATATAAAAACAAATTAAATGATCACTTTACTAAAATGACAGTTATAAAATCTCTGTGTCTAGCAAAATTGTGAAAATCCGTGAAATTTGCGCTAATTCTAAAATTGTCGTTTGTTTCAGTAGAAGTATGAAAAGTGCCGTTTATTAAAATGAGAAACAAACCTGTATTGATCTTGTAATTTTTTTCGCTTAATCTTTACATATATACTTTGTGGTATATAGAGTTATAGTTAAAACGCTACGAATACAAATTCATGTCTAGCAACAATGTGAACTGCCCCATTTTGGCGGCGTCAGATAACGTTAAACAAATCTGCGTGTTTTGTTATTTCTTAAAATTTCATTTGAGTAATATATTCTAGATATAAATTAAATCATTCAAGCGCAGTGGTTATTTGAAACATTTTGTCCGCCTATACGGCTAGAAAAAACACTTCCTAAATTCCTACGAAGACGAAGTGTCCTATTACGCACATTTCTTTGAACAAACTCGACTTCAACAATCACGGAGAAATGCTTAAGCGAGCTAGTTCTATAAAATATGAATCAGTTTATTATCATCACTAAAAAGAAAGGAAACGATAGAGCTCGGCATGCAGTTGCTGTTGTAACTGCGTCTTATATGTCATGCTATCCTCTAGTGTAATGAATGAATAAATAATAATTTAAAAATGAAACGAAATATAAAGCATTGACGAAAATATTTGTCGTGTTCAGTGGCTTTCAAAGTTCCCTTTTCATCTATTTCAATATCACAGTAGCGTTGTTTGTGCCGTGTGGGGGCTGTAAAAAGTCTCCCCGTACATTCAATCAGTGCTGTTATCAGTTACGTCCTTTGAAGGTCGGCTGAGCACGATACTTATGTACTATGTTTATGGTACTTCTAAAATTCCTTTTGTTTTAATATTTCGGCCAGTTTATAGATAGGTGGTTTCAATATCCCAGCCAATATAGATTTGGATATTGTCCAATCACCCCCAAGAATATACTTCCTGGTTTTTAAATTTTGCCTTTGGCGTAGTCTGTGATATGCAGGATTTATATTCTAAGATCCCCTGTCAAAATTCTATTCTGTTTAGTTCCGCCCATTGTTTTCTCGTTTAGGGCAAACCCATTCTTTTATCTGGGGACCATAAGCCGCTGAACATATGGTATTAATCTGAAAATACCTCATCGAAGGTTCCATGTTCACCGCCATATGCATACCATCGTTTGGGATGGATCGAAATTGTACTATTTAATGGTGTAATTACTGAGTTGCGCTCAACCCGGGGCTAGGCGGCGTGGGCAGTAATAAGCATCCCCATTACTGCCCATGAACAGGCTCAATCAAACCGAGCCTGCAGTATTTTCATATTTGTCGTGTTCGGTGGCTTTCAAAGTTCCCTTTTCATCTATTAAAAGCTTTTTAATTCATTAAGCTACGCTGTTATATTTTATGTCTGAATTAAGTGTACACTTTTTTCTATTATATCCAAATAACAAGTTCGGTTTGTTTTCAGTTTCTTATTTTCGACATTTAAAAGTATATCATTAAATTAAATTACAGGTACTTTTTATGCATTACGGTTTAGAAAGCATGATGCTTCAGTTGGTCTCTTATATTTGTTGTAAATGTTTTCAGCATAATGTAAAACACGGTCGTTCAATGCCAAAATGTATGTTTGTATATATCATGCTACTGCTAGTATATTTACTTGCAAACATAAGAAATTTGTAAAACTTTTATTTCGTTGTACTATGATTCCTATTTACGCGTTGCCCTAATACGACGTCCTGAGCGCCGAAATGACGTTACGCTTTATAGTCGAACACTATGCGCAACGTCATTGCAGTGATTTTAAACTGCACCTGTACTTGGAATTAAATCTAGGTATCAGTAAGCTTTCTTAGAACTCCTAACAATTTTTGATGATTTTAATCAACCATACAACGCTTTTGTGAAATGTTTTGTTGCAGTTGTGATTGTAAACAGCAGTGTTATTTTAAATCTGGATATCGCCTTACTAAACTTGAACACCATTTTTTGCTCTAATTTGAGTACCGATACACTGGTTTCATTACTTTATAGGTTGTGGTGTTGCAATGATTAATTTTAGTACCGATACACTTGTTTCTACAGTTTATACGTTGTGGTGTTGCAATGATTAATTTTGGTACCGATACACTTGTTTCAACAGTTTATACGTTGTGGTGTTGCAATGATTAATTTTAGTACCGATACACTTGTTTCTACAGTTTATACGTTGTGGTGTTCCAATGATTAATTTTAGTACCGATACACTTGTTTCTACAGTTTCTACAGTTTATACGTTGTGGTGTTGCAATGATTAATTTTAGTACCGATACACTTGTTTCTACAGTTTATACGTTGTGGTGTTGCAATGATTAATTTTAGTACCGATACACTTGTTTCAACAGTTTATACGTTGTTGTGTTGCAATGATTAATTTGATTAATTTGAGTACTGATACACTGGTTTCAACAGTTTATACGTTGTGGTGTTGCAATTACTAATTTTAGTACCGATACACTGGTTTCAACAGTTTACACGTTGTAGTGTTGCAATGATTGCATGCATTGAGATACACACTGCGCAATATAAATATTGTTTTTCTAGATCATCGAAACAGACTTTCCTACGTTCTATTTTTTCAAGATTTCTTGAGAAAAGTTAAAAAAACTTTAGTTTCCTGCTACCGTCTTGTAATAAAAGAGATGTTTTGAGAACTACAACCGTAGGTACTTGCGTGGATGAAAATGCGTGTTAACAGAGGTACGGTGCGGTATATCTCATCAAAAAAGTCCACAAGTTACCGAAATAAGAAAAAACTACTTAATATAAAAATATGCACGACATTCTAAAGGTCACGTGTTATAGCCACCCTGAAAGAGAAAGGGCAAGTTATGCTTAAATATTCATATATGTCATATTTGTAACTTTCTACTTCATTTATGCCATTAAGCTTGATACTTTTGTTTGAATATTTCGGCAAGTTTTAAGATGGGCATTTTCAATATTCCAGTAAATATAGATTTGGATATTGTAAATCATCCCAAGGGTATTTCGGCAAGTTTTAATATGAATAATTTCAATTTCCCAGTCAATATAAATTTGGATATTATTCAGTTACCCCTAAATCAAACCTAGCCTGAAATACTTTCATATTTGTCGTGTTCGGTGGCTTTTAAAGTTTATTGTTCATCTATTTCAGAATATCTCTTCCGACCGATCCGCTACATAATCTTTCTCTGCCAGAGGGTCTGGCTGACATACGTGTTACTGAAAACCTCGTAATGAAAAAAAAAGAAATATATACATATCAGGAATCGCCAAACTCACAAAACACAGCCTCCCCACGCAGCAAAAAAGAAGAGAGGAAGAGCATGATAGTTATAAGTACGTCAATTCAAAAAGGACGCCACAAACAATTAACGAAAAAGAGAACCTTTGGGGATACCGCCTTGGAACGGTCAGTGGCAAAACAAATTACCAGTGGGGATTTAAACCAGGATCTAGGGTGTACCAACCTCACACTTGCCCCAACAGGTTCTCGTAACACAAAACAAGTACAACCCACCCATCGGCTCAATAATGTTGCATGCAAAAGAAAACACATACACAGACATAAAATATAAGAAGCTAATAGCATTGCAAAGCCAAAGGTAATCAATGATCTTACCGAGACCAGAGCTCCTGGAATGAAATCAGCAATAACACGATGATAGGGATAAAAGAAACGAATCGAGCTTCTAAGTTTTTTAAGAAAAGATTCCCCATGAAACCTTCATAAACTCTTAAACCCTGCCACCGTCGTGCAACAGAAGAGGTAAGCATAATGATCAATGTAGATTGGTTAATCACCAGGCCTGCAGAGCGCTGTAAAATATCATGTTGGTAACCTTTCTTTTTAAATTTACAGATGGTTTGTACGAATTACCGGAAGAAATTAAAATTGCCTTTTATCTTCTTAAGTTTGTAAATTAAATCTCCATAAAACCCGGCTGTGAAATACTTTGTTATAATAGTGATTTTAAACTGCAACTGTATTTATGAATTAGATCTGGGTATCGGCGATAAAACTTGCAAAAGGTTTTCCTTAATTTGTGATACCGATAACTCCGTTTTAAAAGTTTTTCTGTATTGCACATTACATTGAAATCGTTAACATCGTTGCAAGCTCTTGAAAAGCGAACAAGCTGTGAGATATAAACCCCGTAAGATGTTGCACGAGGAACATCGCCGTCTAAAACGGAAAATTTACTATATCAAAATTAAAAATTCATCTCTTTTATCATATATTTTAGTAGTGACGTAACCATATTCAAGGAAGTTTGCTTGTTTTTCTGAAGTGTTCGCTTTATTAAGCTGTAGTTCTTTTGGATAAATCTTATTAACAAGTGATGGAAAATGGTATTAAATAAATCATCAAGGTACCTCGAGGCGTTATTAAAAGCTGCAATAATATCATCTTGATGTTCGGTAGAAAGAGATAACATAAAGTCTCTTTCATAACAGTATAAAAACAGATCAGCAACAAGGGATGCACAATTAGTACCCATTGGAATGCCTATTACTTGTTTACAAATAGAGGTACAAAATCTCACATAAATATACTAAACAAAAATAGAAAGTATCCACTTTCTATGCTTATATTCTCATTAACATATTTTCATTTAATCAGGTACGCTTTGAATGGTGTTTAATTGGTTAGTCTCAGTTGTTTTTAATTTTAATTGTTCATAAACATAATCTTCCACACCAAGTCCTAAGCAACGGCTAGTCAAATAACAATTAATAATGGATTACAAAACACTACATATTCAATTTAAAGGGAGGTAATTGGAAATGGTTTGACTTTCTAGCGTTGTTTATCGGGGACTAATTGTTTTATTGATGAATGTTTTGTGATTTTATTGATCACAAGAGGTGGAAAGATTGACTTAATTCAAATCAATGTGAATACTTCAAAGAATCACTGACTTTTTTCTGGAACCCTCATTACAACAAAGGAAAAGATAAATAAGTTGTGGCTGCAGATTTTCAAGAACACTTTTTCTCCTTGCAATGATAACAGAAATGCAAAGTTGTCCACATACAGAATTCTAAGTTTTCGTTTTCAAATTTTACAAAATTTAAGATAGGAAAGTGGATACTTTTTTTGTTGAGTATATTATCCAATAAAAAGTCTTGACAGGTCCATGAAGTATAATTATCATACGAACCATCTGTAAAGAATGCCCCATGTTCCTTACAAGCGATACATGTTTTATTTTCTCTAGCAAAAGTTTTTTAAATGAGACTGGTAATGAAGAGAAAAAGAACTTGGTTGTTGTTTGAAACCATTTCGAATATTTACCTTCACATAGAACATTTTCCATTAAATTGGAATATATTTGGAAGCCAAGTAGAGGGGACAACAACATAAGCAATAGACTCAAACATTGACGTCATTTTTTTGTAACAATGGCATCAGATTTTTACAAGACTGGTCCGACTGGGAAGCGGGGCATGAGTTGCCTGAGATGCAGCTGATGATGGTTCACGACGAAACAACTTCCCCAGGATATTGCCTGCTACACCTGGTGAGAAATAATATTCCTTTGCCTGCAGAAAAATTCCAGCATAAACATTTTGCCACATATATAGAGGAAGAGTGTTAGCTACTCATTCTCTGTGCTCAATGCATAATACAATTATATTTGATTCTACACAACATGGATACGCAGCAACCTTTGGCAGTCCAGAAGAAGGGCAATATGAATACGTCTTTGTATTTGTTTTAGCATCCCACAAATTGCCTTTGGAAGCAAACGGATGGTTACAGCAAAATAACACAAGCAGATGGCCAACAAAACATATAAAAGATATTCTTTAGAACACGGATGTTTCGTCGTACCATTTGCCAGTAGAACATGTGTATACCCTAATTTAGAATAGAGAATATCAGCTTTCCATGCCGAAATATGCCTAGTGTTCAGTCTAAATATAGCTCAGATAAGGTGCTATATTCTTATGAAGATGTTTCTGAAAACATTTCTTGAGCCTAAGTGCGTCGATACTATTTCCTGTTACATGTGCAAAACGGTTCTTTTCCACCGTATAGCGTATTCATCTCATATATGGGAAGACTTTAGTTTAGTTACATGTCTAAAAGGCTGTTTCGGATTGCTACTGCATTTCGTTTAACAGACAATATACCGCATTTTATTTTTCCAAACAATAACCTGCTTGCTGGGAAATTGTCTACGGCAGTAGAACAAGAAGTCGTAGAAGTCCTGAGTACAAAAACCGACGACATAGAGCAGTCGTTGTTTCGTGTTAACATAGACGCTCTCGGGCGTCGACTGCAAGTAAGGTCATCCGGTATGCCACAAATTGATCTTAATTTGTACCGTCACGAAATGAGACTCGAGACAGAATATCGGTTAATCTATAGGTCGACCGAGGTAAATTGGCGATGTTTACAATTATTAATAGAATGTAAATACTGGTTTATGCAAATTTAGGATTTACCAGTATTATTTTGCAGGTTCATATTATATCGCCTCGGTAGGGCAGTGGTTAACGCGTTCGGTTAACAATGACATATCTTTTTTTCGACACGGGCTAGAATCATTCACGGAATTCAGATATACATTTGGATTTCCATGTTTTAAGTTTTATTGCAATTATTTCGTATCTTATATTTTTTGCTTCAATTTATTTTATCACATCGATAAGCTCGAGATATCTCGAGGAAATAATTATTGTGTAAGCAGTTTAAAAAAAGTTATTAAAAACCATGTTTCGAACCTACAACCTATTGTACCGTTTCTACCATTGCATTTCAACGGATTTTTATTGACTGCGTCTTAGACCACTCGGCTAATTGGGCGAGTGTTGGGAGCGTTGCGCTTTGTATTAAGCAACGATTATTATATATGTCCATTGTTTACATGCAACGCCAATGTAAACACACCCATGTCAACATTGCCAAAATACCTCTGTCCAATATACACGAGCATTTATAATTGGACAGAGGTTATTTGGCAATGTTTACATGGGTGTGTAGCCGAGTGGTCTAAGACGCAGTCAATAAGAATACGTTGAAATGCAATTGTAGAAACGGTACGATAGGTTGTAGGTTCGAAACATGTTTTTCATTAACCTTTTTAAACTGTTTACACAATAATTATTTCCTCGAGATCCTAAAGATAATGTGATAAAATAAATTGAAGCAAACAATATAAGATACGAAATAATTTCAATAAAACTTAAAACATAGAAATCGAAATATATCTCTGAATTCCGTGAATGATTCGAACCGGTGACGAAAAAACGTCTGTCATTGCTAACCGAACTTGCTACCCACTGCGCTATCGAGGCGGTACAACATGATTCTGCAAAATAATACTGGTAACTCCTAAATTTGCCTAAACCAGTATTTACATACTATTAATAATTGTAAACATCGCCAATTTACCTCGGTCGACCTATAGTGAGATGTGGCCTATTTCTTTTGCGATTAGCCCTGGTCTTTATGTCAAGTGTGCGACATATGCCATTATATGAAGCGCTTGTTCAATATTTGTACAAATTCGTAGACACGTATAATAACAATGAAAGTAGAATTGTAAAGTCTGCAATCAGCATTCGGTGATACCCTTTCTTTGCAGCAGCATCGGCTGCTTGAAAGGTGATTATAACGTGTTTCCAACCCTGCGGCTAACATGCTTACAAACACGTTTGACCCATGAAATTTGGCCAAGGAGTTTGACACGTCCCTGAGCATAAATCCTCCAAGTTTGAGAGATACCTGAACCTTGAGCACAAAGATATGGCTTACCTAATATATGCATTTATGGATGTTTGCTATGTAAACGTTTTAATGACGTTTGCTGAAGCACCAACTTTGAGCCTAGATATAAGGAAAACTGTTGTGCAGTAAACTAAAAAATAGCGGGTCGTGTTCATTGGATGGTCGGCGACCTAAAAGTATGCTTTATTCGAGCTACTTCAATTAAATGGAGCTTACAACAGCTGGTTTTCAACGGCACTTTTGGGGCTTTCGCACAGGCTTATAACGTGCTTATAAAAAATAAATAATTATTTGCGGTAGCAGTGATAATAATCAAAACAAAAACAACAACAACAATGACGACAACAGACGACGACAACAACATCAGCAACAACCACGACCACAGCATAACAACATAATAATATAAAAACAATTTTGAGATAATAACATAATAATAATAGCAATAAGAATACTACTACTACGACTACGACTACTACGACTGATAATAATAAAAAAATATTAATAATATAATAATAAGTTATATTTCCCTTTGCTATTATTGGGGTTTTAGGAAGAAGTAAGTGATTCTATATTCACAATATTCACATTTGTTGTGATTAAATCGATTTCATCAGTTCTTGATGTCAATAAAATCACTAAACATTCATTAGTAAAACAACTCTATAAACAACGCTAGAAATCCTAAACATTTCCAATTACCTCACCTTGCATTGAATATATAGGTGGTTTTAATCCATTATTAATTGTTATCTGATGGGCATTTGCTCAGGTCTAGGTGTTGAAGATTATTTTCACGAACAATTCAACTTAAAAACAACTGAGATTAATTAATAAAACACCTTTTAAAGTTTTCATAATTAAATGAAAATATGTGACTAAGAATATAAGCATAAAAAATGGGTACTTTCTATTTTTGCTGAGTATATGTCAAGTTTGCTTGAATTAAATAAAGAAACATAACTGGTTTATGCTCTGTTCAGTTGCAAATCTTAACCATGAATAATTTTATCATAGTACAGCGTTTATCCGCAAGATTTATACTGCGCGTCAGATTAATAAATCCACACAGAGAGTTTTCCGATTCGGATTTTTGCAGTTATCGGAGTCGTCACTCTTCATTGAAGATTCTGATCGTAATTTTTGGAACTCTTCGGCAAATACCGAACTCCAAATAAGGAAATTTCCGTTGCTGTTCTACAAACCATTATGATATTCTAACGCCATTTTTCTGTCTCCTAACGTGCGCAGAATCAGTTGTGAACAATCTTGATTTGCAGAGTTACGTATATAGATATTTATTGGGTGTACCATGTGGCCAGGCAGCTTGGACTGTAATATGCATTTCCGGTACTGCCAATGAACAACGCGATCAAACCGAGCCTGCAATATTGTCATATTTGTTATAGTCTATTTGATAAATTTCAAAGTTCCAAATTCATTTAGTTTTCACAACAAAGTAAAAGTAATTAGTACAACGTAATATTAATATAGACAAAGTCTTCTCTTACGCCCCTGGAGTAAACAATGCACGACACGGAAAAAAAGGTGAAATATGTATATCAGGGATCGCCACATTCGGAAAAAACAGCCTCCCCACACAGTCAAAAAGAGAGAGGGAGAGAGCATGGCTAATAAAATGATCAGTTTTAAAAAAAAAGGACACCACTAACAATAAACAAAAATGAGAACTCGAGGTGTTACAGCCTTGGAACGGTCAGTGGCAAATCAAATTGGTATCATCGGTTATTTTATTGTATTTTTAGTTCCTTATGCTATTAGCTTCTTATGTTGTATATGTTTGTGTGCTTTGCATGCAACATTGTTAAGCTTTTGGGTGAGTCGGAGTTATTTCACCAAGACAACTTGTACTTGTTTTGTTGATACAAGAACCTGTTGGGGCAAGTGTGAGGTTGGTGCACCCTAGAACCTGGTTTAAACCCTCCTCAATTTGTTTTGCCACTGATCGTTCCAAGGCGATAAACCCAAGGGTTCTCTTTTTCGTTAATTGTTTGTGGCGTCTTATTTGAATTGACATACGTATTACAAATATGCTCTCTCTTCCTCTCTCCTTTTTCGCTGCGTGGGGAGGCTGTGTTTTGAGTGTGGCAATTCCTGATATGCATATATCACTGTTTTTATATATAAAAACAAAGATCAAACAATTATATTTTAATTTCACATAACTAAAAGTGGTTACAATACGTAATAGAATGTTATTTGTAAGATTAGATGGATAAATAAAAATCAAATGATGTATGAATAAGACTATTTTGTATTTGCTTTAAATCCCATCCTTTTAGGAGTGCTGTAATTTCTGGACGGGTCAGCAAAGGAATTGTGAATAAGCATTTATAAAATATTTTGATTAATTTAACGACCAATAGAAACAAAGAGTGTCTATAAGAAAAAATCTTGGCAGAACACTTTGTTTTTCAAAATTTTCAAAATTCAAAACAAGTGTGTATTTTCTCGTATGTTTCAGACAAAATTTTGAGCTTTTTCACAAAAAACACCAACAAACCTAAGTGACCTAAATTTTATGTACAACTATAGTTTAATATAACTTTTCGCATCTTAATAGGAAGCCGGCATCTAAATCCTTGAATTTTATTTGATGGCTGACGTTAGAAGCGAGTTGTAACGAATCATCTGGTTACCAATCTAGTTTGCTTTAAAGACGGAAGCAGTCGTAAGTTTGGTTGAGAAATATTAAAAATAATTTTTTTCATAGCCAAGACTAAAAAAAATCAAATTATTTAATTGTTGGACATCAACGGCATGATCAATTAAAGTAATGTGATGAGTAAGAAAAGAACCTTTCTTTTTAAAATAAAAATTGTTCAGTCATGCTATATTATGTTAACGACGATTTTTTGACTTTTGCTTTACCCCTACCTTGATAAAATGTCAGTGGTTTCCAAACGCATGTATGGAATTCAATGATTTTTTAAAAGAAGTGAAAATGATCTAATTTAGTGTCAAGTTCGAATAGTAAACCCAAAATTAACCCTGAAAAATAAACAACGATATTTGCCCAAATGGTAAGCTAATCCGTACTGCAACAGCGCCAAGCCATGTAATTCCAATTACACTTCCTATGGAGCAAGCCGGGACAACCCCAAATAGGTTGGTCGAATAACGCTGATAAACATAATCATCACTGCATGACACCGGAAACCGATTATTTACTGATAATAGTACTGACTATATTACGGGGAGATTTCTTTTGGCCGCCACACTGCACAAATATTCAATTGTGAATTTCAAATGTTAGTGTGCCTACTGGGAACCCGTGCGGCGACAGCGTCTAGCCATGAATTGCCAATTACCTGATAAATCTTTTTATCACTACAGGAATCCGGAAACCGATTTTTTCTTAAAACACGTACTCACTATAGGTACGGGAAGACTTTTTCTTTGACTTTTTCCAACGGCCACAAAAATGCTGGTGTATTTAGAACATTGGTTAGGTGAAGTATAGTTCTCTCGGTCGCTGTAATTAAGCCGCTATGTTCGCTTACAGAATCGATTGGTTTCTAACTGCTTATATTTCAATAAAATAGACACAGCTTCCCGATTTTAAAAATCTCAAGGTAACACCTTGAATGTTTCTGGCATTTTGTCTTTATTAACACATTGAATTGATAGAAAGAAAATGAAATATGCATATCAGGAATGGCCACATCCAGCATACACAGCCTCCCCACACAGCCAAAAAGTAGAGAGGAAAGGAGAGCATGGTATTACAAAAATCAGTTTCAAACAGGACGCCACAAACAAATAACGGAAGCGAGAACCGGAGGGGTTACCGCCTTGGAACGGTCAGTGGCAAAACAAATTGCCACTGGGGGTTTAAACCAGGTTCTAGGGTGCACCAACCTCACACTTAAAAGGCATTTTCCAGTGCGAGTAGAGCAAACAATTTCATTCAAGGCCTTGAGGGCTTCAAAGGCTGTCATATTATATGTTTTCTGTTATGAAGCGTATCATATAACGCATCATTCTCATTTTTAGCGATTAATCTAGAAATATTACCGATTTTTATCTTTGTTATGAAAGACTGTTATGTATAGAGGATGATAAAACAGTCTTAAACGAGACTTGGTTAATCCGCATTCTGTGTTACCTATTACCCATCTGATTCCATTAACAATCTCCGAATAAGTGATCAATTATGTTTTCAAAAAAGTCATGCCAAGGCAAAATAACACAGAACTGCATACATTCGATACTGCCTATATATATTTTTTTCAATAACTCCTTTTCTTTTATAGTTCTAGTTTTTGTTTGATCGATTTTCCTCATATGTGTGTTTGTTATACTCATTTTTAATTCAAATGATCGTGATGTTTGGCTCATTAGAGTGAATAAACCGGGAACTTTCATGCTCTAAGTCTTCATTTCGTGTACTGCGCCCTGAAACAAAGAATGTTCACAAAATTAATTCAGTAAATAAACAAAAATAGTAAAATATGCAGGAATGGCGACATTCAGAAGACACTGCCTACCCACTCAGCCAACAAAGAGAGAGAAAGAAATACATGGGTAAAAAACTGATCAATTTCAAAATAGAAACCATAATTAACGAGCGAGAAACCGAGAGGTTACCGCCTTGGAACGGTCAGTGGCAAAACAATTTGCCACTGGGGGGTTTAAACCAGGTCTTATGTTGCACAAACGAGAGACGAATCGTTAGTCGTGTGGTTAGGCGCTATGTCCGTTATTGGTTTTATTTTCGGTCTGAGCTTGTATAATTTATACCAGAAGCACAAGTTGTGGGCGGAGTTTGGGACCTTCAAAAAGTCTCCATGTGCAAACATATAAAATATCGCTTATGTTTGCACATGTGTGTGTATCAATACTTTGATGTAATGTTTTGATGGATTGCATATGGGTTGACCATTGAATATTCTGTGTGCATTCTTCCTATTGTTGTTTCATGATTGGTGATGTATAGACCATTCCCAAAATAAGCAATGCTGGGTTAAAAGAAATAACTCGATCAATATGCCCTAGTTTAGAGTTACAATCGTTTTACATTGGACCGCTTCAAAGATTCAAAGGTTTATGCTAACTCTTAAGTAATAAATTTAAAAAAATAATTATGAGGAAATAGTGTTTGTCTTAACAAAAGCAATTAGCAAATACCGGATTCATAAATATATTGACATATTATAATCAACAGAGGTTCACATATTAAGAAAGTATGTCTAGTAGACTCTGTCAACTTATTTTCACATAGGCATAAGAATGCAAAACACATAACATAAACTTTATCACTTTCCGGAACAGACAACATACAGTTTAATCGGCATTAAAATGGCAAAATTAAAAAAAAACAGTAATTATACATACCTGCTGGTTCAGACGATTTTCTTAGCTTCCATGCTGAAAGACAGAATGAGAAGAAATGAGTGTACAACAAGATATAATGTAAATCATGTTATGTAAAATTATAGATTTTATTTTGTCGGGAGTCGGCTTATGGGCTGTAGCGCATGCGCTCCTGTACTAGGACGAAATAAGTTAAAAATTGTACAAGTATTAGCATATGGAAATTTATCCGGAATCTTCCATCTTTAATATAAATATAATGTATTAAAAGAAAACAAAACCCACTGAAAAACTAGACATACGAGAGATGTTCGAAAAGTAATTCAAAAGTCATTCCAGTATTCAGATCGATGAGTGTAAACACATTCAATGAATTTCTGCTGTTAGCATAACCTTTTGTCTAACAGGCTTGCATTTTTCATTTACCTAAGCAAAAATTGAGAATGTTATATAGCCTTTAATAGGGTATACTAGAGAATACTAGTCAGCAAATATCAGTGTCATGGTTCATATGATAATAAACAGGCGAGGTAAGTTTAAATAATAAAAAATTACAGGGGTTACAACACTTGGAGGTAAATATAGACACAAGGATTTGGAAAAATGCCAATTGCATGTTGAAAATAACCAGGCAGTATAGTGAGTATACCATGTATACAGTATGAGATTCCATCAAATAATACTAATCTTAACTCTTCATCGTAAAATGTTTGTCTTTTGGACTTGCTTTGACACCATCATTTAAGTTGTAAAAAAGAATAATTTTAATAGATAAATTTTAATAAAGAAATACAAATTATTGTTTTCGAAGTGAAAAACACAATGTAGATTAATAGGGGCTTACCACACTCCTCCCCAGCATGTTCATCGATACAAAAGAAAATTATAAAAATCTAAATAACGGCAACATGCCGTTCAATGAAACTTTGAACAAATGAATGTTACTAAATTAATGTATCTCTATTGTGCATACAGCAAGACACATTAGAAAAGTAAAGAAAAAAGTTAGACCTAAAAATTACTTCAAATTCTATTTACATAAATTCACAAAAACTAAGCCATACAAAACATAATTTTAAGTTCCCACATGAGTGTAATGATACTGAAAAGAAAATGTTGTGTACTTTGTAATAGATGAAAAGGGAACTTTGAAAGCCTCCGAACACGACAAATATGAAAATACTGCAAACTCGGTTTGATTGAGCCTGTTCGTGGACAGTAATGGGAATGCTTGTTACTGCCCACGCCGCCTAGCCCCGGGTTGAGCGCAACTCAGTAATTACACCATTAAATAGTACAATTTTGATCCATCCCAAACGATGGTATGCATATGGCGGTGAACACGGAACCTTCAATGAGGTATTTTTAGATTAATACCATTCCATGTTCAGCGGCGTATGGTCCCCAGATAAACGAGAAAACAATGGGCGGAACTAAACAGAATAGAATTTTGACAGGGGATCTTAGAATATAAATCCTGCATATCACAGACTACGCCAAAGGCAAAATTTAAAAAGCAGGAAGTATATCCTTGGGGGTGATTGGACAATATCCAAATCGACATTGGCTGGGATATTGAAACCACCTATCTATAAACTGGCCGAAATATTAAAACAAAAGGAATTTTAGAAGTACTTTCAAAGGACGTAACTGATAACAGCACTGATTGAATGTATGGGGAGACTTTTTGTAAAGAATTTTCAACTACTAACACAGAAATCAATAATTGTCATCCGTTTACGCGACCAGGAAATTAAAGGTCAAATACACTTTTACGTACTTATATCGCGTAAAGTTTACATGTGTAAGTCACGAGGACACAAGACAGTGTTGTCATTATCATAACACTTATGTTGGCATTTAAAATGATGTTTTGTGTTGTTTAGTTTTTGTGAGTTTATGGAAATGGAAGTTTAGGGAATTTTTAAATCTCGCAATTTTTCATTTACTGTTCTATCTTGTTATACTATATGCAAAATAGAGATACATTAATAACACTCATTTGTGCAAAGTTTCATTGAACAGCATTTTGCCGTTATTGAGATTTGATTATGTTCTTTTTATTCAATTTGATGAATGTGATGGGGAGGAGTGTGGTAATAGACCTTGAGCTGCCAATAGACCCCCCTCCCCCCCCCCCCTTGGGGAATTTTGAAGGGTATGTTTTTCTGAAAGCCTATACCATTCTACGCATTTTGCAATTTGTTTGCACTCTGGCGAGTGGGGCGTTTTTCCGTAACGCCTGTTTGAATATGTTTCCTTTGAAAAAAGCTTGTGTAAGAATGAAATATTTGACAATTGTAAAAGTTCTTAAATAAACCTATTTATTCTACACCAGGAAGCTATTATCTATTTACTTATGCAATAAAACATCTGTAACCTAAGGTATTGGTCTAAAATAGTGATTAAGTTATGTTACTTAACATAAAAACCTACTTAAATAAGATGTATGAAACATGTCTTACGTGCAGTAGCAAGTAATTTGTGCTTATAAGTAAAATATAGTAAGATAAATGAGAATTCAGGACAAATATAATACAGTGATATACACTGGGACAAAAGCCCGTAACGCTATATTGAAATATGTTACCGAAAGAAAAGAAATTGGGAAAACAAGCCATACATGTATTAGACCTTGAGCTGCCAATAGACCCCCCTCCCCCATGGTTAAATTTTGAAGGGTATGTTTTTTCTGAAAGCTTATCCCATTCTTCGCATTTTGCAATTTGTTTGCTTTCTGGCAAGTGGGGCGTTTTACCGTAACCCCTGTTTGAATATGTGACCTTTGAGAAAACTTTATGCGTTGAAGAAATAATTGGCAATTATTTAAGTTCTGTAATAAACCTATTTTTTCTACACCAGGAAGATGTGGTTTTTTTTAATTTTTAATGCGATAAAACATCTGCAATCTACGGTACAGGTCTATAAATAGTCATTAAGATATGTTACATAACATCAAAATCTAGTTTAAAAAGTTGTATGAAACATTTTTTACTTACATTAGCAAGTAATTTCCGTTTTATTTGCTTAATTCATTAATATAAATATGAATGCAGTATTTAAATGTAATAAAGTCAGATTGAGACACAGTTCTTGTTAAATGTATGTAAATAAATACATATATTTGTAAATTCCAAAAACAAAAATATATGAAAAAAACAATGGAAAACACATCTCAAAGATAGCAAATAAAATATTTATAAATAAGATAAATTATAAAGAAATAAACTCTAAAAGACATATTGTGTGATTTAAATGTAAACTGTGTTTAACACTTTGTTAATATTATCTATAACTTTAGTTATATGTGACTTTAATATTATGATATATCATATACTTATGCCTATGGTTAATAAATTTGAAGTTTAGGTGTCATTTTTTTTGTTTAAATACACCTCTTCATGAGTTTTAACGATTAGTTAGCTTTATATCATAAGAAAAATAAAAACCATATCATAAATCACCATTTTTTAACATGTTACCCAAAAGAACGTATTTTAGTTACTAACCTTCCTGCACTTTATGTATCTTGCAATCAAATAGGTAATAAATATTAAGAATTATGTTACAAAAGGAAATTAAGGTATTGATGCTGGTGATATTAAACAGAAATGTATTTTTTAATTTAAACGTAGTTAAACTTTAGAGGTTAATGATCTGTGTACTGCTCAATATCTCTTGAAACAAATGTGTTGTATGATGTAGATTGTTCATGTTCGTCCTTTTTTAAATCTTTTTAAATTAACAATAAACCTATCAATATGGCTCAGCGACAACATTGTAATACAGCTTACGTTTGCACTAATCATGGGCTGTTGGATCCAGTCTAAAGCTAAGTCCAGATACTCTTGATTGAGACAGATAGCATTAATTTGTTCTAACAAAATGTAGAAATGAAAGAATAAACAAAATTAACATTTTTATCATTTTATTGTTCTATTTATGTCTTTAGTAATCCTATAATATGTTACCAATTTTTACTTTAATAATCAGCAAATACAATAAGAAAAGAAAAGCAAGAAACTGCAAATGATTAGTTAAATAACATTTTGATAAATATTTATATAATATTATATTATGTTAAAGTTGATCTATAACAAATTTAAAAGCTACTTAATTTTAACTTTACACAAATTAGCTGATTAAATTATCGAATGTTTGAAATGTTTTTAAAAGTAGTTTTATTCATCTAAAATACTAAGGTTCAGTGTACAAATTGTAAAACATTGAAACAGCATGAGCATTATATAGAAATTTTTTTACTCAAGTAAAAGAATTTTTACCTAAAAAAATTATTATACATAAGTCAACGTTAACTTGTCTATTAGCTTACATGATATTTTACAGCGCTCTGCAGGCCTGGTGATAAACCCATCTACAGTTGATCATTATGCTTACCTCTTTGGTTGCACGACGGTGGCAGGGGTGTAAGAGTTTATGAAAGTTTATGGGGAAATCTTTTCTTAAATAACCTAGAAGCTCGATTTGTTTCTTTTATCCCTGTCATCGTGTTCTTGCTGATTTTACTCCAGGTGCTCTGGTCTTGGAAAGATCATTGAGTACCCGCCCTTTGGCTTTGCAATGCTATTAAATTCTTATGTTTATATGTTTGTATGCTTTGCATGCAACATTGTTGAGCTGATGGGTGGGTTGGAGTTATTTCACCAAGACAATTTGTACTTGTTTTGTGATACGAGAACCTGTTGGGGCAAGTGTGAGGTTGGTGCACCCTAGAACCTGGTTTAAACCCCCAGTGGCAATTTGTTTTGCCACTGACCGTTCCAAGGCGGTATCCCCAAAGGTTCTCTTGTTTATTAATTGTTTGTGGCGTCCTATTTGAATTGACATACATATATAAAACCTGCGCTCTCTCTATCTTCCTCTCTTCTTTTTCGCTGCGTGGGGAGGCTGTGTTTTTTGAGTGTGGCGATTCCTGATATGCATATGTTGCTTTTTTACCATCACCTACATTACACAGATTGTCTTTCAAATTAGGATGTTTCTCTTTAACACTTATTTGTCTTTAAGAAAAATAACATTCTACAAAGATCTTAAGGAATTCTTAACAAATTCTTAAGCTTTCTTTGAACAATGGAAAAAATAATGTTTCATTTAGGACAATTTATTTTTCGTATTTCACATGTTTTATTTAACAGCAATGTCAGTTATTATTGCTCTAAAAGACAAGAACTGGTGCTTTCAACCTTGTTTTTAGTAAATATAGTTTATACTACAGTAATCAAGATACAAACTATCGGGCAAAACACGGTTTAGAAATTTATTTTCTTTATTCTAAGTGATCTTTCTAAAAAAAAAAACATTATTCAAATAATTAGGTAACATATAATTAGTTTTAATTAGTTTTATTTGTAACACTTTTCAGAGCAATATTTTAATCTCTTGTCTTTTTACTTTTTGGGACCAATTCTAAAAACTATTTATTTAGAATTTAATTCATAAATGCATTGTACTTTGGCAATATGGTAACTTCGGGATGTTACGGAGATTTGAAGGTTTACAATGGACAAGCTTAAACAATTTAACATTTTAACCACATAACATACCATAACATAGTATACACTATAAACTTCTTACTATTATCATTTTATAGTTTAATCTAAATTGATTGCATAGTCATGATACAGTTTTGTAAATGTAATCAGTTCTTTGTACAACAATATCAGTTTTAGAGAAAATACTTCATTCAATCAGTACTATTAGTTAAAAAAACGTCTGTGAATGTAATTAGAAATCTACATAGGGCTAACAAACATCTGGACATTGCACAGAGCACACATAGTTAATTTCTTCAAATAAATATCAGCTAACACCATTAAAAATCAATAAAAACAAGGAAATAAGCCTTCTGTTAATAAGTAACGTATGTTATGTATGTTGAAAATTTGAAGTCATGAAAGTTTCAAGAACACTTACATATATAAAGCTCAATAATTTAGTTAAACTCTATATTTTATGCTTGTTTATCCCAAAACAAGAATATAATGTTTGAATTAGCGATATGGTAACATATAAGATTATGGAAAAATTATTACAATTGCCAGTGTGATTTTTATGAAAATCACACTGGGTTATATTGTTTGATCATGCAGCTTTCAAAAACATGTATTATTGCCACAGTTTGATTACAAATCAAAATCCTACAGGTAAGTTTCTGACTTAAATTTCCTCTTTTTAGGGTTATGTATGTTATACACAAAATATGTTACCTAAGTGCAAACAATTTGAAATGAAAACTACATCAATCAACAGATAATACTTCATCCTTATATAAAAATATAAATTCATTAAATCGTATCTGGAATAGAGCAGAATTAAAGATTAAAAATCCATTTTTTTCTACAAATTTTAGGGGTAACATATAAAACCTCCGTAACACCCTTATGCCCCACTCGCCAGAGTGCAAACAAACTGCAAAATATCCAGGACGTAACAGGCTTTCAGAAAAATCATGTCTACAAAATTCCCTAAGGGGGGAGCAAACATGTTCCTGGCCACTGGCCTATAAGCCCTTAAATAACAATCAGGAATAAGAAAGATATTTTGTTTTTGATTTATTTTCGGAAAATTTGCAGGGACCTTTATATACCCTAGAAAGGTTCTAATACAACTACTTTCATGCTCTAAAAACTGGCCGAATATTTTTTTTTTAATATTTAGAGGAAGGATTGATGCATCTCAGAATGACTGAAACCATTTAGAAATCGATATTTGTTCTGCAATATAACTGTACTTGCAGTAATTTTCGAACAACCCTCGTATCGGATGATACTTATTTCATTAAAACAAATTACTTTTAAAACAAGGTTATCAGTATCGTGAATTAAGGAAAACCTTTTGCAATTTTAATAGCCGATTCCCAGTTTTAATTTGAAAAAAAAAACAGGCGAAGTTTTACAGCCGATTTTTATGGAGATTTAATGTTTAAGAAAATAAAAGGCAATATTAATTTCTCCCGGTTATTTGTTCTATCTGTGATGATATTCTACATCGCTATGCAGGTCTGGTTATTAACCCATCTACTGTTGATCATTTTGCTTACCTCTTTGGTTGCACGACGGTGGCAGGGGTTTAAAAGTTAATGAAGATTTATGAAGAAATTATTTCTTAAAAGAACCTAGAAGCTCAATTTGTTTCTTTTTTTCCTGTCATCGTGTTCTTGCTAATTTGACTTTAGGGGGCTCTGGTTTCGGTAAGATCATTGAGTACTCGCCCCTTTGGCTTTGGAATGTTACTAGCTTCTTAAGTTTTATATGTTTGTGTGCTTTTGCATGCAACATTGTTAAGCTGATGGGTGGGTTGGAGTTATTTCACCAAGACAACCTGTACTTGTTTTGTGATATGAGAACCTGTTCGGGCAAGTGTGAGGTTGGTGCACCATAGAACCTGGTTTAAACCCCCAGCGGCAATTTGATTTGCCACTGACCGTTCCAAGGCGGTAACCGTTCCAATAGTTCTCATTTTTCGTTAATTGTTTGTGGCGTCTTATTTAAATTGACATATTTATAATAACATGCTCTCTTTTTCTCTCTCCCCTGATTGGGGAGACTGTGTTTCGTGAGTGTAGCGATTCATGATATGCATATTTCACGACATTATTGTAAGTATTTGATGAAAACGATACAAGTATATGAAATATTGTAAAAAGAAACATTTGATTTTCACATGCAAACTCCAATATGAAAGTTGTATATATGCAGATAAATGTATGTTGATTAATGTCATTGTGATTGGGAACAATACTGTTTTCAAACATTTACCGTTCATTGTTAACCAAAAGCACGTCGTTGCCGATTTTCTATTTATTAGTTTGATTTTTTTGTTTCATTAGATGACTTTTCATTGCTTTAATTTGGTAGTTGTTGCAACTGGCCGTAGCTTGTGGAGGGAGGAAGACTCCGTTTCGTTAACTGTATTTGATTTCTGTATACATAGTTGCTTTTAGTGATATCCATTTTTAAAATTATCATATTATTTTGCAGAGAATTTAGTATTTCGTTTTCTTTAATTTATCAAATATTCATAAATATTTAACACTGTTACAAGCTTTTTAAAAGCAAACAGGCTGTGAAAATTAATCCCATTACATGTTGCATGTAGGACATCACCATCTGAAAATGGAATATTTACAATACTAAAAAAATTTCTGAAGTGGCTACATTAATGTGGAGTTCATTAGGATATATTTTGTTGATCAGAGATCGAAAATGATTATTATCTACAATTAACAAATCAAGATACATCGAAATGTTGTTAAAGCCCTTACTGACATCTTGGTTTTCGAGAGAAATAGATAACACAAGTGACAGGAAATTGTCACAAAACCAGGTTTTCATTTTCTAGACTGATGGCCGAGCGCAAATGTGTTTTTAAAGTCAGTAGATATACATAATGTGAAAAAGAAACAAAAAATTGCTCTGTGTGGGGTTTAAACCGCTGGTCTAATGAGAAAATTTGTCATCTTCCTGTAACAGAATACTCAAAAGTATACAAGACTGGTAATCTATTCTAAAAATAAACAGTTATAACAGAGTATTCACCCTTTTATAATAACAGAGTATTCTCCCTTTTATATATAATTAAACAAGGATACACAAAATTGCTTACGAACCGATGAGCGGACGACCAGGGGCATAGCATTATATACTGAAAATTCTTTAGTTCACAATTATATTTCTGTGAAAGCTTGGTTGAAATCCCTTGAGAAATGTATAAGTTGCAATGATGTGGCAAAAAAAAAAACAAAGACCCATAAGTCTGTTTAAAATGATCAAATCACAAAACCCGGAAAATATGCGCCAGGGCACTTGGTGACATTCATTCTGTGAAAGTTTTTCGAAATCCATTGAGAAATGTAGAAGGAGTTGCGCACAGAATAATTACATATGTGAAAAAAAAACAAAGGGCCATAATTAGGTAAAAAAATGACCAAATTACAAAACCCCAACAATATGCGCCAGGGCACTTCATGACAATACTTCTTTGAAAGTTAAGTTGAAATGCGTTGAGAAATGTAGGAGGAGTTGCGCACAGAAGAAATTGTTTACGCCCGCCCGCCAGCCAGCCAGCCGACGTACCCCAATCGAATATCCAGGATTTTTCCTTCGAAAAACATGGATACACATATAATCACTTTCATTGCAGTATAGAATAGATAATATGCAATATCGCTATTTATATTCATTTCATATTGAGTATCCGACATTTTAAAATGGTAAACATGACTCTTGCTTCACACCTTTATAATATATACATTTGCGTGTTTCCAATTTCTTTAATTATATTATATACTTAAGGCATATTATATAATATACTTAAGGAAATTAGAAACGCCACTTCTTCAAACACGAAAAATATTTCGTGTTTTAAAGAAGTTGCGTTTCTAATATCTTTAAAAAAATATTAGGAATTGTCACATTAAGAAGACACAGCCTTCCCACACAGCCAAGAAGAAGAGAAAGTGAGAGAAAATGCTTAATAAAATAATCAGTTAAAAAAAACACCACAAACTATTTACAAAATTAAGAACCCGAGAGGAATGGTCAATGCCACTGGGGGGGGGGGGTTTAAACAAGGTTCAGTGGTTTAAACCAGGTTCTGGGGAGCACCAACCTCACACTTGCTTCATCAGGTGTTCATATGAACAAACAAGTACACTTTGTCTTGGTGAAATAACTCCAGCCACCAATGTGCTCACCACCGTTGCGTGCAAAAGCACAGAAACATATAAAACTGAAGCTTATATTTCGGCAAAGCAAAAGGGAGGGTACTCAATGACCTTATTGAGACCAGAGCTCCATCAGGTTTTCATATGAACAAACAAGTACTTTTTGTCTTGGTGAAATAACTCCAGCCACCAATCTGCTCACCACCGTTGCGTGCAAAAGCACACAAACATATAAAAATATATAACTGAAGCTTATATTTCGGCAAAGCAAAAGGGAGGGTACTCAATGACCTTATTGAGACCAGAGCAGCTGGAGTCAAATCAGCAAGAACACGATGCCGGGGATAAAAGAAACAAATCAAGCTTTGAGTTTCTTTTCCCGTTAACCTTCATAAACTCTTAAACCCCTGCCACTGTCGTGCAATCAGAGAGGTAAGAAAAATGATCAACTGTAGATGGGTTCATCGCCGAGCGCTGCATAATATCATGTTGGTAACCTTTCTGTTTTGAATTTAGAGATGGTTTTTAAAGTTTAAAAGTTTTTAAAAAATTGGAGACATTAACATTGCCTTTTATTCATTAAAGTTTATAAATCAAATGTTCATTAAAAAACTAGCTTTAAAATCCGAATCCTAAAAGCTGTTTATCTTTTAAGGTAGTTTTGTTTAAATAAATTTCTTTTATTTTAATCTGCATACCTGGTGATTAACCTATTTAACTTTGATCATTTTGCTTAACTCTTTGATTGCACGGCTTTGGCAGAGGTTTGAGAGATTATGAAGGTTTATGGGGAAATCTTGTATAAGAGCCTAGAACCTCGATTTGTTTCTTTTATCCCTGCCATCGTGTTCTTGCTTTTTTGACTCCAGGAGCTCTGGTCTCTGTAAGATCATTGAGTGCCCGCCCCTTTGGCTTTGCGATACTATATCTTCTTATGTTTTATATGTTTGTGTGCTTTTGCATGCAACATTGTTCAGCTGATGGGTGGGTTAGAGTTATTTCACCAAGACAACTTAAACGTGTGTGTTGATATATGAATCTGTTGGGGCGTGTGTGAAGTTGGTGCACCCTAGAATCTGGTTTAAACCCACAATTGCATATTATTTTGCCAATGAACGTTCCAAGGCGGTAACCTCTCAGGTTAACATTTTTATTAATTGTTTGTGGTGTCTTATTTGAGTTAGACATACTTATAAACACAAGCTCTCATTTTCTTTCTTCTTTTTCGTTGCGTGGGGGCTGTGTTTACTAAGTGTAGCGACTCCTGATATGCATATTTCACTTTTTTTATAAACTCACGCTTACGACTGGTATTGTGGGAGGAAGTGCTTTCAGCGCGTGCCTTTTCATGGTAATTCAAGTACTTTAATAAAATTATGTTCTTTCATAACAGGCATAAATGGGTTTATTGTGTTACTGTATTGCACCAAATGAGATAGCATATCTAACAACTAATGTTATAGACATTGCTTGATTGCGACATTTTAACATCGCTTTACGACTGTTTATAAATGGTTTTCTTGGAAGAACATAAAACTATATTTTTTATGTCAGTCTAAATATTAAACTACAAGATAAAATACATATCGAGTGACGCCTAAGAGTTTTCTTTGAAAAAGAGACTATTAAAAGCTCGTAACTGAGTTCCAGGATTTCAATCAAGATCCGGACTTGTCATGAAAGCCTTAGATGCCGTTTCAGTCCATAATAAAGAGCACGCGTCCGTTTTAAAAAATTCTTAGGTTTTTGTCTGGGTTACGCCAAGACACCCTAATTGGCCTTATCGGTCGAAAACTTTAATTCTGGAACATTTTCTGTAGATTTTGTGATATCTTTATAACCAAGCATTTTCTAGAAATAGCCCAACTTACCGATATAATTAGGTACAAGCAGCCCTACTCACTGATATCATTAGCTACAAGCAGCCCTACCTAGCGATATCATTAGCTATACGCAGCCCTACTTAACGATATAATCAGCTACAAGCAGCCCTACATACCGACATCATTAGCTACAACAGCCCTACTTACTATCATAAGCTACAAGCAGCCCTACTTACCGGTATCATTAGCTACAAGCAGCCCTACTTACTGATATCATTAACTATAAACAGCACGTTTTATCAATATCATTAGCTACAAGCAGCCCTACTTACCGATATCATTAGCTACAAGCAGCCCTACTTACTGGCAACCTTAGCTACAAGCAGCCCTACTTAGCGATATCATTGGCTACAAGCAGGCTTACTTAACGATATCATTAGCTACAAGCAGCCCTACTTACAGATATCATTAGCTACAAGCAGCTCTTCTTACCGATATCATTAGCTACAAGCAGTCCTACTTACCGACATCATTAGCTACAAACAGCCTTATTTACCGATATCATCAGCTACAAGCAACCCTACTTACCGATATAATTAGATACTAGCAGCTCTACTTACTGATATCATTAGCTACAAGCATCCCTATTTACCGATATCATTAGCTACAAGCAGCCCTACTTAATGGTATCAATAGCTATAAGCAGCACTTTTTATCAATATCATAAGCTACAAGCAGCCCTACTTACCAATAGCATTAGCTAAATGCAGCCCTACTTACCGATATCATTAGCTAAAAGCAGCCCTACTTACTGAAATCATTAGCTACAAGCAGACCTTCCTACAGATATTACTAGCTACAAGCAGCCTTACTTACAGATATCATTAGCTAAAAGCAGCTTACTTACAGATATCATTAGCTACAACCAGCCCTACTTACTGATATCATTGCTACAACCAGCCCTACTTACTGATGTCATTAGCTACAAGCAGCCCTTCTTACAAATATCATTAGCTACAAGCAGCCCTACATACCGATAGCATTAGCTACAAGCAGCATTACTTAACGATAACATTAGCTACAAGCAGCCCTACTTACATATATCATTAGCTACAAGCAGCCCTACTTATCGATACCATTAGCTACAAGCATCCCTACTTACCGATATCATTAGCTACAGGCAGCCTTACTTACCGATATCATCAGCTACAAGCAGCCCTACTTACCGATGTCATTGTCTAAAAGTAGCCTTACTTAACGATAACATTAGCTACTAACAGTAATACTTAAAGATATCATTAGTTACTAACAGTCTTATTTACCGATAATATTAGCTACTAACAGCCCTACTTACCGATAATATTAGCTACTAACAGTCCTACTTACAGATATCATCAGCTACTAGCAGTCCAACTTACCGATATCATCAGCTACAAGCAGGCCTACTTACCGATATCATAAGCTAAAAGCAGCGCTACTTACCGATATCTTTAGCTACAAGCAGCCTTACTTACCGATATCATTAGCTACAAGCAGCCCTACTAACTGATATCATTAGCTACAAGCAGTCCTACTTACCGATATCATTAGCTAAAAGCAGCCCTACTTACCGATATCATTAGCTAAAAGCAGCCCTACTTACCGATTTCATTACCTACACGCAGCCCTAATTACCGATGTCATTAGCTACAAGAAACACTACTTACCGATATCATTACTTACAAGCAGCCTTACTTAACGATATCATTACTTTCAATTAACCACACTTATAAACAGCACGTTTTATCAATATCATTAGCTACAAACAGCCCTACTTACCGATGTCATTAGTTACAAGCAGCTCAACTTACCGATATCATTAGCTAAAAGCAGCCCTACTTACCGATATCATTAGCTACAAGCAGCCCTACTTACCGATATCATTCGCTTCAAGCAGCCCTACTTACCGGTGACGATTAAGATGAGTATTGCGATGATTATCGAGGACAGTGTGGCAGCCATTATAGCAGGGTAGTTATTATTGGTAATTGTTTGTGCTAAATAACTAGGTGTCAATGTCGTTTCCCCTGGCCAGCCTGAAAAATCATTTCGAAAATCAAAATTCATGTTAATTATAAGTGAACAGGTCCGTATGCACATTTATATTTAAAATTTCTTTCCTTGCTTAAAGAGCAATTCCGGTCAACTGAATGATTGCAAATACATGTATCTTTAAATGTTTATCATATCAGTGTTAGAATTTTGACCTGACCATACAATGCTAAACTGTGGCTGTCTGAAGTTGGCTATTAGAGGCAATCATTTTAAATGGTAACTAGCGACGTCATTTTATGCACTAATACAAACACCAAATAAAAATTATATCTTGAATTTCAAGATAAAAATCAGATTTTAAGATAAACGGCCTACGATAACTGAATTCCGACCGATAGGGTTCTTCAAAACCGTTAAAATACATATACTGCTCCTAACACCAGTTTCGGTGAAATTCTATTTTCGATCCTAGTTGAATTTTATTCAATACAATAGGGAAATAATAATAAAAAATAATAATAACAAGACGAAAATGAAGTAATGTCGGCCGCAGTGAACTGTGTCAATACGTTATTGAAATATAGTAACACATTTTGTTAACATTAATAAAAGTTCTCGGTCTGGTTGAAGATTTGAAGTGTGTCACAAGTTTTACTCGTAATATTGATGATCTGCAATACTTAAAGATATTTATAGATTGAACTTACAAAATGATTTTACTTTGATTGTTGTTTTGCAGTAGACGCCATGAATGCTATACACAATCTGAAAAAAAATATCCGTTTTTAGTAATGCAGCTTATAATCTCACGCCAAAAATGTTCCATCTCTCCCGATTGTGATTTTAACAAAATTATATTTTGAAAAACAAAATCACACTCAAAAGTAAATTCACAGGGCTTATGCTTTGGTTAAGTCTGCCTAAAAAGCAAAAGTTAGTATTTTTCAGATTGTATTCAATATCTGCATTACCTTATACTATTATGAGTGTCCACTTAAACGTAAATTTAATTATATTATATTAAAAATGAGAATATTATAACACTACAAATATGGAATATTATGAACTATAAGGCGGTAACAGTCAAAAGTGCATAATATTATTATATCAGTGCACTTACATTTAAGATCCCTGGACCATTGAACTCGCAGTTCATAATGAATTCTCTTTGGTTTTGTCGCTGAAACGAGACAACTTCAAGTTATATATTATTTAAGCTCAAGTTTGAAACCGTGCTAAAATACTAATTGTATTTGTATATGGGATTATTTTGTCTAATATGGCTCACTAGTGGAAAGGACTGAGTATTAAATGAACATATATAACTATTTTCAAGTCATTAAAGAACAAACGTAAAATTGTTAATTTTGCTTAAGGGTTTTCATGGAGGTTATGTACTGATTACTTTGATTCAACCAACCTGTTTTGTAAACGGAAGCTCAGTGAGTTCACAGTTTTCACGGTTTATTGCACTGAACGTCAGATGGCGTATAGAAACTTGAACATGGTGGCTTAGCTGCACTACTTTGTTGCATATAAGCTGGTTTTCAAGGACTATTTGATGTAATGTGCAGATGTCCTTCTTTAGAATGCAACTTTCATTCACATCTGTAACGGTATAGTATGTAAGTGTAAGACAAATATTAGAAATTTATTTTAAATAGTAATTTTATCTTTCACCTTTTAATCTTGGAGTCTTATTGCCAGATAAGACATTAACAGGAATATTTCATAGACATGACATGCCAGCAAATTCCCAAAAAGAAATGCACATATTGTGAAAAAACTAAATAACGTGTTTGTAATACAAGTTATACATGCTTATAAATTGTAAAACAACATATTACTTAATAACTTAAACAGACCACAGCCCCCATAAAACCACTTTATGCCCTATTAAACCCATATTTTATATATTTACTATGATCATTATTACTTTAAATTGCTCGAAAATCATTTCTGATTAATAAAATTGCAGACCACATAATTATTTATGTGCTGTCCTGTGGAAGCCATGATAACTTCACACATTGTGAGAATTTTTTGTCGGAATCATAACTTTGATAGTGACGTAAGGACTTGACCCAAGTATCATAAAGCGGTCAACCTTGATGAGACGGCAGAATGAGTTTCGCATTCGAGAACCATAACCTTACTTAAAGGCCAGGTTTATATATACTTAAGTGTTAAAGATCAATGTAATACACTCAACAAAAATTCTAATTGGTCACTTTTTGTCCGTGATTTTTTATACGAAAGACATTGAATTCATTCTTTATTTATGATTATATGCCAACATCGGTCTTCTACTTAAGCTTTAATCTTGTTTAATTGACTTTGGAACAGTTTGGCAAGTTATTCTTAATTTTGCTAAAAATGCATTGCTTGCATAAGAAGGTCAAGTACACAGAAATTTGCTCTTTATTCCTTGTTTTGTTTTAATAGGACCCCTCAATAGTAGGAAAAACATAAAACAGGATTAATCAATAGCATATTTGTTTTAATAAACCCCTTCAAAGTATTTAATTTTAAAATTACCTCCCTTTTAATTAAAGACTTTTCAAATTTTGACCCTGCGCTGTAAGTAAATGGTATTGGATTTCTTTATGAAAAAAATCAATAAAGATTAAAAAGACATTAGGTAATTGATTTCTACACAAAAAAGTTCTTTCTACAACCTCTCTTGACGTATAGTAGGGAAGAAACGAAACTAGCATACATTGTAAACATATAAAATGAATGAACAATTAGAACTTTTGTTGAGTGTAGATATTATTAAAATTATCCGTACCGTCTGATTAGGATTTTAACTGTTTGCTTTTAGGTTAATTACATTATTTCTGACCAACAGTGTAGATCCAGATCAGATGAAACAGAAGTGCGATGGGCGCAAGGAAAAGTAGATACAATATATTCTAACTAGCACTTCCATGATTAAACTCCCACATAGGAGATAGATTAACTTTGTAGAGTACAGTAGTCCTTCAAATTGGTCCACTAAGGTTGAGGATTAAAATACATCGAAAAATAATTTCTGTAATAGATCTTTGTTCTGTAATAAATCCAACTCAACTACACCTTTGTGACATTTATGATTACGTTTGGCTGAATATTTCAGAGCCTGTTGTCAAGAGACATCGGATACTACGTACTGATTACACGTTCTGTATTTCTCAGAAGCGTTCCAATTAGCAAAGATTACAACGCGAGATACAGAAGTTCCGTCACCATGGGAGACGAATTTTAACTAGAGAGAGATTACTATTTAATAATGATTAAAACACAAACAATAAAGGTACTATTTATATGTATATACATTTTGATCAAGAAAAACAAATGAAAAAAATAAATACTAAAACAAAACACATGCCGAGGTTACTTCGTTAGTGTCCACGCATATCTTCGTTGTTTGCGAGGGCATTCCTCTCTGAGTTTCGCGTTAACCCAATTTAAAGGTAACAAACAACAATTTTCAAGTCATCATGTATCAATTGCTGTATAAGAAAACACATTTCAAGGGAAGAAACTTGGAGAATTTTGAAGACAAAAACATTTGCTCTGTACTGTATTATACATTAAAAATATAATTTATACAGATGTTATACCCGTGATTATAACATATTAAGGGTAATAAAGTAATAGTTTACTACAAATAATACATGACAAATATATTGTCCAAAAGAAACAATTCGTGTAATTAACTCCAAGTTGGAATATTTGGGGCAATGTTTTAGTGAAATATATATTTTTCTTTGTTTTTACTTCCTCTTTAGTGCAGTATTCGAATTTTGTCAATCCATTTCTTAGAGCCCAGCATAATTTTCGGTGTAATGTTCTTTTTAATAAACCTGGGGCTGTTGTTTTTTTCTTAACTTATCTCAATTTCTGTAACATTGATCGGATGTTACTTTCTTTTGACATGAGCACGAAATGCAAACTCCAGAATCTCAACCAGAAAATAATTCCTTACCGTCTAGTATTGCTGTATTTAGGTGCCCAAAGTGTGTTTCAGCACCGTTTGTCCAAGCATCTATGATTGGTCTTGTCTCCATCACTTCGGGATCAACGTCAAACCAACATGTCTAAAAGTATTGCATCAGATGAATAGAGAGGTTGATCAGCCACCGACAACATAAATGCGGTTTGATTAAAAGATAAATACGTGTACTATGAATAACAATTAAAAAAAACACGGTATCATTACATTGCTATCAAAGAAAATTGAAGAGTGTGTGAAAGTGGGCATATTAATTATAATATGACTGTAAATTATTTGAGCAAAATCACAGGCAGTTATGAAAACATGCCCCTTAGTCCCGTCTTGAGACCATCACAATATCTATACAAACTAACAGTACCAAATCGCAACTTTAAATGCTTGATTAAATTAAACAGAGCCTTCGAGACAAACTCCACTTTCTGAATTATAGTGAAATTTCGTTTCCACACGCCATTTCAGCCAATCAGATGCTTGAGATTTGAGACTGGTTTCCAAACTCAGCTTTATAACCTTGGACACTAGTTTAATGTAACAAAGATTTGCTGGTATATTTTTCTTGTGTTGCTTTTATATCTGTTTAATGGTACTAGACTTCGCTGTTACAACCAAAATGAGATATTCACCATGGAAGTGTTCACATTGCCTTTCCTTTATACTATTACGAAAAAGCAAATAGATGAAAAGAGCACTTTGAAAGCCACCGAACACGACAAATATGAAAATATTGCTGGCTCAGTTTTTATTGAGCCTGTTAAAGGGCAGAATTATAAATGCATATTAATGCCCACGCCGCCTATCCCCGGGTTGAGCCCAACTCAATATTTACACCAATAAACAGTACAGTTTTAATCCATCACAAACGTTCAGCGGCGTATGGTCCTCAGATAAAAGAATGGGTTTGCCCTAAACGAGAAAACAATGGACGGAACTTAACAAAATAGAATTTCGACAAAGGATCTGAGAATATAAATCCTGCATATCACAGACAACGCCACTTCCAAAGTTTCTGCATTTTTAATCATCCGTGAAATGTGAGGGTGATGTTTTCGGGGTTTTGTTTGTTGTTGATGGGTTTTGCTTTATTGTTTAGTATTTGTTCATTATTGTATATTCTTTTATATTGATTTAAGCAAAACAGAATATTTTCAAAAAAAGTTTAAAGTATATGGGTGGGTTGGAGTTTTTTCACCAAGACAACTTGTACGTATTTTGTGATACGAGAACCTGTTGGGGCAAGTGTGAGGTTTAAACCCCCAGTGGCAATTTGTTTTGCCACTGACCGTTCCAAGGCGGTATCCCCAAAGGTTTTCTTTTTCGTTAATTGTTTGTGGCATCCTATTTGAATTGACATACTTTAACAAACATGCTCTCTCCCTCTTCTTCTCTTCTTTTTCGCTGCGTGGGGAGGCTATGTTTTGTGAGTGTGGCGATTCCTGATATGCATTTATGACTCTTTTTTTTAATTGCTATGGATATGTATGAGGCATTTTACACTAAAGTTTTAGTAAACCGGGTCAAATTTGTAGATAAGTAGATAAGAGGTAACTGGGGAAAATGTAAGCTTTATAGCTTTTAGATCCTATTTATTTAGTTTCACATGTCAAAGTATGACCTCAAATTGTCTGGCTTGTTTTCTTTTACCTTGACACCTTCAGTGTGAGGCAGGTGCTTGGAATCCGAAACTAATATATTTCTGGCTCCATCATCAGTCTCAACAAACATACTTGGTAAATACTTCAGTGTCATTGTTTGTTATTGTCAGTGGTGCAATTTATATGCACCACTGAAAATTCATATAGCATCTATTCAAACTCGTACTCCTTACTGGTATTAATATTGTGATGAGCACAACCAAGCGACGCGGGCAGCAATATGCATTTCCGTTGTTTTTTTTCGCGATCTAATCATATGTTTTGTAATAAAATGTCTTTGAGTGTTCCCTTTCCTTCTTATTTCATAACATTAAAAATACAACTCTATACTAGGAAACGACTTTGTTGAAATAAAAATCATACATTACTTAAACTTAAAAAGTAGAAGATAAACAAAATATGATACCATAGATGTAAAGTTGGCATTTGGCTGAACTTGGTAACAGTATGTCCCCAAGAGCTTCCAGTTGAACATTGCACGCATTGAAAAACACACGTTGACGTCTGAAAAAAGTATGTTGTTGATATCTCAAAATCAAATATAAAGCACATGTTACTAGCAAAGTGGCTGGCAGTTAAACAAATCACGTCATCGCTTGTGCCTATTTTTAAATATCATTTTTTACTAATTTTTACCCTGCATGACAAAGTGATCAGTCTAAAAACACAAATCACCTCTGAATCAGCAATTAGATCTCGGCATTGCAGATGGCTCTTAATACATGTCTCAACTGCATTACAGGTTTAAAACTACAGCGGCAAGTATGGTTTACCAACGAACTTTCAAAGGTATTTTACCTTAGAAAAAGATTAAAAGGGAACGTTGAAAGCCGACGAACACGACAAATATGTAAATATTGCAGGCTCGATTTGATTGAACCTGTTTATGGGAAGTAATGGAAATGCATATTACTACCCACGCCGCCTAGCCCCGGGTTGAGCGCAACTCAATATTAACACCTATAAACAGTACAGTTTTGATCCATCCCAAACGATGTTTTGCATATGACAGTGAACATGGAACCTTTAATGCGGTATTTTCAGATTAATACCATTCCATGTTAATGGCGTATAGACCCCAGATAAAAGAATGGGTTTGCCGTAAACGAGAAAACAATGGGCGGAACTAAACAGAATAGAATTTCGAGCGGGGATCTGAGAATATATAATTATAAATCCTGCATATCACAGCAAACACCAAAGTCAACATTTAAAAAGCAGGCAGTATATCCTTGGGATGATTGAACAATATCCGAATCTGTCTAGGTTGGGATATTGAAATCACCCATCTATAAACTGACTGAAATATTTAAACAAAGGAAACTTTAGAAGTACTATTAACATAGTACATAAGTATCGTGCTATACGACCTTCAAATGACGTAACAGCACTGATTGAATGTACGGGAGACTTTTAACAGCCGCCACACGGCACAAACAACGCTACCGTGATATTGAAATAGATGAAAAGGGAACTTTGAAAGCCGACGAACAAGACAAATATGAAAATATTGCAGGCTCGGTTTGATTGAGCCTGTTCATGGGTATAAAGACTCTTGGAAGACTCTTACATGTCTATCTGTGTTTGTGGTGTATACATTTTTAAAAAATCTAAAAATAAGCATGTGCTCCTTTGTGACTTTTAATGGCTATAAAAGAAATAGATGAAATGGGAACTTTAAAGACCCTCGACCACAACAAATATTAAAATATTGCAGGCTCGGTTTGATTCATGGGCAGTAATGGAAATGCCTATTACTGCCCATGCCGCAGAAAAGAAGTTTTTATGCCCCCACAAAGTGGAGAGTTGCACTCATCAGGCGGATTTCTTTCAAACTTCAAACACAGATGACCAAGCAGGATGTGAAGATGATCGTAAAGAAAGGATTTTTTCTGCGACCATTTTTACCAGAATTTTAATGAGCACTCACATTTAACAACTTAAAAACTAGTTGTGTTCTTGGAAAAAGTTGAAGGACACATTCGGAAAAACCTTTAACAATAATGAGTTTATCTATTTGTAAATATTAGACAAATAAAAAAATGAAATTTCAAAGTATATAAGTCGCCAACATCCAGTTGATAAGAAAACAATTGCTCATTGTCTTTCAAATTGTTTTGAAAAAAAACAACAATCAACATTGATTCCGAATGAGTTAGACTTGGACGCGCAGACCACATACCGGTACTAAGTTGTTAAGTATATTTAAAATAAAAGCATATTAAGAAAAGCCACACCCAAACAACACAGTCTCTTTATTCAACCAATAATAAAAGCACAGTAAACAACCAGTTTCAATAACAAAGAACCCGCGGACGCAATATCAAAAATTGAATTTAAAACAAATATGGGTTGAAATTTAGTCTTAGATTTGCATATCGTCACATGAGCTAGACCTTCAGAAGAACTGTGCCCAAGGTTATAAAACTGAGCATGGAAACTTGTCTCAAATTTCAAGCATCTGATTGGCTGAAATGGCGACCAGTCGCCATTTCAGCCAATCAGATGCTTGAGATTTGAGACTGGTTTCCTTGCTCAGTTTTATAACCTTGGGCACAGATATGACTAGTACGTTGAACTACCTCCTAAAGGTCCACGAAAAAAAATCGGACCCACCAAAAGGTTGTTCAAGATGCATTTTGTCTGAATGAGTATTGAAGTATCATAAAAAGGCATAGAAAATTAGATCTTATTCGAGGCATAATTACCCTAATGGTCAACTATTCGACAGCAGAACATTGTGTCGTTTATAAAGTTACCTAAAAGTAATGAATACACACCATGTAATGTCTTGTTCGTTTCCCAGCTGATCTTTAACGAATTACCCTCTGGACATACACAAACTTCCATATCTGATATGGAATTTGATGTCGCCATTTGTAAAGATTCTGAAAAGAAATTAATCTCATCCAGTAAATCGTTGATAGGAACATTTACATAACTGGACATATGCTGTTTAAAACTGAACGTTTCTATGATAAAACTGTAAATAAATAATGAACAGTTAATCCGAGGCCGATTTTGTTGCCAAATGCATTAATTAGTATATGAACCTTTGACCTATTTTATGTGTTTGTATCTTTGCAATAAACTGCTGTTTTGCATTAGTATTCAAAAATATTTTAAAGAATTCACTTCGCATTTACCATTGATCTGCCTTGGTAAATATCTAGTTGAGTCATGGGGCTGGACCGCCTGAAAATAAAAAAAAATGATACAAACATACAATGCATAGATACTTATTAATTATTATACATTTTCTTGTCATTTACATTTATGCCTGTCTCCGATAAGTTATACTTTTAGTTGATGCTCTTCCATTACCAAGGATATATAAATCATTTTATAACTAAACTGTGTGAATTTTAACTATGAGCTATTAAAACTATAAACACATATAATATGTCGACAGCTGCAGTCATAGAAAATGATAGTGCCTCTAGCTGGGAGCGAACCCGCACCGTCACGGCGACAGCGCCTAGCCCTGCAATTCCTGCGTTGCAACCGATTGAGCTAACCGGGAAAACCCCTAAAAAAGGTTGATCGGATAGCCCTGATATACGTAACAATCGCTGCATGACATCGGTAACGGACTATTTTACTGATAACAGTACTGACTATATTTTAAAAATGATTAATATCAAAACAGACACCACAGACAATTAACAAAAATGAGAACACGAGGGGTTACTGAAACAGGGCTGTTGTTGAGGTAAAATCAGTGTGGTAAAACAGTGTTATAGTTGATCGGATAGCCCTGATATACGTAACAATCACTGCATGACATCGGTAACTGGTTATTTTACTGATAACAGTACTGACTATATTTTAAAAATGATTAATATCAAAACAGACACCACAAACAATTAACAAAAATGAGAACACGAGGGGTTACTGAAACAGGGTTGTTGTTGAGGTAAAATCAGTGTGGTAACACACTGAATGCTGTCATAAAACGTATTGAAGACATTGAGCTTTGATTTTGGAACTCCACACCATAGGTTTAATCAAAGAGTGTGTTTGGCATCTTCAACTTAACATCCAAAAAGTCTAAGTTCCCCTTGTCTTGTTTTCAAACAATTAAGAACTTGCTATTCCTGGATATTTTTTGCTTAAAGGTTCTTATTAACATAACACTGTTTCTAAACGAGAGGTAAAATTTTTAATTTAGAACTTACATTCCTTACAGCTTAAACATATTCACCGTTCTAAAATCGAATAACGAACTGGGGGTTTCACGATTCTTTTGCTAAAGCCTTTTTTAAACGATGCATATCATTTTCAACTTTTTTTCAGATAATTCCATTTCTTTTTTAACATAATTCGTGTTTTATTCAAATTTAAATAAAGAAAACAGAACTGAAAAGTTACGAAGAAAGAATTGCATTCCATGTTTTAGTTTCTTTTGAGTATTTCCTCATTTATACCACTGTATATTTTACTGCATTGAACATTTCATACCATTCTTCCCAATTCTTTCAGATTTTTAAAAAGGATTGACCACTCACTTGTTCAAACAAGTATAGAATCGGGCAAAACAATTATTATTGGTACCAACAAAGCCCTGGTCTCGCGAGTCGGTGTCTCATTGAAAATTATCGGCCTATGGTAAAATGTTTCATTACATTTGCCAGACAAAATTTTTGGTGTATGCTGGTCGTATTTTTTGTCGGCACGTACCGGTAATGAAATTCCCGTTGGTGTTCTATTAAAAAAAACGATATATTTGTAGCTAATACTCTATTTTAAAATTTAAAAAAATAGGTCATGAGATTGAAACTTTTGATCTACTATATGAATTACAGAAAGGTGCTATACGTTAAGTATTGAAGTCCGTTTTTTTTTAAACAAGGTGCAAAACCGAATCACGCTCAACCTTACACATGCAACTCGAATGATACGAACCCACACACTGAATGCTGTCATAAAACGTATTCCATTTGTACTCTTTTTGTTTGATTGAGTTTCCAAGATTTTCCTAGTTCAGCTGTGCCAAATTATGATAAAGTAAACCAATGAACGGTAAATATTTTGGTTTCCCAACTAATATTAAGATCTAGATGCTCAAAACTTAAAGCGGCTGTTGTAATTACAGGTTAACTTCAGAGCTATATTGTGGCGACAATCAATATAAAAAACAACAACAAATGAATTCATCTAGCTCTTAATGACATTGCAAGCTATTAAAATTCACATAAGTCTTTTCCCACAAAAGTTAACGACTTTGGTAGCCGTAAACCAAGCCTTTGGGGTATCTGTCCTTAATAAAGCGATATGTCAGTCGCCACACAGAGCTGAAGGTTATAAAGCTGAGCATGGAAACCAGTCTCAAATCTCAAGCATCTGATTGGCTGAAATTGCGACTGGTCGCCATTTCAGCCAATCAGATGCTTGAGATTTGAGACTGGTTTCCATGCTCAGCTTTATAACCTTCAAACCTGAATTCTTCATGACGATCTCGATACACTGATTATAGCACTGTTATACCACACTGATTTTACCTCAACAACAACCCTGTTTCAGTAACCCCTCGTGTTCTCATTTTTGTTAATTGTTGTTGTGTCTGTTTTGATATTAATCATTTTTTAAACCATGCCATCTCTTTCTTTTCTTCTTGGCTGGATGGAAAGGCTCTCTTTTCTCAATGTAGCAATTTCTCATATGCATATATCACTTTTTACCCCAACCGCCTGCATCTTTGGTGTGTACAAAAAGTTATATTGTTTATATCAGCCAAAACACTTCCATCCTCTATTCTCTTTGGTGCAATTGCAAGACGTTGTTGTTGTTTATGTCATAGAATTTGGGAAAGTGAAATTACATAGATCAACATTATTAATGATATTAGTTTTTATAATTCTGTAATGTACAGCAATATTGTATATCGGAAGGGAAAAGGCAAAATACAGCCTAAGAAGACACGATCTAGTGACGGATAAATGAAAACACCAGACAGCATGCTTTGACCAAGGATGTATTACAGACATAAACACATAAACAGACATGACAATACACCAAGGATGGTATTACAGACATAAACATAAACAGACATGACAATACAAGGTTTTATAAATACTGTCATTTGGAATATTATGATCGTGTTGGATGACTTATTTCTAGGGATTCTAATAAGAGACTTCAGGTGTCAAGGTTATAAAGCTGAGTTTGGAAACCAGTCTCAAATCTCAAGCATCTGATTGGCTGAAATGGCGACTGGTCGCCATTTCAGCCAATCAGATGCTTGAGATTTGAGACTGGTTTCCATGCTCAGTTTTATAACCTTGGGCACAGAACGAATATAGTGTTTAGCACTCCTTTGTAATGACCATTCGAAAAGAGTCGCGTAACGCAGCTTATTTTCATTGAAACGTAATGACGTTCGCAATTTTATCATTGCTTATATGAAAGTGTTATGTGAAATCTGAACCCTGTCAAACTTCCATCAAACTCTATCCCACCCGTTGCTAGATCGTTTAAGGATAACTCGTAGGGTTTGTCGTGGGTATAAATCTAAAAATTGTGACCATGTTCACTGCCATATGATACTTTAGTTTGGGATTAATCCAAATATGTAACTATTTTTGAATATATTAAGGTGTGCTCAATGGGTGTTAGGCCTCGTGGACAGTTGTTCGCGAGGTGTGCTCCGAGTGTTAGGCCTCGTGGACAGTTGTTCGCATTTATTGAGGTGTGCTCAATGGGTGTTAGGCCTCGTGGACAGTTGTTCGCGAGGTGTGCTCCGGGTGTTAGGCCTCGTGGACAGTTGTTCGCATTTATTGAGGTGTGCTCAATGGGTGTTAGGCCTCGTGGACAGTTGTTCGCGAGGTGTGCTCCGAGTGTTAGGCCTCGTGGACAGTTGTTTGCATATATTGAGGTGTGCTCAATGGATGTCAGGCCTCGTGGACAGTTGTTCGCAAGGTGTGCTCCGGGTGTTAGGCCTCGTGGACAGTTGTTCGCGAGGTGTGCTCCGGGTGTTAGGCCTCGTGGACAGTTGTTCGCGAGGTGTGCTCCGGGTGTTAGGCCTCGTGGACAGTTGTTCGCGAGGTGTGCTCCGGGTGTTAGGCCTCGTGGACAGTTGTTCGCGAGGTGTGCTCCGGGTGTTAGGCCTCGTGGACAGTTGTTCGCGAGGTGTGCTCCGGGTGTTAGGCCTCGTAGACAGTTGTTCGCATTTAGGTTATTGGTCATAAACAGACTTCATCAAATTAAGCTACAATACGTAACATACATGTATGTTAATAGCCAATAAAATTTCCATTTTCATCAATTCACGGAATGTTGATATATCGAAGTGTTGTTAATTTAAAAGTAGTCAAATTTTATTACAGACGGTGCTGTCGTTCGCGTGCTGGTTCAAATCCCGGTAAGTTTTATCATATATCTAATGTTTATATCTTTTGAGATCTCATCGGTTAATTCTTGGCGTACACAGATGTCACAGAAATCAAATAAAATTATCATTTCATTTTTAGTCAACGAACTTTTACCTAAAAAATGCTAATAAAAAGTAAATAAGAAAGTTTACATACCGTAGCAAAACACTGCGTTAAGCAACATACCGGATCGTACATGTATACCATCAGTAAGAACACAAAAGTAATATACAGACTACTAAAAGATCCTGGTTTCACCATGTTCAGACATTTAGTTTACTAAGCCCGTATAAGAGTATGAAAAGTAACACTTAAAACTAACATAATTGTTATATTTCTTATAAGTAATATCCATTAGATTTGATGTTAAAACTCTTAATAACCTTCTAATTTTATAATGGAAACTTCGCCTAATTTTAAGCATAATTTATCGGGGGGTTTTGTTTTAAACTTGTAAACTATCAATGTTAGAATACCACCCTTTTTTCAAAATGCTGCTTAAAGGTGGATAATCACTCCTTTTAAATGTAACACTTTAACATTATTATTATTATATTTCATTTGTGATAGTGATCTATTGATTGATGCAATAAAATTAAAATATAAAGTATCTCCTAATTCGGGTGCGAAACAAAGATATATATTTTAACATTTGTGGGATAACGCCGCCAAGCTTTTACAAACGCATTTACAATGATTGGACTAAATTTGCTTTGCGCGCAGTGCAACTTCGAAGTCTGGGACTGCGTGTGAAAAACTTTTATCTTGAAAATATAATCTCAACTTAAGTTTATATTGCTAAGATTGTATTGTATTTTCTGTGTTGCAGAGGTCTAGCTTTTGGTTAACCGCAACAAAACAGTTTTACAGTAAATATCCTTCTGGATTTAATAAGATATATACGAGTAATATAGTTCTTCCCGACTCCTGATTTTTAATGTGAATTTGACAAAACGCTCACACATTTGAAAACCGGCAATATATTTCCTGCAGGCAATATTCAAACAACCTGTACACTTGTTGCGAGTTCAGAATTACATAATTTCTCAAGGCATGGTCTATTAAACAATGGTTTTAAATCGATTCTGCTCAAAGAAAATAATCAATTTTACACTGTGGCTTTTTTATAGACGAGTTAAAAACGGGAATACCGACAACAGTCATGTGCTTTGGGGCCACATTAAATGTGTTTATGCAAAAACATCGTATTAATTATATCAAACATTCAATGTTTAAATGTGAATCAATGTCTCTATTAAAAGTTAAATATTTCTCAAAATTGTACAAATTAATTCTGATTACCTACCTTTAAGCAGAACAAATGACATATAATACAATTTATCTATGGTTATTGTTTATTTGTGTTTTGTTTATTGCTAAGTCTAACGCAAAGGGATGGGTTAATGTTACAACCATTTGATTCGTAATTACATTTAAGATTTGCAAAGATGATTTTTGCTCTGGTATTTTGTTTATGTTGTGATTCTAGGGCAGATATATATTGTTATAATGTCTTTTTGGCACGCGCTCGTCCCATTCAATACCACACGTTTTGTTAAACATTCATGCATACGTCAAATGACGCAATGAAGTGTATTTCTTTTGTCCGATGATAAAGTCATGCAAATAATGTCGTTGTTTATTATAAAAGCTTGATCGCAGTTTATATCGGATTCTAACTGTCTATATGCAAAGTCTTTCTCTCTTACTTTCTTCTTTTCTTTATTAAATTTTATTTATTTATTTATTTATTTATTTATTTATTTATTTATTTATTTATTTATTTTATTAATTTTTATATATTCCCTATACTGCAAAAACTAAACTTAATTGACTGTTGTTGTTGTTGTTGTGGTGGTGGTGGTGGTGGTGGTGGTGGTGGTGGTGTTCTGTTTGTTTGTTTTTTTTCTTCAATAAAATAGAAGGCACGTGCGCAACATGTAGCAGTAAAAACATGTTTTCTAAAAGCTATCAATTTCAGTTTATCAGCTATTAATTACAAACATCATTTACCCAATGTTTTATACCCTATTCAGTCTATTTTCTGCCAAAACAGGCTGTAAACGGATAGTGTTTTATCGTTTTTATACAAATAAAAACCCTCTGACACCGTGAACTTCTTTGAGTTACAGATATCGGATGTAATAGCTGGTAAAACTACGTTGCTAAAGAGTTCAAGGGGACTGGTGTTTTTGAATTTTATAATGAGTTCTTAAAATAACCATCATTTATTTAGACTTATGTGCTAACACATTTTGTCGTATTTAAAGATAAACATTACATAATACATATTTTATACATACCTTGTACTTTATTATAATGTTCGAAATGTAAGTTTAAAGGCAGACGTTATAGAACAAAGACAAACGTATAATGTGGCATCCACTGTAATTTGCAAGATATTTTCTCCCATAATTATGCTTCTTATTGTATGTACCACAACAGTTTTGCGTTCATTCTTATTTAATTCCTGTAGCGCTGTCGAAGATTTCTATGATGGAAAGGTAACCAGCAAACTATTGTATGGAAAGCCAGAGCTGTCTTATATTGTTGTTTTCGAATGTATTCAACCGCTTTGGTATTATATCAGTTCATTTCTATAATATATAAAACCAAAACATGCATTTATTAAACCAATACTCATTATATTAATCCACGCGTACAATATATTATACGGACTCGTCGATATATGAAACCAATATACCTTTATGTAGATTCAGCCTTGCTATGTTTGTATTGGAAACTGTATCGAATGAAACCAGTATGTTCAAATATGAATTCACATTTTAATATATACAACCAACTGCCTTTGTATAGAACCAACTTGCGCATATATAAATATATTTTTGAATAGAGTTCTTTCACATTGTTGTGCGCATGCGTCGTACGACACGTTTAGGTACGAAAATATTGGTTTTATCCTAAACCGACGCGTGAGGGGGCATTCAACAGTGTCATTGCTAACAGAATGAACGGACATGATCACGGTGTCGTCTTAAAGCTTATGATAAATTATAATAATAATTGTGATGAGGCACAATACATTCAAGTTTTACGAATTTCCGAATATTGCAGGCTTTAAAAAGTCTGGTCGGCAAGATTTGACTGTGAAAAGCGTAAAACAATCAAAGACGTGGTTGCAAATTTGAATCAGGAAGTCTTATATAAAAACAAAGACAATGTGGATTGCATGTTACTGTCTATTTGCCACAGACACATATATAAGCGTCTCGTGTTTTTCTGACAAAATGCGTTTGCTTCAAAAAATATATTTTATGTAACTTGATCTCCCTAAATTGGAAGAGAAAACGGATGAATTCAACAATGTATCGCCGTTGTATTCAACGCCCGTTAAGCGTTATTATTTTGTTTACTATTTTACTTCCTTCCAACTTATGTTTAAAACTAAATTGTAATCATTCGTATATTTCTTTTATCAGTCCTGGATTAAAATTATTTGTATGTTTAATAACTAGAAATCATACTTTGAACACGACCATGTTATTGTTAATTGTCCTTATATATTTGACACAATATTCCCATTCCCATTCTGCCCAGAAAACGATGGTGACATATTGAGGTGTGAAAACTTGTTTGATATCTGACATTTGAGGAGACTTAAAATTAATTATCTCAAATCATCAAATTGATTTTAACTGTTATTGTCACTTCAAGCGTTTACTTTTCGAATACCTTAAAATTTTCACGAGTTCCCATATTTCTATAACTATAATTTGTAGCGTTGAAATGGCAGATCATGTAGTAGTTTACGTCTTATTCATGTTATTATAAACATCTTTTTTTTTTAAAAAAAATCGTCAGCCATAGTCAATAGACATTAGTTTAAGTCGCATTTCATGAATATCTACGTGTTACGGGAATGATGTAGAAAGAAGATAAAATGTCCGCAGACCTCCAAAATCTCAGGATTTTATCTGAAATCTCCGGACCGTAAGGTTCCTCTCCGGATCTAAGGATTTTTAGGCAAAATCTCAGGATTTAAAAATATTGAAAAGAATAATTAATGAAACATAAATTTAACTGAATTTAGAATGGGTTTTACAATTATATTAATTAATATTAAGAAACTTGGTCTTGGTCACGGCTCCAAAATTTCCTGTTTATTGAGAGATTACGTGATAGTGACACGATGCCTTGGGCACACATGTACACAACAGCTAAGTGTCATAAAACTAAACTCGGACCTGAATATCGCAGTCCTGTTCATTTGTTTTCGTCCGTTGTCATTTTGATTTTAAACAGAAATGAAAATATTATATTTCAAAACCTTCAGCGACAACAATTACGAACTTCAACATCAAAATAGTTTTTATTAAAAAAGACAAACAACAAAACTCTGGATTTTTTGAATAGTTTTGTTTGGCCTGCCGTCCGGCAATATTCGTTTGGTTCAATCAATTTAACGATTTCTCGGGTTGTAGCTGGAATCATCCTATTATGTAAATACGTAATATTTTTCTCAAAAGCAAAACACGCAAAACACATATCAACCTAGCCGCCGACGAGCTACATAAGAATATAATTATGTCTCATTCCACTATAAATTATAGCGTTACAAAAAAATGCCGTAAAACGGTAAAATGTCCCATAATGTTCGTCTGAATTGTCAATTATACAGATTTATTTTTAGTAAACACAATTCACGTGTGTATTTTCATAAAAAAAAACAAACAAATCCGTTGGATACTCGCGTTCTGTAAATACCGCGATAAACACTGTTTAAAATGCGCATAAACTTTCTTGATGTGCTTGTAAATGATCATAACGTTTTTTTTTTATTCATCGTTGTTTGACTGAACTTACTTATTTATAAATTTGAAATCATTAATCAACATGTTCTTAATTTTATAATCACTTAGTCATATTAACAATAGTAAACGATGCCCCCTCGCGTGCATTTATCGACTAAATATGCTCTTCAATTTTAGAGAGCGCTAAGGGGAGGTAACAATGTGAAAGAACTCTATTGTATTTAACGAATGTGTTAATATTTAAAACCGAATTAGACATACATAAATCCAACTGTCCTTATGGGGAACGAGAGTAGCATTATATTATATCATTTTCACGATGAAAGTAAACTGTTCATATATAAAACCGAATAAGAAATATATAGGTTCGTTTTGTAATTGTATGAAATAACGTTATGCTTATATTGTTCTGATTTATCAGTGCATGGAACCAACCTTCCTTATATGTAAACAAAGATGCGATGTATCGGTTCATAGTGATATTGTGTTTAGCGACTTCATCTCTATATCACACCAAAGTAAACATTTGCGAATCGATCTGTTCTTGTGTGGAACTATTGTAGCATTGTGTAATATCATTGTCACAATCTATGATAGTTATAATGTATGGTATGAAAACAAACAATCAATGTATGAAATCAGGTGTCCTTAACTGAAACCGATTAAACAATATATAAGATGGCTTTTGGAATATATGATACAACTTCATCAATATATTAAACCAAAATAGCTATGCTTTTTAAAACATAACTTTCGATGTGTTCAAGCAACGTGTTTCACACTGCGCCATTTAATATAAGAACGTTTTCAGTTAAAGGAGTATATGACAATAAGTTCTAACGGACAGAATTTTTTAAAACTTTGCACAATTAAAGAGAATTCCTTCACAAACAAAATGATATAAAGAAAAATATAGCTTTCCACGCTTCTTTTTGAGTAATCGCTCATTATTAGACCCCTCTATACGGTCATTTTGAAGGGATTTTGAGAAAACGCACATATATCTTTTAAATGATTGTTACATCTGGAATTCCTAATCAACACCTTATATCTATGCATTTTTTGTTTGGAATTATGTGTATGTATGGTTTTGGATGGAATTATGTGAGATTTGTTTGTATATTTAAAGAAAAAACTTGGAAAATGACCAAAATATCCAACAAAAAAGGGAGACAATTTAGTCCCTGACTGGAAAAAAATCTAAATATCTTTTTTTGTAACGGACAGATTTTTTTTAAACTCCATAAAATGACACAGTATATATTTCTAAACAAAACAAAAACAAAAAAAAAAGTGGCATCCAGGCTTAATTTTTTACTATATTCCTTCAAAGTTGGTCATATAAAAATATCTCTAATTTTAATTCAATTCTACAAATATCCATCATAACATGTATAAATAGTTTTATAACATGCTCATCAAAACTAATTTCATATTTTGAAAGAAATAACTATTTCTTTATCAAGAATTACATTACAGTTACTACATTTCTTTCATAAATTCCCACAAAAGCAGCCCTGAGTGTTGCCAAAGTTTCCATACATATCGAAAAACACCTAACACTGATAATGAATGAAAATCATATAACAATCCCTAAATCTTATGATCCATTAAGTAATTATCCAATTTCTGAACGACAAATTTAAGAGATGTTACTCTAGGTTTGCCTGTGTCAAGTTTCTCACCAAACAGCTGAGACAATCCATCTAACCCTACACGAGAGACAGCAAGTTTTATATGACTCAAATTCAAACCGGATGCTGCAATTTTCTTTGCCATTTGACATGAAAGTATTTTCTGTTTGGTTAAAAATTCAAGAATATCAAAATTAATATCAGTCATTTTCACATGAAAGTAACATTATCTACTTCGGACGTCAAATTATCCGAAACACTTGAATCATTGTCACGGCAAATTATCGAACCAAATAATTTACGTTTCTTCACAGCTTGGCGATTTCCATCACTAACGAACCTGCCCTTCTTGTTTTTCTCGCGTGAGGCCATTCTCACGGACGACTACTTTGTGAGAAATAATTTGAAATATTTAATCGATTGATTTTACGCAACAGTCGAAGTACTAACGTTACTCAACTAACACCGGTCACTGAGAAAAATACATTTCGTGAAACTAGCACTTGCGCAGAAATATGCGCGTAAACTATTGTAATATACTCCTTTAATATAATGTTTAATGAAATAAAAGCAATGCATTTCGGTTAAGTATAATGATAGCTGCTCTTATTGTATATCAAACCGAACATATATATTTCTTATTCGGTTTTATATATGAACAGTTTACTTTCATGTTGTCAAAATGATATCATATAATGCTACACTCGTTACACACAAGGACAGATGGATACATATATGTCTACTTTGGTTTGATAAAAAGATGCAGTCATTAAATACAATGTCAATATGAACTGATATATTGCAACATTGGTTACACATTTGAATGGTTGGTTCAACGAATGATGAATCGAAATAATATAAATATTACTCGATTTCATACAAGGACGAAGCGAATATATATATTTCTTCTTCGGTTTTATATATGAACAGTTACTTTCATATATCGTGAAAATGATATAATATAATGATACTCTCATTCCACATAAGGACAGTTGGATTCGTGTATGTCTAATTCGGTTTTAAATATAAATACATTCGTTAAATACAATTCAAAAATATATTTATATATGCGAAAGTTGGCAGTATACAAAGGCAGTTGGTTGTATATATTAAAATGTGAATTCATATTTGAACATACTGGTTTAATTCAATACAGTTTCCAATACAAACAAAGCAAGACTGAATCTATATAAAGGTATATTGGTTTCATATATCGACGAGTCCGTATAATATATTGTACGTGTGAATTAATATAATGAGTTTTGGTTCAATAAACACATGTTTTGGTTTTATATATTATAGAAATGAACTGATATAATACCAAAGCGGTTGAATAAATTCGAAAACAACAATATAAGACAGCTCTGGCTTTCCATACTATTGAGTATCACTCTTAATATCATTTTCATTGAAATGCTTACAAGTGCTTTGGTCTAGAGTCATTGTTTTAAATGAACCTTTATTTGAATGTCGGTATTGAAATTCTTAAATTAATTCACCATGACAACTTGTTGTTTATTTCTCAAACGTGGTGGAACAAACACGAGAACTTGTCAGCGGTACCAATCAACTTCAACTTGTCAGCGGTATCAGTCAACTTTAACTCGTCAGCGGTATCAGTCAACTTTAACTTGTTATCGATATCAGTCAACTTTAACTTGTAAACGGTATCAGTCAACTTTAACTTGTCAGCGGTATCAGTCAACTTTAACTTGTTAGCGGTATCAGACAACTTCAACTTGTCAGCGGTATCAGTCAACTTTAATTTGTTAGCGGTATCAGTCAACTTCAACTTGTAAACGGTATCAGTCAACTTCAGCTCGAAAGCGTTACCAGTCAACTTCAACTTGTCAACGGTATCAGTCAACTTTAACTTGTCAGCGGTAACAGTCAAATTCAACTCGTCAGCGGTATCAGTCAACTTCAACTTGTCAGCGGTACCAGTCAACTTCAATTTGTCAGCGGTACCAGTCAACTTCAACTTGTCAGCGGTACCAGTTAACTTTAGTTGTAAACGGTATTAGTCAACTTTAACTTGTCAACGGTATCAGTCAACTTTAACTTGTCAGCGGTATCAGTAAACTTTAACTTGTCAGCGGTACCTGTCAACTTTAACTCGTCAGCGGTACCAGTCAACTTCATTTCGAAAGCGGTACCAGTCAACTTCAACTTGTCAGCGGTACCAGTCAACTTCAACTTGTCAGCGGTACCAGTCAACTTTAACTTCTCAACGGTATCAGCGGTACCAGTCAACTTTAACTTGTCAACGGTATCAGTCAACTTTAACTAGTCAGCGTTACCAGTGAACTTCAACATGTCAGCGGTAACAGTCAACTTCAACTCGTCAGCGGTACCAGTCAACTTCAATTCGAAAGCGGTACCATTCAACTTCAACTTGTCAGCGGTACCAGTCAACTTCAACTTGTCAGCGGTACCAGTCAACTTCAACTTGTCAGCGGTACCAGTCAACTTTAACTTGTCAACGGTATCAGTCAACTTTAACTTGTCAACGGTATCAGTCAACTTTAACTTGTCAGCGGTATCAGTCAACTTTAACTTGTTAGCGTTATAAGTCAACTTTAACTTGTCAGCGGTACCAGTCAACTTCAACTTGTCAGCGGTACCAGTCAACTTAACTTGTCAGCGGAACTAGTCGACTTCAACTTGTCAGCGGAACCAGTCAACTTTAACTTGTCAACAGTATCAGTCTACTTTAACTTGTCAACGGTATCAGTCAAATTTAACTTGTCAACGGTATCATTCGACTTTAACTTGTCAACGGTATCAGTCAACTTTAACTTGTCAGCGGTATCAGTCAACTTTAATTTGTTAGCGGTATCAGTCAACTTCAAGTCGTCAGCGGTACAAGTCAACTTCAACTCGAAAGCGGTGCCAGTCAACTTCAACTTGTCAGCGGTACCAGTCAACTTCAACTTGTCAGCGGTACCAGTCAACTTTAACTTGTCAACGGTATCAGTCAACTTTAACTTGTCAACGGTATCAGTCAACTTTAACTTGTCAGCGGTACCAGTCAACTTCAACTTGTCACCGGTACCAGTCAACTTCAACTTGGCACCGGTACCAGTCAACTTTAACTTGTTAACGGTATCAGTCAACATCAACTTGTCAGTGGTATCAGTCAACTTTAACTTGTCAGCGGTACCAATCAACTTCAACTCGTCAGCGGTAACAGTCAACTTTAACTTGCCAGCGGTACCGGTCAACTTCAACTTGTCAGTGGTACAAATCAACTTCAACTCGTCAGCGGTAACAGTCAACTTTAACTTGTCAGCGGTACCGGTCAACTTCAACTTGTCAGTGGTATCAGTAAACTTTAACTTGTCAGCGTTACCTGTCAACTTTAACTTGTCAGTGGTACCAATCAACTTTAACTTGTCAGCGGTAACAGTCAACTTCAACTCGTCAGCGGTATCAGTCAACTTCAACATGTCAGTGGTACCAGTCAACTTCAACTCGAAAGCGGTACCAGTCAACTTCAACTTGTCAGCGGTACCAGTCAACTTCAACTTGTCAGCGGTACCAGTCAACTTCAACTTGTCAGCGGTACCAGTCAACTTTAACTTGTAAACGGTATCAGTCAACTTTAATTTGTCAACGGTATCAGTCAACTTTAACTTGTCAGCGGTATCAGTCAACTTTAATTTGTTAGCGGTATCAGTCAACTTCAACTCGTCAGCGGTACCAGTCAACTTCAACTCGGAAGCGGTACCAGTCAACTTCAACTTGTCAGCGGTACCAGTCAACTTCAACTTGTCAGCGGAACCAGTCAACTTTAACTTGTCAACGGTATCAGTCAACTTTAACTTGTCAGCGGTACCAGTCAACTTCAACTTGTCAGCGGTACCAGTCAGCTTTCACTTGTCAGCGGTACCAGTCAACTTCAACTTGTCAGCGGTACCAGTCAACTTTAACTTGTCAACGGTATCAGTCAACTTTAACTTGTCAACGGTATTAGTCAACTTTAACTTGTCAGCGGTACCAGTGAAGTTCAACATGTCAGCGGTAACAGTCAACTTCAACTCGTCAGCGGTACCAGTCAACTTCAACTCGAAAGCGGTACCAGTCAACTTCAACTTGTCAGCGGTACCAGTCAACTTTAACTTGTCAACGGTATCAGTCAACTTTAACTTGTCAACGGTATCAGTCAACTTTAACTTGTCAGCGGTATCAGTCAACTTTAACTTCTCAACGGTATCAGTCAACTTTAACTTGTCAGCGGTACCAGTCAACTTCAACTTGTCAGCGGTACCAGTCAACTTAATTTGTCAGCGGTACCAGTCGACTTCAACTCGTCAGCGGTACCAGTCAACTTTAACTTGTCAACAGTATCAGTCAACTTTAACTTGTCAACGGTATCAGTTAACTTTAACTTGTCAGCGGTATCAGTCAACTTTAATTTGTTTGCGACATCAGTCAACTTCAACTCGTCAGCGGTACGAGTCAACTTCAACTCGAAGGCGGTACGAGTCAACTTCAACTTGTCAGCGGTATCAGTCAACTCCAACTTGTCAGCGGTACCAGTCAACTTTAACTTGTCAACGGTATCAGTAAACTTTAACTTGTCAGCGGTACCAGTCAACTTCAACTTGTCAACGGTATCAGTCAACTTTAACTTGTCAACGGTATCAGTCAACTTTAACTTGTCAGCGGTACCAGTCAACTTCAACTTGTCACCGGTACCAGTCAACTTCAACTTGTCACCGGTATCAGTCAACTTTAACTTGTCAACGGTATCAGTCAACATCAACTTGTCAGTGGTATCAGTCAACTTTGACTTGTCAGCGGTACCAATCAACTTCAACTCGTCAGCGGTAACAGTCAACTTTAACTTGTCAGCGGTACCGGTCAACTTCAACTTGTCAGTGGTACCAATCAACTTCAACTCGTCAGCGGTAACAGTCAACTTTAACTTGTCAGCGGTACCGGTCAACTTCAACTTGTCAGTGGTATCAGTAAACTTTAACTCAGCGGTACCGGTCAACTTAAACTTGTCAGTGGTACCAATCAACTTCAACCTGTCAGCGGTACCGGTCAACTTCAACTTGTCAGTGGTACCAATCAACTTCAACATGTCAGCGGTACCAGTCAACTTCAACTTGTCAGCGGTACCAGTCAACTTTAACTTGTCAACGGTATCAGTCAACTTCAACTTGATAAATTTCGACAATATCTTTTAGAGAGCTTTTCATATACAGTGTAAATAATCTGTCAACGCGGGATAACCGTCTTTTCTTTTGAATTTGTAGACGGTGTTTGTAGTTTGGAATAAAATTCAGATAACATTTAAAATTCCTAAATGCTAAAAAAAATTCCCAAAGTAATAGGATGCTCATTACATTTTATTTGGAAAACTTAAAGCATTGTGTATTGAATGCAATGTTTCGCGCATGCAGTTCATCGTGGCATCAACGTAGTATTAAAACATGCGCGAGACCGCGATTCTTTCAACATCAGCATCTACAAGACCTGAGACAGACTGTTTTTCTACTGACCTTTTCCTACAGGTTGTCCTCAAGGTTTTTCGTTTTCGTTGTTTGATTGAGGTGTCTGTTGTGGGAATGCATGGAATGGTCGCTTTGAGGGCAATGCTCTCTGGTTCGCTCTGCTTTTGGCTGTGTCTAGGGACTGTGTCTTCTGAACGTTGCCATTATATATATATTTCACACTATCATTAATAATCGCAAATAAACACAGAAACGATCCCACATGTTAGCGAAAGTTTCGCGAATGCTGAAATAGCAATACAAACAAATTTAAGAGACAGTTGCAACAACACTAGCAGTTAAAAGTTAACGGTGCTATTTTTTTCGTTTTGACCGTGCCTATGAAATGTACCTGGTTCTCATTGGAACACATAATTCGCAGGAAAGAATTTAGTACGGTGCATTCTTTGGAACACAAAGTTTGTGAGATGGAACTTAGTACGATGCCTTCGTTGGAACACAAAATTCTTGATAGGGAATTTGGTAACATGCCTTCGTTGGAACACAAAATTCGTTGGAGGAAATTTAGTACCATGCTTGTCACCAGGGGCGTAGCCAGCTTTTTTCAAGTTGTAGGCACATACAAGAGGTTCCTAGTGGCGGTTGCCTCTTGGTTAGGGGGTCTGGGGTGTAAAGCCCACCAAGAAGCAGTAAACAAGTGGAGATTAAATATAGCAAAATGCAAATAAAGCGCGACAACACAGAGAATTGGAACGAAGGTCTGCATTTACATCTGCCAACGAAAGTAATCATTTTCCCCAGAAGACTAATCAAAGCCAAAGACATATTTGATTCGACATAAACGGCTTGAACCCGCTACCATACCACCCCGTATGTTTTTATTGTATTTTGGGGACTTTTGAAAACGTCATTTTCTTGTCCAACTTGTAGGCCCGGGCCTACATGGCCTAATAGTAACTATGCCACTGTACAAAACGCAGGCAACAAGTATAGTACGTTATCAGTAACATGACAGTCACGTGACATGTAAGTTACTTTCCAGCACATTTCTACCGGTACAAGTCAAAGGGAACGACAATTTATTACAGCATTTAACAGAAAAGTTTAATAGATGTTTTATATTTTCTTTAAAATAAAGTTACTTGTAGCGGCTGTATATGAATTTGAAACTTAAGTCTTTCACAAACACACTCATTTGCAATGAATTAAACACTCACATTTTCACTTGTCTATATTATTTTCTTTATATGATTTAATGGGTGATTACTATGGAAATCACCAAATTCGTTGTAAAAGAACAGTGTAACTTATTTCTATAAATGGGATATCTTGTCACTGTCCAAAAAGTGAAATATGGCAAATCATTAATCATTGAGCTATTTCTTATTGTTTAATCAAAGGTATTCAATACACTATAAAATATGGATAAATATCTTCCATCACATTTCTATCGCGGCGACGGTTCCCTGCAAGAGCAAATCACGGGACACAGACTTTGTGCTCCAACCTATAGTGGCCGGGCTACCTGAGCATACAGTATGATAAGGAACTGTGTATGATTCTGAACGTCTTTCGCAAAGATTGCCTTGAATTTTAGGCTGTCTACCGTCATCGTTCCACTGTATTCGTTAAAAAATAAACATATTAAAAACTCCCTAAGGCAAAATGCAGTTAAGTAAATTTTTTTCACAAATAATTGTCAATAATGTATCTTCATTTAACATATGTTAAGCGTTGCAAACACAAAATTGAACGACACATTTAAACATTATTTAAAATGCCTAGTATTACGAAACTGACACTCAAAATTATGTTTTAAATTATGCTTGCCTTTATAATTTTCTTTAAAGTTTTATTGGTGATTACACTGGTATTCGCCCGAATACTAATAGCACGGACTTATCGCTGGAAATGTTAAACTTGTTTTATGCTGTGAATTCACAGAATGAAACGAATTTTGATGCGCAAGTAGCATCATGCCATTCACGCGTATTGTCATTTCGCAACACAACATGCAGTTCAGTAGATCCATGGTCTGGTTGGGAAGAATGCCAGAAGAACTTGTTCAGTTTTATTCCATTAACGCTCTCCCACGGAGAGTTGGAGTCTTTACGTCGCCCATCAATCCAGATATATTCTGTTATGCCTTCATACATCTTCTTCACATCGTTAAACTTGCTGTCGCTTTCGATTAAAGCAAGATGACCTCCATCGTCTTGACATATTCTCTCAGCCTGACCACAATCCATTTTCACGCTGTAAAGCTTTACACAATATCCATTTTCTGTCCAGTTATAACTAGAAGGACAAAATCCTTCACATAATCGGATGTCATGTTCAACATCTGCAGACTTTGTGTGTTCGGTTGTTGTGCTTTTGATACATGTTCTGGATCTATTCCTGGAACCAAAGTTGCCCGGATGACCGTTTGATGTACAGGTCGTCCATGTTGTCCATTCACCACACTGGTGTAGGTTACGTATTGCCATACCTATGAGTGTCAATAATGGCTGCTTTGTCTGTCGTCCCATCTTGACCAACAGCTCTCCGTCGACTGTCTCTTCGGCCGTGCCATTTTTGTCTAAACCGGAACCGCATGCTGTTTTCGTAAAAATTAATCCGTACACCGCACACAACAATAGTGTGTACTTATTTGTAATTTTCATTGGTAGCTTCATAGTCACGTAATAGTCTACAAAGTTTATTTATTTTGCTTGACGAAACTACACTGAGAACACTGTTATGTTTCAAATATCTCTAATATCCTTCTAGTCATTAGGATCGCACCAACTGTGCTTGTTTATATTTGAGTCAAGAGCATAAAACGGGTGCTGATCATCTCAAATGGATTGATTTGTGATATACTTGCATTTCAAGTTTTTCATCAGCTAAAAATTTCATTTTCTTTTTGTGCATATAGCTTTTTGGAGTGGATTTGTTAAAGACAACGAGCGTATTTCGCGATATTTTCGTGACTCCAATTTTATACACATAAAGATTTCTTGAAACTGCTGGTGGTGAATATAATTTCTGTTTAAACAAAAAGAAACAAGTATTGATAATGAGATGCTGTAAATGATGTCAGTTATCGTGCGGATCACACAAGGACGTCGATAATAATAATACCAATGCCACTGAGTAGACTGAAACTACATATGTACATTTAAGAGTATATTTATTAATAGCATAAAACAGGTTTTCAGAACACTCAAAATGGATAAGTTTCTTGTTAAATACGTTTGTATGCGATACTTAATCAGACGCCGGTTGGCAATCTTGCGACTTTAAATTTGATCTGGTTCTAGATAAACATCTTACTTTGGATATTTGTCAAAATGGAAGCATTTTCTGGGGGTCCGTTTGTTGTTTTATATAAGTGTTGTGGTAGAACACGTAACGACGCCGATTAATCTCTGTTTAATTATTACTTAATAGTGATTTTATATTGTACTTACAAATATGGAAGTCTTTTCGTATTATTGAATGAATAATTAAATGCTTTATGTCAATACTAATACTTGTCCCATTAGCCGAGTGGTCTAGAAAGCAGTCAATTTGCAATGTTTTTTTAAATATGCTTTACACAAAAATTATTTTTGCGATAAAATAAACTGAAGCAAAATGCATACAATACTGAAATAACTGCAATAAAAAACTAAAAATCTAAAATATTTCCTTAAAACCCGTGTGTCAGTGTGATTCGAACCCTTGTCGAAAAAATGTTGATCAGTGCCAGGCGGACGTGTAAAACACTGCGCTATTGAATTGATGTATATGGCAAAATAATTCTTTAACGCGTAAATTTGCCTTAACCCGTGTTTACATTCTATTAATAATTGTAAAAATCCCCAATTTAGCTTGGTCAACCAATAAAACCGCACGCAGACATTCTGTTTAAACAATAATCCGCAAAAGCAAATGACACATTCATGGCGTTTATAAGTGTTGTATTGTAGTTAATCCTTAGGGTAGGTTAATATCGATGTCTCCGTCATTGTTTAGGAGAAATAGTTCATATTCGGTCTTCATTGGGGACACAATATTAACGATGTTTTAGTGGTACTTCCCATTCGCAGGTCTCGCGACGAATGGGTGCATAACGCCTTTGCAAGATTGTCACTCACATTACAACTGTTGGTCCAGTTTGTTGGAACGCCATTGTGTAAACTAAAATAAAGATATATCTTAGCTTCATTTCTTACAATTTCTGCAAGATCAAAATAATATCAAAATTTAGAACGGACATTTTAAGATGTGAAGATTATCCAACTCTTTGACTTGTAAGAGTCAAAGCACCTTGAAGATTTTGTAAAATAAATATGTAACTTTCGATTACATCATGGCAGACCAGACGTGGATCACGCGCCCTGAGAGAGCGTCTCGGCGATAAAATACCATTAATGATAGTAACATACGAGTAATCAAACAATCGTAAATCGACAGATGCATTGTGATTACTTTTTTATTTTCATTTTGCAAAATTCAAACCTCCACATACCCTTCAACATAAATAAGGCTGACGCTGTAAATTAAACAAAATGCAATGATACACCACATCTGAATGATGAGGCGTTCTCACAGCACGCTGGAGCTACTGACTGAGACTATTCAAGTCGGAAAGAAGAAGATGATCATCTCTTCATATTATAGACCTCCAAATAAGGCCGATACATCTTACCTGGAAGAGGCTCGTAGTGAATTTAATGATCTGAAAGTAAAGTTTAAAAATTCCATATAAAGAAGAATATGAGAATAAATAATGTCCCTGAAGTACGCGGGGTAACGGGCTAGCGTGTGGTGGACTGGCAGTGTGAACTGGGCGGGCTGGCAGTCTAGCGGGCTAACAGTGTGAACTGAGCGGGCTAGCAGTCTAGCGGGCTAACAGTGTGAACTTAGCGGGCTAGCAGGCTAGCGGGCTAACAGTGTGAACTGGGTGGGATAGCAGTCTAGCGGTCTAGCAGTATGAACTGGGCGGGCTGGCGGGCTGCCGGGCCAGCGGGCTAAACTTTAATACTTCATTGAATCAACATGAAAACGTTATGAAACATTTCCTAGCAGTGTGAAATGGGCTGGCTAACCGTGTAGCGGGCTAGCAATGTGAACTGGGCGGGCTGGCGGGCCAGCGGGCTAAACTTTAATACTTTATTGAATCAACATGAAAACGTTATGAAACATTTCCTAGCACTGTGAAGTGGGCGGGCTAACAGTGTAGCGGGCTAGCAGTGTGAACTGAGCGGGCTGGCGGGCCAGCGGGCAAAACTTTAATACTTAATTGAATCAACATGAAAACGTTATGATCCAGTTCCTAGCAGTGTGAAGTGGGCGGGCTAACAGTGTAGCGGGCTAACAGTGTGAACTGGGCGGGCTGGCGGGCCAGCGGGCTAAACTTTAATACTTAATTGAATCAACATGAACACGTTAAGAAACATTTCCTAGCACTGTGAAGTGGGCGGGCTAACAGTGTAGCGAGCTAGCAGTGTGAACTGAGCGGGCTGAAGGGCCAGCGGGCTAAACTTAAATACTTAATTGAATCAACATGAAAACGTTATGAAACATTTCCTAGCAGTGTGAAGTGGGCGGGCTAACAGTATAGCTGGCTAGCAGTGTGAACTGAGCGGGCTGCCGGGCCAGCGGGCTAAACTTTAATACTTCATTGAATCAACATGAAAATGTTATGATACATTTCCTAGCAGTGTTAAGTGGGCGGGCTAACAGTGTAGCGGGCTAGCAGTGTGAACTGAGCGGGCTGGCGGGCCAGCGGGCTAAACTTTAATACTTAATTGAATCAACATGAAAACGTTATGATACATTTCCTAGCACTGTGAAGTGGGCGGGCTAACAGTGTAGCGGGCTAGCAGTGTGAACTGAGCGGGCTGGCGGAACAGCGGGCTAAACATTAATACATCATTGAATCAACGTGAAAACGTTATGATACATTTCCTAGCAGTGTGAAGTGGGCGGGCTAACAGTGTAGCAGGCTAGCAGTGTGAACTGAGCAGGCTGGCGGTACATTTCCTAGCACTGTGAAGTGGGCGGGCTAACAGTGTAGCGGGCTAGCAGTGTGAACTGAGCGGGCTGGCGGAACAGCGGGCTAAACTTTAATACTTCATTGAGTCAACATGAAAACGTTATGATCCATTTCCTAGCAGTGTGAAGTGAGCGGGCTAACAGTGTAGCTATCTGAGGAAATAGAAGACTTGCGCAGAAAAGGAGTCAGTTAAACATCGGCATTGAAAAGAGTCTTGAAGAAAAACAAAAGTGCCTTTGAAGACTTATTTGAGACGGAAGGCATATTCTACTATTAATGAGTTGATTACTTCAGTAAAGAGCAAGGTTCGTGTTTCAGTCAGGAAAGTTGCTAGTGCAGTCGGCCAACTTATTTCTATGTCGGTTGTTATAGGTAATATTTCTCAAATAATGACAAGATATTTGAGCGCAGATATTTTGAATGTTCGTTGTTGGGATTCATATATATATATATGAGTGAGGAAAGCCTGCAGCAATTTTTTGGAATGAAAATTTGTCATTATTTAATATGAAAGATTTGAAACAGTCCCATGTATGCCCTAAAGTAGTGTATTCGGATGCTAGTTCAGTGGGTTACGGAGGGTATGAAGTTAATAATGTTAGCGGGGTCTCGCAAGGTACTCGGTCAAGTGAAAATAGTCTTAAGGCTACCTGGAGAGAATTAGTTGCTGTATACACGTTGTTATTGTCGTTGGTGCATATTTTGAAGCATCAAACGGTTAAATGGTACACAGATAACCAGGGTGTTAGATCGGTAGCGGTTAAGAGATCTATGAAAAGGGATTTAAAAGATGTGGCTTACCATATATTTCAGTATGTGTATGGAAAATTCAATTTCGTAAGAAATGGAGTGGATTCCTAGGTCAGAAAATGACAGAGCGGATTATCTGTGAATATTTCAGATTTTGATGATTGGGGAATATCAGATGACATTTTGCAAATGTTGGTTGAGAGTTTTGGTAAGCTTAAGGTAGACTGGTTTGCATCGTATTATAATGCAAAACTGCCAAAATTTTATTCAAGGTTTCGGAACCCTTATTGTTTTGGCATAGACGCGTTTGCAGAAAACTGGTGAAAACAATCAGGATTATTTATACCTCCCATAGCAGTTTTTCCTTGGGTCATAAAGAAAATGGGGCATGACGGCGCAAAAGGGGTCTTGGTATGCCCAGCTTTGTTCTGGGGATTTTTATGTCCTAACGGAGTATTTATTAAACAAGTCGTTGAATGGTTTGACTTACCTACTGAGAGGAAGTTTTATATCAAGTGTTAGAATGGATGTTTGGTAATACAGATTTCAAATTCAGAATGTTAGCAATTCACGATGACTTTAGTCAAGGGAAATAAACTTGTTTACAGAGATTTACTATTTACAGGAGGTTGTCTCCCTTCGATGGATATTGACAGTATAGTCAGACTAGATGGCAGTTAATTACGGTATTTTGAAAACACAATTGCAAAATTCTATTAATTGATATGATGCGGGATCGCTCAATATAGTTTTTGACTGTTACAGTATGATATACACATATTGTATTTAAATCTCTTAATATGCGGTATCGCAGAAAAGCAGTATTGCAAAAAAACGGTATCGTCTGAATACGTATATCGATAATCACAATAGTGTTTTATGTGTAATTTTAATGCGGAATCGCATACAGATGCAGTATTGCAAAAATGGCAGTATTGATTATTATTAAATGTTGAATAAAGACGCTAATTGTTGCAAATGATATTAAATTAGTATGTACATATTTTTTGTACGGTTGGAATATGTTTATTGTTGACATGCTATATTGATTTGTTTACTAATACATTTATTTTTCCAGATTCATGAAGACGATATAAGGGGTCTGCCGGATGTATTAGTCAAGAAAGTGGACCTACTCCCGGACCTGCTTCGCCAGTCACGCGCACACAGTACATACGTTAAATATAAAAGTGCTTTGATGCGATTTCATAAATGGGCGTTGTGTAGTGGGTTGGGGAGTGGGGACACTTTACCCGCTTAGACTCTGACAGTTGCTATTTATCTAGCATCTTTAATTCAAATTGCTAGCTCATCAAGTCCTGTTACTGCTGTTTTTGTTCCATAAAATTGCTTCACGAGATATACGGTCTGGTATCACCTACTGATTCTAAGACAGTAGTTAATGTTTTGGAGGCATCAAAAAGGATTTTGGCAAAACCTAAAAGGAGAAAACAACCGAAAGATATAAATCTCTTACATAAAGTGTATGATCGATTACTGTATAGCGCTTAATATTGGCGGTGTCAACTTTTGGCGTATTTGAAAGTGTTTTATATTGGCGGGGTCATATATTGGCGCTCACAAGCCAGACCGCTAAAATAACATTATACAAAATAAGTATTATACATTTGTTAAGAAAATTTAACTTAATCTTAAGTCAGGTTGTGTTGTTGTTGTTGTTTTGTCGCTGAGAAAGATAGATAGATAGATTTATTTCAAAATAAAATGTGTAATAACATGGCATAAAATATTAAAACATACAGAAACAATATAACAAAGTATGTATTAATACAGCCATGTCACTCAACATTAAATGTCAAGGATAACGCAAAAAGAGTCGTAAGTAACTCTTATTTCCATTGCGGTCCTTGAGATATAGTGTTGTATGACATAGGGAGATTAAAATAAATGAGAAGAATTCATCATCCGAATTAGTGTCAGTTACTAAATGACAGGTGCGGAACCGTGGACATATGTCAAAAAAAATGTGGATTCGAATCTTTCACTGACAGGAAAAAAAAACCACCTGAGATATATTCTCCGTTTGCATTCACTTCGCTCAGGTGTGAAATTTCATACTTTTTAAGGAAAAATGTGATGATTCGCAACCTCCGATAGATAAATGCATATCGACGACTTTAATAAATTCAGAATTTGTTTCGTTTCTGGTTGGACACGTTTGAAGCTTCGGTGCTTTAAAATTGTAAATTCTATATTTTTATGAATATTACAACAACAATTTTGACTTTACGAAATTTATCATAACTTTACTATCACCAGCAAAACAACAAAACCAGATCATATTAGTAGTCAGGGGCGTTTATCCAGGGCAAAATGCACCCGGTGACCCCGGCTTAAATTACTACAGCGCGACCATCTTGGATTGAATCAATCACGCGAAACCTTTATCTCGGTGAGAGGTAGTTTGGATGTGGGTTTTAACATATACTGAACAAAAATAAAAAGTATCCACTTTTTAAGCTAATATTCTCATTAACATAATTTCATTTAATCAAATACGCTTTGAATGGTTTTTTGTTAGTTAATCTCAGTTGTTTTTAAGTTAAATTGTTCATGAATAAAAACTTCCACACCAAGACCTGAGGAACTGCCAATCTAATAACAATTAATCATGGATTACAAAACACTACATATTCAATTTAAAGGGAGGTAATTGGAAATGGTTGGAACTTCTAGCGTTTTTTGTCGAGGACCAGTTGTGTTAATGATGAATATTTTGTGATTTTATTTATCCACAAGAGGTAAAGAAAGTGCTTTAATTCAAATAAATGTGAATATTTAAAAGAAGCGCTGACTTTTTACTAAAACTCTTATTATAACAAAGGGAAAGATAACTAAGATGTGGCTGCATATTTTCAAGAATACTTTATCCATTTGCAATGATAACAGAAAAGCAAATTTTATACACATATAGAATTTTGAGTTTTCGTTTTAAAATTTTACATAATTGAAAATAGCAAAGTGGATACTTTTTAGTTTTGTTGAGTATACTTGTAAACTATCTGCTTATCCGACATTGGTTTTTGGTTTACGCCTACTGTGTGGGGTTTAAATGGTATCATAGAGATAACAGTACTACATAGAGTAGGTACTGGTCGTAGTAAAGGAGATCGACAGCTTCATGGAAGGGAGGACAAGAATGTAAATACATCTTTATGCACTAAATGGCGGACACTACTCTCTGATTAAGATCAACAAACTCATATTCAGTGATTTTATTTACAAAATATACAGTAAATTTGATATTCATACAAATATACAAACATCATAATATCACTATTTTCATTGCAAGAAACAAATATTTTACAAATACTGTATAATTTATAACTGATAGATTATTCTACACTTATATTGGAATTGTTAGTATCCATAAGGATATGTGAGGTAATCTTTATCGATCACCCTTTGTCGAACACAATCCTATAGCCCTTTGCCTCTTGTTTTGTGATAAGTGCCGTGTTAGTGATGTCACGACATATGTTTGTATCCCAAACTTGGACAGTAGCTAAATTTGACTTTCCCGTCACCATGTCAGCAACGGTGTCGTAATTTATCTTGAGAGAATTTTTAAAGTTCAGTGTAATGCCTTTTACTTTGCAAAACGAGGTATTTCCATTTTTATCACCATACTGTGTTTTGTAGGCGTAGTTTTTGGGCCCCCTGTAACGAAATGTGTAATCTTATTTTCAGTAACTTCGTCCGTTAAATCACCAAGATAGTCTCCCAGCGGTGGTTTCCTTTCTCCGGGCTTGGTAGTAAATATGATGGAATCTGTGTCACAATAGAGGACACGTTTTTCGAGGTGTTGTAAATAACTGTAGAGTTTTAATCTTCTTTGAGCTGTTGTGTACGCGGACAAGACAACGTTTGTCCGGCATGAAGCTTCCATAAAATCATCATTGTAGACCCAGTCAATCTGAACGGCTTGGTCATTTATAAATCGAATGTTTTTCACTTCCTGCTGATCACTGGTCATCAAATCAAAAAATTCCTTTGTGTCGGATACGTTAGACGTCTGCGGAAGATTCGTGCGCCGTCCAAATTTTCCCCAAAAGGAGTTCAACATCAATTAAGCAAGGGAACGAAGGCCTGGATTTTTACAAATTTTGCTATAGTCCAGGTGTATTCCTTCCTTCTCGTATAACTTTTGAATGTATAGTTGTTTGTTGTGTTCATTTTTGCACCATTCTGGCCATCCGCTTGCTTCTTGTTTAATTTTCAGAAAGGTATGCACATAATCAGTGAAAATACCTCCTGATTTAGAAGCTTGATCGTACTGTGATATCAGATTGAAATGCCACACTTCATATATTTTAAGTATTTTGTAGCCTTTAGACAGAGCAATTTTGATCTCGTCGGTGACCCAGGTACCAAGAAAGGCCCTTTCGCTTTCACTATGCTGGCATGACGAGTGATTGTACTGATCTGAACACGATTTACATAGGCTAAAAAGTAATTTTCCATTTGATTTTGCAGGAAGGACAGGTAGGTAGAGACCACGAGGAGGCAGAATTTTACACTTGACCAGACCCTCATATTCTTCAATGTGCTTGAAATTTCCCGTGATGATCTCAGGGTGTCCTAGTGGAATTTTCCCAGTTTTATTGATGTATGGGTACAGTGATGTCACATCATAATAATTAATTTCAAGAGATTCTGAAGCTTCCTGGTAAAGCTTGAAACCTTCTGTTCTTCCACCATAAAATGCATCACGGGGCTGGAGCGGTGACACAATATCTAGAGCATTCACGAAATCAAGCATATCTGAATTTTTTGAAAGTTCCTTTCTAAAATCGCATTCCCACATAGCGACATAAGTGTAACCTTGTGATTCAATATACTGCCGTTTTTCTAAAGTTTTTGCATACAAGTCAGCCATTGTCATGTCACTTAAGGAATTGATTGTAGATCGAGTGAAACATCGTGGACATACGTGCCAGAAACATCCATGAAATTCCAACAATCTTTTGAGCATTCACTTCCTAATAACCATCAACTTTGTAAGGGCCTATTTCTTTTTCGCCTTTATTTCGACTATGCTGTACATATACACTGTTCTGATAAGCCAAATATGCAAGCCATTGGTACGCCATCATGACTGTTTGTCTTCAGGCCTGTATCCGTGCGCTGGTATAATGCAAATACTTTCGTGTTCCAGGAAACTTCTTCGGTAGACCAGATTACAAGCCGATGCAATAGCTATGCATTTAGCAAAAGGATCTACACCAGGAAGTTCTCCCCATTTCGTTATTTCTTGGAATAATGTCCGAAATTGTAAACAGCACTTTCTTAAAATGTCTACGTCTGATCGACAATGTTTCAATAGTTCATACTGGAAATCAAATGTATCGTTTCTTTGTTGGTTATACCACTAACGAAATTCTTGTCTTTTATCAGCCTTCATTCTATCTGGACAGTAGAACTTCAAGTCAGGTAACTGTGTCAGTATTATAGTTTGATTTTCTTTCGGTTGAATAGGTGTGGGAAAAAACCCTTTGTTAGTTCAGTGACACCAAAGGCTTTAGGCATGTCAGCTAAAGCCATTGGAATGAAGTTCATTGAATCTATAAAGCGTATCTTGCATACAGGAACTTTGATGGACATAAATTTTGTACCGTTGGTTATCACCTCAGGAAGAATGGCGTTTTCATGAAGATACTGTAGAACTGGGTAACTATCATAACCCTTAAAATTGTGACATATCACGGTGGCTCCGACATTTTCCTCTGAGAACAACCATTGATAATATTGTTGAGTGGTTTGGTCTCCTTTAAAAACGCGTTCGTTCTCACCACAGCGACTGCAAATTGAATTTGAGGATACGTTATTCTCCATCCACTGAGTACACACTTTATGAACGACACATAAGTTTGGTTCGTGCTTAAATGAACCGCACCATGACTTTCGACAGTGTACACACTTTCTATTGGCGCCCGGCATATAACTCCGTTCACATTCCAGTTGACTGTCTTTTGTGCATTTAAAATAAAAAAATATATACACTGGGTCTTTGGGTTTCTGTTTGGTATCTGTAGCAAATGAATCATCTTTTACAGGTCGCATGAAACATTGGTGGTCTTCTTCGACGAATTCTTTACATGTTTTACAATACCTTTCATTGCACGCATGAGGTTTCTTATGTTTTGTCATGTTCACTGCTTGGCCACATGTTTTGCATTTATAGTATAGTCCAACAATATTGACCTGGCACTCTTGCATTTGACCCCATATTCGTTAGTTTTCGTAAATGTTACGATCGGTAGTCCAGCATCTATTCCAATACTCCACACATCACTGAGGTGTAAATTGAATATTATCGGTGTTTTCGCTGATACCCGTGTTTATTCAATGACCTTTACGAAAATTAATGAAGTGCCAGGTCAATATTGTTGGACAATACATTGTGCAAGTTGACCTCCCTACATCATTATTTTGTTTATGCATCGAAAAACAAGTTTCGTTTACAAAATGCCGGTTACATTCGGAACAATATTTCCAGTCCACCAAGCCTTCATCGTGTAAATTATGACAATATACACACGGGTTGCTGCAGCTATGCCTTTCCTTGTGGTCGTAACCTCTTTTGCATTGAATACAAAAGTAGCTTCTATTTAGGAAACCGGTCATCGGTGTAATGATATCATAATTTTCGTCGCTGTAGTACAGATAATTCCTCCTTTTGGTCCCTCGTACTGAAAATCACGAAATTGACAAACGGAACGGAGTGGAAATGGAAATGAAACGCTTTTCACTCTATATTGAAACGGAAACGGATTGGAAACGGAACGCTATCGAAATGGAAACGCAACGGAGTGCTAAAAACGCTTGGAACGCTTGAAACGGTAGAAACGCTATAATCGGAGCGCTTGGAACGCTAGAAACGGTAGAAACGGAATAATCGGAACGCTAGAAACGGCCCGCTTATTTATAGTAGCGTTTTTACCGTTTGTAGGTCACCCGATTATTTATAGTAACGTTCGTACCGTGTCTTTGTACGAAATAAAGTGTAACGAAAATAATAGTTGTCGATATGACGCTTCGTGGGACACTTGTTTCAAGTAATGATCATTCTAAATATTTACCATTATTCAGCGCTGATCGAGCAGTTGTTATCCATTTATCGAAAGATTAGACATTTCGCTACATGTCTATGCGTAAGGACCTCGGGTGAATATATTTTTCACTTGAACCTTTGTGTATGCGTGCACGTTCTTTTGATCTCTGATAATTTGAAGATGTGTTAATTTTTTTTTTGTTTTATAGCTTTGAAACGCGATATTGAAGAGATCTAGAAAAAACGCAACATTATTTTATTTCTTGTGTAAGGGGTTTCAGAAATGAAAAACGAAATAAAAACATCAACTGCCCTTTGGAAAATAATGTTTTCAGGAATTTAACATTCGTCATTAAATATGACCCACAATCAAACGCCGACAATAATATTATTTTAATTAATAATTTGTTCGAAAAACACGTTGTTTGCTCGCCGAATACATCATAAACATATGACGTAAAATACATATGATGTACAATGAAACGTTAACAATACGTTAGACGTGTGCAATTAAAAAGACATAATTTGCACAAGATGCACGCTTCTTGCGCGAAGCACGTGTAAGGTTTCGTCGTGAGTGGTATTTGTGTTCTGTTTTAGTTTAGGTCTAAGAACGATTCGCATGAATGACACGATGCTTGCGATCAGAATTATGCATTTATCGGTCACAGATAGAAAATATTGCTTTCAACATTCAATTATTTAACAAATATCACAACAATTTAAACACCTGTCTGAAACTGAACGTTTCAAATTTAGATTTTGTCGAATCCTTTCTGCACTGAAAAGGCTTTCAATTATCAAAATTAAAAATAATGTCTGATCTTTTGCATTAGATTTCACTGGATCTTTGACCTGCAGATAGTTGTTATTTATTACTGATCTTGTTGTTTATTTTTAGTTTCCAAATATGTGTACGGCACACGAAAAATACAAAATTTAATAACATTTAAATCAAATATGGTCCAATATTTATTACAAGTTGCGTTTCGTCTAAATATAATAAATCAGCAATAGCAAGTTTCGCAAAAATGATCTCCCTTTGAAATATCAACCGTTAGTCAAGAAGAAGTTATCTCCCGTGGACATTGTACGATTTTTTTATATACTGAACAAATATCCGATGTAACTCTAGAAAGCTTAGTTACTTTGTACATGTAGTATTGCAACACTGAATTTACATAAGCGTAATTGTATGAAATATTTGTTTCTAAAGTTTCAGTTTCTAAACAAACTACTTTCGAATACGCATGCATGCTTCAAAAACAAAACAAAACGCAACAATAGCTCATCGCGCTTGCATCTTACTCAGATATTTAAATTAATATGAAGTGAATTGAAATTAATGTCCCGTGAATAGCGAAAGATAGATATCAGTCGTATCGGGACGCTCGTGGGGTTACACCACCGGAGCTTAATAGTTTAGCATCTAAATGTTTAAGATGTTTCGCTTTATTTTTTCTCAACTGATGCTTAAAATTCAGTAAATTTATTTAATCTGACTTGACATACGTGCAGTGATAGTGCTACCATGCTGAAATAGGGTCGCTAAAATGATAATCTTCTTTTAATTTTATAACAAAGTAGTTGTTTTAAATTTACAGATTAATAATTCTAAAGTTTATTGTCAAATTCAATTTGATACCTAATTTCATAATTGACCGTCTATAATTCTTTGTAAGCGGTTTGACGATTTTATTACCGATAAGATGTAGATATCACTGATAGTTGTCATCGCAACATTTGCCCGAGGCAGATAAATTACCGGAATTTTAGGGAATTTACATGTTCATTGTGACATTCTTATTTTGACTCTTCTTTAAGAAACAACTAAATCATAAGCAAGAGCGAATGAATACCGCTATTATAGAATTCAAGAGAATCCTATTAAAGGTTTTATAGTTTTTATAAATGTATCATATCTAAGCTGTCCCACAAGCATTTAATTTGCCACTTTTATATGGAGAAGTTCTCATTGTTTTTCTTCGCCGGATCGGATCGCCTTCACGTCATAGTCTTGATGCAAACATGGTAATGTCAATTTTGCAATGCCAGTCTGAAGTTTCTCGCCATATTTCATTACATTTGATACGGGGAAAGCAGCCGAAGGCGACCCGCGAAGCGGGTCACCTTCGGGCTTTTCCCGCCTATAGACAATGCGTACATGTATAAAATAACAAAATCAAACAAAAATCAAATCTATTTCTGATGACTTACTCTATAGTCCATCAAGATTTGAAAGTTGTAAATTCTAGCGGCAAGGATGCCACCATTATTCCAGAATGGTTCTCTAAATTCTCTAAACTTCGCCGTCTGTTTTAAAATGAAAAACCAATAACCCGTCACAATTTAACCGAAGATCACCGAAACATTGATTTCAGTCTGAAAAGCGGTATCCGCACTATCGCGGTAGTCTGTTGAAAGATAGAACCAGGCACTGCGTTGGCAATACAAAAATAATTATAACTTAATCGAGAATTCTCAAAAGCGTTAATCACAGTCATTTTCATGTGTAATTAGAGATTTTTGAATAAATAACCGAATTTACTATCAAATACCAAGTTCTCTGAAAATTCGTGTTCCGACTATATAAGCCAGTAAAGGTAAATAACAAAACCTCCATTCCGCCATTGGCGTCAAGCCCACATGTAAACAAAGATTTTAAAAATCGGCACATCTCAGCAAGTATTGCACTAACCTTAACAAATCTGGTATCCTTTAAAAAGTCATCATGTCATCTGTTGAATTCCGCCGAGCATTGGCTAGGAAATTGAGAACATAACATCCATTTTTTCATTTTTCCGATGCCATACTAAAATTATCGCCTCGGGACAGAGTTTGGTTACAATGCAGGTATATGAGTGAATTTTGATTGGACGAGCGATAATTAAAGTAGCTATTTTTAGCTGGAAAATTACCGCGTGTATTTAAAAATTTAATCGAATAGTTCAGTGACGGTTGATGAAGCTGCTCAACGTTGAAACTGCATATTAACATGTTTTCTTTAAGTTGGTGAGTATATTTTGTTATAATGAATATTAAAAAATGTGGATGTTGGATGTAAATAAACTACCTTACTGAAGTGGTGGGCTAGAATGCAGTGTTTACATAGAGCTCGCGTAATAATTAATTATATAGTAACAGTCTCCTCCATAGATACAACTTTATTGCATGGGCGAACAGTTTAGATCCAGATAAGCCGGCACATCCGTGCCACTGATCAGGATCTAAACTGTTCGCTTTTTGATTCTTTAATTTATTGCTGACCAAAATATGAATAGTGTAGATCCTGGTCAGATGGCACGGATGTGCTGGCTGATCTGGATCTACACTGATCCCACATGCGTTAAATTGCGTATACATTATGGAGGAAAGGTTAAATAATTTGATGCAAGCGAGAGCGTGGGGGCGGGAGTCCCCATTAACCTTTATATTCTGAACTAACTGTTCAATGAATAAATAAATTAAAATGCCAGCGGGGTTATGGGGCGATAACAACAAAGTTTACGTACCGGTAAACTGCAGGACTGGTGTCCCGAGTGGTGGATCCGTAATGTAGCAGAACGATCATTGCGGGTTCTGATACCAGTTAACGAGCCAGTCAAGGTTGATAAGATTCTTTAGCCATTTTTTGCCGAAATAGCTGAGCTTGTGAAATTGTGAGATCAGAGGGCAGGGGCGGATCCTAAATGGTGTTCAGATGGCGAGCTCGAACACCCTTATGGTGCTGCAATATTTAATGGATAGAATCTAGTTAAGCAGACGATGCAGATGTGAAAAAATAAACAAAAAAACCCAGCTGCGTTTGAGCGATAGAAGGGGGTGGGAGTGTGTGCAGGCGGTTGCCCCCCCCCCCCTTCCCCCTATAAAACTCATTATTATTGAAATTCGATTGGCACATGACCTAGCAGTTTTATCAATAGCTATGCTCTGTACTGAAATATTAAGTTCCGCTAAACTAGATTTGCCCTGTTAAATTTTAATGTCGATTAAATAGAATATGAAGTGGGAAATTATCATTCAAGTTCCATAGACTCATTTCTGGAAATCTTGCATTCGACCCTGGGCTGACGAAAATACGTTACTCGCATCTTGTGGAAAGGCACACACGTGCATGCTTTCGTCTCGCAAGTTCGACATTGCTCGAGACATTCTTATTTCTGCAGATTTTTCAGCACATAATATACAAATGGTTTTCACATGTCCCCAGTTTTCTCTGATATTGATAACAATCTGACAAACACAAGGAAATGAACACACGAGACGACATGAAACACTTTTCGTGCTATTTTCCACCATATAAACCGTTGAAACGCTTAATTTTACGTTCATTAGGTGCGAGGACTTTTTAAAATGTAAAAAAAGGAACACACTGGTAGACTAGGAACGCAGCGATTTGCCACTCACTTCAGATCCCCTATCCACCTTTTTGCAAGAAATATTATTGTATTTCTAGTTGGTTTGTTGTATTTATTACAAACCATAGGCGATTCAGTATTCTTAAAATAATTAGAAACAGCCGATTGAACTGTTTTATCTTTAAATATACTAGGAAGGTCAATAAAATCTATTCCTTTATTCAAAAAAGAAATTTTAAGGAAATGTCATCATGGTCAGATTCCAAGACAATGTGTGGCCTGAGAGCATGCCGAGTATAACACGGAATAAGACTAGCAACCTCGTAAAAAGGGTGAGTTCTTATGTCGATGTCGTACTCTTCCTCATCCAGTTTCTGCAGACTTGATATAGACAGAGAAGCCAGCCTAGATAGCATAGCGTGTCTGCCAGATTGTTTTAAAATAATATGTAGGTCATGAATAGAGCAACGAATACGTGATTTTCTTTTTATGTTTCCATTAGTTCTGCTTCCGTGCGACCTCGATTTTCTTTTGCGTATTTCAAGCAATTCAAAGAAGTCATAATCAGGATTTTTAGAAATGTTGACTTCCTGACAAATATTATCATTTAAACCAAGTGGGTAAGTGTAATGTTTTAAAAGGCCTGGGAATAGAACAACAACCTTCGTGGCTCGTTACTTAATTTATTCTATCCAAAATATTTAACAACATGGTATCATAGAGGCATTGTATGGAAGGCGGAGTTTATCATCATTTGTCAGTTCTAATTACATCGAATCAGATACATTACATCTGCCTTTTTCTTTAAAGATACAAAGTATCATGAGATTAAACATTCCTGAAATAAAAGCATATAATTAACCTCATACTTGAAACTGGTATTTACCCCACCATATGGACAGAAAACATTATAAAGCCTCTGTTTTAAGGTGGAAATTTTAATGATCCTTTCAACTACAGAGGAGTTGCCTTATCAAGTTGTTTTGCAAAATTCTTCTCAAAGATCCTTTGCAATAGACTAGATATGTATCCCGAAGACAATGACATCATATGTAAAGAACTTATTCTCAAAACCCTAGTTGATAAAGCCTTTAAAAAGTCGTCAAAGCTATATTGCTGTTTTGTTGATATGAAAAGGGCATTCGATCTTGTTAACAGAAATGCACTTTTTCATAAATTAAACAAATACAATGTTAAGGGAAATTTCATCAGAATTCTAAAGAATATGTACAAAAATGTCTCATACTCTGTAAAACTTAAAGGTGGACTGACAAGTAAACTTGATTCAAAAGTTGGAGTAAAACAAGGCTGTATCTTAAGCCAGACCCTTTTCTCAGTATACTTAAATGAATTAGTTAACATCTTTGATGATTCTTGTGACCCTGTAGAATTCCAAGACGTTAAATTATCTTGTCTTTTGTATGCTGATGACATCGTCATACTATCAGAAACCAGTTCAGGTCTTCAGTCATGCCTTGATAAACTAAATGTGTATTGTTATTAGTGGAACTTAACAGTTAACCATGAAAAATCAAATATAATGATTTTCAATAAAGCAGGCCGCACTATTAAAAACGTAAAGTTTATGTATGCTGGAACTGAACTTAGTATTACTGATGAATATAAGTATCTTGGCATAATATTTAAACCTTCTGGTGTTTTGACCCAGAGTACTAAACATTTGTGTAACAAAGCATTAAAAGCTTTATTTTCATAAGAAAACAGTTACTTTCTGACTACAATAATGTTTTACCACATTTAAAACTATTTGAAGCTTGAATTAAACCAATTCTGTTATACTGTAGTGAAGTATGTACTTTAGATTCTATGGTGCACACAAATTATGAGATTGAAAGAAGGTTTCATTTATATTAACCTGAAAAAATTCAGATCAAATTTTGTAAAATGCTTCTTGGTGTAAATAAAGCTGCAGTCAATATGGCAGTATTAAGTGAACTAGGTGCTTTTCCTATTTACATTCAGGGTCTTAACAAATCAGTTGGCTTTTGGCACCATATTTTAGCAAGTAAGAGCAGTTCAATTGTTCATAAAGCATATCATACCAGTATTGGATTAACTAGAGGTTTTGGTACTAACATTAAAACAATGTTAACCAAAATAGGGTTTCAACACATATGGCAAAATCAGAGCACTTTCTCCATAAAAAGGTTACGTTCTGCAATTTTTACAAGATTAAAAGAGCGATTCATTACATTTTGGCAAAACCATCTTCATAATGATAACTCAAAACCAAATGGAAACAAACTTAGAACTTACAGAAATATTAAAACAAAATATGAATTAGAAAAATATTTGTTAGTTAATGCTGACAGAAAAGCAGTATCCACTTTTGTCAAATTAAGAATAAGTAATAGCAATTTGTTAATTGAAAAAGGACGCCACCTATATATCCCTTTAGAGGAGCGTACCTTTCCTCTTTGTAAATTAGATGTTGAAGATGAGATACACTTTGTTTTGAAATGTAATGAGCTGCAGACAGAAAGGAATAATATGGTTAATCTGTTGAATGACTGTGTACCATCATTTAGTTTGCTTAATGATGGAGAGAAATTGAAATTTGTTTTAGGCAATTCATGTACCGATAGTGATATTTTTAAAATATGCATTTAGAGCATTCATAATTTATATCAATTAAGACTGTCAAAGTTATCATAATGTTATGTTTATAGCTTAACAAGCAAGCATTGTTACGGAATTGAAATCCACATACTGGATTAACAATCTCCGCTTGTTGTATATTTCTCTATTTATTACTTTTGATTATAACTACATGAATATGCATTGTATGTTTGTATTGTCTTTGTACTGTTGTGGTAACAATCCTGTTTGTTTGGATTTAAACCAATAAAATGATTTGATTGATTTGATTTATAATGATGACATATTTAAAATGTTCATTTTATCCTTCAACGATAATGACATTACAGTGTTGTTATACCCTATTCTATTTCAGACGGTTTATTAGACTCTTTCTCCGTCGTTATCACAAAATAAACGACTGTTGTAAACCAACAACTAGAGGCCTCTGATTGGCTGCTGGGTGACGTCACACTTGCTTTCTGTATATATTTTAAAATTTTCTTTCCAGCTTCTTATCAACTAGGCCTATTGCTCATCACAATAATTCATGATAAAACTTGTCATGGACAAAGAGTATATATGCACCACTTGTGATAAACAAAAGAAGAGGTAAATCTTATACTTTTTATTAAATCAGCAACTAGAAGGTGTAAACAGCGCAATGAACCACAGGGGCTTTGTAGACGGACCCCGTTGTCTTCAAATGCTGCCCCCCGCCCCCCCCCCCCACAAAAAATGAGGGTCTACACTGAATAAACACATCATTTAACAAAACAAAACAAAAATGATGTGTTTATCCAGTGTAGACCCTGTGTAGACCATCTTTTTCTTGGGGGGGGGGGCGGCATTTGGAAAAAACGGGGTCCGTCTTCAAAGCCCCTGTGCAATGAACGACATTATATGGCAAACATTGTGCACCATTTGTGCAACTCGAAGGTTTGACATATCTCAGTATATTAGGCATTCCAACATAAGTATGGCAATAAATCAGTGACCGACAGTGAAGTGGCATCAAATTGCTATCAGCAACCTTGTTGGGATCATGGTAAATATCTTGTAATATGACTCTGAGTTTGTTGTATTTTTCAATCTAACACTAATTAGTTAATCTCCAGCAGAATGTTGTTTACTTGAAAGCGTGGGGAATACCGGATATTTTAAAACTTAAGGAAAGATAACTGAAGCTCGCTAAGGATTCTCTGGCGACTATAATCGCCAGACAAAATTGGTTTACTACTGTCTGCTTGTCTGATGAAGTACAGACATGCGCAGTGAAACAGTCAAACGGTTTATCTAATGTTTTATTGCTTTGTAATTTCAAGTGTTATCCTGTCAGTTCTCGTTTGTATCAACTCTAGCACTAGTGTTTTTGTTTTATCAACGATAATATGGCCTAACTTGAGAGACATGTCTGAACAGAATTTGATTGAATTCATTTTTCAGTTTTAGTTGTGAACCTTTTTGACTCATGACTTTAAAAATATTCCTCTCCCATCTAGGATCAGATTTTCCTTGCACTTGTTTAAGAATTAAAACATTCTGTCCAACACGATAATTTATCAAACGTTTGTTTTTGTGTCTATCGGCATGTTGTTTCATTTTCTGTTTCTGATAATCATCCCTTCTTCTCACATTTGTTAAGCGCTGCGGTTTGGTGAATTGTGGAAGTTTGTTTTTGGTTTGACGGCCAAACAAAAAATTCCGATGGTGATTTGCCCTAGCTTAAGTGCTGGGTTGTGCGATAAGTTAGTAGAAATTTGTGAATTTCTTTTTTCCAGTTTGTATTGGCTAGCATTGCTGTTTTCACAAATTTTCCCAGTGTCTTATTGAAATTTTCACAGAGTCCATTTGCAGGGGCCCAATATGGGTTAACGCGATGGTGTTTTATTCCATTTGATAGAAAAAGTTCTGCATCTCCTGTGAAACGAAATTTGGAGCATTGTCGGTCGTTATTTCTTCAGGTAATCCATGAGTAGCAAATATTCTCATGAGACGATTGATTATTGTCTGTGATGTTATTGTTTTCATAATCTCCACTTCCGGAAATCTCGAGTGATAGTCAATGCCCACAAGCAGGTAGTCACCTTTGATGGGTCCCGTAATAACCATAACGAGTTTCTGCAACGGACTGGCAGGTCACTGTGTTAGGGTAATTATCGGGGGTCGTTCTGGCGTAGATACCATTTGACACTCATGGCAGGTTTTTATGAGATTTTCTATTGCATTGTCTATTCCAGGCCACCACACTTTAGTTATTAAGAGCTGTTTAGTCTTGACTACTCCCTGGTGTGTTTCATGGGCAAGCTGTAATACTCTCGCTTGCAGTGACTGAGGTACAACGATTCGCGTACCACGTAATACAATATTACCACACACTGTTAATTCTGACCTTATTTTGTGATAAGGCCCTAGTTCTGCATTTTTCTGCCAATGATTATTTCTCACGCATTTAATTACTGACCGAATAATCTCGTCCTGAGCTGAACTGTCTGAAATTTCTTGCAAAGTCATTGCTTTTGGCACTGCGTTTTCACACACGAAATGTACGTACTTTTCAGAAATTTCTGATTCTTGAGAAGTTTCATTTGCTATTGGTGAACGAGAGCAAAAGTCGGACGTATTTGAATGTCCCGGTGAAAATTTCACTGTAAGTTTGCAGCTTTGAAGTCTTAAAAGCCATCTCTCGATTCTTGCTGGTGGTTTATGTCCAGGTGTGAATATGTGTTGAAGAGGCTTATGATCACTGTAAACCGTGAAATTTAATCCATAAAGATAAACATGAAATCTTTCAATTCCATAGAGCACTGCTAATGTTTCTCGTTCTATTTGTGAATAGCGTCGCTCCACTTCGCTAAGCGTTCTGCTTGCGTATGCTACTGGTCTAAAATTGCCGTCGGGTTGTTTTTGTGACAAAATTGCTGCCACTCCGACGGGTGATCCATCGACTATAACTGCAGTTTCTGCTTCTGGATTGTAGTATGCCATCACTGATGCGCTTGTTAATATGTCTTTGAGTTGTTCGAAAGCCCTCTGTTGATCTTTTCCTCAGACAACAGTTTCGCGTTTACGAGTTAATTTCGAATTGGTTCTGCTATTGTAGAAAAGTTTGCTATAAATTTCGAGCAGTAAGTTACTAGTCCAAGAAAGCTTTTACACTCGTTGGGAGTTGACGGTGGTTTTGTTTCAAGAACTGCTTTAATTTTGGCATGGTGGGGCAATAGTCCTTCTGCGGTTAAAGTGTGACCCATGAACGTTATTTTGTTTTGACTGAAAACACATTTCTCTCTGTTCAGTGTTAGGTTTCTGTCTCGGAGACGCTGTAAGACGATACGTTACGCATTATCATGTTCTTCTTTCGACTTTCCGAAAATAATAATGTCATCCGAGATATTTTTACATCCTTTAATGCCTGATAATGTCTGCTGAATAGTTCTTGGAATAGCTCAGGTGCACATGAAATTCCAAATATTAAAGTTTTGTACCAATATACAGAGTCATTTGTCACAAATGTGGTCAACTTTCGCGATTCTTCGTCAAGTGCGATTTGGTGGTAACCTTGGCTTAGGTCCAATTTGGTTAACCACTTGCTTCCGTTCATTTGTTCGAGCGTTTCGTCCACATTTGGTATGGAAAACCTTTCCCGTTCTATAGCTGTGTTGACTTGGCGCATATCTACGCAGATTCGGATGTCGCCATTACTTTTGGGAATGACAACTAACGGGCTGAGCAAAGTTGTCGGAGATCCTTCCGCTTTCTCTATCACGCCCAATCTTTCTAATTCCTGTAATTTCGCATTTACACGATCCCTCATTTGAAACCGTAATTTCCTAGCAGGTTGAACTATAGGTGTTACATTCTTGTTTACGTGCAGTTTTAATTCGAAATCTTTCAATTTACCTAAGCCTTGAAACCTGTCTGAGAATTCATTTAAGATAGAAGTGACACTGTCACTTTCATTCAAGTGATTCACTTGTACTTTTAAGATCCCGAAATTAATTGCACATTCATATCCCAATAATGCCTGGGATTTGCTATCTATTACATGAAATGTCACCGCTTTTGATTGTGAGCCAACTTTGACTAACATATTTGCTGTGCCTAGCAGTTTCAATGGTGTATTAGAGGCATACGGATTAATTTTTGTGTTTGACATTAGCAACCTTGTGTTTGGAGCTTTCATTTTAAAATATGTGTCTCTGTCTAGACAGTTAATACTAGCTCCACTATCTATAAGTAATTTGCAAGAATTACCTTCAATTACAGCATCCAAATACGATCCTTTGTTATTTGTATGTACAGTAAAGACAAAACTACTTTCACTTTCATTTTCACTTTCATTTGCACTTTGATTTTCATGATTTCCAGCCATGAAACTGACGCGTTGTGATGCTTTTGTTTTGCACTTTTTTGCAAAATGACCATATTTATTGCACTTTCTGCACTGAATATTCCTTGATTTCATGCAGTCGTTTCCCGAATGTCCTTTAGCTCCACACCGGAAGCAGGTCTTGAAGCGTGCCGGCTGTTTGGCTGGTATTCCTCTGGGATTAAACTGTTTCTTCGACTTTTTCGGAAGTTGTTTCCCTCTTTGGTAAGCTTCTTATTGATTGCCTGCACTGAAGCTGGACCCTTGCGCCGACTCGGTCGAAGCACTCATCTTTTGCACATGAAGGTCTGCCATTTCAGATGATCTTGCGATTGATTGCAATTTTTCGAGAGTGAGATCTTGTTCTGCGAGAAACTTTCTTTTTAATTCTGTTGATTTGCAATTTTGTATCACCTGATCTCGAATTATGTCATTTACTATTTCACCTGGATAGTCACAGGCTGTTTGAGTCTGATAACGAAATTGTCAATCGTTTCATCTTGATTTTGCTTTGCTTGCCGAAAAATGTGGCGCTCATATGCAATGTTCTTCTTTAGATCGAAATACTCTGTAAGAGCGTCTATTGCATTTGCATAAGAATTCCCGCAGTCTTAAGTCTCGAAAATATCCTGAATTTCTTCTCCGCCAAGGTGAAGTAAAAGTGCTCGTTTTCGCTCATCTTTTGTTATTCCAGTTGCCTGAATGTAGTTCTCGAATCTTCTAATGTAAGTGTCCCACGATTTTGATAGATTAGTATTTTGTCCCTGTTACCTTAAACGATTTTGGAGTCTGTACTTCGTTGCAAGCCATCATATAACTGCGATTCAGCACACGAAAGTTAGTTATCTTCCTGTTGGGGCAAGTGTGAGGTTGGTGCACCCTAGAACCAGGTTTAAACCCCCAGTGGCAATTTGATTTGCCACTGACCGTTCCAAGGCGGTAACCCCTCGGGTTCTCATTTTTGTTAATTTTTAGTGGTGTCTCTTTTGAAACTGATCATTTTATTAACCATGCTCTCTTCCTCTCTTCTTCTTGACCGTGTGGGGAGGCTGTTTTTTTCTGAATGTGGCGATTCCTGATATGCATATTTCACCTTTTTTTTCACTATTTCCATTAATTGTGATTTAACACATTTATGAACATCATTAATGTTCCTATGGAAATTGTGCACATTGTACACAGTTTTTTTTGTTGTAATTTTAACACATCAATTTATTGTCATTAATGTTCCTCTTGAAATGATCCCATCCTCGTCGCCAAATGTAATGTTTTAACAGGCCTGGGAATAGAACAACAACCTTCGTGGCTCGTTACTAAATCTATTCTATCCAAAATATTTAACAACATGGTATCATAGAGGCATTGTATGGAAGGCGGAGTTTATCATCATTTGTCAGTTCTAATTACATCGAATCAGATATATTACAGTAAGGAGTTTGTAATTTTTTATTCCATTTTTGTTCCGAAATGAGTCTGGCTCTGATTTTAAATTATCTTGATGCAGCTCTGTCAAATGAAAGTTTTGCTACTGGTTGAACGGATATATTTTGTAAACGGTGTCCAGAATGTTTGAAATGTTGGTATAAAAATGTTTTAAATTTGCTGTTGTTTCGAATTTTAGAACAATGTTGACCAAAACGTGTTTTTAAAGGGCGACCTGTTTGTCCCACATATTGAATTCCACAGGTATAACAATTTCAAGTTAAAACGTTAACAACATTTACAGTTTGTCAGTCTATATCGTTATTAATGTTAACAGAAAAAGTTCTGCCGTTAACTGTCTGATTTTGAAGGTGATATTTCAACAGTTGTAAGTAAAAGCCATTATGACCACCTGTTAAACGTGTCAATGGCAAGAATATTTTTTGTTTATTTAAGAAGGAATTCTCTTTTATCACTGGAAGAGATCATATTCGCAGAACAATGATATTCCAGATTTTTTGTCATATTAAATTTCTTTTTTTTCTGATTGCTATTACGATTGCTGATTACTGATTGGTAGTATATTGCTAATCAAAATTAAATTTTGAGAAAAAAAATAATGTAACACAAAAAACGTACACAGTTTACAATTTACAGGATTGGTAAAACAATTACTACACACTGCGCTACAGTCACTTTCAAACCTCTAAACCTCCAAATGTTATTTTTATATTAAAAATATGCATTGATTGATTACAAAATGAAAAAGAAATGATCTGCGTGCCTGTAGGGGTGGGGGAGAGTGTTAAAGCAATCTATCAATATCTAACAAAGTTTTGCAGCAGTTCAACAAAACAAAATTAATTCAAATCATAAACAATGAGAAATTATGTACAGTGACAACAGATTAATAACAAGTGCTTATTATAGTTCATCTCGTGTTCATTTAAGGAATTATTCTTATTTTGGTGCGGTTCATGCAGATTGGACGTGCACGCGAGAGCTGGCAAATCCATAAAGCGCGCTTGCGCTTTATGGTAAATTTGCCAGCTCTCGCGTGCACGTCCAATCTGCATGAACCGCACCAAAATAAGATTCATTACTTATATTTACATTTTATTCATTTTTTCTTTAAATAAACTTAAGTCGAACGCTTTCAAAAATTAGTATTAAGTGAAAAGGGGGAATAATACGTGGGAGTTTTCAATAGTAACAGCCATGACGTTACTGACGTCATTACGGGTCATGCGGTTCATGCAATATGAACCGAATTTTTTTAAACGAAGAAATCAATAGGAATGTAAATATATTAAAGTATTCTTAAATAGGTTAAACTGAAAACAGAAATTCAACAGATGATATAAATGGAATATTTGTTTTCAAATTTATATTTTCGATATTTGAATTTTGAGGAGAAAAGCGAAACGAATGTGAGGCCGCCTGCATTGTCGATATTGTGTGCGTATAGTAATTCAAGAAAAAAGTAAACAAGTTGCTTTAACGAAAAACAAAAGCAAAGCCAATTCTTGTTTCATATGTATTTTTGGGGAATAAAACTACATTATTTACACTCAAATGCACTTCTCTGCAAGGTTATATAGTGCTCACAGCTAGAGACTAGCTGTTCACTGAGTCAGTGTATCAATGAGTTGGTCAATAGTAGTTGTATGCCTCCCATTGTCGCCGCCTTCCGATTGTAAATCGGTCAATTCAAACATCAGCAAAGTAGATTGTGTCTTGAAATAATCGTTAGTCGCTGAAAAGATTCTTTAAAATGATATATTCTGTACCAGTACGGCGCCAAGCTAGGCAATGCCAATTACACTACTTGCTGAGCTAACCGGGACCACAGCCCCCCTCCCCCCCCCCACCCACCCACCCCCCACCCACCCTAAAAAAAGGTTGATCGGATAACCCCGTTAAATTTCATCATCACTGTATAACTGTAGAAACAGACTATTTACAAATAACAGTATACAGTTATTTCGTATGTGATTTGGGAACAGTCAAAATATTGGCCCGAGGTGGAAGGGATAGTGTTTTGAACTGTTGCCCGAGGCCGTCGGCCGAGGGCAACAGTTCAAAACACTATCCCCGACACCGAGGGACAACTGTTTGACTGTTCCCAAATCAAATATGAAATAACTGTTTTATTACCTGATCAATTACTGTTTTAACAGTACTTACAGATAAAAAAGGAACAAGAAAATAATTTTGCAAATATGTTTTTAATTAAACTTTCTCAATTTAACAATTATGTAACTATGTCACACTGGCAACATTTTTTATGTCAGTAGGTTTTCATATTGTTTTTCTGTTATTTCATCAAAAAACTTAAGGACAAAATTTTAATTTGTTGAAATACTTCACCTTGTTTTATTCATGGAGAAATAAGCATTGGAGTCAATTTCTTTCTTTATTGTTCCACATGACGTCAGAGCACACGAGGGAAACAGTCGAAACTATTGACCGGTCAACAGTTCACAAACATGGACTTTATAGAATTTCATAAAACAGTCAAAACTAGAAAATTACATTTATATAAGGTATCAGGTAATAGTACTGACTATCTCTAAGGGATCCTTTTTACGGCTGCCACACTGCACACATAGCGCTAATGTAAATTTCAAATAATTTCCTCTACTGGAGAGAGCGAAGCCGTAAGGCGACAGTGCCTAGCCTCGCAATGCAAAGCAATGCGAATTACGCAACCCATTAATTTATTGAGCTAACCTTCAAAAATATAGCTCCTAACCATGCAATGCTAATTATGCTATTTATTGCGCTTACCGGGAAAAACTCCACCCCAACACACACACACAAGGTTGATTGGATAAAACCCGGAAAAAGTAATCACCACTGCATGAAACCGGAAACCTTCAATTTACTGATAACAATACTGGCCATATTTACGGGGAGACTTTTACGGCCTCTACACAGCTTAAACAGCGCTAAATGTGAATTTCAAATGATGTTCCCCCTACTGGGGAGCGAGTCCGTAAGTATAGTCTCATTTTTGAAAGTCTTCTACGTGATACGCAGTTTTAACCACTTCAATTGATAATATTCAAAAAGAAAGTTAAGCAGCTAATAGAAACAATAAGTACAAATTAACTGTAAAACTCCTTGTTCAGGAGGATAAACATGTATTAAGTGAGTGTCATAAACGAAAAGTCTTTTTTTCAATTATTTATAGGTTGTAAAAAGGGTCGGTGTGCATTTGAAAGCCGAAACGCGCGATTGTCTTACATATTACAAATAAGTAAATGGTTTGCAATATGAACATATTTTAAAATAATATTTATAGGATACTTGAACTTTCGATTTGTTGTAACAAATATCTTCATATTTTCTCCTAAACAGTTTGCACAAGCCCTGGAACAACAGATGCGCACTAAAACCATCGAAACAGACACAGCAGAATGGAAAATATTATAATTGCCAAAATATATGCTGAAAATTTATTAAATACATCCAAAACGAGATTTGACAGAAACTGATTCTTAACTTTTCATCTCTAAAAAAATAAAATTATAAATGATTATAATGTTTGGATGATCTTTTGGTAAAAATCGTATGTTCACTACCTCAGGTATATGCATGAATATTTACTCTTAAACACACCTAAATATTAAGGCAATCTAACATAATACTGGTAACATTCGAATAAACTATATCAAGTTTATGTTTGAATCAATGAACAATAGAAAAAATATTTCATGCGATGGTTCGCTTTAAAAAAAAAAAGAAAATAAAGCTATCAGAAAAAACTTATAAATTTTACCCAAATATTTTGTATTACGTTTTATGGCTGTGTTGAGACCGTGTTTTCTGGGTGTGGCTTATTAACATTCATGTATGCATTACTTTATTCAAATTAAAAGAAAAACGATGCAATAAATCATTAATTCAATCCTATCCATCAACATTTCGTTCAAACTAGCCACGTTTCGAATTCGAATGTAGTCGTCCAGGCACAGTGCAAACACTCTGTCCACAGTCCTACTGGATGATACTGTATCTTTGACAGCAAACTCGTTGTTTCCAAGTGTGACATTCGTCGTTAAAATTCTGATCTGTCCGAAACCAATTTCAACTTCTTCCTTTGGCAAATGTACCTTTAACGCAAAATAAATAAATAATATATAACACAGGCGAACATGTTACACATTACTAGAGCCCGACATAGAGCTCTTTTCCTGAGTAGTTGTAATGAAGAAAATTTTGTCTTGACAGGACGGAATTATTTATGACCCGGCCATATTTAATACATTTATTTGTAAGGTAACATAAATTATCCTACTATGGTCTGTAAATGCTATTTGATAGCATTTACAGATGCCCGAGAAAACTAACTATGTACTAGATGCAAATCATGGAATACCGTATAACGATAGGACACTGCTTTATGTAGTAAAATCTTAAAAGTCACTAATAAAACAAAGAAATTTAAATAATCTAACGTTTAAGTGTGATGTATGCGTCAGCTGGGCGGAAGGTTATAAAACTGAAATTGGAAACCAGTCTCAAATCTCAAGGATCTGATTGGCTGAAATGGCGACTGGTCGCCATTTCAGCCAATCAGATGCTTGAGATTTGAGACTGGTTTCCATGCTCAGTTTTATAACCTTGGGCACTGTTCTCTTGGGACCTGATCACTTGCCGCTATCAAAGAAGTTTCTGAGGCTCATTAAAGATTGTTATGCTATATCAAACTTTATTTGGAAACCGAAGTAAAGTTTATGTGATGTCTCTTTCAGGTGTTGCAGTATACAGGTATCTTTACTAAATGAATTTACTACTCACGAAATTATAGATCATAATGATTGTCCACTATTACTGCAAGACTGTAATATTTTTATATTATATTGGTCAACAACTAATGTAAACTTTACATGTAAAAGTAATATAGTGATTTTATAAATTAAAATAACGCCAATAATCATCGTAAACTTAATCTAAAAAGTGATGTATGCATTGTTATGGAAAATGTATTCAAAATAAGAAAACATGATTGTTTATTGATTGGATCAACGAACAATCTTTTCATTCGCATTTACTTATTTATTAGTCAAATCTGTTCCACTAATAAAACCGTTTTATTAACTGTGCTCTTCAAAACCAGCGATGATAAATAAGCATTTCGTTGTTTATGTACATAAACGTCTATAAACTATAATTGTTTATAATACAATCGACAAAATTCATTCAACTGGCCCATGAAAATTGCCCCAAACCACCAAAAAAAATTTAGTACATGTAGGTTCAGTACTAGATGTTTGTCTAAATAATATTGTATTCCATGACAATGGACTCCTTTCTAAAGACTTGAAAAAAAGGATTTTAAGGATAATGATTGATACGACGTTCAGCAATTCAATGATATTGAATAACCTTATAACTTTTATATTTCTTCTAAAGTGGATTACTTTTTACATAAGCGATTAAATTAGCGATGAAAGATGTCATATTACATCAATGCTTCAAGACGTATATGGCAAGAAATGCTACGAATATGGAGTATGCAGCCACATGTCCAATGTTTGACTTACCTGTGCACAGAAGAACAGTTTTGATAGTTTGTTTAATGTTGAACTTTCATATATTTTTGGGTAATTGTTAGTAATCATCTCGTACTTTTTCGGTCTTGCCATTTCTTCTTCCTCGGTAATGTTGGTGTATGATGCTTTTCGAAGCTTTTGAATACCGTCTTGTATATACCCACTGTATTTATCAAATGCAGCATTGAATACATACTTTGTACTGTTAATCATAATAACCCATTGTTTGTCTATACATGGACGTAATTCTGAAACAACGTTTTCGAGATTAGTCCATCTTCTGTTTCCAAAGAGCTGCACTATAACAGATTTGATATTTTCATCTGCAGTTTCGTTCATTTCATAGTAAACTACACTCGTATACGGAGGATCAGGGGCACATGGTAACTTCATCCATGATATTGGATTAAGACGTTCCGAAATATTAAGTTGCTGCAATGCTTTAACGGTCAGTCTATTTTCTTTGGAAGGGATAAGTCGTATCTGAACAAGGTAATCGCTGACTTTCCACAGATAGACATAATATTTACAGCCTTCTGGCGTATTAATCATTCCCTCTTGGCACAAAACACGCAGGCATTTGCTCTACAAATAGTAAATGAAATATAATTAATATGTTGACGCTTAACTTATTAATTTTTTTACAACGATTGTGAAACAAGTTCTTCCAAGTTCGATGACTGCTTCATGGGTTGCCAACAAGTACTCGCGCCGTTTGTGGATTGTAGAAACTGCAGAAGAATCTCATCGCTCGTGGGTTTCGAACCGGCATTTTCTGGATCTGGAGTCCGACGCTCTGTTCCTAGACCACAATTTTTCTTGGAAGAATTGTGGGTGATGTTGACGCTGAGCATCAGATCGACGCACAAGTATGATCTGAAGCCGAAGCTTCAGTGAAATAAGGCTACAAGATACGTTGATATTTTAAATGCGTTTGAACAATTTTTTTCATTTTAGTAATTTCTGGCTCTTTGTTTATTTATTTCGTTTATTAAAATATCGTCACTATATCATCGTGTACTAGTCTTCAGTGGTATCTGAATGCACATGCGAAACTCCAATTAGCCATCGCAACAGCGAGATTTATTAGAAAATCGGCATGTCAGTAAGAAATTGCAATTTGTCTTGAAACGTAAAGAAAACATGTACATGTAATATACATTGGTGATGTTACTAATGAAACATTTTACGTTAACATTAAAATGCTTATTTCTGCTTATTGTACTGGTTTCTCAACATTTTCAGTTGAGTTACACCTTCAGAGTAATATTAATACGAAGAGATTTATATAGTGTGCTGATAAGGTTCTTGCAAAAGGGGCACGTTATGGGAGATGGGGCCTGGAAATGTTGAAGTCGATCTTTGAAATGACGTTATAAAACTGAGCAGACATTTTGTTCATAATACATTTCGCTTTAATATAAACAATTTAGGTCAAAATGTAAAACAAATTCCTGATAAAATTTTAATCTTTACTTAATATTATACAAATGAACCTTTTCTTTAAAAGTGTTGAAATTTAGCTTTCAAAATTGATATCACAGAAAGAACATAGAGGAAATTTGCAATAAAAACTCTTTATCTGTCTAAACTAAGTTTGTTTTGTCAGACATTTCGCATACCGTGAGGTGTATTTTTATTTTTTTTGATAAAAAAAAAAACATTATCATACCGGTTGATGTGACATCAAAGTGTAGGAACAGTCGTCTTGCAGCTGTACTTTTCTTGACATCTCGACGACAGAACTGTTAAAGAGAACTGTGAAGCTGGCATACGCATTAAATTTTACCTCAACTACATCAGGCTTGCAAAAAGTTTCTGTTGTAGGAAAACCCAAACAAACTGCACAGAACACGTTTTTGAACATAGCCTTTGGTTTGACGGTCTGAAATGGAGCATTTAAGCTCTTGCATAAATGGTGCCACTGACTGGATTCTGTACAATTTTGAATTAAATCTGATTCCTTTATTGTGTTATGACATTGACGACTTATCCAATTTTGACCCGTTGGTGAATCAAAATACTTAAGTGCTGAATCATTTTTGCCACCTTCCGCAATTAATGACAATTGAGAGCCAAATAAATTCCAGGCATTGTAATCAACTACTCCACTGCACTGGGCACATTTTGAATTAACAAAAATCCAACCTGTTTTTATTGAAGAAACAGGCTCGAAAAACATATAACCATTTTCATCATACATACAACTGATATCTGCTATTTCTTCTGTGCTTTCTTTTCTGTTTTCTATAATGCGGTCAAAATTACACGAATTTGCCATATAATAACTATACCCTGTTAATCCAGCTTGTAGGGTGTTTGAACCCAGAACAGTATTGTAACAACCAACGATACCATTTTCAATCAGTTTATAGATGTCTAACTCATCAAAACAACAGTCCCGTCGTAATCCACATTCGGGGTCGCATTCACAAGATACACAACATGGGTTGTCTAAGCTGGTACGATTCCTCTGAGGCTTCCTACCACAAAATTTATTATATGGACAATAATCGCTTATTTGGTCCGGAATATCAATTATTTCAAACAAACTGACGGCAAAATGCATGCACAGGACGAGATAAATATTCAGAACCATGTTTGTGTAGAACTGTTGGAGAATATTTTTTATTTCAACTTCATCTACATAACACAGGTATTTGATTCCAAAGGAAGCCGATACGCGTATGTCTTAGGAAGCATCAATTGTGATTTGCGTTAGGAGCGTTTGTGCTTTTAAACTTTCCTTCGCATCCAATCAGCAAACACATTGAAAAAAACACCGATTACAGTTTTAAAGGAAAAAATACTTCATCATTGACGATCGATCGCTCTCGCATTATGGGCTTACCACACTCCTACCAATCCTGTTCATCGATTAAAAGAAAATTATCAAAATCTCAATAATGGCAAAACGCCGTTCAATGCCGTCATCGACGAAACTATTTTTCAATGGGGGAGGGGGGGTTTAACCTGAATATCACGACCAGTGTTATGCTTAAACTAAATTTTCAACTTGACAAATTATTCGAATTCTGAGTTAATGTTCTGATTTAATGTTGATTATTTACTTGGAATAAAGTATTAAAATGAAATAATATCTTCCGTACACCATGGAATATTAAAAATAACACAAAGCCTTGCCGAGGTAGTCTTTAAAAACTACTACTCAAAATAGTGACCTATGCATATCGGGGACGGCCGCATCCAGAAGACAAAGCCATCCCACACAGCCACACAAAGTAGAAGGGAAAAGAGAGCAAGTGGTTATAAAACGCGAAAGTGCCAAATCCTTTAGGTCGTCACATTTGATGGAGTTATGCACCTTTTTGTACTTGGATTTTGACATGAAACCTCAACGTTGCCATTTCTTAATATTTCTTCGTCAAACTTTGAACTAGTATTTCTAGTAACAACACAGTCGTGAAAAAGGCCAAATTCTTAAGGTCAAGGTCACATTTTGTAAAGCTATGGCCCTTTTTTATACTTGGATTTTGACACGAAAACTTAACGTTGGCTATAACTTTTCATTTTTCAATATTTCTTAATCACCAGATGGGGACCCGCGCAAGCGCACGATAAGAGAATTTACCTATTTACATGTCTGTAATGAAATGCAGGAGAACTTCGCTTAAAAACCACAACGATAAAATAAGACCATTCTATCACTCACACAAATCATAGCACGTTTTTAAACAACCATATAATGTAAATAAGTGGTTTTAAACGTCAATTTGAAAGAACCCCTCCGAAACAAACCACTTAAATGCCAGTCGTGTGAGTGGTCCTAATAACGAGGTTTTAATGTATTGGTATAATAAAGATCAACATAACATTACAAAGAATATTAAGGTTCAGATAATCCGCTATTAATACAAAACATAACGATTTTGATGGAAGTTTATATTAGTTTTATTTTCAAGATGAAAATAAGTGCGATTTTCAGTTCCAATTTCAAAGAAGATAGGTCCATATGAACAGGAAATGATCTAAGTTTACGGTAAAAAAAGAAAAAAAAGTTAAGTCTTATCCGGGAATCCAACCCGGGCAGCTTGCGTGCAAGACGGGCATTCTACCACTACAGCATACAGGATTATGATGATCAGGCTTTTTACGCAATCTATAAAATAAATATTATCTCTGTTAAGTAAAATATTCAAAAATATCAAGATTTGTTTTATTTCAACTGTATGTGTGTCAGTTTTTTTGTTATGTTGTACTGCAGCAAAATATTTCTGTTCAAAGAGTGCAACTGAGCCATTTCTCAATATGAATTCATCAAACATTCAAATTGTATTGCTTATGACAAAATGCCTGTGATGATGCCAAATTCTTTAGGCCAAGGTCATATTTGATGGAGTTATGACCTCTTTTGTACTTGGATTTTAACTCATTAACTTGATTTTGGCGGTAAGTTACGATTTTGTCTTTGAAATTGACGTGCATCTTAGATTATGTTTTTTCCAAGATCTGTTTAGGTTGAAATCTTTAGTTATTTAGGATAACGAAAATTATGTTTTTCAAAACAGGAGATATTTTGTATTCTATGTGATTGTTTTTGCATTTCGTGATACTGTCGCCCGTTTATAAGCTGAAATTGACTAAACTTGGTACTAGAGCTCGGTTAAGTCTATATAGCTCTACAGACCAGAAAAGGACCCCTAAACAGGTGTCTGTGCCATTAATGACGTCTTATGCGTAAACAAAAGAAAACGACCAGAAAATTTTTATGATTCCTTTGAAATAAATTTATAAAAGTTTAATCCCAACACAAAAAAAGTTAAAAAGACGTTAAAAAGTAACTGATATTACACATTTCGCTTTCAGTTAAATTTAGGGTGGTTAATAAGTTGTGTCTAAAAATCTGAATTTTATTTGCATGATATGACGTGATCATATTTTAATTTAATGTTTCAATCATAATGATTTATCAGTCAAGTATCTACCTAACTTAAACAATTCATATAGGTAATTGTATTTATATCGATTTTCATTTAACAAAACAGACCAATAATGTACCCAGCTTAATGTGACCATGTTGGTGCCTGTTAGAATCCCGATATGGGCCTGTATCATTTATAATAGAATCAATGTAGAAGTAATGGCGTAATAAAACTTATTTCAAAACAAATCATCACAGACAGTTAATCATTCTGTGACAAGTACACATTGCCAGGCTTGTCTCTTTGTTGTAGTGATTAATTTACCTGTATTCTGTAAACTTTGTAATTGTCAATTACTTTTATATAGTTAACGTTTTGATTAGTTGATGCCGTTCAGAATAACACAAAGACAGTCAATTTTGACAAATAATTGAATTCTAGAATACCACTGTTCTGCGTACGTATATGATCTTATGAAGCGATCAAAACATGTTGTTTTAATTTAGATGTTTATAAGGCGGTCATTGACTCGGCATCACCTGACCAAGAAGGATAACACACAAAATCACTTAAAATTTTCTTTTTTTAAATTCCTGATAGTAAGATTACACTTTTTTTATTCACTTTAGTTATCTAACATCTTATATCCAAAAAAAACTCCCTATGCAATAGCGACTATCTCGCTTATTTAGCAGCCAACAATTTCACGAAAGCAAATACCACTAAACCCGCCAAAATGACGTAAACAAAGAACGAAGAATATCGTAAAATTAAACAAATCCAACACTTCTTTTTAATATTGGAAGTTGCTTCTTATAAAGTAACAAAATATTAAAACATAGTTTGCTCAAAATGACTTACACCAGTTTGACGACAGTTTAAACATTCGACCTAAAAGTAGCATTTGCAATATTATTTCATCTTAACTTCGATGAACATGTTAGACATATAACTGCATTCAGTCTGCTTGGTAAGCCTTAATATACCACACCACTTTTCCACCATTAGCAATTCTGAAGGATTATATATGTGTTATAAAATAAAGTAAAGTATTCATATTAGTTTAGTTTAAACTTATTTATTTTACATCGATTGCGAAACCTGTTATTCCAACTTATATTAATCACGCTCGATGACTGCTTCCTGGGTTTCCTACCAGTACTCGCGCCGAATGTGGATTGAGGAAACTGCAGACGAACCTCATCCCTGGTGGGATTCGAACCCGCAGTCTCCGGATCTGGAGTCCGACGCTCTACCCCTAGACTACTGATCTTCACGATTAATCACATAAGTATTCATATTAGAAATGGCTACATCCAGAAGACAGTCTTTACACACAGCCAGAAGCTCGAGAGGAAAAGAGAACTCTGGTACATGTATGTATTCTACCGGGTATGATTAATTTCCAAAAGGGCTGAACAAACAAGAAACGAAGATGAGAACATGAGGAGTTACCGCCTTGCATTAAGAAAGTATAAAAGTAACTGCGAATTTTCCGGTAATAAACCATATTACAAGTACCCTTCTTCAACTTTTCGTATTCCTGAATTATTATTTTGTATGAAATGGTGATTTCCTCTTAAATTTAAGTTGTGTTACTTTATGTAACATAAAACTTACACGACCCATGAGCTGGTGTCGCACAGGGACTTTCACGTGCCACATGATGCCTGCAACTATCTGTAAACTAATATGTTATCATTTAATCTTAATTCGCAAATAAGTGGTGTTGCGTTTACAATGCTATAAGAGTAAGATTGCAAAAGAACGGACATTTAAAAATGCCAATATTCCCCAGAGTCAACCATCGCGGAAGCCCATATCATGTGTGTCATTATCTTTAATCCGCGTGACTGTTATAATACATATCCATTGAAACATAAACGCTTTATTTTGTGTTGTTATTCTTTTTAAGCTAATGGAAATATCATATATTATCAGAGACAAAATTAAATTGTAATATATTGTCTGTGACCTCACTTGGCCTGATAAATGAATTTTAAGCAATTACCTAGGTTAAAACAAAATTAAATTCCGAAAGAACACACTTGTTGAATAATTTAATCGGAAATATATAGAGGATATTTGTTTTTACCAGTGTAAGATAGAAATATATTTCACCGAGTGAGCTACGGAAGCCACGAGTGAAAATACATAATTTCGGAGTTCACGAGTGAAATATATTTCTATCTTTCACTACTAAAACACATTTTCTTTTTATTTTATGCTTATAGTGCCAATATGTATGTGAATTTGACAAAAAAAGTTGCAAGAAAAGGCACGAAAACCGCGTGTTTAGGACGTGACGTCATGACGTCAACTATACAAATTAGAGCCCGTTTTCTAAACGTTTTCATTTGGTATGTTGTGTGCGTTTTAGTACCAACGTGAAAAAATCAGTGAAAATAAAAATGATATTCCACTGTCTGAAAACAGTGAAATACCACTTGTATTTCACCGGGAAAATTCTATAATTTACTGAAAAGGATAAAATAAAAAAGCGTGTTCATTCGTACACAGATTTTGGAATTATTTGTAATAAAGTGTAATGGTTCATATAAACTTAAAGTAAGTAGCAGTTTAATTAATCAGATCACCTAATCGATAAGTCAGTGGAAAAATATAAGTTACCAGTGATTATTATTTATATATATCCTATTATTTTCTAAAAATGAAGACTATAAAATAAATAAAATGCAAAACAATTACGTACATTATTCAACCGTTAATATCATTTTCTGCAGTTATTTATTGCTGAAAGGGTATATTTGTGCTGCAATAAGTCAACTACCATGTTTGATGTATATACGAGGTTTGTTCGAAAAGTAATGCAAAAGTCATATATTCATATTAATGAGTGTATATGAATGTCAACTGTCAGCATAACCTTTTGTTTAACAAGCCTGAAAATGTCATTTACTAAAACTTTAGGATTTTAAAAACCTTAAATAGGTTGTACTAGAGTATACTTGCCTAGTTTCGGCTAAAGCAAATATCGGGTCTCATATTATTTGGCAAATACGAAACCTTATTACATAATATTCTGTTGTTGTTGATTATGTGATGTATTGAACAAAAGAAAATAATTGATTTACTCACCCTAACAAAGTGAGTAAACCTTATAGGGACTGTTAAATCTAATCGACATGGAAAAGAAAATGAGGCCGTATAACGCGAAAACGGACATCGTGTAATCAAAGCACTGAAATCGTTTAGAGACTGTCGACGTTCTAAGAGAACTGAGTTTTGTAACTGAAGTGTTGCTAGCAGTAGCAGCAGACAGAGGTACATCGTAAGATGATGAGTTTTATCTAGTGAATACTAGCTATCCTAGAGAACTTATCATGAAACAGCAGACCGAAATACATGCGACTTCTGACAACAGCGCGCGCGGTTAGCAAGGCAATTGACTTTGCTTTTTAATTTCAGAAGAACCAGTACGTTCTTAGCGTATATGGCCAGTCACTCAGGCTGTTACTGGAGGTGCATTTTATAACACAAGCGTGTACCTTGGTACAACCACCGACAAGGCAGCTGGTCGTCTATGGCTGTATCAAAAGAAGAATTATTGAATAAAACATTGACATGTAAAATGTTAAATTAACTGTATGTATTTGAGATAAAAAGGGCAATTTGTTTGTTTGGAGTTGAAATCCTTTTAATTTCTGTCAGGGTTATGTAGTTAGTGTTTCTTATTGAGGATTTACGCTGCAAAAGATAATTAGATAACAATTTTTTAAATTTATTTCGCTCATTTAATCTGTGAAGGAATCGGTAGTCCATTGGTATAGTAATCGCTTGGGGATCGAAAGATCCCCGGTTCGAGCCCCAGTCCGGCCGCAAGTTTCCTTGAGCAAGAAATTAAGCCTTCATTGCTTCTCTCCACCCAGGTGTAAAATTGGATACCTGTTAGGAATGTAAGCCAATATTTTGTGGCTGCTTTCGGCGCCGACTGTTAACGGATGACTTATATCCAGTGATCAGGGGGTAAATGTGAAAGTCGGGTGAATATGTTTCGTAAGAACTAGACTATAAACCAATAACCTTTACCTTTTAAAAAAAATCGAACGGCTCATTTTTACGCTGAGTTCCTTTATATTATATTTATGATTCATTAACTCACTTGCCTGAAGTCAATGTGAAAGAGCTTCAAAGTATTGTCAAACAGGGTTGGGTGGCAGTACTTGCAAAAGTCAAGCATTAAATAAGCATTGTTTGGTCAAATTGAGCATTATATTAGCAAAAGCATTACTCAATTTTTAAAACGTAATGCATTAAATTAGCATTATATTGAGTGCATTTGCATTAGCATTAAGAATTATTTTAGGAGAAAGGCTTGCATTCAGAAAGACAATGCCTCGAGTGAATGTTGACTGGCGTTGATTTTGTCTCTGATAATAAGTAAATAATTACAAACTCAAAACTTCTTGAAGTTTTCCATATTGCATATATTGCATAACTTTACTTTTTATTAGAAGCCTTACGAATTCTAGAGTCTTTGATTACATTAAGATCACCGGTAACAATATAACCGGCAGGCTTATAGCAATATTTACAAATACACACACTTTCAAGATTTTGGCCTATTTACAGTGATCTGTAAACCAAAGGTAATTTTATTTTAATGAAAAACTGTAGTTTTAGTTGGTTTGTTGTATTTATAACAACCCATAGGAGATTCAATATTTTAAAATAATAAGGAAGAGCCGATTTAACTGTTTTATCTTTAACTATACTAGGAAGGTCAAAAAAACCATTCATTTAAAAAAGAAATTTTAAGGAAATGTCTTTGATTGTCAGATTCTAAGTCAATGTGTGGCCTTAGAGTATTCCGCCGGCTTCCTCATTCAGTTTCTGCAGACCTGATATAGAAAGAGAAGCCAACCTTGAAAGCATAGCGTGTCTGCCAGATTGTTTTGAAATACTATGTAGGTCATGAATAGAACAACGAATACGCGATTTTCCTTTTATGTTTTCAGTAGTTCTGCTTCCATGCGACCTCGATTTCCTTTTACGTAATTCAAGCAATTCAAATACGTCATATGTAATCAGGATTTTCAGAAATGTTGCCTTTCTGATAAATATTATTATTTTAACCATGTGGGTAAGGCGTTTGAAGTTTTTGTATCCATGTATGTTTCGAAATGAGATTAGCCCTGATTTTAAATGCTCTTGATGCAGCGCTGTCAAATGTAATTTGTTTTTTCTACTGGTTGAATGGAAATATTTTGTAAACGGTTTCCCTTAATGTTAAAAATGTTGGTATAACGATGTTTCAAACTTGCTGTTGTTTCGAATTTTAGAACAATGTTGTCCAAAACATGTTTTTAAAGGGCGTTGTCCGGTTTGTCCCATATATTGAATTCCACAGTTATTAGAATTTCAAGTTAAAACGTAAACAACATTTCAGTTTGTCATTCTATATCACTATTAATACTAACAGAGAATGTTCTGCCGTTAACACTGTGGATCTAATAATAGTATTACAATTCAAATAATTACAGCATATGCACCTCTTAGCATTGCACTTGAAAGTAGAAGGATAAGATCTGCGTCTTCCGTGATTCGATTTTATTGGTGTAGAAATATTTTACTTTCGTAGAATAGGAGATTTTAATTGTGATAGTGTATTTTTGAAATTGTTTTTAATAAGTTTATCCAAGGAACACTCTGCAGACCTGTCATATTAAAAGAGCGCGCTCGCAGAAGATAAATGTATATGTGATAAACGAACGATGCCTGTTTAAAGATTTTATTTTATGAGGTGTTTGGACAGAAGACGCAGAAGATAGCCTTAAAGGTGAAAAATATATTTTTTATATTTTATTTTGTGCCGCCATTATTTAATCTGTTGAAAGAATACCACTATATGCACAGCGACTTTAGGTAACCTTGAAATTTCCCAAGTAACGTCACAACGTAAAAAATGTATTTACAGTTAAGCGCGCTAATTGATTTTTTTCTATAAATAGAGGTTAATAGAGGTAATAGAGATAAATAAGAGTTTATCCATTATTGTTATTATTCCTATTATACTTTAAATAACATATTAATAAGCATTGCACCCTTCACACCTCTTGAAAAACAACACAATCAGAAGATTGTCGCAAGTTTCAAGTTTCAAGTTTATTTCACAAAATTTCTCAGTAAGTACATCGTACTTAAACAAGAGACAATCCTTATACAAACATACACACATACAAACGTGTCACTCAAGCATGAATACATAATTTATGAAAGAGGAAAAAAATGTAAAGAAAGTAAAAACAGAAATAGCCGTATCAATGCAAGTATGAGTGAACAAGAAAAAGAAAACAACACGTTTTACAGAATGAGCGTCAACTACACTATGTAAAAAGTAAACTTTTGCTGTTTGTTTTGTTTCCGTTTTTATTTAACCTAATTAGGGGATATAAAAAAACCGGTTTGACGCGTGTATACAATTCGTTAAATCGGAAGATAATGTGTTTTAATAAATCAGTCAGTAGGTAAAGATTTTATCACGTGTTTGTCGCGACGTTTCATTAATTTAAAATTGGATAATGAGTTATGGAATAGGACAAAAAAGATTCTTTCTTTGGATTTTATAGAGTGTTTCTATAAAATTAATACTAGTGTTAATAGTATTATTTTCAGTGAACCTGTGCTATAAGAAAAAAGAATTATGGAATATTCATAAATCAAAGATAGTTGGCGTTTTTGAAAAGGATGCCCTTTTGGAATAGTTATTTATAGTGATGGAATATTCTTACGTTTTTTGAGTTACATTGTCAAGTTTGGTTGAATGGGTTAGCGTTTTCGGAAAGTTTTGTTCAAGTATTAAGTTTGTATTTAGTTCAGTATATAGAAATTGAAAATTGTTTTGATTTAAAAAAGAGAAATATTTCCAACACTGACAATGATTACAACAAGGGTAAGTACAGATTATTACACAGCAAAGGAAAATGACTAAGTTTTACGTTGGGACTTCATTTGTAGTTGAAAATATATAAAAGTTAACATCATATTAATATATAAAGTAGCTGATATGCACAAACTATAGTTGGTTTATATAAACTTGAATGTATAAGCACATAAGGTTCGCAATTCCACATATCACACTTTAAATGGATAACAACAACAAAGAGAAAAAAGCAACAACAACATTCATGCCATTTATATACAATGTTTTTCTTATGGCGATTGTTTACATGCATAGTTGTTACCTGTGATAACGACCACCTGTAAACAAAAGCCACATGTGGAAAGAGACTTCACTCCATCTGTCCTATTTATATATAAGAAAAAAATAAGTTCAATGAACACAAAGACTACCTGCCTTCCAAGACCACTTTTAGGTTTCCCCTGGGTGGTCTTTGAAGAGAGGTTTGACTACCTTAACAATAGTCTAAAATGATGTATTAAAAAAGGTTGCGTGCATATATTTGCAATGTTGTCATCACCTATTATACAAAGTTTTGCTGGAAACGAATTTAGCAAACCCCGTAAAGGTGATAGCTATCTTATAGCTAATATATATAAAAAAAATAACATTTATGTTAGACAAACAACAAATATTATAAGCATGTAATATAAATTAAACATAATATTGGTAATCACAAGTTATATATTTAAAACAACAACAACAACAACAAAACCCTGCAAATATGTTGGAATGTATAATACACGAGGTATAGTACTGATCACAAAAATTCAGTTTTAGCAATTTGCATTACAATGTCAATAAACTTACATAGTCGTATTAACACCATTTTATTTTGTGTATTAAACAGTTGATTCATCTTTAAAGTATTGGGATTATGGTAATAATATATGCTTAAATATAGCTTCCGTTCGTTTTCAAAGTGAGTGCATTCAAAAATATAGTGATACTCATCGCCGAACGTATTGGTGTTAACGCATAAATGACATTTTCTATCACTCAAAGGAACACTATTCCATCTTCCCACTTCTATTGGGACTCAAGTAACGTTACAACGTAAAAAATGTATTGACAATAAAGCGCGCTAATTGATTTTTTCTATAAATAGAGGTTAATAGAGGTAATAGAGATAAATAAGAGTTTATCAATTATTGTTATTATTCTTATTATACTTTAACTAACACATTAATAAGCATTGCACCCTTCACACCTCTTGAAAAACAACACAATCAGAAGATTGTCGCAGTTAGAAAGTGATTGTAATATATTACTATTTTAAGTTTACAATTATGAGACCTTTATGGATAAACAATTATTTTTTTTACCCAAATCCATAGTTAAAATTGATTAGAAAAATAAAATTATTACTTTTATGAATTAAATTTCAAGTCCAAATGCATAAACAAATAATAAGAAAAAATAGTTAATTAAATATATGAAGCAAAATTATATGATATGATTGAATACTGTGTGTATTATTATTGTTCTATTGTTATTACTACATTAAATATTATTAAATATTTATTCAAAGTTTACATGTAACGTCAATGTAAACACACCAATGTAAAAATGGTCAAATTACCGTTGTCTAATAATAACTAATTGTTCTATCGGCAATTTCATTTGCCACTGACCGTTCCAAGGCGGTAACCCCTCGGGTTCTCATTTTTGTTTTCACTGCGTTAGCAGTGAATACATAGTTACCGATTTCTGGAGCCTGCTCGCTTCCCACGAAAACGGACAACACTTCCGGTTATGGTACACCGCAACACAAAGTAGTACTACTTTCCACCATTCGTGGGATACCGATAAGGTATACTAATTTTGTATTCCCAAGCGCTGTGTACTGAGGACATGTTTTCGTCTGTCGAGTATAAAATTTGTCTATGCGAAAAATAGCGAGATATAGATAATTTGCCCAAGAATACTGATCACGTGACACAACAGCGCAATTTTCGAAACGGAAAGGAGGGTATAGGTTGAACCAAAGTAAATCCATTTCCCATAGACCTCAATGTTAAATTCCCAATATTCAATGCACATTTAACATGATTTCTATCATCTTAATTTCTAGACAACCATATATGACTGTGAAGATCTACATTTCATCTATTCAAAAACACACAGCAAATTGGGGGTTAACTTACTTGTAAGAAAATTACTGATCTCTAACCGAACAGACCCTATTTTAAACGCGGTATCGCAAATACGGTGCCAAAAATATACATCCGCTCTTCCGGAACTAGTACGCCTCTACCAAACGAGATATAGGCATGAAATTGCTTTCATTTATTTTCCTGACATGTTATTGCTGCAAACAAGTCACAAACAGGTCGATTTCTAACGGTTAAGAGGCCCCCAGATGAAGTGAAAAATAGCATATATTGAAACGGACTTCATTCGAATGGACCACGGAGGAATACTGAGTTATTTACCTTAATACAACCTATAAGAAAAACTTGAGTTTCCAAATGTAATGATTATGATATTATTTCATTGTGTTGTGTATTTGTAATACACTGTAGAAATTTCAACTTGATATCTGCTCTAAAACTCGACTTATAATGGTTCAATGAGGCCCGCCCATATATGAAAAAATCGTCAACATTTCCAGTATATTTCTGTAAAATTGCTTATTTTCAGACATTTTTTTCAATTTTAATATTAAAAGCAACTATTTTTAATAGAAGAAACTTGTTGAGTCCGATTTTCAACACAAACACGTGCTAATACTATCTTTTGTATTAAGACGGGATCCCACAGGCAACTTAATTGTGTAAAAGTTAATACCGAATAGGATCCGGTGCCCAAAATTAAGGTTTTTTCAATTCAAACACAAGATTTTTGACAAAAAGTATTTTAAAACCTAAACCCAATCAAACTTAGCCGATTTCAATCACCGAAAACAAGTTTTATCGACTTCGACATTTTCGAGGTTGTGAATCTTTTAGGTTGAACCAAAGTAAATCCATTTCCCATAGACCTCAATGTTAAATTCCCAATATTCAATGCACATTTAACATGATTTCTATCATCTTAATTTCTAGACAACCATATATGACTGTGAAGATCTACATTTCATCTATTCAAAAATACACAGCAAATTGGGGGTTAACTTACTTGTAAGAAAATTACTGATCTCTAACCGAACAGACCCTATTTTAAACGCGGTATCGCAAATACGGTGCCAAAAATATACATCCGCTCTTCCGGAACTAGTACGCCTCTACCAAACGAGATATAGGCATGAAATTGCTTTCATTTATTTTCCTGACATGTTATTGCTGCAAACAAGTCACAAACAGGTCGATTTCTAACGGTTAAGAGGCCCCCAGATGAAGTGAAAAAAAATAGCATATATTGAAACGGACTTCATTCGAATGGACCACGGAGGAATACTGAGTTATTTACCTTAATACAACCTATAGCTAGATACCGGAAAGGAGTCCTTTCCGCGGAAAGGAGTCCTTTCCGCGGAAAGGACATTTTGTCATTCGGAAAGGACTTTTTTATCTCAACTTAGCGACTTTTCAGGGACATCACGATATATTGTGATATCTTATGTTTTATGATCTAATCATCTTGTTTTATATGAGGGATGAAAATAAGCTACATATTTTTCCAGGTATTTTCATCGGAACTTTTGGAATCCTTTCCGATTCCTTTCCAAATTCAACTCAATGTGACTCTTTTATTAATATTAGGGGTGAAAATAAGCTATACATTTTTTAAAATTTTAATTTGTTGTTGAAACGTTCTGTTTTTTAACATTTTAAAAATCATTACTTGAGGTGAAACTGATATTGATCTTAACGTAAAGGAGTCCTTTCCAACCACAAATCATTGTGAATCTTTGATTAACTTCAGGGGTGAAAATAATCTTAAAATTTTTTCAGCTCTTTTCATCAGAAAGCAGCCCTTTACTAGTTTTTTTTCCACGGAAATTAATCCTTTTTAAACTCAAGTCATTGTCAATCTTTTATTTAATTCAGGGTGAAAATAAGCTACACATTTTTTCAGGTCTCTTCTTCAGGAATGAGTCCTTTCCAAGTCCTTTTCAAATTCAACAAATTCTGAATCTTGGATTAATTTTTGGGTGAAAATAAGCTAAACATTTAAAATAAGATTTTTTTGTTGATACGCTCTGTTTTAACATTTTAAAAATCAGTATTTCAGATGAAACTGATAGTGATCTTACCGTAGCTCTAAAACTTAACTGTCCTTTCCAAATAAAAATTATTTCTGTTCTTTTTTAAAGAAGTCCTGTCCAGTTATTTATCTCCTTTCTGAGCTCTTTCCACGAAAGTGAGTCCTTTCCGAATGATCTACACGGAAAGGAGTCCTTTCCGACTCCTTTCCGAGTCCTTTCCGCGGAAAGGACTCCTTTCCGGTATCTAGTGGTACCGCGGAAAGGACGCCATATTGTTACATTGATTTGAGAGTGACAGCGAAAATCCGAAATTACCAGCAATCGTAAGTGTTTAAATCTGTAGCTAAGCGTAATCGTAGGTAAAACTGCATCATCGTTTATGTTCCGTATTTCATTTTGCGTATAGTTTATGATAAAACCATAATACCAAGCCGTCAGATGTATGGCAAGAAGCAACCATCTTTCACTGCCTGCTTGCATTTGGAGGCAGTGAATACCCCAGTGCCTTCAGCACTTTGATTGTTAATTGTTAGTGGTGTCTCTTTTGAAACTGATCATTTTATTAACCATGCTCTCTCCCTCTCTTCTTCTTGACTGTGTGGGGAGGCTGTTTTTTCTGAATGTGGCGATTCCTGATATGCATATTTCACCTTTTTCTAAAAAGCATTATCAACTAAATATTATCTTTATTCATCAAAGTACCAACATGTATGCACCAGTAATGCACATGTATGCACATTAACGAAATATGCATTATATTACCATTATTTAAATGCTACAGTTATGGAATTATTAATAATTACTTGGCATTTATTGATAAAAAGTAACTTATTCTATCAAATTAAAGGAATTGCCATTGCAGTAAAAAGCCGAGTAGCATAATAATCTTGTTACTGTAAGATGACAATATAATGGTTTGAATTACAGGTTCAGGGTTTGGGAAGTTTCGTTGACAGCAGCATCAACCAGAAATGATAAATTTAAAACAAAAACAAACAAACAAAAACAAAATCACATAAAATTTTTGCCAGGACAAGTGAAAATATGTGATCGTTGTTGTTGCTGTTTAAGACGGTAGGAACTTACCTTATTAAAAACATATGGCGTGTTGCAACTTTATACGAATAATATTTATTAATTTTGTTGTTGCTGTTCTTGTTTCGAAATTCTTAAAAATGCGTATAAAGCTGTTTTGTGCTTGTACTGTTACTTTCTTAAGTATGACCTTTGACGAACAAAAACTTGTTTTTGTCAACTAATAAGTATGTCAAATAATCAGTAGCTTAACTTTTATATAAATAATCAACAGAAATCATAAAATGCCAAATGCAAACCATGAAATAGAAACGTATTGGCCGAAACTATCCTTCTACGGTCTTGAAATGCTAGTTGTTAACATTGACAGATTGTCGAGAAAATCTAACTATATAAATGCAAATTATGGAAAACTTTAAAACGAAAGGACAATTTGCTTTATGTAGTAAAATCTTAGCCCACTATTACGGTAGGACTGTATTATCTTTTTTAAATATTAGTCAACAAAAATGTAAACTGTACATGTAAAAGTAATATTATAATAGTGGTTTTATAAAATTAAATAAAATAATTTCAATAACATCGTAAATTCCAATTTAATCTCTGAAGTGATTTAAGCAATGTTATGGAAAATGTATTACTCAAAATAAGAAAACATTTCATTTTCTAATTTATTAGTCTTATCTGTCCCACTGAGACCGTGTTATAAACTGTGCTCTTCAAAACAAGCGATGGTTAATAAGTATTTCGTTGTTTATGTATATATTTAACTTATATATATATATATGCAACGATAATTGTTATAGGTCGACCAAGTTTAATTGGCGATGTTTACAATTATTTATAGAACGTAAACACGGGTTAAGGCAAAATAACGCGTTATAAGTACTATTTTGCCTGTTTATATCACATCTCCAAATAGCGCAGTGGTTTACGCGTCCGGCTGGCACAGGCCTAACTTTCGGTTTAGATTCACACTGACACACGGCTTTTAAGGAAATATTTTATATTTATATTTTCTAAGTTTTATTGCAGTCATTTCAAATTATAGTTTGTAGTTTGCTTCAGTTTATTTTATCGCGGAAATAATATTTATGTAAAAAATAAAAAAAGGTTAAAAAACACATATTTCGAACCTACAACCTATAACAACGTTGCTAACATTGCATTTCAAAGTATTTTTAATGACTGCGTCTTAGACCACTCGGCTAATGGCCCACGTATTGGGAGCTTTACGCTTTGTAGTAAACAAGGATTTAAATATTTATTCATTGCTTACTTGTAACGTCAATGTAAGCACACTAATGTAAAAATGGTCAAATTACCGTTGTCTAATAATAACTAATTTCTGTTTTTAATACACTCAACAAAATTAATTCAACTGGCCCATAAAAATTAATAATTAGCCTCCAACCACCAAATAAAATCACATTTTAGTACATGTAGGTTCAGTACTTTATGCTTGTCTAAATAAGTCTGTAGTCAATGACAATAGAATCCCTTTCAGAAGATTTGGAAAGGGAACTCAACTATAATGGTTGATATATGACGTTCAGCATTTTAAGGATATTAAATAACCTTATTACTTTTATATTTCGTCTAAAGTGGTTTACTTTTTACATTAAAACGTTCATTAGCGATGAAAGAGGTCATATTATATCAATTCTAAAATAGTCCAGTCAATCTATATCAAAATGACCCTTAACGTCCAACTAATTGCAAAAGAAATGAAACTCACTAATTTTAAATCTAGATACTATCTTGGATATAATATCAAAAGTCTAGAAAAATCTAAATAGGAGAAATTTTAGAAAAATTTGGATGAATCGGATGACTATTTACATATTTTTAGGGGTTGGCTTACCAAGAAATTGACATATGTGGGTATGAAAGCTACCAATAATTTCATTTAAAAATATGCACTGTACTGTAATTATGTTTTACAATATAAAGCATTTAAAACAAGTGTATTGTTATGATTTAAGAGCAATATTTTTTGTTTTTCTTAATAAAAAAGAGAAAAAGTGGGTGGGGTCATACCACACATTTATTGAAAAACACCAATATTATGTTTTGTGTAAAATTATGAGGAAAAATTACATAAATTATATTTATGTTCAAAACAGTCATATAATATAAATATATTTAGATTTAAAAAGTTAAATTATTAGTATTATTTATCGATACTGCTTATATACAGTGTTGACTTGTATCAATACATGGCATGATATTATGCAATTTTACCTAAACTCAGTTGCCACTCATCTTGTCATGAAGAGTTACTCACTGTCCGAGTCTGAGTCAGTGACCTTTGCAACATTTGTGCAACTTGTGTTGAGTCCTTAGTTGTTGGGCCAGACTGGTATCCATCAAATACAATCAGGGCATTGGGGTATTTAGAAGAGATGTAGTGGAAGTAAGAATCACAAATTTCTGAAAACAACATCCCTACTTTCCATGGAACATGATGCAGAAGGGAACCACCATCAATGACATACATGTACGTGTCCGTTTCAAGTAGTTCAACAACACTGCAATCTCCAAGCGCCCATATTGCATCTGCCAGCAGTGATTTTTGAGACGTTCTCATTAGTCCTGTTGTATCAAATAAAGATGATGGTACACTGCACAATTCATAAGAAAACACACTTGGCATATCTTCTATAAACCTTTGTGCTGCTGCTGTCAGTCTTTGGAAAAGTAACTTAGGGTCAACTTTAATAATATCATTGTCAGCTTTGAGCTGTTGTGCTGCATCTAAAGTTACTGCCTTCTGACTCTTTTTGAAACTAATTTCAAAAAAGTTTTGTCCTATCATTGATTGTACGACCTTGTTTCCTACAATCTTTGCCTGATGTGCATTTACTGTGGAATCTGATGTTACTCCAGTTTCGATGTTGAACAGAAGAGGATCTTCACGAAAAGGATTCCGTTCTTCTAAGAAGGACAATAAAATCTGGGTATCTTTGAGGTCTCTTTCATTTCGGGATTTGCCTAGTTCTTTATGCTGTGAACTGGTCTGAAATTCCTTCCCACAAAATAACTGCATGGCATTGTTAACTTCAACACATGAAGGCATTGACAATAACCACTGAGCTCTCTGACTTTCTGAAAGTCCTTTTCCACGAGTCATTCCTCCTGTAGTTTTGACTGAACGCATCAAGACTTGCTCAATCACAAGGTCTGTTGATAATCCTGCCCAGTATCTGTCACTTCTGCGTACTACGTGGTAACCTTTCATGAATGCTTGATATACATCTGGGTGACTTTCATGGAGGTTTTGCATGCATTGCAAATAAAAATACACAGACTTTAGGTACATATTGTGGCCTGCAGCTGCAAAAAAAGGCAACATTTCACTCAACGATTGCAAACTCAGCTCCCAGTTCCCAGTTCGTTCTGCTGTTATAAACTTGCGTAGTATATCCATCATTTCTAGATACTGGATCCACAGTGCTGCAGTTGGATATTGTAAGAGATTCTGCTTTGTATATAACCATGATTTAAAGAAGTCATCAAGAAGATCATTCTTGTATACATCCTCAACAGAAATTTCACCAGAAGATAGTTTTTCATACAGAACAACCAAGTCATTCAGTGCATTATTGTCACATTCATCTTTCATTTCCATGACTTCATCATTATTGTTGGCATCAATAGGTTGGGAGGTCTCTGAACACTGGCGTATCATGAGAACATTTAAAGCATTGGTTGCAAGTGAATGGCCCCTAAGTGCTCTTGACACAGCTTTTCCACTCATCATGTGTGGGATAACATTTTGTGCATAAACTGTTTCTAACAAGTCACTCAATCCCGAGCCTGACATAAGCTGACCAATACAACCAAGGTAGCTCATCATGCAATGAAAACCACCCATTCGCATAACAATGCCTTTGAGTGAACTACTGTCATTTTCACTTGAAATCACAGTCACTGCTTTCCAATACAATGGCTGGTCAAATGTTACAATAGCTGTTTGTCTGTACTGGCAAGCATGGCTACTGATGTATTTGAGAGTTGTGTAAATGCAAGACATATCACTTGGGTCCATATCAGTCATTGGTAGGAACACGACAGACGATTTTCCAGGGTAGTCCCCCTTCCTCACCATCTGCATAAGGCCTGACCATTCTGGGCCTGGTTTTCTAAGCGGCCAAGTCACCTGCGCAAGGAAAGCAATTTTGATGCTGTCGTCTGACACTTTAAAGCTATTTAGCTCCAAAAGGTTAATTGACAATTGTGTTGCTTCTGGTGGACGATAATATGAAATATCTATTTTTCCAGCAGAGATTAGATCATCTGAAGAAACAACTTGCCGTATAATAGCTTTATTGCCAAAGTTCCCAGGTGTTACACATGCAATCATGCCCATACCATGGAATGTATTGTGCCCATCAAGAGTTCGAAGATTATGATCTACATTGTCTGCAACATATTGGATGAACATGTCATTCTGAAAATTTTCAATATCTGTTCTGTTTGAAACAGCGGCACTAGATTCAAACATTTGGACTTCAGAATACGAAACACAAAATCCTAAGCTGTTCAATATATCAATCAGGTATTTTGAGGCGAAGTGATGGTGTAATTGCACTGCAAGTCCCAGCTGTAATGGAGCAATCATTATTCTTGGACGTGAGGCCTGCATTATTGCTTGGCCTATAGAGCAAACTTTGGTATCAGCATCTTTTTCACTGAACAGATTTCGCAACAATAGTACTAAACTATCTGGTATGAACTGTTTATTGGCTTCAATAGACGAAATGTCATGAGGATTGGGGTATACAGTTTTATTTGTATTGACGGATTTGATGTCATTCTTTATCAGTTTTGCTGCAGTTTTTATTAATTTTACTTTCTCATTCTCTGGGTTGTCTGATTTACGTTGACAGTAAAAGTCGTGCAAAATGGTGGATGCAGTTTGCCTAAGAGTGACAACATTAGGCTTGCCGTTTATTTCTGTTATTATTACTGAGTCACCAAAGTGTTCCACTAACTTTTGTTTTGTGTATGATGAACTATAAGCTCTTTCTCCACACATCTCCTTCATTTTGTCCACAAGATCTGAAATAGTTATTTGTTCATTGTCATTTTCCTTTAAGTATTCAATTGCTTTCATAAACGCTATGCATGCATCCTGGTCTGTTGGTCTACCACGTGTCTGCGTTTTTTCGAGATCAGCTTGAAAATACTTAGGAACATCTTTATTTGTCCTGAAATTGACATTGCACGTCTGGTGGTATACAGCATCTACTGCAGGTAAATCAGCAGCAAATTCTATTCTAGCTGACACTTTTTGAGCCCAAGCATCTCCTCTAGTACAACAAATGTCTAAGATTCTTTTCTGAAAATCTAATGTTCTTACAGGATATACATCATAGCTTCGCTTTTTCCCATCACACTTGGCAAACTGACCACAAAACAAACAGTTTTCTTTAAACATAAATGTCTCATTTTTTGATCTCGTAGATCTTGAATAAACTGCGGGTGCTTCCTGTTGTTCTTTGGCCTCACGAGCAATTACATTCGGGTTTCAGTACTTCTTTCTACATTCAGCATGAACAAACTGACCAGGTACGGTAAATATACAATCTTTTCGTTTTTCACTTGCAGTGTTTATGCCATCACATCCCTTTTGCGTGAGTCGTACTGTTGTTTTGGAGTCATCTAGGATAAGGTTACAAATTTTGCATAGCCCAGTTGGTAAATCCATTCTGAAATTAGAAAGTACTGAAAATAAAATTACGTTTAAACATTAATTTTTTTAATATTTTAATATTTCAGTGATAGTTTTTTAGGATCTTAGTTTAAGATAACCCACGTTTATTTAATTATCAGATATTTTTTTCATAGAAATACAATAAGATAAGCTTTTCTTTTTCTTAAGTTATAATGCCAGAAAGTAAACAATAGGTCTTTTGAACATAACTCCAATATGGTTCGAGTAAACTACACATTCATAACAAGATTCAGATTTACACATAGAACAGATGCACAACGGATGGACATCGGGTTAACTCTCTGACAAATATATATTACCATCTGAAATCCTTAACAACGTTTTTATTTGATATTTTATCCGAATCTCAGTCCTTTTATAAGAACAAAGATGTATAAAGAAGATACGTAATTTTTGCTAAAACGGACTTCCATAGTCAAAAATTCGTCGGCGTCTCGTGGCCGATTATTGATCTCTTTATATAACTTTTTATAACACTTTAGCGATAGGGGGGCCATCAAAAAGATCAAACCTTATATGAAATTACCAAAAAACATGTTAATTTCTCATTAATTACCATTTATTTGGCAGCGTTCTTGGACTTTCATTTACCTCGCGAAAATGTATAACAATATTTAAGCAGATACAAAAAAGCTTTTATAAAACAAACTGGAAGCTTTTCTTACTAAATTCTTTATAAAAATAATCGTAAGAAGGCACTAACTTACCTTATTTATTGAGATTATGCCGATTATTTGTCATTTTTGCCATGTTTACTATCTAAACAACAGACGGATCGATCCGCGTAAGTCAAACGCTTTGTATGGTATGGCAAGCCAAACGGGTAATGTTTCTTTTTACAATTTTCGGTAAAATAAAATGTCTTATTTTTTCATTTCCCCTTATTAGATTTTCTTAGACTTTTTGCTCTAGTAATATTAAAGTATAAATGATATTTTTTTACAGTGAACATAACTTTTGCAATTAGTTTGAGGTCAAAATATAAATTGACTGGACTAAAAGTCGAAAATGGCAAAAAAATACAAAGAATATGGAGTGTGCAGCCACTTGTCCAAGATTTGACTTACCTGTGAACAGAAGAATAGTTTTGACAGTTTGGTTAACGTTGAGATTGCGTGTATTTTTGGGTAATTGTTAGTAATCATCTCGTACTTTTTCGGTCGTGCTATTTCTTCTTCCTCGGTAATGTTGGTGTATGATGCTTTTCGAAGCTTTGAATAGCGTCTTGTATATACCCACTGTATTTATCAAATGAAGCACTGAATACATACTGCAGTCGGGGATCTTTCCTGATCGGGAAATATTGATTGAAAAATTTCCCGATCGGGAAAGAAAATTGACCTTTTTATTTACCTTGGGGTTCGAGCTTCGGGCATCACAGAATAAGTTTGAACTACATATTAATTGCATGTATCCGTTCTTAAAATAATTATCTAAAATTCTACCGAGGCCGAAATTTAAAACATAACCGTTTATTCAAGCTCAAAGTTCAATGATATTCAAGAAAACCAACCATTTTCAGCACTTTCCCGTTTTGGACATATACTTTCACGAACTGGTAACTATAATGGCATTTTCTATTATAAACTGACATCTAACAACTTTCCTGATCCGGAAAGCGATTTTCAAATCGGAAAAGTCTCATTTCAATTCTTGAATGCCAGCAGTAACATGCTTCATACTGCTAAAATGTCGAAAAATCTTCTAATTGTGGGACCAAGTGATAATACAGTAAGTTGATCTGATAAAATAGTGCTGGGGATCCACTTCGACCTAGTGGAGCTGATTTCTGGCCTGCAAAGTTGTGGGAAACAGTGGTTCGAGCCCAACCGTAGCCCGTTTGTGTTATTCGTATGTAACTAAGCGCTTATTCTTTGTATATAGCGTAGGCAGTAAAGTTTCATTTTGACAGTTTTATCTAAAAATAAATTAGCTGTTACGCTGGCAATGTCTACCCCGACCTTGCTGAAACAATATCCGGCTTGGCTGAACCCAATGGTTCGAGCCCATTACAGAACAATATATTCGCATTTATTTATTCAAAACAACAACACAAAATTCACTTTTTTAAACCAAGAAACAAAATCCCATGTATTGCAGTGAGCCGAACAAACAGCTTAGTCGGCTGACTCGGATCGGAGGTGAGCCAGATAACCTGTTATTTCAAGCTATTACAATTCAGTAAAACACAACATTGTAAATCTTAGTTAAAGTGGGGTATATTTAACTAAAGCGAATAGTAGATATGCAACGTCTATAAACATCATGTCTTCATATGTAACCTGAGGTAGTTACGGAATTCCGTTGGGGCCATCGTTGTTTCGCACTTTCGACCTCTTGGGCGAGAACACGAAAACGCGAAAACACGATGCGAGATCGCGAAACAACGATGCGATATCGCGAAAACACGATGCGAGGTCGCGAGAAGACGATGCGAGAATGCGATATTAATATCGCGCTCTCGCATCGTACTTTCGCAACCTCGCATCGTTGTTTCGCGTTTTCGCATCGTGTTTACGCGTTTTCGTGGTCTCGCCCTCAGGACAGCGAGACCACGAAAACGCGAAAACACGATGCGAGATCACGAAAGTATGATGCGAGAACGCGATATTAATATCGCGCCCTCGCATCGTACTTTCGCGACCTCGCATCGTTGTTTCTCGTTCTCGCATCGTGTTTTCGCGTTTTCGTGGTCTCGCCCTCAGGACAGCGAGACTACGAAAACACGAAATCATGATGCTAGATCGCGAAAGTACGATGCGAGAACGCGATATTGCGAGGGCGCGATATTAATATCGCGTTTTCGCATCGTACTTTCGCGACCTCGCATCGTGTTTTCGCGTTCTCGCATCGTTGTTACGCGTTTTCGTGGTCTCGCTGTCCTTAGGGCGAGATCACGAAAACGCGAAATCACGATGCGAGAACGCGAAACAACGATGCGAGGTCGCGAAAGTACGATGCGAAAACGCGATATTAATATCGCGTTCTCGCATCGTACTTTCGCGACCTCGCATCGTGTTTTCGCGATCTCGCATCGTTGTTTCGCGACCTCGCATCGTTGTTTCGCGATCTCGCATCGTGTTTTCGCGTTTTCGTGTTCTCGCTCTTGAAGTCGACAGGGTGAAACAACGATGGTCTCAACGGAACACCGTAGGTAGTAAATCTGTAAAATTAGAACTTGAACAAGACTTTAGAACCAACGCTCAAAAAGGAGTTTGGTGATAAAATGGGGATCCTTGATTTTTAGCCAGTTATTTACAGTATTCTATGACTGCATTACTTTTATAATGTTGTTTTAGATATTAGCATCATTTTTCACATATTTGGTGGTCGATTCTCCTAAACAGTAATGCATGTAACGACAACTGGTAGATTTTTTGTAAAGTACCAGGTTATGCAATTTTTTATAAGCATATGCCTGTTGGAAAATTATAGAGCACCCAAAAGATGACACAATATTCAGAAAATGCGCCAGTATCGCAACCTGAAATACAGTTTTTATTATGAGCATTAAACGCGTTAGATCATTTAAAGAACCTTGATTGTTAACAAGCATTTTTTTTCAATTTTACGTCGGGGTTCTACAGGTTCTGGACCTATTACTTGTCAACATTTTAACAACATTTTCGTGACAAAATCCCAGACTTGATCACCTTGATTTTTTATTGGATTGGTATATCATGTGGTAAAATTAATTTATATTACATTGGAAACACATACATTTTCTGCTGCTAATGCATAATTTTCGACAGAAAAATTTCACATTAAAAATGATCGAAATGTCATATGATCAAATATTGTTTTAATGTTGCCATTTATAATATAATGCAAATATAGGTCAATTTATATCCTCACACTTAGATTCAAACAAACAGGTTTCTTCTATTGTTACATTTTTCCTGTTTACAAAGCATCTATATATTTTTTAATATATCATAACTGTTCGTTTTTAAAGTAATGCATCAACTTCCACTATCAGGAATGATAAAAAAGATAAATAAGTTCATCACCAATAACTCACCTACCATTAAAATGCTAACGAACAAAAATCATATTTAATGAAAAACTGAAAAAAAGCATTACCGTTATGTATGCTCTGTTCAGGAAAATTTGGAATTTGGGGAAACGCACTTTCCAATCTTAACATCGCTCATGAAAGTGAAATACATTTCAAATATTTATTAGATTAAATAAAGTATTTTTTATTATTTTGATTTCAAAACACCATTGCTCGATATACATTTTTCGATACCATGACTTGTTTCTGTCAATGCTTTATCCACTTAAAACCTGACAAGTGCATTTGATTATATATGAGCATGAAATTAGCATAGAATCTAAATTCAGGGTCAAACGTCATGATAAAATTTCCTGCCATGTTAACTCTGTATCACCGAAATTGCTTTCCAAATCAGGAAAGTTGTAACATGTCAGCGGTTAGCAAGGCAATTGACTTCGCTTTCTAATTACAGAAGAACCAGTACGTTCTTAGCGTATATGGCCAGTCACTCAGGCTGTTACTGGAGGTGCATTTTATAACACAAGCGTGTACCTTGGTACAACCACCGACAAGGCAGCTGGTCGTCTATGGCTTTATCAAAAGAAGAATTATTGAATAAAACATTGACATATAAAATGTTAAATTAACTGTATGTATTTGAGATAAAAAGGGCAATTTGTTTGTTTGGAGTTGAAATCCTTTTAATTTCTGTCAGGGTTATGTAGTTAGTGTTTATTATTGAGGATTTACGCTGCAAAAGATAATTAGATAACAATTTTTTAAATTTATTTCGCTCATTTAATCTGTGAAGGCATCGGTAGTCCAATGTCAGAGTAATCGCTTGCGGATCGAAAGATCCCCGGTTCGAGCCCCAGTCCGGCCGCAAGTTTCCTTGACCAAGAAATTAAGCCTTCATTGCTTCTCTCCACCCAGGTGTAAAATTGGATACCTGTTAGGAATGTAAGCCAATGTTTTGTGGCTGCTTTCGGCGCCGACTGTCAACGGATGACTTATATCCAGTGATCAGGGGGTAAATGTGAAAGTCGGGTGAATATGTTTCGTAAGAACTAGACTATAAACCAATAACCTTTACCTTTAAAAAAAAATCGAACAGCTCATTTTTACGCTGAGTTCCTTTATATTATATTTATGATTCATTAACTCACTTGCCTGAAGTCAATGTGAAAGAGCTTCAAAGTATTGTCAAACAGGGTTGGGTGGCAGTACTTGCAAAAGTCAAGCATTAAAAGGGCATTGTTTGGTCAAATTGAGCATTATATTAGCAAAAGCATTACTCAATTTTTCAAACGTAATGCATTAAATTAGCATAATATTGAGTGCATTTGCATTAGCATTAAGAATTATTTTAGGAGAAAGGCTTGCATTCAGAAAGACAATGCCTCGAGTGAATGTTGACTGGCATTGATTTTGTCTCTGATAATAAAATAGATGAAAAGGGAACTTAGAAAGCCACCGAACACGACAAATATGAAAGTACTGCAGGCTCGGTTTAGTAAATAGCTACAAACTCAAAACTTCTTGAAGTTTTCCATATTGCATATATTGCATAACTTTACTTTTACTTAAAATGCTTAGGAATGGATTTGTTAAATAAGTAAAATGCTGCATTAAATCTAAGCATATCAGTCGGAAAGGAACTGGAATTTCAAAGTAGTGCTCATTTTCTGAAATAGTCAGTCTATTTTCTTAAAAGAAACTGGTTCCAGTATGACAATCAATATACTGTTTTAATGATTTCCTGTCGTTAAAGGCAACCATAATACCCCGCATACTGTGACACCTGCTGTATTATGTTTATTGGCAAATCTGCGAAATCACCAGAATGGTTAAAGCCTTTAAACAAGGGTTGAATCCGTCTTTGACAGAGAAGATTACCGGTTATATGCATAGCTATGTCCTTTCGTTGTTATTTCATATAGTCAACAACTTTTTTTAAATATGCAACAAATAAATTCTATTTTTAATAAGTTTATTATTGTGTTTCTCTCTGTATGAACGGGGTAATTGTGTTTTTTTATATTAAAAAGGTGAAATATGCATATTAGCAATTACCACATTCAGAAAAACAACATCCCGAAACAACAAAGAAAAAGAGAGTGCATGGTTAATAAAATGATCAGTTTCAAAAAAGACACCACACACTATTAACAAAAATGAGATCCGGAGGGGTTGCCGCTTGGAACGGTCAGTGGCAAATTAAATTGCCACTGGGGGTTTTAACCAGGTTCTAGGGTGCAACAACCTCACACTTGCCCCAACAGGCTCTCAAATCAACAAACAAGTACAAGTTGTCTTTGTGAAATAGCTCCAACTCACCCATCAGCTTAACACAAACATATAAACCATATAAAGCTTATAGCATTTCAAAACCAAAGGGGCGAGTACTCTATGATCTTACCGAGACCAGAGCCCCTGGATTCAAATTCAAATTTGCATGAACACGATGACAGGGATAAAAGAAACTAATCGAGCTTCTAGGTTCTACGAAAAGATTTGCCCATAAACCTTGATAAATTCTCAAACCCCTGCCACCGTCGTGCAACCAAAGAGGTAAGCAGAGTGATCAACTGTAGAAGGTGTAATCACCAGACTTGAGAGCGCTGTAGAATATCATGTTGGTAACCTGTCGTTTTAAATTTACAGATGGTTTTTACGAACAACCGGGAAGAATTAATATTGCCTTTTATTTTCTTAAGTTTATAAATTAAATCATCATTAAAAACTGGCTGTGAAATACCTTGTTGCAATAGTTATTTTAAATTGCACCTGTATATTTGAATTAAATCTGTGTATCGGCGATAAAACTTGCAAAGGTTTTCCTTAATTTATGATACCGATAACCCAGTTTTAAAAGTTTTTCTATTTTGCAAAGATAACGTCCATTGAAAACATTGGCATCATTGCAAGCTCTAACAAAAAACGAACAGGCTAAGATATAAACCCAGTAAGATGTTGCACGAGGAACATAGTAGTGGCATATCCATTTTCAAAGAAAAATTAAGATCAAGAAAGTTCGCTTATCTGATGTATTTGCTTTATTAAGTTGTAGTTCATTAGGGGAAACTTTATTAACCAGAGATAGAAAATGGTTATTATCTATATTCAACAAATCATCAAGGTACTGGTATCTCGAGGTGTTGTCAAAGGCTGTATTAATGTCATCTTGATGTTCGGTAGAACGAGATAACATTAAATCTCTTTCCTAACAGTATAAAACAGATCAGCAACCAGGAGTGAACAGTTAGTACCCATTTGAATGCCTATTACTTGTTTATAAATAGAGGTACCAAATCTTACATAAATATTATCCAATAAAAATGTAAGCGCCTTGATATAAAAAGTGAAATATGCATATCAGGAATCGCCACATTCACAAAACACAGCCTCCCAACGCAGCGAAAAAGAAGAAAGGAAAAGATAGCATGTTTGTTACAAGTATGTCGATTTTAATAAGACGCCGCAAACTATTAACGACATAGAGAATCCTTGGGCTACCGCCTCGGAACTAGGTAGGTCCATAAAGTAAAATAAGCATAAGAACCATCTGTAAAAATTGTTCTATGTTCATTATAAGCGATAAAAGTTTTATGTTTTCTAGCAAACGTTTTTATTCAATGAGACAAGTTAGCTTGAATACCTGAACATTATTTGATTTCAGCTTTTTTACACGTCATTTGAATTTCAAATCGACAAAAATAATTTTTGCCAGTGGTGTCCAAAACATTTTTGCAATACCTAATTACATGTTCTTTTAATAACTGTAACACAAGAAGTGTTAAGAAAACGGATAATTAAGTAGTTGTGCAAGAACTAGAGTATGCAATAAATCTGCTTTATACGGTGATTGATGCATCTTAGGCAACCGATACATAGTAGGTACTTTGTCTTGTTCCGGCTCAATACTGATCCTAAATTTTGTAATTTGTAGAGTGTGTGCAGTAACAATATCACCCTCAGATAAAAAAAAACATCATTGTATAAGCATCAGTGCTGTTTAGTTCTTCAGTTTGAATATTAATATAGTATGTCCGTCACACTCAAATTACATTATTATAAGACTTACGAATTCTAGAGTCTTTGATTACATTAAGATCACCGGTAACAATATAACCGGCAGGCTTATAGCAATATTTAGAAATACACACACTTTCAAGATTTTGGCGTATTTTCAATGATCTGTAAACCAGATGTAATATTATTTTAATGAAAAACTGTATTTTTAGTTGGTTTGTTGGATTTTTAACAACCCATAGGAGATTCAATATTCTTAAAATAATAAGGAAGAGCCGATTTAACTGTTTTATCTTTAAATATACTAGGAAGGACAATAAAATCAGTCATTTAAAAAAGAAATTTTAAGGAAATGTCTTTGATTGTCAGATTCCAGATCAATGTGTGGCCTGAGAGTATGCCGCCTCATTCAGTTTCTGCAGACCTGATATAGAAAGAAAAGCCAACCTTGAAAGCATAGCGTGTCTGCCAGATTGTTTTGAAATACTATGTAGGTCATAAAAAGAACAACGAATACGTGATTTTCCTTTTATGTTTTCAGTAGTTCTGCTTCCATGCGACCTCGATTTCCTTTTACGTAATTCAAACAATTCAAATACGTCATATGTAATCAGGATTTTCAGAAATGTTGCCTTTCTGATAAATATTATTATTTTAACCATGTGGGTAAGGCGTTTGAAGTTTTGTATCCATTTATGTTCCGAAATGAGCATAGCCCTGATTTTAAATGCTCTTGATGCAGCGCTGTCAAATGTAATTTGTTTTTTCTACTGGTTGAATGGAAATATTTTGTAAACGGTTTCCCTTAATGTTAAAAATGTTGGTATAACGATGTTTTAAACTTGCTGTTGTTTCGAATTTTAGAACAATGTTGTCCAAAACATGTTTTTAAAGGGCGTTGTCCGGTTTGTCTCATATATTGAATTCCACAGTTATAAGAATTTCAAGTTAAAACGTAAACAACATTTTTAGTTAGTCATTCTATATCACTATTTATACTAACAGAGAATGTTCTGCCGTTAACACTGTGGATCTAATAATAGTATTACAATTCAAATAATTACAGCATATGCACCTCTTAGCATTGCACTTGAAAATAGAAGGATAAGATCTGCGTCTTCCGTTATGAGATTTTATTGGTGTAGAAATATTATATTTTCGTAGAATAGGAGATTTTAATTGTGATAGTGTAATTTTGAAATTGATTTTAATTAGTTTATTCAAGGAACACTCTGCAGACCTGTCATATTATAAGAGCTCGCTCGCAGAAGATAAATGTATATGTGATAAACGAACGATGCCTGTTAAAAGATTTTATTTTATGAGGTGTTTGGACAGAAGACGCAGAAGATAGCCTTAAAGGTGAAAAATATATTTTTTATTTTTTATTTTGTGCCGCCATAATTTAATCTAAAATAAAAGTTTATCCATTATTGTTATTATTCTTATTATACTTTAACTAACATATTAATAAGCATTGCACCCTTCACACCTCTTGAAAAACAACACAGTCAGAAGATTGTCGCAGTTAGATAGTGATTGTAATATATTACTATTTTAAGTTAACAATTATGAGACCTTTATGGATAAACAATTATTTTTTTACCCAAATCCGTAGTTAAAATTGATTAGAAAAAAAAATTACTTTTATGAATTAAATTTCAAGTTCAAATGCTTAAACAAATGATAAGAAAAAATAGTTAATTAAATATAAGCAAACTTATATGTTATGATTGAATACTGTGTGTATTATTATTTTTCTAAAAAGCATTATCAACTAAATATTATCTTTATTTATCAAAGTACCAACATGTATGCACCAGTTATGCTTAGCACTAACATTAACGAAATATGCATTATATTACCATTATTTAAATGCTACAGTTATGGAATTATTAATAATTACTTGGCATTTATTGATAAAAAGTAACTTATTCTTTCAAATTAAAGGAATTGCCATTGCAGTAAAAAGCCGAGTAGCATAATAATCTTGTTACTGTAAGATGACAATATAATGGTTTGAATAACAGGTTTAGGGTTTGGGAAGTTTCGTTGACAGCAGCATCAACCAGAAATGATAAATTAAAAACAAAAACAAACAAACAAAATCAAAATCACATAAATCTTTGCCAGGACAAGTGAAAATATGTGATCGTTGTTGTTGCTGTTTAAGACGGTAGGAACTTACCTTATTAAATACATATGGTGTGTTGCAACTTTATACGAATAATATTTATTAATTTTGTTGTTGCTGTTCTTGTTTTGAAATTCTTAAAAATGCGTATAAAGCTGTTTTGTTCTTGTACTGTTACTTTCTTAAGTATGACCTTTGACGAACAAACACTTGCTTTTGTCAACTAATAAGTATGTCAAATAATCCGTAGCTTAACTTTTATATAAATAATCAACAGAAATTATAAAATGACAAATGCAAACCATGAAATAGAAACATATTGGCCGAAACTATCCTTCTACGGTCTTGAAATGCTAGTTGTTAACATTGACAGATTGTCGAGAAAATCTAACTATATAAATGCAAATTATGGAAAACTTTAAAACGAAAGGACAATTTGCTTTATGTAGTAAAATCTTAGCCCACTATTACGGTAGGACTGTATTATCTTTTTTAAATATTAGTCAACAAAAATGTAAACTGTACATGTAAAAGTAATATTATTATAGTGGTTTTATAAAATTAAATAAAATAATTACAATAACATCGTAAATTCCAATTTAATCTCTGAAGTGATTTAAGCATTGTTATGGAAATGTTTTACTCAAAATAAGAAAACATTTCATTTTCTAATTTATTAGTCTTATCTGTCCAACTGAGACCGTGTTATAAACTGTGCTCTTCAAAACAAGCGACGGTTAATACGTATTTCGTTGTTTATGTATATATTTAACATAGAACGTCTTTCTTTATTTACAAATACTTAGGTTCATTACAATGAACAGCAAAAGCATATAACAGTTCAATATAACAAATATAAGAGTCAATGGTGTAAAAGGGAAACGACATGCAAATATCAAGCGTTGCTTCTGTATCTACAGTGAAGTAGGTCACATCATAATTATAAATACTAAATAAACATATACCGTTCATGCATGTGATAATGCATTATAAAATGAAGGAAAAGAACAGTTGAATATGGATGCCCGTATTATGCATAATATAATACAGAAATGGTATAAACATTACAGTTACTGATAAACGGCTGTAATAATTAAATATTGATAAAAAAAAAAGGGAAGAAAAATAATGTTACTATGTTTAATCTATTTTACTATTTTCATGATTTTTCTAACGAAGATACTTAATTTCTTTAATTCTATTATGTTTTCGCTTGTAATTAATTCTTTAAGCTTTAATCTTTAAACGTAAACACGGCTTAAGGCAAAATAATGCGTTATAAGTTCTATTTTTCCTGTTTATATCGCATCGCCAAATAGTGCAGTGGTTTACGCGTCCGGCTGGCACAGGCCTAACTTTCATTCGACACGGTTTCGATTCACACTGACACACGGCTTTTTAGGAAATATTTTATATTTATATTTTCTAAGTTTTATTGCAGTCATTTCAAAGTATAGTTTGTATTTTGCTTCAGTTTATTTTATAGCGGAAATAATTATAATGTAAAAAGTAAAAAAAGGTTAAAAAACACATGTTTCGAACCTACAACCTATAACAACGTTGCTAACATTGCATTTCAAAGTATTTTAAATCACTGCGTCTTAGACCACTCGGCTAATGGCCCACGAATTGGGAGCTTTACGCTTTGTAGTAAACAAGGATTTAAATATTTATTCATTGTTTACATGTAACGTCAATGTAAACACACTAATGTAAAAATGGTCAAATTACCGTTGTCTAATAATAACTTATTTCTGTTTATAACACACTCAACAAAATTAATTCAACCTGCCCATAAAAAATTAATAATTAGCCTCCAACCACCAAATAAAATCAAATTTTAGTACATGTAGGTTCAGTACTATATGCTTGTCTAAATAAGTCTGTACTCAATGACAATAGAATCCCTTTCAGAAGATTTGGAAAAGGAACTCAACTATAATGGTTGATATGACGTTCAGCAATTTAAGGATATTAAATCACCTTATTACTTTTATATTTCGTCTAAAGTGGTTTACTTTTTACATTAAAACGTTCATTAGCGATGAAAGAGGTCATATTATATCAATTCTAAAAGTCGAAAATGGCAAAAAAATACAAAGAATATGGAGTGTGCAGCCACATGTCCAAGATTTGACTTACCTGTGAACAGAAGAATAGTTTTGACAGTTTGGTTATCGTTGAGCTTGCGTATATTTTTGGGTAATTGTTAGTAATCATCTCGTACTTTTTCGGTCTTGCCATTTCTTCTTCCTCCGTAATGTTGGTGTATGATGCTTTTCAAGGCTTTTGAATACCATCTTGTATATATCCGCTGTATTTATCAAATGAAGCACTGAATATATACTGTGTTGTGTTAATCATAATAACCCATTGTTTGTCTTTACATGGACGTAATTCTGAAACAAGTTTTTCGAGATTAGTTCATCTTCTGTTTCCACAGAGCTGCACTATAAAAGATTTGATATTTTCACCTGTTGTTTCGTTCATTTCATAGTAAACTACACTCGTTTACGGAGGATTAGTAGGGCAAGGTACCTTCAACCATGATTCCGGGTAACGACGTTCCGAAATAGTAAGATGCTGTAACGTTTCAACAGTCAGGTTATTTTCTTTGTAAGGGATAAGTCGTATCTGAACAAGATAATCGTTGACTTTCCACAGGCTGACATAGTACTTACAGCCCTCTGATATTCTGGTCATTCCCTCTGGGCACAAAACAGGGAGGCATGTGCTCTGAAAATAGTAAATGAAACTCAATAAAGATCTGTTGACGCTGAGCATCAAATTGACGCTAAAGTATATTCTGAAGCCGAAGCTTCAGTGAAATAAGGCTACACGATACGGTGATATTTATAAATGCGTATAAAATGTTCAATTTGGTAATTTCTGGTCCTTTGTTTATTTATCTCGTTTATTAAAATGTCGTCACTACATCTTCGTGTACTTGTCTTCAGTGATATCTGAATGCGTACACAAAACTCAAATTCAGCAGCACAACGGCTAGCCTTACCGAAAAATTCGTATGCCTGAAAAAATTTGCATTTTACTTAAAAACATGAAAAAGGCATGAACTATACATCTGTCATGTTGCTAATGAAACATTTTACATTTACATTAAATGCAAATTTCTGCTTATTTCACTGGTTTTTCAACACCTCTGGTTAAGTTACGCCTTTAGAGAAAGATTAACACCGAAAGATTTACTAGTATATGAAGGAGCTTGTTTAAATGACAATTTGGGCTCTTTCAGTTCCGGCACGTTATGGAAAAGTTTTCCTCGAAAAGCTGAAGTCGATCATTGAAATGACGTTATAAAACTTAGCAGTCATTTTGTTCATTATGCATTTCGCTCAAAAACAAACTTTTTAGGTCAAAATGTGTAACTTAATTTGTACTTAATATAGTAAAAATATACGCATTTTCTTTTAGCGTGTCTTAATGAAGATTGATGGCTTTAAATCACAGAAAGAACATAGTTGAAATTTGCAAAAAAGCTCTTAATCTGTTTAAAATAAGGATGTTTCTGTCAAACAGATTTCGCAGAAGTGTAATTCTGATCATTTTATCAAAACGTCATCATACCGTTTCATCTGACATCATAGTGTAGGAGCAGTCTTCTTGCAACTCTACTTTTTTGACATCTCGACAACGGAACTGTTAAAGAGGACTGTGAAGCTCGTTAGCGCATTGACGCTGATAAAATCCGGCTTGCAAAACGTGTCTGTTGTAGGTCAACCCAAACAAACTGCACAGAACACGTTTTTGAACATAAGCTTTGGTGTGTCGGTACGAAAAAGAGCATTTAATCTTTTGCATAAATGATACCACTGACTCGATTCTGTACAATTTTGAAATAAATCGAATTCCTGTATAGTATTACGGCATTGACGACTTGTCCAAATTTCATCCGTTGGATATTCATAATACATAGGTTCAGATTCAGTTTTGCCACCTTCCGAAGTTATTGAAAATTGAGAACCAAAAAAATTCCAGGCATTGTTATCAAATACCCTGCTGCACTGGGCACATTTTGAATTAACAAAAATCCACCCTTTTTTCATTGAAGAAACAGGCTAGAATAGCATTTTACCGTCTTCATCATACATACAACTGATATCTGCTATTTGTTCTGCGCTATCTTTTCCATTTTCTGTAATGCGGTCAAAGTTACTCGAATTAGCCATGTAATAACTTAACCCTGTTAGGGTGTTTGAACCTAGAACAGTATTGTAACAGCCAATGATACCATTTTCAATCAGTTTATAGATGTCTAACTCATCAAAACAACAGTCCCGTCGTAGTCCACATTTGGGGTCGCATCCACAAGATACACAATACGGGTTGTCTAAGCTGGTACGGCTCCTCTGAGACTTCCTTCCACAAAATTTATTATACGGACAATAATCGCTTATTTGATCCGGAATGTAAATTATTTCAAACAAACTGACGGCAAAATGCATGCACAGGACGAGATAAATATTCAGAACCATGTTTGTGTAGAACTGTTGAAGAATATTTTTTATTTCAACTTCATCTACATAACACAGGTATTTTATTCCAAAGGAAGCCGATACGCGTATGTCTGAGGAAGCATCAATTGTGATTTGAGTTAGGAGCGTCTGCGCTTTTAAACTTTCCTCTGCATCCAATCAGCACATCGAGTAAAAAACACCGACAATAAAAAGCGAAGCGATAAAGATTGTTTTGCTTATTAAATTGTTGTTGTGTTAAGATAATTAATTGCTAGTAAAATCATGTTAAAATCGTACTATACCACACTGTTGTCATATATCACTTTTAAAAGTCAATATATTTGATCCTTGACGATTGATTGCTCTCGCATTATGCACAGGCACGGTATCAACATTTTACACGAGAAAATGTAGGTAATAAAACAGAAACTTGTATATAAGGAATAGCCTCAGAAAACAATGCCTCAGTCAAAACATAAATTGATCATATTCATATAACACACAACAGACAATTAATAGAAAAAAGAAACGGTCATCGGCGAAACTATTTGTCACTGGGGGATGGGGTTAAACTTGGCCTTAATATCAAGACCAGTGCTCAAACTGAATTTCAACTCAACATTTTATTCAAAATCTGAATAAATTATATGAGAAATTGATTTGTACTTGGAGTTCGACACATTTCTTCATCAAACTTTGGAATTATATTGCTTATAACAACACAGTCGTGATGATGCGGAATTCTTTAGGCCAAGGTCACATTTGGTGCAGTTATTGCTCTTTTTTGTACTTGGATTTTGACAGAAAAACTTAACGTTGGATTAACGTTAAATATAATTAGACCATCTTATCACACACATACAAATCTTAGCACGTTTTTAAAGAACCAGATAATGTAAAGAAGTCACGTGGTTTTAAACGTCAATATTGAAACAACCCTCCGAAACAAAATCACGATATGGGTTTGTATCAGTAATAGTATAGACAATCCCAGATTCCCGATTTCTGGCGCTCTCAAATTGTCGATTATATAGTTGTACAGAAATCATGTAAATTACTTCAAGGTAATTGTTTTTATTTTCGCATAAAATTAAGCGATTTCACAGATGTTGAAAAAAACAAGTTAATTACTTTTAGGTGTATTTAAGAAACATCCCGTAGATTTCTGGCCACACCTTTTCATAATTTTATACAACAAAGCAAAGCCAAAACACGTTTCCGTGGCCTTAATTTTATTTTTTACCAGTAAAACATAATATCAAACGATTTTTGAAACATAAGGGAATACGACTGTCGCTGTTCAGGGCCGGATGCAAGTTATTTTCCGGAAGGGGTTCGTTTAGGGCAGTCTAACGGTAGTTTCATGATAATTTTCAGCTACTGTGAAATTCTGGCAAAAATCCACATGAAAATTTTTCTGCCCATCAAGGGGATTCGAGCAACCCTACTGAAACCCGATTGGATCCGCACCTGGCTGTTGTCAGAGCTGAAGCTATTAGGAAGAACATTAAGCCGAATATGAACAACTTTACAGTGAAATGATTTCAAAAAAAGAAATGGAATGAACTTACAATGAATAAGCATCCAAGAACACGACCTTTAAAGTTAATTAAAATGTCTTTAAAAGGAAGACATTGTCATCGAACTCAACTTAAAAACGCGTTTTATGACTTTTTCAGGAAAATGAGAATTAAATATATATATATCAATTCATTATCAACGCAACGACACACCACAAAGATAACGTGGATTTTCAATAAAATAACTTTAATGAATTCCATTAAATCAAGGAAAAACATTTTAAGGAAATTCATTGAATAATTTATGACATTGCATACTAACAACAAACAGAAGCTGTGCAGTTTTTTTTCTGTAATATTCACAGTGTCTTAGCATACAGTTAACCGAAACGGAAGTTGCTGATCTGTACGCCGACGATTAGTTAGTTGCTTACATAAAAATAAGCGATCTCGTTTCCTCGTATATAAAAATCCATCGAGTTAAAAACGCATTTGAAGGAACTATTTCTGGGGTAAGTACAGTCTTTATTGATAGTCGTACTGTGATAATATTTACTTGAAAGAACGTATGGCACAGTTGCAATCAGTCATCATTCGCAACTTGATCAGTCCCAAATGTGTCAAACGATCGATGAAAATCTGACTTTATGTCCATATATTTCATTGTGTACACAGTATTTTCTCTAATTTGGTGCTTCACGACCCCGTAAAATTACTTGATTCGAGCTTAAACAACACAGCTCCGAGAAATTTACACTTTCGTTCAACCACTGAAAGACTGTACGGATAGTTGTCTTGTACACAATTGTTAGTTGTACATAGAACAATCAACGTCTGCACTCATAGTTGTATCAAACATGTCTAAAATTGACACATTTAATGCTTTGTGATATAATTGACAAATTAAAATAGATAATTGATTTTTTAAAATCTTGTATAAGATTATTACGCATATTTTATTACATTACCATTGCATATCAAGAATTTGGCCCTTATCGTTCATCAGTACGAAAAGTAATCATCCATAAATTATGTTTGCAACTCTTTTGCCCTGTGGCTTTGCAATGCTATTAGCTTCTTATATTTTATATGTTTGCGTGCTTTTGCATGCAACAATGTTGAGCCGATGGGTGGGTTGGAGTTATCTCACCAAGACAACTTTTGTGATACAAGAACCTGTTGGGGCAAGTCTGAGGTTGGTGCACCCTAGAACCTGGTTTAAACCCCCAGTGGTAATTTGTTTTGCCACTGACCGTTCCAATTCGGTATCCCCAAAGGTTCTCTTTTTCGTAAATTGTTTGTGGCGTCCCTTTTGAAATGAAATACTTATAACAAGCATGCTCTCTATTTCTCTTCCTCTCTTCTTTTTCGCTGCGTGGGGAGGCTGTTTTTTTTAGTGTGGAGATTCCTGATATGCATATATTTCTTTTTTATATTTCTTTTTTCTAGATACCTTAACAGATGTTCTGTTGATTTTTTGTGAGTTACTATCTGACATATTTAGTAAGTGATTAATATACACTAAAACTTAATTCTTTTTTAATAATTATGGAAATTAAGATGAAAGGCATTTATCCAGCAGGTACAATGTTTCGAACATGTTTAAAAACCTCTTTTTTTCTATTCTTATTTTTGTTTATAAATTAGCTGTAATTGAAATTAAACTTGAGATTTTTTATTTAATTTTGAAATATTTTTCAAGGAAATTCATTACGACTTGCGTAAATTGAAGTTTTTCTTACATGATAAAGTGCTCAGTCATATTTGTTATTAAGATACTATTTACCTATAATAGGAGGAAAATAATTATCAGAAATGTTATTCAACCTAGCGCTGATGTTTTAACATGATATTAAAAAAGTGATGCTTATCATAATAAAAAACACAAAGCAACATGTGCCAATCACAATTAGTCCCATCTGCTCATTTTTTATCTCTTGTAATTTCAAGCCATTCATTGTGGGCACCAGTGCGTACTTAATATTCATATTACATACACGCGACAACTTTCCAATCATTACCCAACAAGCTGCCCTAGGCTTCTAGCTTTGATAAACAAAAAGCTTCTTGGTTTGACAATGATTGTCGGGAGGCTAAACATACTTTTTTAGAGAGTAAGCGGTAGTTTAAAAGTAGTCCATCAAATGCAAATAAAATTAATTTCCTTTTAAGTAGAAATTTTTTTTATCAATCTTAAACGTAAAAAAAGAAACAACCATAATGCCCGCGAAAAGGTTAAATTATCGGATATGAGCAGAAAATCACCCCGTAACTTTTTGAAATATATAAAAAAAATTCGGAAATCAAAAAGATAATCGAGTAATACTATAAATCTAAATGAATATTTAAAGAATATTTCGAAATTGTTTCAAATACATCTCATAAACAATATGATACTGAGTCTTTTACGCACCAGCGCGATTATACTCTACGAATTGATATGTTAGATACACCTATTACGACAGAAGAAATAATTAAAACGATCTCTAATTTAAAAAGAAATAAAAGCAGTGATCTGGATGGAAACATAGCGGAATTCTTTATCGATACAAATGAATTTATAGACCCTTATTTATGCACAATATTTAATAATATATATGATTCAGGTATTTACCCAGAGGCATGGAGTAAAGGTTTTATTGTTCTAATTTTCAAAAAAGGTAACACTAATAATCCTGGAAACTATAGAGGTATAACAATAGTAAATATTATGTCAAAAATTTTCTCATTATTGTTAAGAAAAAGAATTAATAAATGGTGTGAAAGTAATAACGTGTTTAATGAAGCTCAGTATGGTTTTCGCGATGATCGTTCTACAGCTGATGCCATATTTATATTACATAGTATTATTCAAAATGTTTTATCGAAAAAACAAAAACTATGGTGTACTTTTATCGACTTCGAGAGGGCGTTCGATACCGTGATAAGAGATGCATTATGGGTAAAATTGATTGAATCTGGCATAAGCTGTAAAATGATCAATATGATTAAATCATTTTATAAAAATGTTAAAGCATGTATTAAGCTAGGATCTACTATGAGTTTTTCGATGTAACCCTGGGAGTAAAACAAGGTGAACCGTTATCTCCCCTTTTATTTATTTTATTTGTAAATGATATATCAAATTGTATTGATATCAACTGCCTAAATGCAAATGATTTGAATGTGCTATCTATGTATTTGATCCTATTTGCAGATGACATTGTTCTTTTTACTACAGACCATGCAAGTTTACAAAGTCAACTTGATAATTTATATTTGTATTCAGAAAAATGGGGATTAAAGATAAACGTCAATAAAACAAAAGTTTGCGTTTTCGAAAAGAGAAGAAATATGAATACGATATATAATGACGTCTTTATTAATGGTGAAAAAGTTGAGATGGTAGGCTCCTTCATTTATCTGGGCATGAAATTTTATTATACAGGTAACTTATCATATGCAGTAAACACTTTATCAGAGCAAGCCTTAAAGGCATACCATAATCTTTTATTACTTTTTGATAGAATCGATTTTGACATTAACACTAAACTCTATCTTTTTGACAGCATGGTAGTTCCAATTTTATTATATGGTTCTGAAGTGTCCGGTATTTATAATTTCCAAGAAATAGATAAACTACATATACGATTTTGTAAATATATTTTAGGTGTTAAACAACAAACACCAAATTTTGCTGTTTATGGTGAACTTGGAAGGTTCCCGATCTCAGTATTATGTAAAGAAAGGGCAGTAAAATTTTGGTTGAAAATAATGAAAAACGCCCTTAAATAGCATATATTATGAACAAATATTAAGTGGAAACTCAAACAACTGGGCAAATGCTATGAAAAGTTATATTGACAGATTAGGTTTTTCGCATTTGTTTGAAAATTTCAATCCAAATTTAAATTATTATCCTATTATTAGACAAAGAATTAGAGATCAATTTATACAAAAATGGTCTGAAACTATTAATAGTATGCAAAAACTAGTATACTATAAACAGTTTAAGACAAGTTTTGTCTTTGAAGATTATCTCTTTTTTATCAAAAATTGTTCACTAAGAAAGCAACTTAGCTGTATGCGTTTAAGCTCCCATTCGCTTGAAATTGAAGTTGGTAGTTATAACAATATAAATAGGGAAAATCGTATTTGCAAAATGTGCAATCAAAATACTATAGAAACGGAATATCACTTTTTGTTATGTTGTACAAAATATTCTGAGATTAGAAGAAAGTATTTTGGTGCCAATGCGTGGCCCACATTAGAGAAATATAAACATCTAATGTCATCAAAAAACAAGTGTACAATTCTAAAAATTTGCAAATTTATTAGAGATGCTAACACTCGTCGCACTGATACCCTTGCTATGTTGACTGTTTCCTAAAGAAGTATGTATGTATGTATGTATGTATGTATGTATGTATGTATATTGTATAAATGAATTGTGCATGTCTTTATTTGTTGGATGTAAATGTGTATGTGTCTTTGCCATTATGTTCTATTGTAAATGGCCAAAGGCATGAATTTTGCCGATATGCCAATAAACTTGAAACTTGATAAAATGCGCATAATTAATTTCGGGACTATTTGAATGTCATAAGAGTAGAATTTTTGTATAATTTATCTTTTTTTCTACAGATAAAAAACTCAAGTAGAATCTACTAATTTATTAAATATGTCTATATTTTTTTAATTGTACTATGTTAAGACTTGAGATATTAGATTTTATTCGAGATGTTTTTGCCAGTAACATCATTACTGTTGTTGAAATTAAGTTGTATTTTATTTTTATCTGGTTTGTGTTGAATAAAAAAAAACAAGAACTGAAAAAAAGATTAATGCAGCATGATGATGACAATTCAAAATTCCAAACGCCGCTAAAACAGACAGGCTATTGAAATAAGCTATGGAATACCTTGCTTCTATTCCAGGCAATATACCAGGATCGGTATCCTAAATTGAAAACGCCAAGTAATAAAGAAATAATGAAATTATTTACTGAAAATCCCTTTGAATTACTTTTCTCATTGTTTCAAGCCCCTTTCCCATAAAAACAACAATAAGTTTCCAGCGTCATAACAGGTAAAACGTTGGCTTTAAGAATCTGTTATTGCAGCGAAACCTACGAAGAATTGCGCTAAAAATATCAGCTACACTGTTTCTGAGGGTTCTACTGTGACTGGAAGGAAAAAAGGACAAAATCTTGCTGACAGATGTAGGAAATTTATATCAATTAGTTCTTGAAAACAATTGGACACATACATGAACTTTGGTTGTTTAATGATATTCACAGGGAAATTTCCAGTAAAACATAACATTTTCAGCTTTAAATGGCAGTTATTTAGACCTTTATACTGTGCTAGTGATTTTTCCGTTCGAGAAAACTCAAAAATATATAACCACTATTTAAACAATGAAATGTGCGGCCACAAAGTTACATAAATTTTGACGATTTGAAAAAATTAGCAGTGATCGAGTTGGTAACGATGAACGATTGTGGCTTTCTCTGACAGTCTTACGAGTAAATATTTTAACAGTAGGACTGCCGATAAACGATCTACTCATCTTAGAACCATTCTCCCATCGAACATGCATTTTATTTGATTATTTTTACAAAATAAGAACCTAGGTCGCTTATTTTTATGCTAACAACTAACTGATCTTGGGCGTACAGATCAGCAACCTCCGTTTCGGTTAACTGTACGCTTAGACACTATGTAATTTTCATCGTTTGAGTGAAATCGAATGAGAAAAAATTAATTGCTCTTGGTTAAATGTAATGAACGCTAGAGGGCTTTGTAAGGTACGAACGAGGATTTTGTTAAAATATGTAAAACTGGTCATTCAGCTTTGGACAGTCGGGTAGTACGGACTTATTTAATTTTACGTTAGGCGTGGTATCTTAGGCGTGGTAATTTGCACGTGGGCGGATTGATATTTATTCGCTTTATATAATAAATACTGGATAATGGATGAAATCATTGCGGAAGACGATTCAAATCCAATTCAATCGCAGTTAAGCACTATATTGACTGAATTGAGTGATTTGAAAATCAAGGTAAATAGTAGCAATATTGCTGTTTCTAATCAATGGAAAAATTACAAACAGAACAAGAATCAAGAGATGGAGATTCGAGAGAACTATAGTACAATTTCATTTTAATAGCGAACTTTTTGGATGTGTTAAAACAAGCGTCGTGGGTGTTGGACAATAATAAATTTGAATATTGCAGTGAATTAATTGAAGACCTCGCCGGTAAATTGTAGAAAATAAATAAGTTGATGAAAATGGCAGATTCTTCAGCTGGTGGATGGGAAATGGTGAGGCAATATGAAATCAACCCTATGGCTAGTGATAGCGATGACGGAAACAAGATTAATCGGGCAGAAGGCAGAGCTCTTAAAAAGAAACGTTCGGCAACGAGATGCAAGTATTCTTTTTGTCAGCGCTCGTAATATCAGCCTTTTTTTTGGCAAGCAGCCTCTTTCCAGCTACTGGCCCTACGGCAACGGTTTCGGTGCCACTACCGGTTTGGCAACGACGTCTTTTCCATTTTCGGTGGTACATCCGGTTTTGGCAACGCCTCCGGTATCGGCAGTTCCGCAGCTCCTGGAGTATGTTTTGCCTGCGGAGAAACCAACCATTTCCGGCGGAACTGCCAGTATGTGCGTACAGGCGCCAACAACGGCCAGCAATCCAGTATGCGGAAGTGACACTGAAACTATGAAACTAAAAAATGAGTATGGTTCTCAGAGTTTTACCCATGATTTATAATGCAAAACTGCCAAAATTTTATTCAAGGTTTTGGAACCCTAATTGTTTCGGCACAGATGCGTTTGCGGAAAACTGGAGAGATCAATCAGGATTATTTGTAATGATTTGGTAATGATTGATCTCCCATAGCAGTTCTTCCTTGGGTCATAAAGAAAATGGAGCATGACGGCGCAAAAGAGGTCTTGGTATGCCCAGCTTTGTTCTTGGGATTTTTATGTCCTAACGGAGTATTTATTTAACAAGTCGTTGACTGGTTTGACTTACCTACTGAGAGGAAGTGTTATATCAAGTGATAGAATGGAAAAGAGATATTTGGTTATACACATTTGAAATTCAGAATGTTTAATTCACGTTAACTTTAGTCAAGGGAAATAAACTTGTTAACAGAGATTTACTACTTACGGGAGGTTGTCTCCCTTCGATGGATAATGACAGTATAGTCAGAATAGATGGCTGTTAATTGCGGTATTATGAAAACAGAATTGCAGAATTGGATTAATTGATATGATGGGGGATCGCTCAATAAAGGTTTAGATTGTTACAGTATGATATACACATATTGTATTTAAATCTCTTAATATGCGGTATCGTAGAAAACCAGTATTGCAAAAAGACGGTATCGTCTGAATACGTACATCGATAATCACAATAAAGTTTTATGTGTAATTTAAATGCGGAATCGCATACAGATGCAGTATTGCAAAAATGGCAGTTTTTATTATAATTAAATTTTAAAGACAGACGCTTATTGTTGCAAATGATATTTAATGTGAATTAGTATGTACATATATTTTTGTACGGTTGGAATAAGTTTATTGTTGACATGCTATATTGAGTTGTTTACATTTATTTATCCAGATTCATGAAGACGATATGAGGGTTCCGCCGGATGTCTTGGTTGATAAAGTGGACATACTCCCGGACCTGCTTCGCCAGTCACGCGCACACAGTACAGACGTTAAATATAAAAGTGCTTTTATTCGTTTTCATAAATGGGCGTTGTGTAGTGGGTTGGGGACACTTTACCCGCTAAGACTATTATAGTAGCTATTTATTAGCATCTTTAATTCAAACTGCTAATTCATCAAGTCCTGTTACTGCTGCTTTTTATTCCATAAAATTGTTTCACGAGATATACGTTCTGGTATCACCTACTGATTCTAAGATAGTAGTATCTGCATTGACTTAAAAGTTTGGTTGCATTTCTGAAGTATTTGCTTAATATGGAGTTCCTTGGGGTATACCGTAAATTAGGATATTTTGGAATTTGTAAATAATTGGCCCTATTGGCCACCATAATGCAAAGGCGAAAATTAAATTTACCAATATATGTCACAAATTTAACACAGGTAATGCAAACACAACAATGCAGATATTTTTTTACACTTCACGGAGGTTGACCACTATTTAATGCTTAATAATCTGCTCAATATTTTTTTTTTAATTTCAATTCATGTATTTCAATTCGTTTGATTAGTTGTTTGTTTAAGAAAAATGTCGTTTTAAAATTATTTCGAATCTAAAGGAAAAAAAAGCTGTTACTGGAAATGCTCTCAAGAGAAAAGCTAGAAGCAACTGTTGTGAATTATTTAAAATGATGTTGGAACGAGTTAAACGTGTTTTAAGAAATGTGTGTTAGTGTTAAATATTAAATATCAAACAATGATTTGCAATACACTTATTAAAATTGTATGCAATTTATATTTGCATAAGAAGTTTTAGTTTTGTTTTTGTCTTTTTTTTCTGAATGCACTGTTCATCATTATGTCCACGATAAATGCCGATCAATATGCGTACTTGTGTAACAACAAACATATTAACGTACATGTACAAAATAAAGTAATAAATGGAAAAAATTAAACTGACAAAAATAAAACACAGGAAATATGAGGCAAAATGGCAAAAATATCACGTCGCCAAAATATCCCAATTTACGGAATTTTGGTGACCAGAGATGTAAAAGGTGTTGTTAAAGGCTGCAATAACGTCATCTTTCGGTATATTAAATCTACACAAAATGTTTTTATGGTCACATGGGGAAAAACAACCACAAACATTATTGATTATGCCGAATGAAAAAATAAAAAATTAAAAGAGATGAAACGGGAACTTTGAAAGAACTACTCTAGCATTGTTAAAGATTAACAAACATAATTTAATATCATTAATATTTAATTTCATCGAAAAAAGTTCGAATGCATGAGTTTATTCCGTAATGCAAAGATTGCGTTCATTGAAATCTTTAACCTTGTTACAAGCACCAGAAAAGCGAAAAAAGCTCGGAGTTGCTTATAAGATGATGCACGTAGCACATCACTATCTAAAAATGGAAAATTTACAATATTAATATTAAAATCTGTTTAAATTATTTATTTGAGTATTTAGATGATACAAAACTACTTTCAATACATATATCGGGAACAAACTCTTAAAACAAGGAAACATGTATGGATACCTGCGTTTGCTGAATTTTGTTATCCCTGATATGCATATTTTACTTTTGTCTATAAGGGGAAAAATAACGAAGAAAGGTTGTTAGAAATAAGAGAGAAAAAAGATAAAGAGTTTAAGTATATTCGAATACGAGCATTTATATGGTGTTATTTTAGTAAACAAACTAATTTTAGTTTTATAAGTTTTATTAACTAGGCACATTTAACATAACTTAATTGGCTAATACATCGAAGATTCCGCGTCAATTACGTCATGTCTTTGAACTTTGTTTGATGAAGTTGAGTATTTATTACAATGTACCTATAGCCATAACGGTAAAAGCCAAACATATTTTGTTTTTATTAATGAATCTGTAAAAATCAACAAAACATAAAAAAGGTAATATATGCATATCAGGAATCGCCACACTCACAAAACACAGCCTCCCCACGCAGCGAAAAAGAAGAGAGTAAGAGAGAGAGAGCATGTTTTTATAAGTATGTCAATTCAAATAGGACGCCACAAACAACTAACGAAAAAGAGAACCTTTGGGGATACCGCCTTGGAACGGTCAGTGGCAAAACAAATTGCCACTTGGGGTTTAAACCAGGTTCTATTTTATAAAAATATTTTAACATTTGTATAATTACGAGTATGTACGGTAAACAATCCGATGTATTCTGCCACTGCTATGTTTTTGGTCACCATTTAACTCCCTTTCATAGAATTGCTTTACCTTTTTTTCTGTTCCTTTTTAGAAAAAAGTTTGCTGAACGCAAATATTAAAAGAAATAGGGTTTTCGTTTTTTGTGCTATATTCCATTACTGGACCCAATTGTCGCAGAAGCGCATACTATTTCAAGGATTTGGCATATTTGGCAAAGTATGTGAACAGAAAGAAATAATTGAAAATATTTTTTTTAATAAGAAAAACTGTTGACATTTATCAATTAATCATATTTCATAATAAAGGAAATGTGTAATGATTATAAAAATATATTAATTGTTATCAGAAAATTTGACCCTATTTCAACAGCAAAGAAAAACAACAATCTGTTAAAATGTTATTTTAAATTTCTAATAAAAGCACTGTTTTATATAACCTTTTACTTTTTATAAATATTCTGTAGATCCGTGTATTCTCAACATACCATATGGTAACGAAGTTTTTTATTTTAAACATAATTTTTAAACAAGGAAAAAATGGTAAAAATAGCAAAATATCTTTTTTATAGCTGATGTTGCAACCTTCACTAATTTGAATGCGAGTGTTAACATCAGTAGTAGCCTAGCCTCGGAGACCTGGCCTATAAATTTCAAACCAACAATGACACAGCCGTCACCCTCACAATGACATCTACGTTGTTTGCGTTAGATCATAAAAACAATAGTAAGTTTGAATAGTTTGAATAATATCTGGTTCCTTGAATACAGCTCAAAACACGTTATCAGGTCAAGCACAGAAAGCAATTTTCAAATTAAATAAATATTTGTACAAATTTACATATATTAAACCAAAACACAAATTAGACTTATTTGATAAATTGGTGTCTCCCATTTTGAATTATTGTAGTGAAGTATGTGGTTTTGCTAATGGGTTGTCAATAGAAAAGGTTCATTTACAGTTTTGCAAAAAATTACTTGGGGTAAAGAAGACTACTCAGAATGATTTTATATATGGTGAATTGGGAAGAATTTCTTTTAAGACAATACATAGTTTGAACATAATCAAGTATTGGTGTAAAATTTTTACAATGGACAGAAAGAAATATGCCTATATTATCTATAGAACTATGAAAAAAGATCTTGACAATTATCCAACAAAAACAAATTGGTGCTCTCAGGTAAATAATTTGCTGTCATCATTGGGTTTTTATGAAGTGTGGCTGCACCAAAACGTTCAAAATAATGATTTATTTTTGGCCTCTGTCAAACAGAGATTAAGAGATAATTTTGTACAAAATTGGCATGACCGTTTGAATTCATCGTCAAGAGCGCTATTTTATAAGAACATAGCATCTTTCAAATTCCAGCCTTATCTAGAAATGTTCACAATTAATAAGTATTGCCTTTCAATGTGTAAATTACGCCTTTCATCACATAGATTATGTATTGAAACCGGCAGGTGGTCCAGACCTACAAGTACTCCGGTAAATGAGCGATTTTGCACTCTTTGCAACATTATTGAAGATGAATATCACTTTGTATTAGAATGCCCTCTGTATGACACATTAAGAAAGAAATATATAACAAATAAATACAGAGTTAGGCCTAGCATGTTTAAATTTTTAGAATTAATAAACTCAGAGCAAAAGTCAGTCATACAGAAGTTAGGTACTTACACCTTCAAAGCATTTGTCTAAGGAACCAAACTCTTTATAACACTTAATTACACTGGTATTTTTGGACGAAACTTATAAGCAAAGAACGGTAATCATCCAACCCCAACTTCATGGAAGGTTATCGTCCTTACATGTTCTTTCAAATATTTTGTTTTTATTATCAGCTAATTTTAGTGTAACTTTATCCGGTATCACTTTTATTTATCAAAAAGCAACATCAAAATATGTTAAAGCAGTTGCATATCTGTAAAATGCTAACCTTCCGAATTTCGTTTTCGCGGAAGGTTATCAATATAATTATCATCATAACTTTTACCATTATTTTAAATTTCATAATTTATAATAAAAACTTCACAAAGTTATGTTGAATGTATTTGTATCTAGTGGAGTTGTCTGTTTTGTTTCTTATGTTTTGTTAGTTTTGTTCAATTACAATCATTATAATTCTGTTTAATATCATAACTGGTATAACGTATTTTTCAAAATTTCTTTTTCGGTAAAGTTATATGTTCTAAACTGTTTTATTTAGTTCCGAATTGATAATCTCGCATATGGTTTTTTTTTTTCTTTGATGTTTTGTCCTCTCATTAATTTTCGTTTTGCGGTTATTGTTAATATTCTATGACGCTATGTAATTTACATGTACGTCCAAAGTTTGGCTAACCGTACCTTCATTATGCTATTTTTGAATAATAGAATTTCTAAATTACAAAAGTAAATATTCAAAATTGTATGACATTAATAGTATTGTATTGAGTAAAAACAACCTTCTCCAACGTTTAATATCATTTTCTTTACACATTTTGTTAATGTATGCATGTATTCTGTAATATGTAATTGGTAATGTTTGTTTGTTTGTTTGTTTGTTTGGGGTTTAACGCCTGGTTTCAACACTTTTCTGGGTTATATCCCGGCGGTCAGTCCACCTTACCGGTGTTCCTGGGTCTCTAACCAGTACTAACCAATTTCTCCGCAAGCGACTGACTGGTAATTGGTAATGTACTTTTGTATTTAATTGTATACAGTTCGCCATGTAATCATCTGTCATATGCCATCATGGGCTTTACGGCCTATTTGGATTCAATAAAATCTATCATATTATATAGCCATGATGGTTTTAGCATAGTTCAATCTGTATCCGCGGGAATAATACAATAAGTCTGATTAGTAAATCCATATCGCACAGTGTGGTTTTCCGTATTACTAGAGTTGACCTTGTTAAATGTGTTCTATGCCAAGGTACAACTACTTTGTGTATTACGATCGTATTTTTTATTATCTTCGGCACATGCATATTATAGCCTTATCGCCTTTATAAGAAAATCGCGAAAAGCATATTTTTCATTTTACATTTTCACGTTCGACAAAAAGTGTAAAAGAAGTGGGAAAAAACACGCTCTACAGAAATGATCGTGACCTCGAAAAACGTTATGCTGGGACGCACAAACAATTCTTGCATACAGAATAAGTGACTCCACAGGTTTGACCGGGAAAGGAAACGCCCAACTTTCCCAAAGGAAATGATACCGTTCGCGCGCGCGTATATGAGACAAGTCACGTCTAGTATTTGACGTCATAAATTTAATTATATTCATGTTGCGCTTAACTATATGCAAATGACAAAATTACATTTATAGAGGATTATCTTAAACGCAAGAAACAATTACGTATTAGTTAGAGTCCAAATGGTTAATTGGTTAAACGCAAGCACTATAACGCAAGTTTTTAATAAACTCCTATAAAATTAATAAAAGTCCTACCGAAATTTTACAAAACTAGTTACCACTTACTCAGTATGTGTTAACTCGAAATACAAGCCCTACAGTTTTACTGACGCTGGATGTCTCGAGCCGTTGTTCACCCCTATCGTGTAGCGTTGTTAGCCCTAACAATGGTTATTGGACCAATAGTAGTAAGTACGAAAAGTACGCATCAATCAATAGCCTGCTGGACTAGTAGATTTAGTAGTAAGAATTTTGATATGCAAAGTAGGCATCAATCCAAAAATCAATACAGCAAGTGCCTACGCGGATATAGCTGACGCTAAATTTCCCTCATTCTATTCATGTAGGACCTCTTCCTGCTTTGAAGGCAGATACATGTATGTAGATGACTCCTTTTGGTTTTGAATTCAACAGTTAAAAAATCAAGGTCATGGTCATCTCAAATGCAAAATCTTTGTCCGTTAACTAAGAACACTGAAGCATTGTATTCAAACTTAGTATGTTGTCGATAACGTCGAGTATTTGACCTCCATCAGTGCGGAGGTCACCAGGACAAAGGTCACGGTGCCCATACATGCAAATACTTTGTGCGATCGATAACTCGAATAATGCTCGGGCATATTGTCTTCAAGCTCGGTAGTTTAGATGGTAATGAGAAGCAGATGAATTTATCAAGTGTGAGGTTTACAGGTCGCATTTTATGTTATCGGTGACATTTTACGCAAAATCATATTTAGATCAATAACTGGAGATGGAATACCTGCCTATAATGTCTTTGGTTTGGAAAGATTTTGGTCAAAACGTGTATGCGACCCCTATTGATTTTGAAAATAAATCTCTGTAATAATTCTTTGATTAATCGTTATAAGAATGTGGCATCTATCAATTTCGAGATAAACAATTGATAGGTCAATACCACAGTAAAATTTTGCATCATTTCGATTAGGTCATTTATAGCACACTAATTGGGTCAGGATACATATCTTTAACAAACAGATCCTGATATATTTTGTGACATGTCAGATTTACCTTTCTACTTTTAAAAGTCAAAATACATTTTCTTAACTTCCAAAAATAAAATTATTAATTTTGCAATTTATAGAAATATTGCATTATTTAAATGGAAGACATTAAACGTCAAATTAAATGTAAATGTTAATGTACAAAATTTAGATAATTTTATGTACAAAATTGAGATAATTTTGTACAATTTACTTAATTTTCTTTGACATCAAATTTACATTTTATCAATACCATGGTTCTTCTGAATTATTATTACTAGAGAATCTCAAACGCAAATGTTTCGTTTTTCAATTATAACACAATTCATTACAATGAAAAATCGTCATCAAAATAAATTTAATTCGTTCTTTCTGTGAAGAACCTCGTGAAAAATTGTGTTCTTTTCAGTGCTGAAGATTAGAAAACTGAGGTTAGTAACCAGTCTCAAATAACAAGCATGACCAGTCGCCATTTCAGCTAATCCAGACCCTTGAGATTTGAGATTGGTTTCCATTCTCAGTTTTATAATCTTGGTTTTCAGTTTATACTGTTAAAACATCAACGAGCCTCTCAACATACCAAACTCTATTGGTCAGCATATCGTGCTCTGCAAATGGAAGGACATCAGCTGGCCTCTTAACAGTGATTGTAAGTCAAACCACACCAGCAACAACGCCAACAACAACGACCACAACCGCACCAACTACACCTTCAACGACAACAACTCCAACGACAACATTGGCAACAACGACAACACCAAATTCAACCACAACAACTCCAACGACAACATTGGCAACAACAACAACTATTGGGATGTTATTGAAAATCACATTATAAGACGAGATGGAACAATCTCAGTAAAATCTCAAATTGGATATCTGTTATCAGGACCGATGAGCAATGCTGCTTCGAAAAAGAACTCCAACAAACACATACTGAACGTTATTACATCAAGAAATCCAGTAGAACGTTTCTGGACTCTAAAAAGTATGTGTGTGAATCCTGAAACAGCAAATGAAACAAAGCAAGACGAATTACTTCATTATCAGCAGACGTCAATCGAATACACGGATGGCAAATACACAGCAAAGTTGCCTTGGAAAGGTGATCATCCTCCACTTCCGGATAATTACGATGTTACAAAACGAAGGACAGAAAGCACAATTAGACGTCTAAGAAAGGATCCTACGCTACTAAAGATATACGGGGACATCATTGCCGATCAAGAACGACGTGGCTTCATAGAACGCGTACCTGACAACCTGTCTACTTCCTGTAAAGTCCACTACATTCCCCACCACCCAGTTCAGAAAAAGCCCTCTACAACACCAGTAAGAATTGTCTTTGACTGTAGTTGTCACCAGTCTTACAATCATTCTAACCTAAACGACTGTCTTCAATCAACGCCACCGGTCATCAACGACCTATCTACACTTCTTGTGAGATTTAGGATGAAAAAAATACGCAGTAACAGCTGACATTAAAAAAGCATTTTTACACGTGGGACTACACCTGAGTGACCGAGATGTAACACGTTTCCTATGGTTAAGTGACACGTCGAACCCAGATAGCCCGTTTACAAAATACCGATTCAAGTCAGTTCTCTTTGGTGCTACGTGCTCTCCCTTCATACTCAACGCCACTTTACTGAAGCATGTGCAACTGAACAAAACCATACTTGTTGCACAAATATTGGAGAGAGATGTTGACAATATAGTGTCGAGCTTTGATAATGAGGAAGAGTTAACGCAATACTACACAGAAGGTCGGGATTTAATATGCAAGGCAGGTATGAATCTCCGCTCATGGGCGCCGAACTCAGGACAACTTAGAGAAAAAGCAGCACATGACAGCGTGATAGACACTGGTGAAATCACCAAAGTCCTCGGCATACACTGGGAGCCTCAAACAGACGTTATGTCGTTTACACAGAGGGAGATACCTGAGTTACCGTTCGCGACAAAACGAGAAGTTCTACGATACTCATCTGAAATTTACGAACCTCTGGGATTTCTTAGCCCAGTAACTATTAGAGCAAAACTTCTGATGCAAGAACTTTGGAAACTTAATCATGACTGGGATACGCCTCTCCCTTGCATTCTTCAACAGACCTGGAAAAGCGTAGTTCAAGACTTGAACACAGTTACCAAATTGAAATACCCACGCCAGATTGTACCAAATTCACAGACCGGAACAATAGACTTGCACATATTTGTTGATGCCAGCTGTAAATCCTATGGAGCTGCAGCATATGTTACCAAAGGAAAGGAATCCAACTTAAAAGAACAGAGTTGCGCCACTTAAAACATTAACGCTTCCCAGACTAGAATCGATGGCCGCCCTTCTTGGCGCACGTTTAGCTACGCATCTGGAGCAGTCATTGAAGCCAAACCATATATACTACTGGTCAGACAGCCAGATTGTTCTTCACTGGCTTGCAACTACAAAACCACTGAAACAGTTTGAAAGAAATCGTGTAACGGAAATAAAAAATCTATCCAGCCTACGCACCTGGAAATATTGCCCTACTGAGTGCAACCCAGTAGATTTACTCACCCGTGGAATTTCTGCACAACAATTTTTAGAAAACAAGTTTTGGAACAATGGACCAGAATGGCTGAATTTACCGTCGATGTGGCCAAGATGGGAATTAACTCACGTGCCTTCAACTACGAACAAAATAAACTGTCATCAGATGCTTCAATTGAATTGCAAGGGCAGACAACCAACGAACTTCTGACGAATTTAGTCACAAACGTAAAGAACATTGGTACATGCAACATTAGTAAGATCATAAACTTAGACAGGTTCAGCACATATTCCCGGTTATTACGTGTGACAGCATACGCCTCTAGATTTACATACAACTGCAGACACCGTGGCAGCAGACGTACCGGAAGCATTTCGCCAATAAAGCTTAAAGAAGCAGAGGAATTATGGATACATTCATGCAAACTCGAAACTTATCCAAGGGAATACGATAGCCTTAAATCTATGACTAGGGTCTATTTAATCAATTAAATAGACCTTGCTATGACCAAACATTTGCCACTACAGAGACAACTTCGATTATTCTTAGATGCACGGGATCTCATTCGTTGCGGCGGAAGAATACATAATATAGATGACGATGCAAAATTTCCTTATTTGTTACCAAAGAAGCATGGTCTCACACGTCTTATTACACGGCGCATCAGCGCCGTGTTATTGTGATAACGAATTGAGATTGACCATGGAGGAGCACGTGACTATTTAGGCTATAGACCACTAATTCAAATCCGAAAGATTTCTTGACCGTTTCACTGCTTTGCATATCTCTACTTCAGCAATCAAGCTGATTTTAAACTGATGTTAACAACTGAGATAGAGTCTAATAGACTTCCACTTTAGCATTTCATCACATTCCGAATTTACTGTTGGGTCAAGCCATTAAAATATTAGATTTAGAACGAACTTAGAGACACATTAAAATCCCACTTTTATCATAGCATGAACGGTTATTTTTTCTGCTTTAAGTGTATCGTCTCGGATGCAGAACGTTTGTTTACAATCTATCAGCAACAGTTGCTATTTTTAAACGCAATCTATTTATAGCTTTCTTTGCTGGATCTGCTGGATAATCAATGTTAGTGACTGTTCATCGGTTTGATACAGTTCTCGCATTATATAAGTATTTTACTTTCGCAAAAATCGATTTTGTTAATTTAAATAATTTTATGCGGATGCAAACAAAACATTGTGACTACTAATAAGCATATTTCTTATAATTGGTAACGAAATAAAATGCATCAAACATAAGAGAGGTTTCATATTGTGGTTTCGTTTTGCTAATGTGAGCAATCGCAATTTTGCGTCAACAGGCAAAACATCTGAGAGCGGGCTTCCTTCTTAAATGGATGCCGTTTAGAGGCACCTTCTTCGCATGAAATTTGTTAAAAATCATAAAGAATTTCCTAGAAAGGTTACTTCGCATCTGGCTGATTATATTCCCATTTAGAGGCAAACCTACGCTTTATGTGTCCAAACTGCACACGGGGTATAGGCCTTAATTACATCACAGTTGTCAGAGAGGCGACAGATAGGCCTAAGCCTTGGAATCAGACGCCTGAAGTTGGAACCAGGCGCTTTGTCAATAGTTAAAGCGACTTTTCTGTTGGACACGAAACGGAATGAAATAAAGACGAAACGGAATGAAATAAAGGTTAGTGAATTTCTTAAAGACATGTCCAATGAAACAACATACATTATAAGATCCTTAAATTGGACCAGTTATGCCTATATAAAAACACATAATATAGGCATGAAGGGAGAGATATATGGTACTGGGATTTTGTTGTTTAAACTTAACACGGGGTATAGCCCTAAACTACCCCACAGGTGTCAGAGAGACGACAGATAGGCCTAAGCCTTAGATAAGTACAAATTTGAGAAGTAATTTAAAAGCATCATGTAGGTTGCAGTTGTTATCGACCGAAATGAATAGATCACTGCTACTCTCTAAATCGCACCTCCTGTCCCGAAGGTGCTACCGATAAAATGAGGTGTGCGTATTCCGGTGAGCGAGGTGCTTGATCAAATTCATCATAACAAGGTCGGTGATGTCTTCTTAGAATGATTTTTACGCTTTATTTTTTTCTTCGACGGATAATGAGTAAATCTCGGCGAATCCGACGAGTTCAAAGAAACCCCCTGCAATACATACAGTTCATTCTTATTAAGGTCGAACTATAAACTTTTTGTGCAATGTTTGTCTAGATCCTAAAAATCCTGCTAAAATTGACATAACCGCCCTTGTTATTGTTGAATTCGAAAAGGCACCTCGCTCACCTTACTTTCTCGGTATTATTGTAGGGACCGGAGTTGCGCGTTTAGTAGTAGTGTAGGTGAAAGAAATATTTATGTGATTAAGTTGTACAGAACATTGTACATTATGTTATAATGTTCATTGCTCGGACAGCACGCATATCGTTATGCAAATACACCATTTGAGATCCTTATGACTAAAATCAGCATTTTCAACTTAAATGAAACATTAACATCTTTACAACATTTTATAGTTAAGCTTAAAACTGTACGTAAAACAAGCAAGATTTCTATTCTTTTGCAACATGACACTGGGTAGGATTTGCTCGATTCTTCTAGTAATCTTACTTTTCCACATATTTTTTTCAACAAGTTTTGTTGTTGTAATTTGTTGTTTTCGTTTTTGTTGTGGTTTTGTTGATTTATTTCTGTTTCATTCTTAAACGAATCGTATTTTTCTGGTTGACACTTTAAACTTTAACTCAGTAATTTTTTCACTCATTTTTCGCACGATGGTCATAGAGTTAAAAATGCTGTTGTTTTAGTTCTAAACATGACATAATATTCTTTCCAAGATGCTGTAGAATTCTTAGATTTCAAGTTATATGTTTTCTATTTTTCTTTAATGTGTTACTTGATCATAACAGAACTATCTTCATAAGACATCTGACATAGTCTGTAATTTGTTCTACAAATCATTCAAGTTTATTCTGAAATTTTCCACTTAATTTTACAGTTCATTTCCTTCTTTAAAAATATTATACCATCTCTTTGAAATAAATAGTTTGCATCTTTGTGCCGTAGAAAAGCAGTTTTCTTTTTGTTTTATCATCTCATTTCCTTACCATTTAAATATGTTTGTGTCGCCCTCAGGACAGCGAGACCAGCAAAACGACAAAACACAATGCGATATTGCGAACGTACTATGCGAGGGCACGATATTAATATCACATCTTCGCATCGTACTTTCGCGATCTCGCATCGTTGTTCGCGATCCTGATTACAGACTACACCATTATGTCCTCGTTTGAGGCGGAAGAGCCCTTAAACTGGGAACAAACAAGAACATTTAGTAATAAAATTAGTTAATAAACCGTTCAGTAAACATTGGTTTTTTTACAATGTACCGTTGTAATTTTAAGGACACTAGCAGAAAACAATAAAATAAAAACATCGGAATAAATATTCATGTTGTTACATATTCTATAGATCAGAACCCAAAATCATTCACATATTAATTCCTTCCTTTATTGATTCATTCCCTGTCTGACTGACTGACTGACTGACTGACTGACTGACCTACTGACTGATTGAGTGATTGATTGGTTGATTGATTGATTTGTTCGTATTTCAATACTTGTAAATGTTATCTTTTTTCGAAATAATGGCATTACATGCACGCTATCAGAGATCGCTAACGTCGATAATTACAGCGTCACAAAAGACGTGTATACTCGTACTTTGTGAAATCGTGATTAAAACATAAATCCACAGTTAAAAATATTTTAATTAATTAAATATGGAGATATGAAATTAAATATATTACGGAGATGTGAATCCATTGTTCCTGAATAAATAACAAAAAACATGCAAAACATATGAGTATTTGTTCCTACCAGATTTTATATGTGAAAATTCGACAAAAACTCGAAATTATAAAACGTTCAGTTTATCATATGCAATTAAAATGTTGGGAAATCCAAGGCATTTTAATTTTTTTAAACAGCTCGAAAGGAATTGTTGACATGATTTGTCCGTTTTGATAAAATAATTCTGTGCGCCTCTATTTTAGTTCAGTAACAACAAATACGGCGATTTACAGCCCATTTCCATTCTTCGATGGTGTTGTTTGAGAGCCATGTGCCTTGACAGAAATTACAACTGCCAAAAACAATATCTGAATTGTATCAGGAATTTAATGAATTTTTATTTGATACTAATTCTATTATTTTCTTTAAAAATATTTTTACATATTAACTAAATTTGCCGAACACACAAGTATTTTAAACGTCATATAAAAGTAGATAGAGGGGTAGAATAAATTAATATTGAGCGAAAACGAAGCTGGTAAGGTATACTTTTCTTGATATCAAACGTTTTGTCGTAAAAATTTAATCAATAGAGTTAAAAAATCAAAATTTAAATTTGCAGATTTTTTTATAATCAACGAAAACCGCGAATTATTTAAGCAAAACGCGACGCCATTTTGTCTCTGAAAACGGACGTTAAAGACGCATTAAATTTGTAAAACGTGAGCCACGGATAAGAAAATTATATGTACATGAAGTAATTTGTAAGACGGACTAGGTGATGAAATTTCGTAGCAATCAACGCAAAATTGACTGACATATCGGCTATTGTTGCTTGAATGCGGAAAAATTGACAGACGTCTCAAAAGTGACGTTAGTGGCATACTTTGAAGGCTTGTAGTTTCGAAACGGCTAAGGATACTAAAAAGTAAGTACACATCCAAATCAGGCATATGCTCTATTATATGTATGCGAAATTTTGTGAGGAAACTCGAAAAAAAAAATTGGCGCGTTCCACCTTAATTATGTTTGTTTTTTTTATCTCGCTCTCCTAAAGGTCAGCGAGCACTATCGTCGGGGGTGGGGGGGGGGGGGCGGGGTCACGCACAACCGTTACCGCTGGTGAAGCGAGAAAATTGTTCTGCAAACGTCCAGTGTCGGTTCTGTCGATGTTTATTTTAACCAAGAAAGGTAGGTGGTCAGCGTTGACTCGTTTTTATTAAAATATCAAACATCGTTTTGAAAAACGGGGAACGTGATTCATGTGTGTTGAATTTATCTGCATGCTGGTATAATATGAGACCAATATACACAAACATCGTTGAGTTACGACGATCACTCCACTTCTGAAATGAGCGAAATTCAATGTGAGGAGAAGCTGTATTAAGTATAAAGTTTGTTTTTTTTTCATCTTGTATCGCTGAGGGAAGAAAGTTTTCGTTCCGTTGTTTAGAAACGTTCGCAGAAGAATTTTCTCGCTTCACACGCGGTAACGGTTGTACGCGTTTCCCCCAATCTCTCTCCCCCCCCCCCCCCCCCCTTCCCCCCCCCCCCCCACACACACCCGTGACTATTGCTATTATTTATGAAGTATTGATTATTTTACTCTTAAGGCAATGCTAGGCATGGTCTTATGGAGATTATAAATATAGGCACGAAAGCAATGCCACCGTGACCGTTAGTTTCTGTATAAATTTTCAATTTGAAGATTATCACCTTCGCCTGTTGAATAATTCACTTGTGTCTAACCTTTTTAAATGCTTTCTTTCAAAGGCATTTGTCTTATATTTGAAGTTTTGGATTATGGTGTTGCAGAAATACACACTTTTTAAGATAGAGTTTTATATTTCTTAGCTATATTTCCAGTCAGCATATGTTTATATTCACATTCTAGTTCCATAACTATTTTAACCAACCGGAAAACTTATTTTATTTTGTGTGTGGTTATTAGATGGCGAGATCACGACAACAAAAACCTGATGCGATGTGATCGTGGTTTTGCGATCTCGCATCGTGCTGTGTTCTTGCGTTTTCATGGTCTCGTCCAAGAGGTCGAAACAACAAACCCTTAAATTAGCTGCATAGCGCTGTGCCCCCTCGCTTTCACCATACGTTAACATAAACACATCGTATTTACGCCGTGTACTCCTTTTGCTGCATTAGCAGCAATTTTTTACTTGTTATACTTGATGTTCATGAACGACAGCTGCATTCTGTAGTAAACACTTGCATGACTCACCTGAGAGAAAAGTACTGGATTCCCGCCATGCGCCAGTATGTCAAGTCTATTTTGCGCAAGTGTATTACTTGCCGTCACGTCAGCGGAATGCCGTTTCAAGCACCAGAGCCCCCACCGTTACCGAACGTTCGTGTTGATGAGTCTCCGCCATTCACTGTCACCGGAGTGGACAATACAGGTGCGTTATACGTACGACAAAACAAGGAAAACCAATCAAACAAACAGGTTACCAAGGTATACATTTGATTACTTACCTGCGCAGTAACACGAGCGATACATCTGGAAGTAGTTCAAGACTTATCAGAAGACTCCTTTATACAAGCTTTTCGTAGATTTGTAAGTCGTAAATCTTTACCGAAGATCCTAATGTCCGATAACTCTACGACTTTCCAGGCTGCATCAAATCACTTTAAACGTTTGTTTGGGTCTACATCAGTAACCGACACGTTTAGCAGACGCAGTGTAGAGTGGCGCTTCATTCCTAAAAGAGCACCTTGGAACGGAGGATTTTGGGAAAGATTGATTGGCCTTACAAAGACTTCCTTTAAGAAAGTACTAGAACGAAGCTCGGTTACCTTAGAGACACTGCAGACAATAGTGACAGAAATAGAGGCAATTCTGAATGATCGTCCTATTACATATTTTTCATCAGAATTTAATGATCCAGAACCGCTGACCCCAGCCCACTTGTTATATGGACGTAAAATGACGTCACTGATCCAACATGACGTCGTATTAGAGGACATGGACTTGAGCCGCTCTGCTTTGTTGAAACGTGACAAGGTTGTCACTCATACTATAAATCAGTTCTGGAACAGATGGCGAACAGAATATCTACTTGCGTTAAGAGAACAACATCGCAGTGCCGGAAGTAAAAACCAGAGGATTCGAGCCGGTGATGTGATCCTTATCCACGATAATGGTCCGTGCATACGCTGAAAGTTGGCCGTGGTAGAAGAATTGATTCACGGAAATGATGGATTATGCCGTGCCGCAACAGTGAGAACAACCAGTGCAGTGACCTCACGACCTATAGTGAAACTTTATCTCCTTGAAGTTAATGAAACTGACTCATTGTGACTTAAAAAAATTTTTCTATGACAGTGTTTAACCTACATGAGTGAAATTGCAGTTAAATATGAATATGACATTTCATAGACTCCAAATATGAAACAAGTGCGGATTTTTACAATCATTTAAATTTTATTTCATTTTTTTGCATGATTTAGTGACAATACTTTGTGCGCCCCGGAGAATGTTGAGAATAACGCCAACGCAATTATATTGGCAACGTTTAACAGGGGGTTCAGCCTAAATGGTGGCTGACGTACTTTAAGCGAGGAATTTGGTGGCTGATTTCCAATATGGCGGAAAAAATCAGGAAAGTTTGATACCTGTTGGAATATTTTCACACGGTAAGCACACTGTATTCAAATATTTCCTTTAATGACATATCCCATTCGGATCTGCAATGTTAACGCTTGACTCGGTTTTTATTTGAGCTTCCTAGCTGTCCTAACAAAAATGTTATTGAAACTAAACCTTGCAAGGTTTGTTGAGTTTTTTTTTATTTCCCTCGCGAAAATCTGTTGTTTTCTTCAAAATCTGCTAGACACATTTCCATATGAAGCATGTTTTCTTCAAAATATGTCCAAAATGGATTGTTTTAATTTTCTGGAAAAATATGTTCATGAGAAAACGTTCTATCGCCAAAAAAAATAAGGTTTAAGCTCAATTCTTGTGGCTGATGTACTATTAAGTCACATTTGGTGGCTGATGTTTAGTAATCTCCTTCACAGAGCCATACCGTTCCGTACTCCCGCTTACACAAAACGATAAACGTATTGATTCGAGAAAAAACTAGGCTCTTTGGTGCATTTTTACACAAAAGTGCTGGGCTTAATGTATTTATCTATCATGTACTCTGCCTCAACTATTTGGTGTACCAGGCTAGAACCAGCATTAAAAATTTACATATTTTTGACGAGGTAAAATTTATTGCTAAATCAAAAAAAAAATACGTGCTTATTTTCGTTATTTTAACGTTAACTCTTATAAACATGTTTGCCCACTCCGATCAATACATATATTTTATTTGTAAATTTGGGCAAATTTGTTTTCTTCCCCATTATTGGCAACCTACCTGACCGAAATACAATCCGAACCGGAAAACGGGATTTAGACGTAATTTCGAAATCGTTAATTTATTAATCGTCTCTTTGAATCTATTGATATTACATATTAACTAGAATTTGGTGTTCCACGGAATACGTGTGTCGCCTTCTTGCACAAAGTTGAAATGTGGGCCTATGTTTAGTCATATATGATAAAAAGATTTAATTCAAGTTGATTGCAAGACTACACCACATGTGTCACCTAAATTGCATTTGAAGAGGAATAACTAAAATGTTGTAACACCTGAGTTATCATTCTTCACCAATAGCTTTGTGCATGCAGATGATATATTCCAAGTATTAAGTGAATTGGACAAGTACTTTCAAAGTTGCATTCGAAAGGAGCATAACCCTAAAGAATAGTGAAGCAGGAGTTATGATTCTTGTTGTAACTGATGTTCTTGTTCTTGAAGATGTTATATTACAAGTATGAAATGAATAGGACAAGCACTTTCTAAGTTATAGACAACATTAAGTTTCATGTTAAAGCTGGGGGACTACCGAAAGACGCCGACGACGACGACGTCGACGGGCAATAGGATCCTAATGTGTCTGCCTGCTTTCGCAAGCGACACAAAAACTAAGCTATACATATTCTTAAAAGACATTCAAATGTATCTCTACTAGAAAATTGTCCATGTTCACCATGGCTACGTAGATTGTGCTTTCAAATGCACTTGAAACTGGCAGTTGTTAAATCTGATTGATTGCAGCCAAAGTGGGATGAAAATGCTTGATGCTATGTTTGATTTTCCCTCTGCGTTTTAAGGGCTTGGGACCTTTTGTAAAGCACATATGACAAGTCATATACACGAAAATCTCTTCTATATATCTCTTTTTCTGTGCATTTGGTCTTTGTTAAATGTGTATATGACATTGTACATGTTCTTTACAAGCCGCATTAAAAATCTAGAATCCCACGGACGTCACAAGTAATGAGACAATAGGGTAGCACTCCTCAGACCGAAGTCCGAGGTTTAACATACTGGCTATTGGGTCCGAAGACCTACTACCCTCAGTCGCACCATAACGCGCCCATTGTGTTGCCAGAGGCTCAGGTTTGAAAGGTCAACATTACATCAGTGTGACGGGATTCTTTGTTTTAAGTCCACCAGCGGACTCGGAGGTTTGTTTGTTTAGTTCGAACCCAGTCGTATAGTCGGTACTCACCAGCAGACTCGGAAATAGAATCTATCTATCTCACCAACGGACTCGGAAATAGGATCTATCTATCTCACCAGCGGACTCGGAAGTCGGATCTAGCTAACTATCTCACCAGCGGACTCGGAAATAGGATCTGTTTATCTCACCAGCGGACTCGGAATTCGGATCTATCTAACTATCTCACCAGCGGACTCGGAAATAGGATCTATCTATCTCACCAGCGGACTCGGAGGTTTGCTTGTTTGTTTAGTTCGAACCCAGTCGTATAGTCGGACTCGGAAGTCGGATCTAGCTAACTATCTCACCAGCGGACTCGGAAATAGGATCTGTTTATCTCACCAGCGGACTCGGAATTCGGATCTATCTAACTATCTCACCAGCGGACTCGGAAATAGGATCTATCTATCTCACCAGCAGACTCGGACGTCGGCTCTATCTATCTATCTCACCAGCGGACTCGAAAGTCGGCTCTATCTATCTCTCCAGCGGACTCGAAAATAGGAACTATCCACCTACCTAAATAGGTTTGTTTAGTTCGAACCCAGTCGTATTGTCGGTTCTCACCAGCGGACTCGAAAATAGGATCTACTCTACTCTACTCTACTCTAATCTAATCTTTTCTAGACTCGGAAATAGGATCTATCCACCTACCTAAATAAACCTACAACAACAAAAAGAAAAAATAACCTTCTAGAGTTTGACTGCGCCTCTTCTTTCTGCATCTTCATCTGTAATCTGAAAAACACAAAAAAGAAAACAAAAGAAAAAAAATGCAGACAAATAATTTGGAAAAAAGAGAAAAAAATCAATGGAAGACATCAGCAAGAGGTGACTAGATTGATGTTAGGAAAGATATAGGGGATATGTGGAAGCTGTTGGCAAGTGGTGAACATCATCTGCACACCACTTGCTGATGGCTTTCATTTATAAAAAAAGAAAAATACTTATCTTTCAAAGTTTGACTGTGCCTCTTCTGTCTGTTGTCTGGACGACGCACTATCCATCTGTTTGTCTTCTCTGTCGATCTGGAAATAAAAACTAGAATGAAGCACAACACAATGTTAACCATAAAAAGCAAGAACCGGCGAAAACAATATACAAAATAAGTTTTAATTTTTCTGAAGAGATCACTTAACGCCGCGGAATGTCAGTTAATTAAGCACCAGAAAGAGAAGTAGCTAGCCCTTTATTTATGTGGATTCATAATTGTGCTGGGGGTGGGGGTCCCAAGGAATGTTACCCGGAAAATTTTGAAGACAAAATTGAGTTTTCTAACGCGGATGGGTCCTCAATTTGATATTTAGTAGTGCAGAAACTGCAAGGAACGTTTGATATAATCATGTTGGCTAGTCAAATATTTATTCTCATTTCTTGCTGAGATTGTTTCAATCTTTCCGTCCAATTATGTGGATTCAGTCTCGTACTCACGTAAAGACCGCTACGCGCCTGTTAGAACGATGTTTAAAAATGCATGTTGAATCTCAGTCTAGTGTTTTACGATTAGCATAATATATTTTCAAAAATCTACGTTAAATCCGTTTTTTTTTTCTCCTCCGATGAATAATCACTGAACAATTTCCAAAATGCCAGAGATCTAGGCCCAAGATAATAAAACTGAGTGTAGAGGCCAGTCTCAAATCTCAAGCATCTGATTGGCTGAAATGGCATCCAGTCACAATTAAAGTCAATCAAATGTTTGAGACTTGAGACTGGTCATCAGCTTTAGCTTTATAATCTTGGGCCCTTTATGTTCGGTTACCAGCCTGATGGTACTTTTGCTCGCCTCTTGCCTCAGTCAGTCTTTTCCGAACTGTGATTGAAGCCAGAATAAAGTTGACAGAGGTGTGGAAAAGTTTTACCTTATATGATACTTTGAAGACTATCCTGAACCTAATTCTGTTATCTTTTAATGTTAGCTGGAAATGTACGAAATCGCCCTGCATTCGGGATTTTGTATAAAAATTAACGTCCAGTAAAACGTCTTCTGTAAGACCACCTCTGGGACTTGAGAGAGGTCTTAATACTGGAGTGGTCTTAATTCCGAGGTGGAAGTAAGTGCAAAAGGGACATTAAACTAGTGGTCTCATAAACGGGTGGCCTTAAACTGGGGCGGTCTTTTCGAGCGGTTTTATTGTACAATTAAAACAAAACATTTTTGGGACACATCCGGCCCGATGAATCATTTTCGAAGTGACAGCTGCTTTAACCCTTTCCTCCATATATATACGCATTTTAACGCGTGTACAACCTGTGTAGATCCAGATCAGCCGGCACATGCGTGTGGTCTGATCAGGATCTGCACTGGGTCGCATTGTGGTCTGAAATTACCTAACGAATCAAAAGGCGAACAGTTTAGATCCAGATCAGACGACACGGATATGCCGGCTGATCTGGATATAAACTGTTCGTCCACGCAACAAAGGTATATCCATAGCGGAAAGGGTTACAGGCGCAATGGACACGGGAAAATCAGGTTTTTAAATAGATTTACCTCATTGCTACATACTGTAATGTAATATGGAAATTATGATTATAATTTACAAACATAGTAGGTGTTGTACACTTGATAGGTATTTTAGCCACAGGTCATTTTCATGTCTTCACCTATATCTTTTAATTACATTGGACTCGATCTTGTTATGATTAAGCAAGACGTTATATAACTGTTACTGTAGTTTACTATATTTTTCATGTCAAACTGTCATCTTGAAAATGTAATGCAGTCACGAACAGTCTAGTGTTAGGTATAAAAATAACAGATATTTTATCTGGAATTGGCAGAGAGAACGGCCGTATGGCCGGAATGAGCCACATAATGCCTTTTAGGCGGACGGTATGTTAGTCTCGTGGCTAAATTGCTAAACTTTAAATAAGACAAACTTATGACACTTACAAAGACACTTAGAATATTTATACTTATAAGAAAGAACTGTTTATGTTTTAGAAAGTCGGTTTAAACATTAAATAAACTGTTAAAAGCTTAAGATATATAAAGTTATTTCGGAACTTAACTAGTGTTTGTCTTATTACACCCTGAGACCTTTGTAAGAATTAACCACTACGTTACAATACATTGTCTGTCAATGGAAATTAAATACCGTTAGTCTGGTTTGCTAAATATTCTATTGTTAGTTAATATTATGAACTTTAATGGAATGTACACTGGAGTACAGCTCTGCACTTTCATTAATTCCGGAGTTTGGTTTAAACATATTTTATTCGCCATAAATTGCAAATAGGTTCGGGCAACAAGTGATTTCCACGTTAATGACAGCCCTCACCAATAAAGAAATTAACATAAAATAGTGGCAAATGAAATTTTAAATAGAGTTAAATTAAAGTTTTATGTAACATGACACTGTTGTTGTTGTTCCGTATATCCATGTCTAATTTAGTAAGACAAAATTCAAATAAAATAATCACGTGACCGCCCGCCCGCGAGTAGGAAACATCTGGCAATATCAATATACGCATTTAAACAATGTTAAACCGCTTAGTGTCTTTAATGAATTGTTGAACTGCTTTAAATATTAATGTATTTTGCTCGAGTGATAAGTTTGTTCGACCTTGTAATAAGGTGGGTATGTTCAGCGGATGAAATTGTCTTGTAGCATGAAACATTTTTATTCTTTGTGTTTGATATAGACTACATCTAAAGAAGAAATGTTCAGCATTTTCAATATCGTTATTGCATAAACAAGTATAGTTTTCAGTTAGATGATTCATATATAAATCACCATTTAAATTGCTGCAGTTATTGCGTATGCGCGCGTGGTAGATACTTAATGTTCGGTTACCATGTTTGAAGTGTTCCGGAACTTCCGGTTGTGGATATAATTTTGTTTTAAGTTTCTGTTTAAATATGAAGCGTTTCTGATTCTTTAATATCCGGTGGTAAATTGTTCCACGAGCTGGTAGCTGAAATTACAAAAGAGTTAGAAAAAAGCGCTGTACGTCTCGATATTGAATTAAAGTTATCTGAATTTCTCAAACTGTATGGATTAACGTCTCCGACGATGTTTGGAAAAATGTCTGAAAAAGCTCCCGGAATCATTCCATTTTTAACTTTATACATTATTATTAGCTTTTGCATTTCTCTTCGTGATGAAAGAGGAACCCAACCTATCTCTTTAATGAGGTTAATAATGGAGACTGATCTAGTGAGACCTGTCACTACGCGAGCTGCCTCATATAACAAGCGTTCGAGTTGTGCTTTTTCGTATTCATTACAACTATCCCATACGACTGATGCGTATTCAAGAACAGGGCGCAAAAAGGATATATAGATTTGATTGAGCGTATTTCTGTTAACTTTGAACTTAATTGCTTTCATGAGTCCTAAGACTTTCGATGCGGAATGCATTATATTGTTAATATGAGCATGCCATTTTCCATCATCGCTAAATGTTATTCCTAAATGTTTATGTGATGAGACAAAGTTTAGATGGACATCGTCAAATATTAAGACTGGATTGCGGCTAGTTTTATTGCAAGAAAAGAAAAGAACTTCTGTTTTTTCTGGATTGAATTTGACCAGCCATTGTTTTGCCCAAGCACTGATCATTCTTAGGTCAAAGTTTAATAAGCCCTCAAGATCATCAATATTAGATGTAGTTTGAGCTAAGGATGTGTCATTTGCAAATAGTCTAGTTACACTTAACAAATTGTTCGCTATGTCGTTAACATAAATCAAGAAAAATAAGGGCCCTAGTATAGGAGCTTTGAGGGACTCCGGCATTAATAACGTTTTCTTTTGAGATACTAGAACCTATTGTGACAACCTGTTTCCGAGAACTTAAATAATGTTCTATCCACAATATAATTTTACCATCAATACCACATTGTTTTAATTTATAAAGAAGTCCTTAGTGCCACACCCTGTCAAAGGCTTTGGAAATGTCGCAGAAAATCATCCCCATAATTCCGGAGTCTTAATGACAAACTAACTGTCTGGAATGTTTCGACTCCGAATATAATGGTCGTTACTTACTTGGCGGGCACTTGGGCATTTCGAGCTTGTTGATGATTGTTAAAGTGATCTCATTGCCTTCGCGGTTGACACACCAAGACTGTGATCCTTGGCACTGCACGGACTCGTACTCTCCCTCCACTGTACACTTAGGCTTGTAGGTTCTAAGCATACCTGTACTGAGCTGTATGAACTAGAACACACGTGCTCAGATTCTCCCCTACAATTACACGGTAATGTCATCAGCATTCATCAACAAAGAAAAATATAGTCACTAAAAGGTTAAATTTTTCCTTAATGACAAAAATTCTAAACACAGTCATAAAGTCACCAGATGTGAATTATTTCAATAAAATCTACTTATTTTTTTAATCCAACACATGTGTGACCAGTGTAGATCCAGGTCGTGCATTCGGAGAGTGTTGTCGAAGAAAGTTTAATAAGAGAATCGTGTCAACTTCGGCATGAATATGCCTGTAAACAACAGTATCGTTTGAACATAACACAGGTGCCAGAGAGTTACAAATCTGTAAAACCAAAGTTTGTTAATATGTTCATTTTACATAAACATAAACTTGCCTTATTGTTCAGGTATAAATATTAAATTTTGTAAAAGGCATTTAGTATCACTTTCCGGCACATTCTAGACAGAAGGGTGGTTGAATTATTGACCTTATAAAATTAGAAATTAATGATGTTTAAAGATTTGTAAAGGAACTCTCACCATACGTATTATCTTGTCCGTACCGCACCATCTTCTGCCACTGCTGTGCTGAGAACAGGATCATTCTACATTTACAAACTAGAGTCCTTCACAAAATTGTCTCATCATAGATCTTTCATTATTCAACAGCATGACACTTATCTCTGTTGAATGATTAAACTTCCACCAAACCTGAGGTCAAATTCCAAAACTTTCTTCGAACTGTTATTTTGAACATTTTGCCAAACTTAAATGGCCATCTTTATTTTAATATTTTTATGTTTGCCTTAGGTGTCACATACAATCCGCTACCTTGAAAGATTAAACTCATTCAACTCTTACAAATATAGGTTGTGCAAGTATGCCCACACCCTGGGGCTAAATTACTGTATTCTTCTCTATACAGCTTTTATTTCTCAATCCAAAATGAACAGATCATTGTAATATAAAACAGTATAATAAATACAAATCGCGGAAATTTTCAATATTACTAGAAATAGAAACTACAAGCTGTCGCAGTCATGACTGGGTATTGAGAATGTATCTATTATAGGACCCCGAAGATTTGTAAAGTTAGCGGCCTAGCGGCCTGGCGGGGTGAAGTTAGCAGATCAGCGGCCTGGCGGCGTGACGTTAGCGGCCTAGTGGCCTGGAGGCGTGAAGAAGCGGCCTAGCGGCCTCGCGGCGTGGTTAACGGCTTGGCAGCGTGAAGTAAGCGGCCTGGCTGCGTGATGTAAGCGGCCTGGCGGCGTGAAGTTAGCGGCCTAGCGGCCTGGCAACGTGAAGTTAGCGGCCTAGCGGCGTAAAGATGGCTGCCTTTATCACAATTTAGGCTTATCTTAAAAACGGCTTGAAATCTTTTTACAGCATAAAATGTACATTGCAGGGGTGTATAAGCAAATTATCAACATGAACTAGCTTTTATTTTTTGTTAAGTTGGTTGGCGACCTAGCGGCTCAAATAAATTATTTAACCAAGTTTTAGCTGATCTGCAAAGACGACTTGGAATCTCTTTTAACACATAACAGTATAATTAAAATATCATCAAGAACTAGCTTTGATTTTTTTTAAGTTTTCGAAGCCTGGCGGCCTAGCGGCCTGGCGTCTAGCAGCCTAAACGTAATATTTATCATAATTTATGTTTATCTTAAAAACGGCGTGAACTCGATTTTTACAGCATGCAGTATACATTTCAGGGATGATTAAGTAAAAATCAACAAGAACTAGATTTGATTTTTGGGTCGGCAGACCCAGTAAAAACCAATTTTCGACAATCGTTTTTGCCTTACTATGAACCTAACAATTTGAGGGTTGCATGCAATACTGTCCTAACTCCTTCTTTATTTCAATGTAGTAACGACAGTATTTGCGTGCTACCATAGCATATATGCTTGCTACCCTAGAATATAGTTCTTAGTTTCAAAAAGTAAGTCAATGCTACAAAGCGGTCAATTTTGTAATTCTGTGCAAAATGATAAAAGTTATATTAAAAAATATGGAATCAATCAATATTTGAAGAAATTTAACTCGTGGAACGTCAGACAAGCTTTTGAGTCATGAACGCGCATGAATACATGATGGCGGAACGCCATATTGGATTCGGCAACGTTCGGTGAAGACGAAAAATCCATCGTTATCAACTGAACAGTGAGTATTTATCGAGTTATTTTCGTGATGCAATGTTTTTTATAACACCCAGGTTACATTTGAATGTATATTGACAATAGCAGTTCTCTTTGTAAATATAATTATTCATATCGAAATGGAGGTGGATATGGTGGTTTTCGAATGGTACGTTACAAAATCATTGTAAAACTTTAAATTTTAGTTTCGAAAGACTACACCGCAGTAAACGTGATTTTGGCTCTTTGGGTTTTATTGAACGTTACGTCATTTAATTAATGCACTCTCCAAGATGAAAGTAGGAGTCTCGAAATCGACCGTAGGACTAAGCGAAACTTTTTTAATTTAGGGCCCTAATCATTGTGGATATTTATTGTGGAACCTTGTAGAGATGTAAGTAATCAAATTATTTTAATGTAATGCATTGAAAGAAGTCGGATTTTGAACGATTAACGAATTACTTGGATAAATATCGTCACTCGTGTAAGAATTTTATTCCCTTTGAATGCTTTAAAGTTAAACATAAAGCATGTGATTCACAATGATTTATTTTTTTAACACATTTAGATCTATTGAAAATTATGTTTAAAGCAAGTTAAATTTCATACATGAATTGATTTGACAGATATATTAATAAATGCATTTTATGCATTTGATCACAAGAACCTGAATTTCCATCAGAAAATATCTAGATCTGAAATGAATGACATTTTCTGATATAACCCATTCCCAAACCATAACCAGCTACATAGTTGACACGGGATTTTCTGAAGTATAGAATTTCAAAGAAATGAAAATCTAATGTTTTCAATAATTGCGCGTTATATGTAAACCTTTTGAAATCCGCTATCAGAAGTTTTTCCTACTTTCAATTTTGTCTTGCACTCCATTCCATATGTCTCACAGGTCATTTAATCAGAACAGAACTGATATTCTCAAAATTAATAACCCAGGGACAACCATAAGAAGAAAAAAAAGTAGCACCTCAGAGATTCATCAAGTTTATACAGAAATGGGAACTTCACAATATTTATTTAATAGTATCTCTTAAATGCATTTCAGGTGAATTTAGCATCCTGGAAGAAAGAATGAAGTATTTATTAATTGATTTAATTATTCATAAACAGGTTTAGATGATCTTTGGTTCTGGTCAGACCTGTATCAACCAAATTTGACATAATACCCCATTTGAAGCGGTATAGAACTGTTTGACGTCATGCAATGAAGTGGACAACAAAAGTGAAGGTAGAAAATAATGTTTGAGTTAAATCCAGAATGACTGTTCAGAAGATGTAATTATTGTAAACAGTATATTTTAGTTTCTTTGTAATGCTTGAGCTGCGATAACGCTGTCGACATTGCAACTGGTAAATTCTTGTAACATGTTAATGGGTGGCCCCAGGGGTACAAATCCATTGCATTGGGAAAATGTAATATTTTTTTCTATCTGGATATTTTCTGATGTAAATTCAGGTTCCTGTAATTTGATAAATAACTCAAATTAGTTTCATAGTGTTAAATTAAGTCTTGTTAATTAAAGGAAATATTTGAATATAGTGTGCTTACCGTATGAATATATTCCAACAGGTATCAAATTTCCCGATTTTTCCGCCATATTGGAAATCAGCCACCAAATTCCTCGCTTATAGTACGTCAGCCACCATTTAGGCTGAACCCCCTGCGCTATATGATGTAACGTCTCTTCCGTTGTTGTTGTTTTGTAGATGCGATTAGACTTACGTATAATTAAAAGGATCGAACCTGGACCTAGTATTCTCTCTTACATTTACACCAACACTATCAACTGCTGACACCAGTCTAATACCATCATCGACTGGCTCAAATCCACCATTATCGACTGCTGTCACCAGTCCTTTACCATCATCGACTGATTCGGTTCCGCAGGTTTCCTCTGAAACACCAACTTCTGCTACAGAAACGGTAACATCTACAGCGGCTGCAAGCTACACTGACCTTAACGTGAAACAAATTACAACGCCTAGTACAGACAAACATCTTTATTTAGCTGCTTTGTCAGCAATAACAGTAATGCCGCTGGAGCAGTGCTGAAGGTTATAAAACTGAGATTGGAAACCAGTCTCAAATCTTAAGCATCTGATTGGCTGAAATGGCGACTGGTCGCCATTTCAGCCAATCAGATGCTTGAGATTTGAGACTGGTTTCCATGCTCAGCTTTATAACCTTGGGCACTGGTCTCGTGTTGGCAAGGAAAATGAAGACTTGTGAAAGGAATTCTGTCGGGTCCAATGAAAAAAGGTGAATATTAAGCTATATTTATTTAATTTCGTTATTTTCTTGCATACCAGATTAGTGTTTTCGCGTGATTTACCGGGATGGAAAATCGAGGGAAAATACCGTTTTGAGCAACATCACATATTCAAGTATCTGACGTTATGTTTTCAAGTTAGTGACGTCATTTAGAAAATAAAGAATGCGTTGACGTCAATATTTTAGCATAAGGAAACAAAATTTAGATTGTATACATATCAATAGCATTATACTAGGTCACGAGCACCTGTTAAAACTATCCATCCAGGAAACTTTTATGTCAACAAACCCACCGCTTTAAAGGTAAAGTTTCATTTTTCAGTTTGAAATCATAGTAGCTGAAAAATGGCTATGTAACGCAACAATTTATTCAAAAAGTCTTAATATAATTATTCCAAGAAGCCTTTTCTGTAAATACTCCAGTATGAGTTTCTTACGTTTTAATTTGTTTTTTTCGAAAGACCCATCCTGGATTCGGGCCAAAACAACCTATGCAGAGTTCTGTCGATGCAGCCCTTTAATTTCGGAGCCGATTGTTAAATAGTTTACATTTTTTAAAACATTTCCAACATTCGATTTATGGCAAAATTGATAGTTTGGCAAATTTCGACTAAAAAAGTAAAACGATCCATCTGGGAAACGGGTGAAAAAAAGATCCATCTGGGATAATACAATATTCATATTCTTGCAAATGTCTCTTAACCCTTTCCTCCATAGATACACCTTTATTGCGAGGGCGAACAGTTTATATCCAGATCAGCCGGCACATCCGTGCCGTCTGATCAGGATCTTAACTGTTCGCTTTTTTATTTGTTTGGTTATCTGTGACCAAAATGCGACCAGTGCATATCCTGTTCAGACGGCACGAATAAGCTGGCTGATCTGGATCTACACAGGTCGCACATGCGTAAAAAGGTGTATATATGGAGTTAAGGGATAAATATTATATAAATTCCATGTTCACACCACACATCACAGTCTCCACACTCACGTTGACTGTGTTGGAATATTCATCACATTTCCTCTGTTAACAGGCCTTCTACCGTTTAAGTGATTGTTTTTGATATTTGTACACCTACTATACTACTCAAAATTTGATAGGGATCGCTTTCCGTTTTATCCCGAATTATTGCCCCTACCGAATTTCAACTGCTATTCCACGACTCCTTTCTTTTTTGAAACAAATCTGATGTCAAATGAACAAATTGTCAGAATCATAGCAAATATATTGTCGTTTTAACCTTTATTCCATACCATACCATAAGTTTATTCAGCATAAAACATTATACAATGTTTATAGCCTACTGTACTGTAGCCTATATGTAAGGAATAAACACAATCTTTTAAGTTATCTTCATCAAATTTTGAGTTGTATATTTTGCTGTTACTTGACTAAGCCACAAGGTTATAAAACTGAGAACAGAAACCAGTCTCAAATCTCAAGCATGTTATAGGCTGAAATGGCGATCAGTCGCCATTTCAGCCAATCAGATGCTTGAGATTTGAGACTGATTTCTTATCTCATTTTTATAACCTTCAGCCCTGACACCTGTAATGTTTGACATTTAAAAAGACTCAGTTTAAACTGAAATAGGTTGGCATGTGATTCGTAGAGCATCTTTTTGGCATGCTATTGACATGACAGATTTTTTTTCCGTTTCGGGCCCCATTTAAGGGTAACCCCGTTTATTTTTCAATTCTTTTACAATTACAATTGCATAATGTTATTATGAAACATGACCATAAAACCAAACATATTGTAAGTAATCTTATTACTAGACAATACAGATCCATATTGTTCATTTGTGATTTGCTCTCTACAGGGAAAATAACCATTTATACAGACTGGAATACCGAAACTTTTTAGAATGTAATACAAGAAAAAAAACAATAAAATTAACACAAATAAAACAGCAGTCGCATATTTGCTCTCGAATGGAAGTGTATGTAATAAAGTAATAAAGAATCGCGCAATTCCCACCCACTTCCCATTGACCCCCAAAGCATATTGTAAATAGTATTTTTTTGTTTAGTAAAATGCTTGTTTTATCGTGTTGGAAAAAACTTAGCCTTACTTTGTGGCAGGTTTAAATTATTCAGAGTGAAGAATTCCAATCTTATGTAAAGAATTGCATACCGATTTAATTAGAAATGTCAGGGATTTTCATATCTAGCAGTCTTATTAAGTATTTTGCCAAAATTTTTGTCCAACAAGTCTTGTTTTCCATGTATATGTGCAATATATTTCTTTGTTTTTAGTTTTTGTGTCAAATATTCTTTAAACAGTAATAATGATAGGTATAAATTACACCTTTCTTTAAACTTAGTTTTGTAAATAAAATATTTATAGATTAAGTACATATAATTTTTCACCTCATTATTTTCATTTGAAAATATGAAATTCTTTTCTTCAAAAGAGAAGACCAATTGGCATCCGTTTTTCAGCCAGAGTCTTATTTCATTAATGAACTTGTTAACTAGAGGACATCTTAAAAGAATGTGTATAATGCTTTCTGAAGAATGTTGACAGAATGAACATCTGTCATTGTCAGATTTATTGATCTTAAATAGGAGAATTTTAGTTACTTATATGTTTCTATTTATTTTGAACTGAACACTTTTCAATTTAATGTCATCAATTTGATTTACCCATTTATAACCTAGTGACATTTCTTCGATGGAAATATTTCCCAAAATATTATTCCATTTTTCAGAAATAGCGATTTCCTTGTTAAAAAGCAGTTGTGTAAAATAGCTTACATCCTTTTGTGTATTTTACTAAGCATTTTAAGTATGGGTTGAGGTACATATTGCATTTAATGATTTGAAAATTAGGCTGGGAATATGTTATTGTTTGTTTCCAATCATTGGGTATATTGTTCAAAACTCTGTAGTAATCAAGAAATGTTCATTGAATATGGTATCTTCGTTTTAATTGATCAAATGAAAAGAATTTTCCCGTTTCATCAATCAAATCATATAACATAGACTATATTGTTTTTATGCCAATTTTCATAATACAATTGTTTATTTTCTAAATTATGATTATACCAAAGAGGAGTGGTCAGGATATCTTCTAATTTTTGTATTTCATTGACATGACAGATTTCATTAACGTCACAAATTCACGGCTAAGCAGTTTATCAGTGTACATCAGTCTTGGGTATAACATACTAAATGTAATTGTGACAAAGATTTATTTTTTCTCTCCGTAAATGGAAAGACGAAACAGTGAAGATGAAAAAGCACAGCCGTCGGACCAATATTCACCCTCTTCTATGGAATCGGCTCAACCGTCTCAGAAGACATAAATTTTCCATTCAAATCCATCTCATCCAGGTAAAAACACATATTAAAGATTTATTAGTAATTGCAGTCACACATTAGAATCGACTGTACATGCACATCGGAGTTTTCGAATGCCAATTTTGCTATTCGCTGCCATTCCTGGCCATTCATACTAAGTTCTTAGTAATCAATAATGAATATACCTTATCACTTTTAAAGCATCATACTTTTCATTGTTTTCAGTTCAAAAATATATAAAGATATCTGTTAACTTTCTTAACTAAATTATTAAAAAAATTTCATTATGCTGACAGAGAGTCAGACTTATTTTTGTTGTAGTTAAAGTCAAAGCGACTCCTGAGATGACCAATCAACATGTGGCTTTTAAGATCTTTTAAAGTCAAAATGGCATTAGTAACTATATACCAGTCATTTGCGTTTTCGAAACGGAGAGAAGATCTGATTTTAAAATTTGGTTTAAAACCATGTCAGCCCCTTTTGAAACTATCTATTTTATTAACTAAGCTATTACCAGAATTTGGATTTGTGTATTAGCTCATGAATTAATAAGCTTTAAATTTTGTAGATGTCCGGACATTGACTCCAGTTGGTAAGTATAGTTTCAAATTAAAAGTAACACCACAGTTATTTACTAGTAATTGATTTATGTAATGTTATTGTCACTCTAAAATACATACTGAGCAAAAAATGAAAGTTACTTTTTTAATTCAAAACTTTATTTAGTGATGCTATACATATGTGTTTTATACTTAATTTAATCTGAGGTATTTGCACATATCTGGACATTTGATAAATCGGGAAGATGTTGTTATTTGTTCAGAGAATTCAATGTTATCAATCAAGTTCTTCCTAAATCATGATGAAATCGATATGTTTTTCCTTAAAAAATGTTTTACTCTCAAACAGATTATTTGACAGTCAAATTTAGAATTGTATGGCATGTACTCGTACTTGAAAAAAACTACACTAGTTAAAGTCCAATGATGCACAAAAATAAGATACAGTTATTTTAATATCCGTTTTTGTAATTTACCTTCCTTTTAATAAACGAAATAACAAAAAACTTCGTTGAATCTTTTTTAAACCGATATATACTGATCCGACAGCATTCAAAGTAAACATATAAGTGATCAAAATCGTGCACATATTTCATTTGCTGGCATCAGGAGTTCCCATGTTGTAAAATTCCCATGTTGGCTCAGAATATAGTGGAATTCGTGCTCTCATCTGATGTTAAATTTCTATCTTGTTTGTATTGATAGAATATTATATTGGTTTGATCGTTTAGTGTTTCAGAGACCAAGGTCATTAAAGTGACATCGGTGCCAAGACTCAAATCTCAACCATCTGATTGGTGGAAATGGAGACTAGGCATATGATTGAGATTTGAGACTTATATCCAGTTTCAGTATATGATTTTGGGTCCGTTTAAGAGGCGTGAGCAGTAATGTGCACGTCTTTTACTGCTTATGAACAGGCTCAGTCAAACCGAGCATGTAATATTTTGATATTTGTCGTTTTCGATGGCTTTCAAAGTTCCTTTTGATCTATTTAGTTATCACAGTAGCGTTGTTTGTGCCATGTGGCATTCGTAAAACGTCTCCTCGTACAATCAATTAATGCTGCTATCAATTACCCGCATTTTACCTTTGTATGCCTTTGAGCACGATACTTGTTAATGTGTAAATATTGAATTGAACTCAACCCGGGGGCTAGGTGGCGTGTGCGGTAAGATGCATTTCTATTACTGCCCATGAACAGGCTCAATCAAACCGAGCCTGCATTTTTTTATATTTGTCGTTTTCGGTGGCTTTCAAAGTCCCTTTTTATATATATAATTATTTTTTATATTATAAATTCAGAATTGACTGGTTTTCAAGCTGTGTAGACGACGGAAATTATTGGTTGATTCGCAAAACATTGTACAATTAAAAAAATCAAATGGTGGTTGGAATGTCTTGAACTGATTGCTTTTCTTTTGTTATTTCAAACAACAGAACTGGACATACAAATTAATTCGATTTTTTTTTCACACACATAGTTTAAGAATCTATAATCGAGAAATCATGCAAATTAGTGACCGTCAGTCTAAAGTGTATACGTCCAGAGCACGAAATCGACATATATAATTATATATGAAATGTTTAGGAAGCAGAAGAAAATCTTGAAGAACAAACAAATAATTGATGAAGATGTGTCTATTCACTTCGTTTTATAGGAATAGCAAACGAACGTCTTCAGCGCAGTGTGAGCGCCGTGAAAGTGCAGTGCACGCAGTGCAAGCGCCATGAGAGCAGAGACAATCGCCAACAATAAATTTGTAGGAACGAGATAGAACACAATGGGAGCTCCGTAGCAACGCCTTGGTCGCTGTGTGGACGTCTTGAGATCTCCATCTTCACGAACAATTTAACAATTTTCTTGCGATGTCACGGCCGTAATCTTGAAAATTAAACATTGTCGTGCCAACGCAGTGGAAACGTAGTATAATGTGACAGGGTCTTTAGATTTTATTAGTTAAAGTTTACACATGAGTAATCTTTAGGTAAACGTATATCTTACACTTGCACATATATCACATTGCTTTCCACTAACGCTGATGTTCCCAGTTAATTCACCAAACCATAGAGCATTGATTTTTGTCGTCACATCACGACCAGGTACTTCAAATGTTCTTTCTTTATATCCTATTTTTGACGAAGAGACTGTCTCATAGATGTAAAACAAATATTCCTCTGGGTGGACCACTGCACTTTGACTTGACTCATCATGTTTCACCGCCAAATGAAACACAGAAGTATCGACATACAGCATTGTCTATTCCCTGAAAACTATAAAATGATTTCGTTGATTATCACACGCATAAAATTCTACTTCGTTGAACATCATACACAGTCTCTGTGCAACACGCACACACCATCTAATGCTGAAAAACAGCCTTATTGGTGGTTTTTAATCAGAAACACAGAAGCAATAAGCGTATAATTATCATATCACATCATTTATACACAAAATTAGATTTTTTATACATGTCATTAGTATTATCTTTGTGAAGTTAATATGTAGATGACTTTGTACAGGAAACTTAAAAATAAACTAGTTTCATGACATTATCTAAACTAAAGCACTTTGAATAACAACAAGAGGTGTCAGTTTATATTAAATAACATTTACCATCATTATTGGATCTCAATAGGAAGTAAAATTAGTCCAAAATACACGAAAATGAAACACGCACGCGATAAAAGTCGTCGTAATGTAAACAATTTTTCGATGTGCAACGTACACACACTGTCGTTGAGCATCACTTGTCGTCACACGCGTTAGCCCCCAGTGAACGTGGTTCATCATATTTCCGTGTAGTGATTCTAAGACACAATTTATAAATTATATAAAAAAAATTAACGGTATCAAAAGACATGATAACGTTGTAGATTATTGCGTAGGTATTAACTTCATTCCTATAATCAAAAGTTAAAGTAGTCCTTTCAAAATGCAAAGTTTAACATATTTTTTTATTCAAATATTTTTTTTCATTCAATTTTACCAAAATAATGACACTTATATTTCTCACTTTATATGATTTAAAATTATGAAACCTCGATAATATACAACAAATTCATGTCTATTATAAAAGAAAATTAATTAAACAGATTTAAAATATTATGCTCGTAGCAAATAAATAAATTGAAGATATCTGACATATTACGCATTGAAGAGGTCTGATTTGGGTAACCTATATCTCTTCCTCATCATCTCTCAGACTGTTAATTAGGCAAATGTTTTATTGACTATGATAATAAAAACAAAATCATGCTGCGATTTTAAAATTGAAATAAAAATATAACTATTTTTTTATAATCTACCTAACATTTTTCGTTACTCAAAACATATATTTTGTTAAAGGCAAATATGTAAAAGTCTAAAACTCGATACGATAAATAGTGCAATTTATTATGACATTGTCTTTATTTGTGATGTATTAAGTGACCAAATTCCATTCGTAGTCATCAAGTCTATAGAGTAATAAAACATCAAAAACAATAGAATAAAAACAATTGACCAAATATGGAATGCCCGTATTATTTAGATCATATCAATCAACCACGTTTTACCCATCAGTGATATGACTGACCTGACTGTGTATACTTAGCCACAACGACATAAAATACTGTTGACCTCCCTCTCACATTGAATGCGCGCCGGCGAGTGTTTTCTCCCATGAACGCTCACGAGGTCTTGATCCTGTAGGCTTTGAAACAATGTTCACATAACATTATCTGTATACGATAGCAGAAATAAATAAATCAAGCTTCTACAATTTAGCTAGAATTCTTCTTGCTTTTCCTAATCGTTACATTTATTAAGCTGTCGATCATCAGGATATATTTTGTAAAAACAAAATGGAAAATAGTTATTATCTTTATTTATAAACCGTCAGGATACCCCGAGAAGTTGTTGCTGTAAAAATGTCATCTCGATGTATTGTACATATTGTAAGATATAGCAAGTATTCTTTTTCATAACAGTATAAAACTCCTTCGCAACTAGGGGTGCACAGTTAGTACCAAAAGGGATGCCTATTTCTTGTTTATAAATAGAGACCTGTACCAAATCTTACATAAATATTATCAAGTAAGAAGGCGACTAATCCAGGTCTTGACATGTCCACAAAGTATAGTTACCATCTGTAAACAGATATATATATGTTCATCACAAGCGATAAAAGTTTTATTTTCTCTTACAAACGTTGTCTTTGCAATGGGACTAGTGAACTTGTTTCTTACTAAATTATGAGGATGCGGACAATCTTGAAATAGCATATGTTGACAAAATGAACGCCTGAAAATAATTAGATTTAAGCTTCTTTAAAACGTCACTTGAGTTTTTAATATACCATAATAGAATTGTATCAGTGGTTTCAAAAACCTTGTCGCAATACCTATAACTCACGTTCTTTAACGGCTTTAAGGCAAGATGTTAAGAATGGATAACATGTAGGAAATGTAGTAGGCTATAAATCCTGCTTTATATGGTATTTTTTGTGCATTAATATTTATTCAACTAATACATTGTAGGTACTTCATCTTGTATTGGCCTACCACTGATTCTAATTTATGTAATATGTAGATACACAGTATGTGCAGTAACAATATCACTAAATGAAAAAGTTAGCGCGTTTGCATAGTACTGTTAATGTCTTTGAATATAAATATAGCGTGTACGTTAACTAAAAATTCATTATTTGAACCCTTATCAACAGATACATATAAATCTGTTTTAAAAGTATCGAATCCCCTTTTCAACATTACGCAATGTCAAGATGGTAATGATAACGATTCTTTTATGAAAAGATATTGATCGTCAATTATTTTGAATGTTCGCATTTTTTTTCAATAAGAAAGAGCATTAAGCTCAGCATATTGCTTGTGCATCATTTATAGTAAAATAAGTTTGAAAACTCAAAAATTTCTGCACGAGAGGAATTTAAATCAGCTTTTAATGGATTTTTATATTTTAGAAATTAAATTTCGTATTCTATGGTCTTTGATAGTCACAAGTGCAGCCATTTTAATACATAATGTTTCAGCTATAAATTTTTGCCCGCACCTGGGAGGGTTGTTTCCTTTGTGCCAATCAAATGGATGTCCGGCTAGAATATTGGATATGTGTAAATATAGATAGACTAATAAATATAGATAAACTAATAAGTATATTAATATATACATGTTAGTCCATCAAGAAAATACCATGCCGGGTTGCGGCAAATCTAATAAGGCATCAATAGTTCGATATCGATCGACCATCCTAAATATAGTGGATGCAAATGTTTGGTAATTTTGTGTGTGAGTTTTTGTTTGTAGGCTGGAATTTGATTGCTTCAAGGTTATGATAAACTTTGTAAAACATAATAATTCTCCAGACATATCCCCGATCCGGGTCTATAGATTGATTAGTTGACCCTGTCCAGATGTTCCATCAAGTCCAGATCATTTTGTTTGGCTGTAACGCTCGAAAGAAGGAAAAAGTCTTCATTAACCCGCTGTATTGCCCGCCTCTATATATTCTCTTGTTGTTGTTTTTTTGTTGTTGTTGTTTTTTGCTTTTTTGCTGTTGTTTTTTTTTTTGTTGTTGTTTTTGTTGTTGTTGTTTTTTGTGTTTGTTTTTTTGTTTTGTTGTTTGTTTGTTTTTTTGGGTGGGGGGGCTCATGATGGTTTAGGAACAGCCCACCTGGCCGGACTAGCGACTCGTAGACCACAAGTCACATTCCCCCGCCACGTTGCCGGGCTAGGGGACGCGTAGACCACAAGTCACATTTCCCCCGGAGAATTTTAACCAGCATACTCCACGTTGCCGGGCTATGGGACTCGTAGACCACAAGTCACCTTATACCCGTGAGAATTATAACCAGCATATAACGATACATGTTGTATCGTTGTTTCGCGTTCTTGCATGGTGTTTTCACGTTTCGTCGTATCGCCCAAGATGTCGAAAGGACGAAATAACGATGTCCCCAACGGAACTCCTTACATTACGACTCATGAGAGGATTCAACATAAACACATTAAGAACTCCGTGTTTGATGACCGCTCAGCTGTGGTTCAATCTGCAACAGGGCTGAAGGTTATAAAACTGAGATTGGAAACCAGTCTCTAATCGCAACGATCTGATTGGCAGAATTGTCGACTGGACGTCATTTCAGCCAAGCAGATGCTTGAGATTTGAGACTGGTTTCCATGCTCAGTTTTATAACCATTGGCACAGGTTTTCTCATGTCATCCAGACGTGAGATTTTATATGAAAGACTATTAACCATACTTAACTAAGTAAACTTAAAATGAGAACTCGTACTGCTGGTTTTTACTTTGCGTTATCATATATATTTGCAATTTAAAATAACATTTTTCTTGATAAACATGTACTAAGGATGCTCGCTACTTTGAGCACGTATTTCCCAAGCTTCTCGCAAATGTTCTTATCAGCAAGACAAGACGGAATGTCGCGTGTAAGAACTAGAACCAGACTTTAAGTTCATAGACTTGGAATGTCAACATTTGGGCTAAATGCTTTTGTTCCGAACATAATTCTACAGCTATTTCAGAGAGCTGAATTTTCCCAAATGTTCAGCTTGTAGAGGGATCTCGAGAGCAAGAACCATTACACCGTCTCAAAAGTTCTATGTCAGGACAGGGTCTATTGGTAAAAATGCCCTGGTTCGGAGATGATGACTTTGTGTCGCTTTAGGGGGCATCAAAAGCCAAGGTCACAATTCTGCTGCTTTGTTTTGTCCATAACGCAGCAAGCCAGGTGCATAATATTAACTGTAAAAAGTATAATAGTACAGTATACTTTGCAGGATGTCGTGTCATATTTTGTTGTCTATTTAGTTATATTAAGCTACAACTGTATTACTCCAAATATTTTAGTCTTCATGTTTTTCATTTTATATATTTCACGTAACTGCTGTAAGATAAAAATGAAAAAAAAAAGAGATGAATAAGTTATGTCAGGTATTATTTTTATGACTACAAACTGTTTTTATTCTTAAATTACATGTGATTATGTTAAAAGTAATTCTCCCATATCATATTCTTCAGTTCCTTCGTGTTCAATTCCGATAGAAAGTGCTCCCATTTACATATTACATATGTAGGGACCCGGAAACGGAAGAAATTCTGTTTTTTGCAACTTGATCAGAATTTTGTACAATACAAAATTTTGAACTTTATAAAAATGGAATACGGAGATAAACGAAAAATTAATATGCAGTAACAACGTTTTTCGAAGTATTTCTTTAAGGAGTGTACATCACAATAGGAGGTTTATTTTCTTTAAGCTGTCGTCAGTTTTGATAATCTATTTGCATTTACGGATTTTGTGCGTGTTTACCGTGTTTTTAAATATTTTATTTGGTTGACGCGGACGTTCTTCATCTTTTTTCTATAATTATATGAAATATATCCGCAACGTTCATTTTAAATCTTTTTTTTGCGTAAACATCCAATCAAAAGTTGTTTTTGTTATTTCACTTGCTTTCAAAATATTACAGCTTGCAATAGTTTGCGTCAAAAGTCATTTGTGCAAAGTTTTATTGAACGGCATTTTGCCGTTATTGAGATTATGATAATTTTCTTTTTTCGATGAACGTGCTGGGGAGGAGTGTGGTAAGCTCTTAAAATGCGTTGTAGATTTCTGTTATTCCGAATTTTATGTTTCTTTCGCTTCTAGTTCGCCAATGTAATACTAGTGAAACTAAAAAAGCTAACCAGTCTCAACTCCAAAGCAGTTGATTGGCTAGAATCAAACACAAGTCTTCACATTGACCAATACGTTTCCAGACTAGTCAATATCTGATGTACTAAGGATGTTCGCTACGGTTACGATTACAATCCTTGTACACGTTTCACTCAAGTGAGTTTTTGAGTGACCATTTTTCCATCACCATGGTAACTATTTTATGATATTATTGACATGTAAAGAGACTTTCCTTTGGTCATAGGTTCGTGCTCGGATATCTGATTGATATTCACCTATACAGCATTGTTTAGTCTTGCAGAGGCCTGCTTGTTGAACTGCTTATTTCCCAGCTCCTATGTTTATCTGTGCGTTTGTCTGTTCTAATGTCTGCTTGGCTGTCTTTGTGTTTGTCTGAATGTGTCTGTCTCTCTCTGTGTGACTTTCCCTGCGTGTCTGTCTGTATGTGTCTGTCTCTCCGCGTGTCTTTCTCTGCGTGTTTGTCTGTGTGTGTCTGTCTCTCTGTATGTCTGTCTGTGTGTCTGAAGGTATTCCTATCTTTGTATACTATGTTTGTTTGTTATTGTCAATCAGTTAAGTAATATGATTGACGTTGTTATGGTTTTACGGATAAGTAACCCTAAACTCAATGTGATATGAAAAGTGCTTCTTGTCCCTTCATACTTAATATAGGAATCGAGCCGCGGATATTACCGGGTAGCGCTTTCAACCAGTGATTTACTTTTATTTTAGGTCCGCACACAACCTAGACAACATTGTCTCCTCAACCGTTGCTGAACTTGTTACAGGTTGCTGAAAACCAAAGAACGCAGTATTCTTTCGCGGTCTTTTAGGATGAAAACCGTTCAAAAATTCTCTTCATCTGGGGGCATTTTTATCTTTACAAATCGGCCCGTTTTTTGGCTTCTTTGCAGGTACATGTATAACATATCATAAAGGAAAGGAAAGCAACCCCCAATTTCCTGTGTGTTTTTGAATAGATTAAATGTAGATCTTCAGACCATTATATGATTGTTTAGTAATTAAGATTAAGTAAATAATGATTAATGGACATTGAATATTGAGCCCATTACGTATTGGATTTACTATGGTGGTGCTCTTATAATTAATAATAATAGCATCAGGGTTTTGCATTAATATTCATCCATTCATATTTTCTTATTTAAACTTAAATACCTTGATGGTTCCCTCTGTTCGTAGTTAAGGTGCAGTTTTGTATTCTAATAACATTTTATACATTTATGAAAGATAAAACTGGCTAGTTTAAGATGTACGTGTACTTGGACTTTTACTCGTCATATGTCAAAGTCTCAAGTAGGCATACTTAAAAACGATCAAGGATACGAAAAAAGTACTTTTGATATAATGCATGTAAAACATGTTAGATTCAATTAAATTCAGTTAACAAAGCAAGGTTGATAGTCCGGGACAGAAATCAACGGTGGACTATGTACATGTATTTAGCCTATATCCATAACAGGCTAAAATTGGACGTGTCCGTTGTTCTTTTTTTATATAAAATAACCGAATAACTTCTACCCTGTGTAGTGCAAATTAAACTATAATTATACATTAACATTAAATAAAACAGTTCTTTAAATGCAGTCATGTTTACATTAAAAGTACATTATGAAAACATTCGAGATACATGTACGCGTATTTATGTATAAACACGCAGGTGAGTTTTTATTATTTACGCTATTATTTATCTTAAAGCAGTTATACTTTGACAAATAAACGTTAAGTAGCTTGCGGTAATATGGATCACAGAGTCATGTTTGTTTATTGTACATGTAGTTCAGGATTGTATTACATAGACGTTTCACCAAACAAAAACATTTTTTAATATTTGATACTTAGCTAGTTCAATAGCGCATTAAGTAACTATTTACCAATGTATGCATCTAAAACGTAATCTTATATTTTCTGGCGACTGTGTGGTACAAAGCGAGTCAGATCCTGCTGATGACTGGTTCCAAGGTTATAAATCTGAGCAAGGAAACCAGTCTCAAATCTCAAGCATTTGATTGGCTGAAATGGCGACCAGTCGCCATTTCAGCCAATCAGATGCTTGAGATTTGAGACTGGTTTCCAAACTCAGTTTTATACCCTTCAGCCCTGGTCATTTCCTGAACGACTGAAATGTTGCTATGCAATATTTATAATTCAGTTTTACTTCGAATTAAAGGACAGTGTTATCAGAGTCTATTGACAAATAGACCCTGGTGTTATCTTCACCATATTTTGGTATCGTGGCAACCAGTTTGTCATGCACAGAGATTCCAAATGAATGTGGAATTTCAAGTTAAACACAAAAACTTTAACTACATAGGAGTAAATTATGAACACGAGTCGTTGGAGAGGTGACAGTAAAGTGTCACAGTAACAGATGTTGCATCTTTACTGTTGTATCAAACCGCATTAAATCCGCTTCAATCACGTGCTCAATTAGGTTTTAGTTAATTTATCGAACATATTTATAAATTGACAAAAGTGAAGCCAGCAACATCTGTACAAGTAACATGTTGCAGAGACAGACGTACAGGCCAGACAAACTGTTATTGTGTATTCTAATGACCGTATGTCAACTACATGCATGTAGGTGGGTTGCTGCTAAACACGCTCAGAATCAGTCTCTGAAACCTCCCAGAGTTCAATCGTAATTCGCCCAAGCAGCTTCTCACCTGATCACCTCGTTACGCCCCTGCAGCTTCTCATCTTGCCCAAAGTTCCACCCTTATCCGCGCAGATTTTATTTTGCCTGATTTCTAACTCGATCCGCCCGCGGAGCATCACACCTTGCACGAATTTTCATCTCGATCCGCCTGAGCAGCTCTTCATATTGCCAAAAGTTCTTCTCGATCAGCCCACATTGCTCCCAACATTAATCGATTTTCCACCTGGATCCGCGCGCGCAACCTCACCTTGCCAGGAGTCTCACCTCGATTCGCCCCCGATGTTCTACCTCAAGTAAGACTGCGTATTCCTCAGCGTGCCCGAAGATACTCCCGCAGCGTCTCCATCCAACCCGACCCGCTTAAATCACTTCTCATCTTGTACAAAGATCCATTGACCAACCCCTGCAGTTTCTAACCTTCATCCGAGTTCAACACTGGTCACACAGGATCACGCACTGGTTCCGGTGCCTAGTTTAATTCGCCCGCACTGATCTTCCCAAGTTTTATCGTAACATCCACGGAAACATCCACTTGACTTAAGTCGCCGAAAACTTTATTATGTACTTGAAATATATAAAACATGACAGTACATAAGTCTCATGAACTTCGATTTATTTATGTTAGATCTAGCATGAACAACATGCCGGCTGCCCTACGTGCATTTGTCTTTTTCTCTCTCAATCGAACGTTTACGGAAGCCCTGGAGGGCCACTTTTGATTTTCGACTTTTGGATTTATTTTACCGCTTTCTTTTGACTTTTGATTTATGAATTTTGACTTTTGATTTATTACTTATGGATTCCGTAAGTGTCCCACGTGCTTGCCGCATCATTTCCCAGGAAAATGGCGGATTCTAACTACGTTTTAGACGATGTAAGTTCATTTACCTAATCTCATATTCAAGAACAGTATATTTTCTATTTAGACCTTTTTATTTAATTCAGAAAAAACATAGTTTGCTTGCATTACATAGTATTTCATTAGGTATCCTTTTTTATCTATTTCTAGAATATGGAATCATTGCTACATTCGTTATCTCAAATTGACATACAGCGTACAGTGTATAAATCAAAGCTTCATTTTTTTATATGGGGTCGAAATAATTTTAAACCCAATTAGACTAACATTGTTGTTTATTTGTTGCAGTTTCATTCGAAGGAAGAGATGGTATATACTAATTTTTTTACCAAGTGGAGAGAAACACAAGGTACAAAATGTTATTTGTCATTAAAAATATAAACGTCAATTTCAAAATTTGCAGCTTTTCTTGTCAGCGCATAGAACATGTAAAATGTTGTTAGAACTACAAACAAACATAAAACTAGTTACATATGAAATGTTATGGCAAAATTTAGTAATAATATACTAATGGTTTTCTATCCATTCTTATTATAAGGACCACAGCCCATCATGATAGGTTCAATACACATTGTACCTCAAAAGGTCTACTCCTACTGTTTAAAGAAGGCTAAGTAATAAGTATACTTTAACATGCAATATCCCTTCTAATACTACTACTAATGCTGCTACCCTACTACAACTACTACTACTTCTACTACATGTACTACCTCTTCTTCTACAACAACATCAGCAACTACTACTACTACTACTACTACTACTACTACTACTACTACTTCTACTACTACTACTACTACTACTACTACTTCTACTACTACAACTACTACTACTACTACTATTACTACTACTACTACTACTACTACTACTACTACTACTACTACTACTACTGCTACTACTACTACTACTACTACTACATTTTTCTTATTTAGGATGCAGAAATCAGGGAAAGGGAAAACAGAAAGGTAGCGGCCGTCATACTGTGTACAAACTGCATATTGGAGGAAGACATTATCGTCAAAGTGAATATGGACAAATTTCATCTAGACGAGGTGGGGGCATTCGGAAGACAGCCTCAGACAGTGGAATCCAGAACTGAAGTCGAAAAACGTCTTTTTTTCATTTTATTATGTTTAATATATTGTACATTCTACAGGTACATTGTTGCTTTACATACGAATTTCTTATGCAAAATAGCACTAAGAAGATTTAGAAATATTTGGTGTTTGTAATCTGTTTAAACGAATTTATTCCAAAAAGTGTTTGCTCTAGGTTTTTCGGCCAATCACATGCCCAGAAATTAAAACTTCTTAACATGTTATTTCACATTAACAGTTGATGTTAAATGTTCACGTGACACAGATCAACTATGACATGAACAGATGAATAATACTGATAATTCTATAGCAAACATTAAACACTTATTAGGCTAGTGGCTAAATGAACCAACATTATATGACTTAAATACCAATCTCGGCTTCTGTGCTTCTTTGCGTTTTACAAATTTGTTTATTTAGCCTTAACCTAAAACATGTAAAATGTAATGTTTGTACCAAAGCAAAGAGTAACAGCAAAATACAAAAGTTATAAGTTAAAAGTCACAAGATAAAAGTCATAAGTAAAAAGCTTTAATTAAAAAGTAATAAGGCACAAGGCAAAAGTCATAAGGGAAAAATCATAAGTGAAAAGTCATAATTCCCAAACCGCAAAAAGCGTAACATAAAGTCAGCATCAATCACAATGATCAATAAATATTTTTGCATCAACTTTTTTTATATAACTTTTCCCTTTTAATTCCATAATGTTGGTTGAATGAATTACTCGTTAAATCTAATAAAACAGACTTGTAAGAGTTTATGAAGGTTTATGGGGAAATCTTTTCTGAAAAGAACCTAGATATATTTCATACAGACCTGGTGCAAAAAAATGCAAAAATTGAATTGAAGCAAAAATTTTAATTTTCACATTGTATTGGGTCTAGTTCATTAAATATAACTGTATCGCGCAAGTCTTTGAAAAAATCCACTAATGGATTCCATTTTGTCGTAATGTACACCACATTTTATATGCGTTGGTTAGATGTGATTTTTTTTCAACTACAATGTTTCGAGCTCCAGCAAACGGGTCTGTAGAATCGAGTCAGAATTATTACTGCAATAGTAAATAAATGAAGTTTTCTGTTCCACCATCACGGCGATGTAATCGAGAGCATTTTGATGTTCATTCAATGCGTCTGAAAAGTACCCGTTCTTTTATCTGGGGACCATACGCCGCTGAACATGGAAAGGTATTAATCTGAAAATACTGCATTGAAGGTTCACCGCCATATGCATACGATCGTTTGGGATGGATCAAAATTGTGCTGTTTATTGGTGCAAATATTGAGTTGCGCTCAAACCGGAGCTTGGCGGCGTGCGCAGTAAAAAGCATTTCCATAACTGCCCATGCACAGGCTCAATCAAACCGAGCTTGAAATATTTCATATTTGTCGTGGTCGAGGGTCTTCAAAGTTCCCTTTTCATCTATTGCAATAACGTGTGGGTCGTTATTCAAGTCCGAATCATCTAAGTTTTTACCTAACCCATCTACAGCACCACGGATACAAAATTCATATAGTGTTTGTTTGTCATAACCATCAATATGCCATGTAAAACTGGGTGCTTTGGCGCAGTATACGCGCTGGAGAAGACGATGTGCTTTGCCCGGCTCTACACCAATTGGATCAAGCGTTCTCAAAATTTCCAAGACGTCGTCCATTTTGACGTACACATGGTGATCCAACATTACCCTACGCCACATTGTACAGTAACCTATGCATTGTCCACAAAGTTATGTTTGCTAAAGATGTTGAGAGGGAGTGCCTCGACGCAGTAGCTTGGGTAATGCCGAACAGTATAGTGATGAAGACACAGATCGACATTAAGGTTTTCATCCTCATTATCTTTCATCCAGTAGTTGTGTCTGAAATGCAAGTTTATATTCTATATAAATCTTTATAAAGTTGTGGTATAAAATAGGTAAATGTATTATCTGCGTTTCATAAAGACTATTGAGTATGAAAAGTTAGATGCGAAAAGCTTGTCACTTTGAAATGCTCTCAAGATAATTTTTACTCTCGAATAGTTCTATATCTAATTTTGTTCTCATGTGTTCTTTTCTAAAATTTCGGAAAATACCACAAAATGAGACATAAAAGCTAAATGCAAAATGAAGCTCAATCACGTTGGAAAGTCAGCTTTGTACGTGTATTCTCTGTCGACCTACTTGTTAATATACAGTTTAAAATTGAATAAAACATACAGTCACTTGTGGAATTACAGTCTGTGATAAATACTAACCTTATAAGCATATATAAAATAACATTAAATCTCCCCTCCTAATGACATCCTCTTCTCAATGACAAATCTCAATAAAATTAATAAAAAAAGTTTAAAGTTTGGAAAACATACCTGAAACCAACGTTGCTGCTCTCAGCTTCTAGAACACGTGTATAATGGGTTTGCCAGAAGTCATAAGTCGCAAGTCGAAAGTCAAAAGTCATAAATAGAAAGTCAGAAGTAAAATATCCATAAGTCGAAACTCAAAAGTGGCCCTCCAGGGCTTCCGTAGCATTTAGAAGTGGGTAAACGCTTAAGTATATAATCGACTTTATTCTGTTTAAATGAGTGTGGCCTCACATGTATATGGATTTGCGTGTGACATGTAAACAATCATTATTATAATTCTATTAAATCAACAAGTACGTTCAAGTTCTTTAAAACTTAAACATGGCAATATTTGACGGTTTAAAATCTGAACTGTTTTGTGTAACTTTAATTTATTTAATTGGATTATCACAATCAAATGAAGAAGAAAACACTGTTATTTCGAACGAAGAACTTTATGAAAGACAAATGCAGGAATTTTTTCATCCGTTAGGATACGGTCTGGAGATGGAAGAAACCGAAAGTGAAGAAAAACAACGATTTGATATAAGCCCGTGAAGGCAAATAATTGGGGTAACGTTTACGGAAGCCCTGGAGGGCCACTTTTGAGTTTCGACTTACGGATATTTTACTTCTGACTTTCTATTTATGACTTTTGACTTTCGACTTGCGACTTATGACTTCTGGCAAACCCATTATACACGTGCTCTAGAAGCTGAGAGCAGCAACGTTGGTTTCAGGTATGTTTTCTAAACTTTAAACTTTTTTTATTAATTTTATTGAGATTTGTCATTGAGAAGAGGATGTCATTAGGAGGGGAGATTTAATGTTATTTTATATATGCTTATAAGGTTAGTATTTATCACAGACTGTAATTCCACAAGTGACTGTATGTTTTATTCAATTTTAAACTGTATATTAACAAGTAGGTCGACAGAGAATACACGTACAAAGCTGACTTTTCAATGTGATTGAGCTTCATTTTGCATTTAGCTTTTATGTCTCATTTTGTGGTATTTTCCGAAAATTTAGAAAAGAACACATGAGAACAAAATTAGATATAGAACTATTCGAGAGTAAAAATTATCTTGAGAGCATTTCAAAGTGACAAGCTTTTCGCATCTAACTTTTCATACTCAATAGTCTTTATGAAACGCAGATAATACATTTACCTATTTTATACCGCAACTTTATACAGATTTATATAGAATATAAACTTGCATTTCAGACACATCTACTGGATGAAAGATAATGAGGATGAAAACCTTAATGTCGATCTGTGTCTTCATCACTATACTGTTTGGCATTACCCAAGCTACTGCGCCGAGGCACTCCCTTTCTACTTCTTTAGCAAACATAACTTTGTGGACAATGCATAGGTTACTGTACAATGTGGCGTAGGTTAATGTTGGATCACCATGTGTACGTCAAAATGGACGACGTCTTGGCAGTTTTGAGAACGCTTGATCCAATTGGTGTAGAGCCGGGCAAAGCACATCGTCTTCTCCAGCGCGTATACTGCGCCAAAGCACCCAGTTTTACATGGCATATTGATGGTTATGACAAACAAACACTATATGAATTTTGTATCCGTGGTGCTGTAGATGGGTTAGGTAAAAACTTAGATGATTCGGACTTGAATAACGACCCACACGTTATTGCAATAGATGAAAAGGGAACTTTGAAGACCCTCGACCACGACAAATATGAAATATTTCAAGCTCGGTTTGATTTAACCTGTTCATGGGCTGTTATGGAAATGCTTTTTACTGCGCACGCCGCCAAGCTCCGGTTTGAGCGCAACTCAATATTTGCACCAATAAACAGCACAATTTTGATCCATCCCAAACGATCGTATGCATATGGCGGTGAACCTTCAATGCAGTATTTTCAGATTAATACCTTTCCATGTTCAGCGGCGTATGGTCCCCAGATAAAAGAACGGGTACTTTTCAGACGCATTGAATGAACATCAAAATGCTCTCGATTACATCGCCGTGATGGTGGAACAGAAAACTTCATTTATTTACTATTGCAGTAATAATTCTGACACGATTCTACCGACCCGTTTGCTGGGGCTCGAAACATAGTAGTTGAAAAAAATCACATCTAACCAACGCATATAAAATGTGGTGTACATTACGACAAAATGGAATCCATTAGTGGATTTTTTTTCAAAGACTTGCGCGATACAGTTATATTTAATGAACTAGACCCAATACAATGTGAAAATTAAAATTTTTGCTTCAATTCAATTTTTGCATTTTTTTGCACCAGGTCTGTATGAAATATATCTAGGTTCTTTTCAGAAAAGATTTCCCCATAAACCTTCATAAACTCTTACAAGTCTGTTTTATTAGATTTAACGAGTAATTCATTCAACCAACATTATGGAATTAAAAGGGAAAAGTTATATAAAAAAAGTTGATGCAAAAATATTTATTGATCATTGTGATTGATGCTGACTTTATGTTACGCTTTTTGCGGTTTGGGAATTATGACTTTTCACTTATGATTTTTCCCTTATGACTTTTGCCTTGTGCCTTATTACTTTTTAATTAAAGCTTTTTACTTATGACTTTTATCTTGTGACTTTTAACTTATAACTTTTGTATTTTGCTGTTACTCTTTGCTTTGGTACAAACATTACATTTTACATGTTTTAGGTTAAGGCTAAATAAACAAATTTGTAAAACGCAAAGAAGCACAGAAGCCGAGATTGGTATTTAAGTCATATAATGTTGGTTCATTTAGCCACTAGCCTAATAAGTGTTTAATGTTTGCTATAGAATTATCAGTATTATTCATCTGTTCATGTCATAGTTGATCTGTGTCACGTGAACATTTAACATCAACTGTTAATGTGAAATAACATGTTAAGAAGTTTTAATTTCTGGGCATGTGATTGGCCGAAAAACCTAGAGCAAACACTTTTTGGAATAAATTCGTTTAAACAGATTACAAACACCAAATATTTCTAAATCTTCTTAGTGCTATTTTGCATAAGAAATTCGTATGTAAAGCAACAATGTACCTGTAGAATGTACAATATATTAAACATAATAAAATGAAAAAAAGACGTTTTTCGACTTCAGTTCTGGATTCCACTGTCTGAGGCTGTCTTCCGAATGCCCCCACCTCGTCTAGATGAAATTTGTCCATATTCACTTTGACGATAATGTCTTCCTCCAATATGCAGTTTGTACACAGTATGACGGCCGCTACCTTTCTGTTTTCCCTTTCCCTGATTTCTGCATCCTAAATAAGAAAAATGTAGTAGTAGTAGTAGTAGTAGTAGTAGCAGTAGTAGTAGTAGTAGTAGTAGTAGTAGTAGTAGTAGTAGTAGTAGTAGTAATAGTAGTAGTAGTAGTAGTAGTAGTAGTAGTAGAAGTAGTAGTAGTAGTAGTAGTAGTAGTAGAAGTAGTAGTAGTAGTAGTAGTAGTAGTAGTAGTAGTAGTTGCTGATGTTGTTGTAGAAGAAGAGGTAGTACATGTAGTAGAAGTAGTAGTAGTTGTAGTAGGGTAGCAGCATTAGTAGTAGTATTAGAAGGGATATTGCATGTTAAAGTATACTTATTACTTAGCCTTCTTTAAACAGTAGGAGTAGACCTTTTGAGGTACAATGTGTATTGAACCTATCATGATGGGCTGTGGTCCTTATAATAAGAATGGATAGAAAACCATTAGTATATTATTATTAAATTTTGCCATAACATTTCATATGTAACTAGTTTTATGTTTGTTTGTAGTTCTAACAACATTTTACATGTTCTATGCGCTGACAAGAAAAGCTGCAAATTTTGAAATTGACGTTTATATTTTTAATGACAAATAACATTTTGTACCTTGTGTTTCTCTCCACTTGGTAAAAAAATTAGTATATGCCATCTCTTCCTTCGAATGAAACTGCAACAAATAAACAACAATGTTAGTCTAATTGGGTTTAAAATTATTTCGACCCCATATAAAAAAATGAAGCTTTGATTTATACACTGTACGCTGTATGTCAATTTGAGATAACGAATGTAGCAATGATTCCATATTCTAGAAATAGATAAAAAAGGATACCTAATGAAATACTATGTAATGCAAGCAAACTATGTTTTTTTCTGAATTAAATAAAAAGGTCTAAATAGAAAATATACTGTTCTTGAATATGAGATTAGGTAAATGAACTTACATCGTCTAAAACGTAGTTAGAATCCGCCATTTTCCTGGGAAATGATGCGGCAAGCACGTGGGACACTTACGGAATCCATAAGTAATAAATCAAAAGTCAAAATTCATAAATCAAAAGTCAAAAGAAAGCGGTAAAATAAATCCAAATGTCGAAAATCAAAAGTGGCCCTCCAGGGCTTCCGTAAAATGCAGATATTCAATGACTGTATGTACGATATTGAATATCTTGGTCATTGAGGCGCGGTAGTATTTGTCCAATCACATTAAAGTAAATAATATAGTGATCAAAATTGTCGTGATGAAGCAGGTATGCGGTAGTGAATGTATAATGAAAAATCAAAGCGCTGAAAGCGTTGAAATACTGGCGCGCTGGTTGAATCGAACATGCCCTGCACAGATATCATTACTGTAAACATATGAAACTATGTGTGATTTTTTCGTTAAACTTTGTGACAGTTACTATCATCAACATTAGCAATCTCACTAAAGTCAGATATAACAAACTGTTAGATCTGATGACGGCCCTCAGACACCGTACATAAGCTATAGCGGTTTTCCCCGATACTATTTTTAGAAATTGTCAACACAGGAAGCATGATCTATAACGTTCGCAAAATGATCTGAAGATGTCATTACATTACAATTAATGCAATACTACATAAACACATATATCTTCAGTTAAATACGTCTTAAGCAGGCTGTAAACACTTTCCATGGTTTAAAATACTAAGTTTACTTTCACTTTTGCGATTTTGTAGGCGACAATCTGATTGGTTCAATGGGTTAGTAATCAAAGCACGTTTAAGTTACTCGTCGTCAGATCCTGATAGCGTAGCGGTTTTCAGGAGATGATTTTAATCATGTTGCAACATTAGCAAATAATTCTGTATATTCAGGGATTTCAATAGATGCAGGTACTTGTATTTTGATGCAAGGAAATTAGGGTTTCCACTTTCTTTTCACCTGAATCTTAGGCGGGGGTCTTTTTGATGCAGAAGCGTATGATTAGTGGTTAAATTTTGCAAGAATAACGATGATCAGGCTCCGCCACAACTGAGTATTGTCAACAATGAAATGCACAAGGCTCACGTACCTTAAGAGACTGAAACAGTTACAATCTTAATTTTTACGTCGATCGCAACAATGCATTAACAAAAATATTCGCCAACTTACTGACGGTCTCCCCAGGATTTTTGGAAGGGTTGTCGCTGGACATTTCGTGGATATAAGCTCGCGAAACTTTATTTTTTAACTATAATTTTATACAATTTTATATTTGTACCAAAGTTTACTGCAAAAACTGTATATAGTACATAGATGTTTTTTTATCTCTTTAGAGCCAAGAAAGGTACAAAGTTAAAAAGCATAAATAATGTGAAACAATGTGTAAACAGTATGTCAACATGTGTTTTAATAACATAAACTGATCTGATCTCATCAAGTTACAATGTCAACTATATACTCTGTATAGTTAGTTTTTCACCTTCATTGTCCAAGATATCTCACACATATCAAACTCAGTGTTTCATAACAACTGACAGAATTAGGATTAAACTTTCAGAAGCCTCTTTTTTTCTTGGGCCCAAGCGCTGACTGCCTTATTATAATCAAACTTCAGTACATCAGGACCTTCCATGGATGTCATTAACAATGAATTTAATGTTGACTTGTTAAGCCTGCTTCTAAGCTTAATCTTCACTCTTGATAAGGTGGAAAAACCCCACTCATAATCTGAAATTAAATTAATTTACGATACCAGTAAACATATAGATAGCTTCACATATATAAAAATAATATCATAATAGGTATTCAGTTAACACAAACAGGTATAATAAATTATGTAGTGCACCCCAAGAACCTGGTTTAAACCCCTAGTAGCAAATTATTTTGCTACTGACTGTTCCAAGGCGCTAACCCATACGGTTCCCCTTTTTTGTTAAACAATCAACAAACAAATCATTTATTTTCCTCTCTTCTTTTTGCTGCAGGGGAGGCTGTGTTTTATGAGTATGGCGATTCCTGATATGCATATTTCCCTTTTTATATATAGTAGCATGAAATTGAGTTATTTTATTTATTTAATGCAAGTCACAAGGCTAAGTAAATATATATAAAAAAAACATTGCCAACTTCTTGCAACCAGAAGTAGACTTTCTTCCACTTAGGATCGACACCTGACTGGATCGAACTGGCTGTTCGAGGTAGCCGGCGTTGATTCAGTGTCTCGGCATGTTGGGGTACCGCGTCCGGCGTCGGAGTAATTTCACGACGTGAAGGGGTACTTGGCGTCGTAAGAGTCGCTCTTGAAGGGCTATCCGGAAATGATCTCGATCTCATTTCTAGAATTTTGAAGTTCAGAATGCCCGATGGAGTTGGCATCAGCCTCACAAGGCCGGTTTCTCTTGAAATAAGATAGAATTGACGAGTCGTCGTTCTTTCGCGCATGCATACTTGAAAATGTGTCCGACGAAAATGAACTGATCGTTACGATGATAGCGCAGTAAAATGCCACAGAATGTATTTCTTTTGCAATTTAAGTTCTAAATGCAACTTGCCAATAGATTTGTTTAAAACAAATCCATTATCGCACAATTATTTTCATACATGTATACAGTACAATTTTCGAAGTGTTTGTCTTCTAATCACAGAACTAAGAATAACCAAATAATTACTCATGATCGCATCTCATTAAAATCATTGAACATTATGTTAAACACCGCTATTAATTGAGAATATCAAGAGTCAACAGAGCCAAAATACGATCAAACGACACCGACAGACTTGCGAATTCACCACGTGGAGAGGCGGAGTTATCCAGCTGATAGTAAAGAAATCGATTGTGATTGGTCAAATCGCCCATTGCTTAACCTTGAATGAGGTGTGTATTGAAAAGCGACCTGTGTTTACAATGCAAGAAACAGAAAATTATGTCATGTCGATTTTGAATAAACGGATGTCGGCGAATTTAACACTTGTTGGAAATAGATCAAAGCTTGTTAACGGTTGTCTGGGGAGAACACTGGGACCCGGCCCGGTCCTTGTTAGCCGAGCAAAATCTCGATCCACAACTACTCCAACCTAACCAAAATGGCAACCCACGCTATCTCCCGCTTGTCACGTGACTGATTTGTTTTTAATCGTTCTTTTAATATCCTTTCATAGTTGTTCGAATCACAACATTAAATTGTTTTCTTGTTTTTATTTGTAGAATTATCTTTCAAAGTTCGCATTCCTTCTCGAAATATTTGTATTTTCTTAAAATGCACTACTTTTTATGCCACACAACTACGAAATCTTTCAGGCGTAACTAAACTACTCATTCATATCCAGTTGCTTGTTCACTGCCGTAGCTGGTCATGATTTCACTCTACATTGTTCGATGGAATTTTTGGCATGGATGCTCCAAAATAACACGGAAACTTACTATCAATCGCTCAGAATTCGTGGAATGGTGTGCTGCATTGTGGTTCACACTTGTGCAGAACATTTCGGCCTGCTCTCGCGGTGACCACTTACTTGATACGCTCTCGTGGTCGCAATGATACACCCGAAGTTAAGGACTGCGCGTCGCAGAGTTCACAGCATCGTTAGTTAATACTGGCGCATGCGCGCCAGTATAACAACACCGACATCAAAACAAAAACATTAAGCCTTGTGATTTTCTAAGGAAACTAGAAAAAAATGATCCCTAGTTTAAGGCCCCATTGCTGAAAAGGTTCTCTTTTCATTCCTGTTTGTTTGATGGGATATAAATTCAGCTTACATGCACCAATCAACATATAATTCGTGTATCGGGTAAGACTCATGTTTGTAATTATTGAAATGAATTTAACTGCTAGAAAATTTTGAAAAACACCTTAGGTACAGTACAAGTGTCACGTGACCTTAGGTACAGTACAAGTGTCACGTGACCTTAGGTACAGTACAAGTGTCACGTGACCTTAGGTACAGTACAAGTGTCACGTGACCTTAGGTACAGTACAAGTGTCATGTGACTGTTTAAACATCAGAGAGCGCGATACAGACAAGTAACAGGTCGAACGTTCTATATAATTTGTACATAAAACAGTAAACTGTTCGACAGAAATGTCAAATCAGAAAGGTAGTTCGAGACCAACCGACCCATCAATAGACGTACGCTCAGATAAGTCCAACGCTAAAATAAACATAAAAACTTTCCGCTTTCAGTTTACTTTATAAAATGTTGATACTTTAAAATATAAACATGGACCAGAGATCATGAAACAAAAATAAGACAACATTCTCAGATCTCGAGCATCTGATTTGCTGAAATACAGACAAGTCGTGTTTCTTGGAGATTTGAGACTGGTCTCGTCTCAGTTTTCTGACACGTTTTCTCTATGTATGTCTCAGAAAATTATGAATAATGTATTTTAAACGTTAAGTTTTCCGATAAAGAATATTGGATATGAAAAGCTATATCAAAAGTATTGCTAAATAAATAAATCATTGAGTAAGTAGGTGAAAAATCGACATATCGACCGAGAATATTGAAGCAGCAGCCGAGACGGATCTCCGGGCTAGAAGCATAGAAATATTTACTTTACAATGTTACAATAAACCTACCTGAAATATAAGCAATGAAGAATTTTATTTTGATTTTTTTTTATTTCAGGAGTTGCTTCGGTGTAACGCGATTTCTTTCACTAAGATAATGTTACCTTGGAAAATGTTCGCAACTCTGAAAACTGACAAAACTTTCAAAGCATTAACTACCGTGCATATATTTTAGTGTTACTGACCGTGTACGTTACCAAGTCCCGCGTGTTACTTACTGCAAGAACACGTTAATTATCATGCATTTTACTTATCGCACAAGTAACATGCCGCACACGTCACTTACCGCACAAGTTACATACCGCACACGTCACTTACCGCGCAATTAAGTGACCGCACACGTCACTTACCGCGCCATTTACTGAACGCACTCGTCACTTACCGCGCCATTTACTGACCGCACACGTCACTTACCGCGCCATTTACTGACCGCAAACGTCACTTACCGCGCAAATTACTGACCGCACACGTCACTTACCGCGTAATTTGCTGGCCGCACACGTCACTTACCGCGCAATTTACTGACCGCACACGTCACGCTTATATCAATCCTCGCATGGTACTTAAAACCTTTGTTAAATACCGCACATTAGATTTAACCTACCCCGCATGCTATTTATCGCGCATTTTACATGTTATTGACCATGTATGTTTACCGCGTATCTTTTATTCCCCATGTTAATTACAGTATATGATACCGCGTTTGATTCGGCTTTCGTCTTACTCAAATTCCTTTTCAAAAGTTCCACTCAAGTTTTCAATTCTGATCACTTTAATAAATATTGATTGCATTTGAGGGAAAAAATGTGATCAGTTATAAACAACAACAAGAACATATGCGTAAGAAACTCTGCATTGACCAAAGATCATAAAACTTAGATCGGAAACCAGTCTCAAATCTCAAGCATCTGATTGGCTGTAATGACGACCTATGGATAACAGCGACTAAATTCAACATTGTTCGCAATGTTTTCTAAAGATCAACAAACAAGCCTGTTTTACAATGTTAGAGAACATCTACCCATGATCTGATATCAACTACTTATGCAGTAAACAAAATCGTTTTTAAAATAGTTTTACATTATTGTTTCAATATCTTGTTAAATATTTAGCAAAAATTATCAGTGTTGATTATTTTATCCAGTAAGACACAGTATCTTAATCTCAATGAAGAGGTTGTATAGGCCGCTGGCTAGGAACATGTTTGCTCCCCCCCCCCCCCCCCCCGCCTCCCTTGGGGAATTTTGTAGACATGCTTTTTCTGAAAGCCTGTTATGTCCCGAATATTTTGCAGTTAGTTTGCATTCTGGCGAGCTGGGCATAAGCGTGTTACGGAGTTTTTTTATATATTACCCCTAAATTTTGCAGAAAAAATATATGGATTGTGAACCTACAAGTCTTGTCTATTTCAGCTTTGATTAAACAAAACTTATATTTTAATATAAGGTTTAATTATTCTCAGTTTATTGGTGTAGTTTTCATTTCAAAATTTTTGTTATTACGTAACATATTTAGTTCATTACATACATAACCCTAAAAAGATGAAATTAAAGTGAGAAACTAAACTGTAGGATTTTTATTTGTAAGGAAACTTAGGCAAAGTTATATATTTTTGAAAGCTGCATGATCATACAATATGAAACAGTTTATTTTCTTTATCAAAATCCCACAGGCAAAAGTCATAATTTCCTCACAATCTAATATGTTACCCTATAGCTAGTTTAAACATAATATTACAGTTTTTTTATGAACATGCATAAAATATAGTGTGTAATTGAATAATTGTGTTTGACATCTGTAAGTGTACTTGAAACTTGCATGACTTCAAATTTTCATCAAACGTAACATATGTTACATATTAAAATGAAGCTGAGTTATTTAATTTTATTTATTTTTTGAATGATGTTAGCTGATATCTATTTGAAGAAATTAATTTTATATGCTCTATGCAATTTTCTGATGTAATTTAGTCCAGTATAGATAGCTAATCGCACTGAATGTCTTTTTTAAACCAACATTATTAATTAAAAGAAGTATTTTTCCCTAAAACCGAATTGTTGTTCAAAAACTTATCACACTTATCACAACTCAGCAATCATTTTAGATTAAATTATACAATAATGATAGTAAATAGTTTATAATGTACCCTGTGTTATGTTTGTGGTTTAAAATGTGAGAGTGTTTAAATGTGTCTATTTTAAACCTATAAAATCTCCGTAACAGGTACTTCTGATGTTACAAAATTGACAAAGTACAATTAATTTATGAATTAAATGATTACAGGAAAATTCTAAATAAAACATTTTTAGAATTGGTTCTGAAAGTGAAAAGAGACTACAATACGAGAGATAAAAACGTTTCTTTGAAAAGAACTAAATAAATTAATTATATGTTACCTAATGAAATTACAGTTTTAAAAAATGGTTGCTAAGAGTAAAGGAAAAATATTGCTGAACCTCTTTAATGTTTGTAGTTAGATAACCGAAGTTATTCATAATACGAATATGACCGTTCCATATACTATACTAACTAAAATTAATGTTGAAATTATTAGTTCTGGCCATTTAGAGCAATGCTAACTGATGTTACCATTAATTAAATTATGTGAAATAAAAAAATAAATTGAACTTAATTAAAAATTATTTTTCTATTTTATATCGAAAGTTTTAAATTCCTTAAGATCTTTGTAGAATAATATTTTTCTTATAGACACATATATAATTGTTTAAGAGAAACATCCTAATGTGAATGACAATCTGTGTAATGCATGTGATGGTAAGCTAACAGATATGTTACCTTTGATATATGTATAAAATTTTATTTAGTAATTAATTTGCTTACTTGAGTAAATATATTGTTAAAATTATGCATATGCTGTTTCAATGTTTTTAATAATCTACACTGAACCTATGTAGTTTGGAAAAATAAAACTACTTTGTACAGACCACTATTTCCTTAAATGTCCAAACTTTTCAGATCAACGACGATTATATCTAAATGACCTCCCAATGTCCTCCTCTTATAAACAATCTACTGTTTGGGTCTGAACATCTCTCAAACGAAGCCAACATTATGTTATTCTCTAATGTACAGATGTATATTCAATCTACACGCATGTTCCTAAGCTAGGTCTAGAGTTTGGCATATCCCCCCCCCTCTCTCTCTCTCTCTCTCTCTCTCTCTCTCTCTCTCTCTCTCCCTCTCTCTCTCTCTCTCTCTCTCCCTCTCTCTCTCTCTCTCTCTCTCCTTTCTTCTCTCCATTATTATACTTCTTAAACGATATATTTACCGGAAAAATATATGCACAAATAATGTATTGTATTTAACTATAGTGGTGAAATATTAACCTGCCCATTTTGCATACATTATTCGGTGGTTGGTTGTGATATTTTGAACTTTATCACCAAAGCGTGAAAGTCGTCATTACCTCAACGGGAAATCCATTACTCATGCCGTATATAGGTGTCTTCTTTCCGCTAGGCAGGTATGAAAGCGGAATGGCTCAGTGGTAAAGTGCAGCATTCAAACGCTAAAGGTATGTGGTTCGAGTCCTGCTAGTGCCATTTTTGTTTTATACTTTTTTAAGTTAAAGCGTTTATTTATATGAAGTTTCACGTTTTTGTTATTTTCCACGTAGAAACCGTTGTTAATTTCTACATGTATGGCAGATGATCATTAAGAAATATGTAGTTTACACAACGTGTATACGTTTTGAAATGGCGGAACAATCAGTAATAAACATCTACAATATAAAACGCCACGAAAAATATTATAGGTCCAAGTACGACTCGAACCCGCGCCAAGCGGCAAAAAATTTGTCGTTTGCTATTTTCTGCCTTCCTACCAACTGCGCTATAGACGCATGTGGAAGTGAATGCAGTTTTAAAGATATACATACAAATGCAAAAGACCATTCCAAAATAGCAAGGATATCCCCGTCTCAAAATAGCACGTTCAACCACTGTGTAATGTATGCATAATAGGCAAGTTAATATTTCACCACTATACCCACGGAGAAGAGTTTATATAAGCGCTTTCGCTTGTTCTTTAATCCATATCATGACATTATTATAATTGTATTATATTATTATATGTGCATTTACTTGAAAAATTATACTGTTTAAACCAAAACTACTTTAAAAAACATTTCTAAAATCAGATTTGAATCAACTTATTCGTGTGAAGTTTAAATTATGTAACTTTTAGATTGGTTAAAGAACAAACTTGAAATTCATTTTGACTGTATTTTCTCACATAGCCACCTCAGAAAACCAAGTGTCCAAAAATTTAACATTCCACAAGGGTTGCACTTAACATTTAAGCAACTTTATATGCCCCTTACTTATGTGGGCCTAAAATTGTCTTTTTATCAATGGACAACAGTATTGGACATTCATTTGGTCGTAACTGAATCAAATGACACCGTATGTATACTTACGCGAACCTTTAATAATAACGTCCGCTAAACAAAATCAACACCAACAAATGTCTAAACGTAATTAAGGGGACATTTGTCTAGCATTTCGTTCAGGACCAAATCCAGTTTCAAGTTTCAAGTTTATTTCACAAAATATCTCAGTAAGTACATCGTACTTAAACAAGAGACGATCCTTATACAAACATACACACATACAAACGTGTCACTCAGACATGAAAACATTATTTATGAAAGAGGAAAAATTGTAAAACAAAAAAAAAATAACATAACACATTACATAAACTATATATAAGAGGACAGCAAATTTAGCCGTATCAATACAAGTATGAGTAAAAGAAAATGAAAACAACACGTTTTACAGAATGAGCATACCTACAGTTTGTAAAAAGTAAACTTTTACTGTTTGTTTTGTTTCCGGTTTTATTTAACTTATTTAGGAGATATCAAAAAACCGGTTTTACGCGTGTATACCATTCGTTAAATCGGAAGATAATGTGTAATAATAAGTCAGTCAGTAGGTAAAGATTTTATCATGTGTTTGTCGCGATATTTCATTAATTTACAATTGGATTAGTGAGTTATGGAATAGGACTAAACAAGATTCTTTCTTTGGATTTTATAAAGTGTTGCTATAAAATTAATACTAGTGTTGAGAGTATTATTTTAAGCAAAAGAGAGAAATATTTCTAACACTGACAATGATCACAGCAATGGTAAATATTGATTTATACATAACAAAGGAAAATGACTAAATTTGCATAGGGACTTCATATGTAGTTGAAAATAGTAAAATGTTAACATCATATTAGTATGTAAAATGCACAAACTATAGTTGGTATATATAAACATGAGTATATACGCACAAAAAGTTCGAAATTCCACATATCACACTTAAAATGGATAACAACAACAAAGAGAAAAAAGCAACAACAACATTCATGCCATTTAAGTACATTGTTTTCCTTATGGCGATTGTTTACATGCAGTTGTTACCTGTGATATCGACCACCTGTAAGCAAAAGCCACCTGTGGAAAGAGACCACCCTCCATCTTTCCTGTTTGTATTTAAGAAATAAAGTTCAATGCACACAGAGATCACCTGCCTTCCAAGACCACTTTTAGGTTTCCCCTGGATGGTCTTTGAAGAGAGGTTTGACTGTACCTTAACAGTAGTTTAAAATGATGTATTAAAAAGATTGCGTGCATATATTTGCAATGTTGTCATCACCTATTATACATAGTTTTGCTCGAAACGAATTTAGCAAAACCCGTAAAGGTGTTAGCTTTCTTATATATAATTTATACAAAGAATAACATGTATGTTATACAAGCAACAAGTATTATAAACATGAAATATAAACTAAACATAATATTGGTAATCACATGTTATATACTAAAAAAAAAAAAAACAACAACAACAAAAAAAAACACACGAAAAACCCTACAAATATGTTGAAATGTGTAATATATGAGGGATGGTACTGATCACAAAAATTCAGATTTTAGCAATTTTCATTATAATTTCAATAAACTTACAAAGTCGTATTAAAACCATTTTATTTTGTGTATTAAACAATTGATTCATCTTTAAAATATTGGGATTATGGTAATAATATCTGCTTAAATATACCTTCCGTTCGTTTTCAAAGTGAGTGCATTCAAAAATATAGTGATACTCATCGCCGACCGTATTGGTATTAACGCATAAATGACATTTTCTATCACTCAAAGGAACACCATTCCATCTTCCAACTTCTACTGGGAGTCGATGGTTTCTTGTACGGAATATAGTCAATAATTTTGAATAATAATTAGGAAGTATTTCAAAATAATAGTTAATTATAAACTCAGTCTTGAATATACGGTAAATAATACTACATGATGCTTGATTTAACATTCCCTCCCAAGTCTGTAAGTATTGATCGTTTATTTTTTGTTTGAATGCCTTTGGAAACCATTTTCTGTTAAAATTTCTTTGATTTGTCCATATGTTGCCAAAACCGTTTTTATTGATTATGTCTTTTATGTATAATATCCATTTTGAATTTATTTTTCCTTGCTCATGTAAACCGTGAATAATGATATACATGTTGTTTGATAATTTTTCAGAGCTGGTATCGGATAATTTACTCCAAAAATTAATAATTCTAATATCAACATCAAGTTATAAGGGTTTTACGCCAGTTTCTGCATACACCATAAAATTGGGGGTAGACTTTTTAAGATTAAGTATTAGTTTTAGAAATTTCAGTTGTATTCTTTCAAGAATGTCAATGTTAGAAAATCCCCACAGTTCGCATCCATAAAGAAGTATTGGTTTTATTATTTTATTAAACAATTCAATTTGAATATTGATCGGCAAACTAAGTGATCTTGTTTTCTTAAGTAAAGAAAACATAGCTTTGTTTGCTTGCTCTGCAATGTGTATTTTGGTTTTTAAGTAACTTTTAGTGTTGGATAAAAATAATCCTAAGTATTTATAATCTTTTACCGTTTCTAATTCATTACCATTGAATTTAAACATATTGTCATATATTTTATTTCTTGATCCGAATACCATCACTTTTGTTTTACTAATATTAACTTCTAATTTCCATTTCTTACAATAATTTTCAAATTCTAGCAAACTAGTTTTTAGACTTTCTGGGTTATCGCCCAAAAGCACTGTATCGTCAGCGTATAGGATTACAAATAATTTTAAATAAATATATATATTTTCATGATCAACTCTACATTCTATCCCATTTGTATTGCAGAAGTATGTCTCCAGATCATTAAGGTAGAATGAAAAAAGAAGAGGAGAAAGATTCTCGCCTTGTCTTACCCCGCTTAGGCATGGGAAGAAGCTTGAAGAACCTTGACTTGTTTTAATCTTAGACTTTATGTTATTATACATATTTTTGATGATATTTAGACATTTTCCATTAATATTTTGTTTGACGAGTTTAAACCACAGGCCGTTTCTCCAAACGGTGTCGAAGGCCTGCCTAAAATCTATAAATACACAAAAAAGTTTCCTTTTTTTTAGCAGAAATCATATCGATTAAACATTGTAGGACAAAAATATTATCGGTTGTTGAGTGATTTTTTCTAAATCCTGCTTGACATTGTCGAATTATTTCATTTTCTTCAACATATTTAATAAGTCTGTTATTAAGTATTGCGGTGAATAATTTTCCAAGACAACTGAGGAGTGTTATTGGTCTATAATTTTCTGGTTTACTTTCATCACCTTTATTTTTAAAAATTGGTATAATAATACCTTCTGTCCATTTTTCAGGGATAATTCCGTTATCTAGGATGATATTAAATAATTTGGAATATACTGGTAGCATGATATTAGAAGTGTGTTTGATATGTTCATTAATGATATTATCAATTCCTGGGCTTTTGCCATTTTTTAAAGTTAAAATAGTTTTTAAAATTTCTTCCTCAGTTATTTCGGCGTTTATTTCTTCAATTATTACAATTTCGGTGTTTTCCTCAGTATCCAGATATTGTTGGTCTATGTCAAAATTGGGATTTCCAGCATTTACTTCTTTAAAAAAATTATATAAATCTTCTACACTTGCTTTTGTTTCTGATTTACTTTTGTTTATACTATTGATTATCTTCCAAAATTCTTTTGGTTTATTTGATTTGGTTGCTTTTAATTTGTTTATTTTTTCTTGTTTTATCCTTACTTTTAAGGTCTAGATACTAAAAAAACTGAGACATGAATTTCACATTTACTTTTTACTGCATACACAAATTCAATTATCGTTAAATTAAAACAAAAAAGATGTAAAAAAAGAAAGGATCTAACAAAACTTCTGCCCCCATAACTGGTGCTGTAAAATAAATTGTGTGGCTCATGTTAATTTAAAATTGACCATAGAAACAATGTTATTTAACCTTTCCGTGGCTCCTTAACATTACAACAACAACAACAATAAACGTTTATTAGCAAATCGGCATAACACATGTCTTTGGCTAATGCACAGTGAAACAATTTTTACAAAAATAGTTCATGCGCAACACACATATATAAACTAATACATAGATATGGTATCGTTTTACAAGTAATTATGGTCAATAATGGTAATACAATATACACAATTTTCTAAGGACGGTCCATGCTAATATTGGTAGGTAAGTATCTCGAAAAGGTTTATATTTGTCATTGATCATTAAAAATGGTATTCTGACTCTACGTTATTTTTACTACTATTTTGAAAGATTCTGCTTTCTCTTGGTATGCCAATATATCTTCCAGTTTCAATAGCAAGCGAATGGGATGAAAGACGAAAGCATGTCAATATTTTTCTATATTGATCATTTTCCACACAATCCAGATACACTTCGTATATAAAGTCTTTTTTTTTTAAATCTAACATACTAATCTAATTTAGAAGTACTTGTGATTGATGAATGCCAGTCTTGTTGAAATTGGTCCCTGATTCTCCTTTGAAGCATTGGAAAAAAAATATATTTTTGGATTTGGGTAAACCATAAATATCTATAACCAATATCATCTAAAATCGTTTTTACTTTTTAGGGATGAATCAACACTTTCATACTGGGTTTTTATTATTTATTTATTTATTTATTTATTCATTCATTCATTCATTCATTCATTCATTCATTCATTCATTTGTTCTTTCATATATTCACAAATTCATTCAATTCATTCATTCGTTCGTTCGTTCGTTCATTCATTCAGTCATTCCTTCTGCATTCATTCTTTTCATTTTCATTTCATTTTATTACATTCTTTCATTTCATTCGTTCGTGCATCCATCCATTCGCTCACTCACTCATTCACTCACTCATTCATTTATTGATTCATTCATTTATTTACTCACTCATTTCAATCATTCATTTATTTTCTTATTTCATTCATTCATTCAATTCATTCGTTCATTCTTTCTTTCACTAACAAACGAACGAACGGTTTATTATTGGTGTGTATTCATACTATTCAACATTGCCAAAAATGTGATAGCTGTCACAAACTGGGTTGCAATTTAAAAGTTGTTAACTTTTAATTCGGCGAAGGGCCGGTTCCTGCAGATACAAACACAACCTGATCAGAAATTAGTAATAATTCTATACCAGATGCGCTGTCAAACAAACAAGCAGCAGATTTAGAAATGAAATCATCCTAGTTTGTTGACGGGTTGAAATTCGTTTGTACAATTTTGAACGGTGCGCACCGTTTCAAGTTGACGTCGGCGTCTTTCATGTTAAATACACAAGCATCGCTGACATAGTTCAAAACGGTCAATGAACATGTGTTCGTAGCAGTCGTAAATTTGAAGATTTTAGTCAATGTACATATATCAATTCTCGGATTTATTATGGGCAAGTATTCGTATAATTTAAAATATACGTTGTTCATATTATTTCTTACTGCTGTTTTTTTTAATGCGACTGTCTTAATGTGTAACAAATCTTTCTCGTAAAAAAATTTTGAACGTCGGACTAAAACATCGTGAAAAAATGCACGGTCAGAAATATACGTCGTTCATATTACACGGTGCCTATCCATATCGGCGGTTTCTTTGCGAAATTCGCTATATCGGCTGTTTCTTTGCTTCTGCAACGGCTATTCTTTGCTAATAACAATGGATGGAGAGCATATGTCGAAGATTCCAGATGCAAATGTTACAGATATAAGGTATATTGTACAAAAAGGTTGTGCACGGAACATTAGAATGTCTAACCTATACATTGTAGTGTTTACTTTTTAAATATCGGCGATTGTGGCCGAAATCTCGATGAAACTAGTTGACGATACACAGACGTAGAGCACAGATCCAGCTTTTCCGCAGTCTATAACGACTTTTTGCTTTGATATCTAACGTATCAAGCGATATATTATATTCATTTATTCAATATTCTTCCAAAAAATACTTGCAAATAGGTAGAAATATTAATAGATTTATCCAAAACCCTTTACTTTCGGTTTAATTGGGGCACCGGCAGCCTCTCTGCTCACCAGTTTTCGATGCACAGGCTGACTCTCTGCATTGCTCAGAGTTAGGCTCAACGATAATGACTACTGACTCGCCTGTTTACTCACTGTATTATGGACAATTTAAAATTTTGTCACTGCATTCTCCTTATTAGAATGTAAATTAACGTAACATGAGCAGGGGACTTCGAAGTTGAACGAGAAACCTTAAGGTTTATCGCAACTGTGTTAGTATCCTTTTTATGTAAGGTTAATGCATATATTGCTAAATGTTTATGAAAATGCATACGTTGCTAAATGTTTATGAAAATGCTAATAGATATGTTTAACAATAATAAAGCTTTACAAAACTTTAACAAGGTTAAAACACTTATTTGATATGTACAGCCTATGTACATTCTATATTGCAGTTTTAGCACAGATCTCCACTTGCCCATTTATTGGTTTATTCGCCGGTTCATTCGTTCGTCCGTTCGTTCATCGTCCGTTTTCCATCAACCGATCGTCCGTCGGTCGTTCTTTCTCTCATCCCTTCCTCCCTCTCTCCGTTCATTCGTCCTTTTATCCACCAGAACGTCCCTCCGTCCGACCATTCATATTTCTCCCTAGTAGTCCGTTTCATTGAACCTTTTCTATAAAATGATAATTTGCTTGTATAGCCTTACATAATATTATCTGAACAATTTTCTTTAAAATCACTTTTTATACGCACGTCGAAAATAGGTCGTATTATGGGAACACCCATGGCGGCCAGGCGAGCGGGCGTCCAACCTCTGTAGTGGCTTAAGCGATTTCGCTGGTTATCGAATATGGCCGAGATACTATGAACACAAATATTTCTCTTAAGTTTCATGAAGATCGGTCAACAACTGTTTAAGTTATTGAGCGGACATCGCTGTGGACGCCGCCCAGAGGTTGGACGGACTACTAGGGAGAAATATGAATGGACGGACGGATGGACGTTCAGGTGGATAAAAGGACGAATGAACGGAGAGAGGGAGGAAGGGATGAGAGAAAGAACCGACCGACGGACGATCGGTTGATGGAAAACGGACGATGAACGAACGGATAACGAATGAACCGGCGAACAAACCAATAAATGGGCAAGGGGAGTTCTGTGCTAAAACTGCAATATAGAATGTACATAGGCTGTACATATCAAATAAGTGTTTTAACCTTGTTAAAATTTTGTAAAGCTTTATTATTGTTAAACATATCTATTAGCATTTTCATAAATATTTAGCGATGTATGCATTAACCTTACATAAAAAGGATACTAACACAGTTGCGATAAACCTTAAGGTTTCTCGTTCAACTTCGAAGTCCCCTGCTCATGTAACGTTAATTTACATTCTAATAAGGAGAATGCAGTGACAAAATTTTAAATTGTCCATAATACAGTGAGTAAACAGGTGCCTAAGTAGTCATTATCATTGAGCCTACCTGTGCGCAATGCAGAGAGTCAGCCTGTGCATCAAAAACTGGTGAGCAGAGAGGCCGCCGGTGCCCCAATTAAACCGAAAGTAAAGGGTTTTGGATAAATCTATTAATATTTTTACCTATTTGTAAGGTTTTTCTTTGGAAGAATATTGAAGAAATGAATATAATATATCGCTTGATACGTTAGATATCAAAGCAAACACTCGTTATAGACTGCGGAAAAGCTGGATCTGTGCTCTACGTCTGTGTATCGTCAACTAGTTTCATCGTGATTTCGGCCACAATATCCGATATTTAAAAAGTAAACACTACAATGCATAGTTTAGATATTCTAATGTTCCGTGCACAACCTTTTTTTTGTACAATATACCTAATATCTGTAGCATTTGCGTCTGGAATCTCTGACATATGCTCTCCATCCATTGTTATTAGCAAAGAATAGCCGTTGCCGAAGCAAAGAAACAGCCGATATAGCGAATTTCGCAAAGAAACAGCCGATATGGATAGCCACCGTGTATTAGTCGACGTGTTATTAAATGCGACGATGCTCTAAATTGAGCCCTGCGTATTACTGGAAGAAGAAGAAATTCGGCCTTTTAAGTTTTAACAACTTTCTTCATAATAAGAATTATGAATGTTGTACAGAAATTTTTTGAAATGCAATGAAACCGTACTCAGTTTAATTACATTTTATTGTTCATGCATCAAATAAGTATATGTAAAATTAAATTCTAACTAGCAGGTTTAGGCCTAGTATTGTGGCGTTTTTTTTTTCACATGACATGTGGTACTTCTTGTCACATCGAGAACAGTAAAAAGACGTTTTATAATGTTTTTTCCAGCGATCGGAAATCGAAACGGGCGTTCTAAAACGTATGCGGCGGGGCCTGAGAAGCAAAACTTTATTTTTTTAGCCTTAGCACAACGTGTGTAACGTTTGAAGAATCCTAGCTTCTTTATGGCATCACCGAATCGGGCTAGCTAGTATATATTTTGTCTATGTGTGGAGACCAAGACAAGTTAGATGTCACACAGACAAGAATCTTGACTAACAACAGAGAGAGAGGCTATGTACGTTCACTGATGTTTAGACATAACGGCACAATGTAACATAGTGTCACAAAGTTACGTCCCCTTAATTACGTTTAGACATTTGTTGGTGTTGATTTTGTTTAGCGGACGTTATTATTAAAGGTTCGCGTAAGTATACATACGGTGTCATTTGATTCAGTTACGACCAAATGAATGTCCAATACTGTTGAATGTCAAATTCTATGATCTGGTCATAACTAAATGTCTAAATATTTATTTATCATGCAGACGCTCATCAGCTCATTACACCTTGGCAGATTCGCCTTTATTATTATATTGTCCGAGCGCTTATTGAAACATGTAAGTATATTTGTGAGTGTGAATCATTAGCTAGGTGGTAAGCATGTCGACCTCTGAGCCCAGGATCACTGGTTCGATCCACCACTACTCCAACTAAAATTACTATCAGGTACTTAACAGTCTTTAAACCTAGGTCCAGTGTAGTGATGTAGTGATTAAGTGACCAGGCACTTAAAAGAATTGGGGACAATTCTGGAATTGGAGAGTCCTCTGAATCTTGCACTTTCCTCCAAAAACCTAAAATGACTAATACTCTTCTCATTGCGTTGCTCATATGGGCTTTCCGATAAAAAATTAGTTAGAGCAGTTCTCAGTGGTTAGCTCGTCTGCCTCTGATTCCATGAATCACTGGTTTGATCCCCCACTAATCTTACAAAAATTACCAGACCTGAATGTTGGAAAAAAGTGTCAGACATGTGGTCAGACAAGATGTGAAAATCTATCTAACCGAAACTAATTTTGTCTGACCAAAACATGTTAAAAAGGAATTAGCAGTTCAAATTTTGTCTGACAGTCAGTCTGATAACATAAGAAGTCATGTCAGATATTTTACCAGACAGGTCCGTGGGTCTGGAAACTTTCGGGAAGTCTGAATTACGTACAGTCATTGGATGAGACTTCAAGCCATCTACATCTGCAGTTGGAGTGCTTTGGCATAAAAATAGCAATGGATTCAGTTGTATGTAATTTAGATACACTTGTATCATAATGGGCTAGTTTAATTAAAAGTCAACCATTGTGAACTACATCAGAAGCTTAACTTGAAGTGCATAATGGCAAGATCAACTTGGCTGTGCTGTACTGATTCGGCAGTCAGAGGTGATTTTCATGATAATGACAAAGAGATTCGGCATGTCTTCATTATTTAGTTCTTTACTCCATAGATACACATTTATCACATGTGCTAACAGTTAAGATCCAGATCAGCCAGCAATGCCATCTGATCAGGAGCTGCACTGTTGGCTTTTGGGTCAGATATAACCTAATAAACTGATAGGCAAACAATGTACCTGATCAGACGGCACAGATGTATTTGTCGTATTTTGATATATCTGAGGTTTTGTTGCTCATTATACAGGAAGTGGATGCCTCAGTGGAGTTTACATACATGAAGTGAGATATGATGATGATTTGTTACTACAATCTACACAGTATGTGATCATAAATGGAGAACAGGATTTCTACAAGGTTACCAATGTCTTCACTTTCCCACCAGGTGTTAGATCCGAGAAGTTCTCTGTTGTGGCTATGGCATTCATGAGGTATGTGTTACCATTTTATTTCCCTGTGAAGAAATTTTCATGCAGATGCTGCAAATTACATCTTTTGCACAGGCATAAATGTGTGCAATAAATAATTCTTAAAAGAAAAGCTAAAAAGCTATTATATAATTCAATTTAGATTGGATTTGAATTTGCACACTTTATTAGAGGGAAATATGCAAAAATCAAACCTATGCATAATAAGTTGATACCTCATCAGTAATTTAACCTCATCAGTAATTTAATTAACACAATGTACATTAAAATTTATCATTTGATCAATACATAATTATTACTGTAATGTTGTTCTATTTGATTATGAGACAGGAATACAAGACTTTAAGATATACTCATTATTAGGCCCAATGCCTGAATCTGATATCAAGATTTTTTGCTATTGATGTTTACCTGAGATGCTGTCACATGTTTAACCCTTTCCTCCATATATACACATGTGTGACCAGCAATATCATTAAAATCATCTCCTAAAAACCGCTACGCTATCAGGATCTGATGACGAGAAAATAAAACATGCTTTTATTGCTAACCTTTTGAACCAATCAGATTGTCGCCTACAAAATCGCAAAAGTGAAAGTAAACATAGTATTAAAAACCATGGAAAGTGTTTACATCCTGTTTAGTAACATATTTTACTGAAGACACATGCATTTATGAAGTATTGTTTTTATTTCTATTGTAATGACATCTTCAGGTCAGTTTGTGAATGTTATAAATCATGCTTCCGGTGTTGACAATTTCTAAAAATAGTTATCGGGGAAAACCACTTTAGCTTATGTACGGTGTCTGTTGGCCGTCATCAGATCTAACAGTTTGTTAGATGTAACTTTAGTGAGATTGGTGCGACCAGTGTAGATCCAGATCAGCAGGCACATTTGTGCCATCTGATCAGGATCTGCACTGGTCCTTTTTTGTTTAGAGATAACCTAACAAATAAAAAATCGAACAGTTAAGATCCTGATCAGATGGCACAGATGTGCCGGCTGATCTGGATCTACACTGTTCACCCATGCCATAAAGGTGTGTATATGGAGGAAAAGGTTAATATAAGGCATGAATCTGATAATCAAGGCTTGTTGCTGTTGAAGTTTACACGAGATGCTGTCACAGGTTTAAGCTTTATCATGTACCTCAAAAAAGGTTATTATTACTACTATTATGTAAACTATGTTGTTGGATGAAATTTTGTTATTTAGTTTATTTAAATTTTTTTTAATGACAAAAGGGTATGTAATAAAAGGAACAAAATGACAATATGCAGTCTGTAGATTCACATCATTTCTTGTTGAGTATATAAACCTTATAACGTGAGACCAACCATTTATTTCATATCCTGCCCAGGAATTATTGCGACCACGATATTCCTGTTCTGTATTAAAATTGTTACAATGCTACTTCCGTCGTGGTGTCAATTAATGAAAATGTAGGAAAAGGGTGAGTATGATCCTTTGTTTTCAATTTGTAGATATTCGTTAGCAGGAAATTAAAAAATCAGGCAATGTAATTCGACTCAGATATGTCCAGGCTTGAAATTCAAAAGTTTGCGTAATATTTAAAAATCGGACCATGTAGAACTTTTGGAATGCAATGTTTACAAATGAAAAGTTGGACATTTCATGGATATTTTGATAGTTTAATGTTGCAAGTCTGGATTTTACTTTGATACATATATGTTACTGACAAACAGATGGCTATACTCCAAAGAGCATGATTTTCAACCATGTATTTGATGCTTTATGCCCATTTTTTCAAAATTTTGTGGTCACAAGCGATAGGTCGTGGTGCCGAATGAGTGACATGGTGGCAATGGGAAGTCATGTATAACACTTCAAACATAACTGATAAACCTACAATCTATTTTAATAAATAACTTCTAAGGCTTGATTTTAACAGGTTCATGTTAGGTCATATAATATAACAATAAGGAATCTGAAGCTCAGGCCTGTAGGACGTTAAAGTTGCAACTTTTGTTGCAACCAATGTTTGCCCAATGGAATTTTCTAAATTGATGATAAATTTAAAAATAAAAACAAAACAAAAGTTCTTGAATGACTTGATATATTCAGGGTTGAATGCAAAACTGCTGTGTCAGATAAATATTTATAGTTGTTGTCTTAGAAAGAGGTAAGAAGTTGAGACATATTTTATTACCAAAATGAAAAATTAGGTATGTCGAGTATGTTTTTATTATGAAAATGATACGTTTTTCTATGAAGTTTTCTACATATTTTGGTGATTTCATGTGGGGCACAGGCATTGAAAAAAATAATTTGAACATATTTTTTGTATTATGGCATGGTTAATTCATGGTCAAAATTTTGTATTGATTGAAAAGTTTGTCCACATTGAAATTATCTTAAATCTGTTCTGAAAATGGAAAAAATTCATACTTATTCCATATTTTCCTCATTTAACTTTTACTTAACATTTAATCACATGTCCAACCAGTGTTCATCCAGATCAGCTGGCACATCCTTGCCATCTGATTAGGCTGACTGTATTGTTTGCTTTTTGGTCAGATATCACCTAAAGAACCTTTCATCCATATACACACCTTTATGACTTGGGCAAACAGTGTAGATCCAGATCAGTTGGCACATCCATGCTATCTGATCAGGATCTGCCCTGTTCGCTTTTTGATTCATTAGAATATTTCTGACCAAGTGCAAATCCTGATCAAATGACACTGATGTGCCAGCTGATCTGGATCTACACTGGTTGCACATGTATGCATAAAAAGGCTTATATTTGGAGGAAAGAGATAAATCAAAAAGCAAACAGTGCAGATCCTGATCAGAAGGCACAGATAAATATATGGAGTAAAGGGGAAAGGAGGATTGATGGCCCATTATACAGCTGCATTAACTGCAGTTAATATAAAACTATGATATACATGATAATCTGAAGTATGTATGTATGTATTTTAAGGCATTAATTTAACTCTTTCCTCCAGATATACACATATTTACGCATGTGTGACCAGTGTAGATCCAAATCAGCCAGCACGTCTGTGCCGTCTGATCAGGATCTGCACTGATGGCATTTTGGTCAGAAATAACCTTACAAATAAAGAAGTGGACAGTGCAGAACCTGATCAGACGGCATGTATTTGCCAGCTGATCAGGATCTACACTGTTCGCCCACACAATAAACTTGTGCCTATGGAGGAAAGAGTTTAAGTTTGAGATATGTAGCAAATTAAAAGTCTTAAAGATTTATAGGCTAATATTAGGCCTTTGTGAACCTCCTTTAAAGGAATTTTGTATGTGTACTTACTTAAAAGATTGACAACTTTCTATTTTGTGTTTACAGTAATGTCATCACTGTCGTCCGAGATCTTTGACCTGCTGGAGTTGCAGGAGATGAAGGTGGCTGAGAGGATCAAGAATCTCATCAAGGATAACCTTGCATCAAGTAATTCTTACTATTATTTCATCAAACTTTAAATTCTATTGCTTATGACAACAGGGTCATGACAAAGAAAAAAGTCTTTAGGCCAAGGTCACATTTACAGAGTTATGCCCCTTTATGTACTTAGATTTTGTCACATAAACATAATGTTGGCTTCAACTTTTACTTAATATAATTTAAAATTATCTTGCATATGAACTGACTTGTGATGTAGCTGAACTGTTTCTATGGAGTATTTAAAACTATAAATGACCAGTATGGTACGAGATATTGACATTGTATTGTAGCTCGTGAGCCATGGTTGGTGAACAGTCTAGTCGACTATTACTATCGGACCCAGTCTAAGAGTGTTGTAGGCATCCTGTATAAGGCCGGAGAGCCACATGAAGAGGTAACCTTCAGCCTCTTACATATGCCTTCATGGCATGGGCAAACAGTTTAGATCCAGATCAGTCAGCACATCTGTGCCATCTGATCTGGATCTACACTCTTTGCTGTTTCATTTATTAGCTTATTTCTGACCAAAAAGCAAACAGTTAGGATCCATATCAGAAGGCATGGACATGCAGGCTAATCTGGATCTACATATCCATTACATAAAGGGTTAAACATCTTATATATTTTTAGTAAGACGAAACACATTCTCAAAAAATACATGTCATAAGCTTGAAAATACTTTGTATGATAATCAAAGCATTATTTTATAGTGACTTGAGGTAAATGACCTAAACCACAAATCATGATAACCATCCTTCTTCCTTCCATACCAATCCTGGTTGGTCCATACCTGCCCGACATATTTGAAGTGTTCAGCTGACTGGCATCATTTAGAGTAAGAGACTTGATGCCATTGTTTAACCCTTTCCTCCATATATATGCATTTTATCCCATATGGAAACTGTAGATCCAGATAAGCCGGCACATTAATGCTGTCAGATCAGGTATTTGCCATGTTCACTTTTAATTCATTAGATTATTTCTGAGGAAGAAGCAAAGTGAAGATGCTGATCAGACATAAACTGGTCCCACATAAGGTAAAACTCCTATTTTGGAGTCAAGGGTAGTGCTGCTCTTCTAACTATAAAAAACTGCTTCATCTAACCTTGAGATATGGTTACCGATGTATCCTATGTGTGTCCGGTGTAGATCCAGATCAGCCTGCACATCCAGACATTCTGATAAGTATTTATGCTGTCCACTTTTTTTTTCACAACCTATTGAATCCAAAAGTAAATAGTATTGATCAAGATCAGACTGAACAGATGTGCTGGCTGATCTCCATTTTGACAATTGTTTAAGTACTTGTTAAGCTATAGTCAGTAAACATTTTACAGTATTGAACAATAAAGCTTGATATTTATAGGAGAATTAAGCTTCATTTCTGGTAATTATGACTTGTTTAATACAAATGATTTTTGAGCAGTGTCATATCAGTGCATGCAATGGAAGATATACAAATCTCCAGTCTCTGGTATCTGATTGATATTTATTGGGCCGTGTCTCAAAGTTGCATGTTTGTAACATTTCATATTGAAAGTCTGGTGCTATTGTGTTACATCATTAAGTGATTTCTTCCCTAGCAAAAGATTCACAATTTTTTCACCCCATTAAGTGACCCAGATTTCTCACTACTTTCCCAGTATGGTATGTTGTAATGCTTAGTTTATATTTATGTATTGTAGCTGGCAACACTCCAGACATGTTCCACTTACACCTGCAGATTTTGGTATACGCTTTGTTCCACAGACTCTATGGCATGTTTCCATATAACTTCCTGGCCTGCCTGAGACATTACTTATAATGCCGATAAGGAAAATCTACCAGTCTTTGAGGAAGTCATAAAGGTAATCTTTCTGCTATATGCTAACATTTCATTTCACATAGGTTTATTTTAATGAATTTCATACAACTTAAATTCCAACTCCATTGAAATTTATCCATGTAACAAAGTCTTGTAAGAGTAGTATTACATGTACTGCAAATATTTATGTCCATGTAAAAATATATTCTAACATGACCACCATATTTTCAAGCAGCATTGTATGTAGGAAACGGTGATTAAATGTGAGATATTTCACTTTTTTTTCTTTTGTGGTGTCACAAATCATTTTTGACATCATAAACCACTTGACAGACATACTCAGTCAACATAAACCACTTGACAGACATACTCAGTCAACATAAACCACTTGACAGACATACTCAGTCAACATAAACCACTTGACAGACATACTCAGTCAACATAAACCACTTGACAGACATACTTAGTCAACATAAACCACTTGACAGACATACTCAGTCAACATAAACCACTTGACAGACATACTCAGTCAACATAAACCACTTGACAGACATATTCAGTCAACATAAACCACTTGACAGACATACATAGTCAACATAAACCAATTGACAGACATACTCAGTCAACATAAACCACTTGACAGACATCCTCAGTCAACATAAATCACTTGACAGACATACTCAGTCAACATTAACCACTTGACAGACATGCAGTCAACATAAACCACTTGACAGACATACATAGTCAACATAAACCACTTGACAGACATACTCAGTCAACATAAACCACTTTACAGACATACTCAGTCAACAAAAACCACTTGACAGACATATTCTGTCAAATAGCACCATTATTTTCAAAGCTCTGTAAAGCAAATTCATGTTAGAATTGAAAAAAATAAATGGTAATTCAGATGTATACATATTTATTACTTGGGACTGTGGCCCTTGTGATATATCCTTCAACATCTCAACTCCACCCTGTGATAAATCCGTTGATTTATTGCAAGCTATAAATAATTTCATAAATTTATAGCATCTGCATGAAAATTCATAACTGCAAAAATAAATCAAAGCTCAGAATTAAAAAAAATCAGTAAGTTTGGCTCCATGTTTAAAGTTATTGCATAATTGTTTGTTTTGCTTTTTCTTGCTTTATGGTATACTACTTAATACTGTATCATTAATCACAGAAATCACAGTTGCCTAGTGACCTATTTGTTAACCTCCATTTAAGGTATTGTTGTTTACTGATTGCAACTTCTTCTATCTGGAAGTCTCCTTGAGACAGGGGATCAAATCTCAAACAGTTGGCATTCATATAGATACATATAAACGTTAGTTTGTCCCACCATGGAATTACGCTTAAAGGTAAACCTTTAACCCTTTCTCCATAGATGCACCTTTATTGCATGGGCGAACATTTTAGATCCAGATCAGCTGGCACATCCATGCTTTCTGATCAGGTTCTAAACTGTTGGCTTTTTTTATTTGTTAGGTTATTTCTGAACAAAATGTGACCATCGCAGATCCTGAACATACGGCATGGATGTGCTGGATGATCTGGATCTACACTGGTTGCACATGCATAAAAATGCATATATATGGCGGAGAGGTTTAAGGGAAACAAATACAACAGTTTGAGAGAATGAAACTGCAGACAAATATCAACAAGAAATGTTGATTTTATTTCATGTTGATCAAAAACAAATGTTATTGTTAGATATTTCAGTGCATGATAGAGAGGGTGCAGGTCCATCTATTACTGATCACTGGCAACAGAGAGCAGGAAACATTAAACCAAAGGTAGGATAGGACAAACATGTTAATATCACAGTGGAGAACAACACTGGTCCCATGGTTATGAAACTGAGCATGGAAACCAGTCTCAAATCTCAAGCATCTGATTGGCTGAAATGGCGACTGGTCGCCATTTCAGCCAATCAGATGCTTGAAATTTGAGACTGGTTTCCAATCTCAGCTTTATAACCTTCAACCCTGGACTTTTAGCACAAGAAAAGTAATCATGGCTGGTGCAAAAGCCAATGTTGGCATTACATTACTTTTCAACAGTTAAAATATTACTTTTCAATGGTTCAAATAACCTTATCCATTGAATGTCACCATTTCAAAGTAACTCATGGAGTGTTTTGAAGATCCAGAAATCTGTAGCCATGTGACAGTTAAAATGTTTACAAGGCTTATCATAGGGTTGTATAATGAGGATGTGGATGTCAGGTATTACAATAAAGGTGCTTATTTTAGATATCTTGTTTCTAAAGAAAATTGCTTGGAAACTCCAAGCTCCTGAAGCCTTTATTTAAACTTATTTATTCAGCATGTACATATTAATGTTTAAAAGAAGTCAATTCAACTTTTATTTCTAATAATGTCATGTACACAACTTGTTCAATTTGAACATTTTTATTTATTGTTCATACAGAGTGTTTGACTCATTAGCAAACAGCATAGACCAAGATCGTGCTGCACATGTTGAATGGAGTCTACACTGACATGTTGAATGGAGTCTACACTGACATGTTGAATGGAGTCTACACTGACATGTTGAATGGAGTCTACACTGACATGTTGAATGGAGTCTACACTGACATGTTGAATGGAGTCTACACTGAGATGTGGAATGGAGTCTACACTGACATGTTATGCAGCACTTAATATAATTATTTTTGTTTTGAGAGAACAGTAACACTGATGATTGTTTTGTATAGATGGTGGTTCTACTGGGGTGGCTAATGTCAATCAAGGTTCCAGGGTCAGGAAATGTTCTGGAGTCCGTCTGAGGCAACAGTATGTTCTACTGGGGTGGCTGATGTCAATCAAGGTTCACAGGGTCAGGAGACATTCTGGAGTCTGTCTGAGGTGATCAGCTTGTCAACACCTCCCCCAACACCGTTGGCTAGCAGTGTTGAAATCACCTTTTCAAATATACCATCTGGTATGTGTTACCGTAGATAGGTTTTATCACATGTGCAACCAATGTAGATCCAGATCAGCTGGCACATTGATGCTGACTGATTAGGATCCACATTGTTGCTGCTTCTTGCTCAGAAATAACCTAATAAATAAAAAACCTAACAGATTCTTATCAGACAACAGGGATGTGCCAGTTGGTCTGGATCTATACTTTTGTCTTCTATAGAAGTATATTATCACAAAGGAAAAAAGTGTAGATTATAATCCATCTGTGTCTAAACAAAGGCATTTGTAGAGTTTACAGATGTGATAAATGAAGTTTTAAGTGCAGTTAGTATAATGATAATAGTTATAGATTTGTACAAAACTTTTTGTAGAGATTTTGGGTTTTGGAAATGCCTTAATCTCGAAAATATATTTTTAAATAGTGAAATTGTGTCTCTAGTGCTGTGTTAATTGTATAGTCAAAGTTTTAAAATGTCATAAATTGTTTTTGAAATTTCTTTGAAGCCTGTCTTTTATTCTCTGTTTGAAACCTAGCAAATATTGATGTTAACATTAGCAAAACTCATGCTAAACTGATACACATTTAGAAGGGAAACTGTAAATGAATGTGTTCTAAATTCTTTTTTAAAAATTTAGTGATGGTTACACAATATAGGTACCTAAATTCCTTGTAATTTTACTAACTATCTCAGTACTTAGTAGATGCTTAAAATGTGATTTGATGTACTATATTTTAATGCTTACATGTTTAACGCATGTAATGTTTACATATTGGCTTTGATGTTTGATGAAATATTTAAAAACTTCAGCAAAACAGTTCGATAAGAGAAGAGTTCAAAATACATATGTTTACATTTCAGTGCCACATACAGCTGACATCTTTAGCTTCTTTCATATTGAACTACTGATCTTCCAAAGGACCCTTATCACACTCCCCGCTGTTACAACATGTGCCTAGACAGCACTGACACCTATGAGCACACCAGTAGATACCCGAACCATCAGAGAAGAACATGAAAGGGTATTATATTTTGAAGTTCTATTAATTCCACATGTTCTTAAATGTCCAAGAGTGGTGCTCTCGTTAGCCATTGTAATCTAGGCTCATTTCGTCTTTTTCCTCAAGTCTACAGTTTGTCAACCAGTTCCGGTTAATTCATATTTTTGTTGTAAAAAATATACTAAAAAGCATTTATCAGAATTTTGTTTGTTGTTTAATTATAAGCAAAATATCTTACCTAAAAGATGCTGAATTTATTTTAGTCTCTGCATTTATTTACTTTTACATATATAACATTTACTCAAAGACTAGTTTAAACCAGTTCCGGTTAATTCAATCTATTCCGGTTAAAACTTGGTAGACATGTCTCAGAGTGAATTTGACTGTCTAATTTGATAGTTGTAAACTAGGCTTTGACATACCTAATTCATTTTTACACGTTTTCTGTCTAAGGGTGCAAAAGAAATTGAAAGAAATGTGAAATAAATAAAATAGCACACTCAAGTCTTATGATATAATTTAATTCTATTTATTACAGTCTATTTATTACAGTATTAACAAAAGCAATTAAGCACTAATGACATCACAAGGTCCATTCCAGAGTCTTAGGTATTGCACTACATGTATCTGATTTAAAATTCAAGCCATAATTTCATGGAATAGAAATGTTATAATCACGTGGTGCACAACACCTCTTCATGTGGAGTTAGCCATCATGGGTAGCTATGTACTGGTGACACATTAACTTCTGTGACTACTTTACCGTCATTGTTTAGGATGTCTTTGATGTAGGGTGCAAAAGACCTTCAGACATGACCGATATGTAAACCAGCTGCATCCTCTAGCTTTAAGTCTCTCTTTTCCTCGGCAGCCTTTCCCAGTTTATCCTTTAAAATTGAATTTCAAAACTGGAATTCACACTAATAACTAATTCTGAATCACTGATCCGGCACTGGTTCAAATGCATGCTTCTCAAAAACCGTCACAAAAACAAAATGAAAATATTTATGCATATGATCTTGAAGGTGAGAATTGAGTGAAGACAAAATGGTCTTGTAACCACAACTTGGTTTGTGAAGTAAGGCTGCAGTTGTTACAATGTTGCAGATCCTTTTTATAACCAAAAAATCACATTATTTTAGGGATGGCATTTTCCACCTATTTTACCATTTGAATGTTCAAATCAGTTTGCATTCAAACGTTCGAATGTTCGAATCATTAACAAACAATCACATAAACATATTTTTATCGGTAAACCCTCACAGTATCCTGAAAGTAAGAAATTGTCATTCAAATTGATTTTGCCGATAATATCCGAGTATTCCAAAATCTAAATAGTGAGTTTATTTATCGGAGAATGAGACCGTCTACGGATCTCCCTCTGTAACTTTTTATTTGTGTTTAGTAAACCATCAAAGAATAAAAACTTCGAGTTGTTCTGTAAGAGGAAAATATCATTTTATTTTATATGAATATATATTTTCTACAAATAAACAGAACGATACATATAAGGCTAAATATTACAAAGCATGTAAAACGCAATGATAGGACGTTCAGAACAAACAAGGACATTTCACTATTTTGTACAATGTTATTGACCGTGACATTGCTTCTTTATGTCGGATGAAAATAAAGCTGGCATAATTGCAAGTGAATAGCTGATAAAATGTATACGGTAGAAGTTTTGTGAAAATATGATTTCTTCGATGTGAAAGAAAAAATATACACTAAAGATGAGGTATTGTCATAGCACATTCGTGCTGTCTGATCAGGATCTGCACTGGTCGCTTTATGATCAGATATAACCTAATAAATCAAATAGCAAACAGTGCAAAACCTTATCAGATGGCACAGATGTGCTGGCTAATTTGGATCTACACAGTTTGGCCACGCAATAAAGGTGTATCTATGGGGGAAAGGGATAAATGAATGAACAGGGGTGAATTATGCCAAAATTCTGGACTGATCAGTACATTTTATGACATGTTGTAAGTGAATTTTACTGCATTAGTCTGGCAGACACATATTTATCTTTAAATATATTCTGCAGAACATTGACTGTGTAAGAATAGTTCATCACATTTACTTTGTTTATAGGTCTTCTACTGTTTAAATATATTCTCCAGAACATTGACTGTGTAAGAATAGTTCATCACATTAACTTTGTTTATAGGTCGTCTACTGTTTAAATATATTCTGCAGAACATTGACTGTGTAAGAATATTTCATCACATTTACTATGTTTATAGGTCGTCTACTGTTTAAATATGTTCTCGAGAACATTGACTGTGTAAGAATAGTTCATGACATTTACTTTGTTTATAGGTCGTCTACTGTTTAAATATGTTCTCCAGAACATTGACTGTGTAAGAATATTTCATGACATTTACTTTGTTTATAGGTCGTCTACTGTTTAAATATATTCTGCAGAACATTGACTGTGTAAGAATATTTCATCACATTTACTTTGTTTATAGGTCATCTACTGTTTAAATATATTCTCCAGAACATTGACTGTGTAAGAATATTTCATCACATTTACTTTGTTTATAGGTCGTCTACTGTTTAAATAATAAATTTTGATATTTGAAAACACTTAAATATTTTCATCCTCATAAGTGACCATGCACCTTAAAATTGCTACAGAGTTATAGAAATTTGGTTTATATTTCAAAATTAAATTTTGTTTATGCTGAAACCTTTAACAAAGCTTTTGTTCCGTTTCTTTTTTTATAGAGTGTGAAAGCCATTTCAGAGCTGCTGTTGAAGAATTTATCTTTGAAGGACTATGTTAAGGAGAGAGGACTGGTGTTGTTTTGTTAGGGTGTAAGACCTGTAAATAGACTTCCCTATATAAACTATAGTAAACATGACATGTTTCAAAAGGCTGGCAATCATAGCTGGTACCATTTTAATAAGGGCTAACTTACATGCTTTTAAAGCTAATTGTTTCTACTGTCCATTTCCAGCAAGAAAAGTAGGGGTCATGTATCAATTAACAGAGATTTGACACCTTGAAACCGGTGGTCTGTTTTTTTCACTTCTGTGTGAACTTCAAAACTGTTTTACATATGCCGTCCTAAAACCAGGGCCTTTTTTCACATACTGCATTTCCAAACATAAATTTGCTATCAGTGTGTCAGTAAAAGCATCTCATTTACTTAACATGTTCCTTTCAGGCCATACTAGCCATTTAATGCCCCCAAAAGGCAAAAAAATTGGGACTATTTAGTGTCAGCCATTGTCTGACTAGCCCGAGTAGGAACATCCGCTGGACTATTTACAAGTAATTAGCCTTAGGATGAAGAGAACAACAACAACAAAGATGTAATAAATATGCTTAAACAACTGAGACATAAACAACAGGTATTTTAAAGTTTTTCATGTGCTACTTTACTAACTGTATAAGTACTAATATTGGTGGGGGATTAATTTTGGCTATATTGGCGGTCAGGGTCAGTTGCGCCAATATAAAACACCGCCAATAAAAATTCCCATCAATTTAAAACACACTTTCAGCAGCACTTGTTTTGAACGTGAAAAGAGAAGAATTATAGTTATAGCTTTTGTTATAGCTTTTGTATGTGTAGTAAATTTAATCGAGTTTTTTTCTATATCTCATAGATAAAATGTATTATGTTATGATAGTTATTATGTGTCAACAAAGGGAATATAATTGAAATATCAAACAAAGCAATCGAGTTCTGTATTAGGTAGCTGCGATAATCTTTTCATACTTAAAATTTAACACTAGAATTCTGCTAAGTTTACCTTTCTATTCCATTGTCCAATTTTCGCCATTTTTCTTCAAGGGTTTTAGTTTGGCAGTCTGGCTTTTTAGCGCCAATATATGACCCCGCCAATATAAAACACTTTAAAATATGCCAAATTTTGACACGGCCAATATTAAGCACTATACAGTATATTGATGCTGAATAGTATTTATTATAATTTAAAATAAAAGATGGCTTCTGTTTTTATTTCTGATAAATATTCCAGACAATCACCCTTTACTCCATCTATGCATGCTTTTACACTTGTGTGACAAGTGTAGATCCATATCTGCTTGTATGTCTGTGCCATTTGATCAGGATCTACACTGTTTGCTTTTTGGTCAGAAATAACCTATTAAGCAAACAGTGTAGATCCCAATCAGATGGCTGATCTGGATCTACACTGTTTTACCCATGCAATAAAGTTATATCTAAGGAGTAAAAGGAGAATGATCCTGATCAGACAGCACAGATATACAGGTCTGATCACACATGCCTAAAAAGATCTGGTACATTATATATATTGTGGTAATAAGTATTCAAGTCACACTTTTACTGGTAGTTAATCTGTGAATGTAAACTAATTAGTTGCTTAGAATAATTGACTTAACCCTTTCCTCCATATATACACATTTTGACCTATGTGCTACCAGTTTAGATCCAGATCAGCCAGCACATCCATGCCGTCTGATCAGCATCTGAACTGATTGCAATTTCGTTGAAAATAACCTAACAAATCAAAAAGTGAACAGTGCAGATCCTGATCAGATGGCACAGATGTGCCGGCTGATCTAGATCTACAATGTTAGTCCATGCAATTAAGGTGAGTGTATGGAGGAACCGGTCAAATCTTAGTTAACCCTTTACTCCATAGTGTGTGGCTGTTATCCAATTGTGAACATAGATACAGATCAGCTGGCACATCTGACCAGTAAGCTAACAGTGCAGATATGCCACCTGATGTAGATCTACGAGGTACAGTCAGAAAGTTCCGGGACTGGTCCTTTTAAACAAATTATTGATGTTGGATCCTCATAAAATTTAGCATGCATGTATTTCTATTTAAATCTAATATCAACAGCTATGAAAAAGTAGGTTTGAACAAGTATTTGAATTTATTTTTTCACATTTAGCATGTCCACAAACATAATACGGAGCACTTCAGAATTTGCCTTATTTTGCAATGAGATGACTACATTCTTTTTGAAGTTTCTCAAAATAACAGCATCAAGACGTCTTTATTTTTCCGCACGACATCAACGGAACGTTACTAGCAAACAATTACAAAATTTTAGCGTGATCGGCTGAAGTATCGCCATTTTGTGAAGTATAATTTCCGCCGTGTAAAAATTCTGAAGCAAGAAAATGACAACGTTAATTGAATGTACGGAGCAGTGGACAGTAATTAAATTCTCTGCGATGTCTTGTATGACCCCGATTGATACTTGGAAATTCATGAAACAGAAGGATGGTGTTATAAATTGTTCCAGGACTCTTGTGTTTGAGTGGCACAAACGTTTCCGGAAAGGTAGGGCGGATATTGAGGATAATGCGCAAGCGGAAGGCCGGGAAATGATGCGCGCTTAGTCAAAAAGATTAAGGACGTCCTAGCAACTGATCGGCGCAATTCTCTAGATGATATTGCTTACACTGTCGGGCTGTGTCATGGAACTGTTCATAAAATAGTGACCCAGGACTTGAACATGAATAAGGTATGTGCGCGCTGGGTTCCTCGTCTGCTGACAGATGAAATGAAAACAACCCTTGCAAACGTCATATGAACGTCACGACGTCACGGAAATGCTCCGTACATGACATAGTGGGCTATTCTAATGAATCAGAAAACATGTTTTTGTTTGTATATTTTACATATATTTATATGTTCTTGCAGTGGAATAGTTATATTTTTATGTCATATATTTAATTACTGAATCGTACGGAAAATAAAAAAGATAATATGACAGTCCTGGAACTTTTTTACTGTACCTCGTACACTGGTCACACATGCGTTAAAAGGTGTAAACATTTGTAAATGAAGTAAAGGGTTAGAAGATATTTGGACCTGTGCCCAAGGTTATAAACCTGAGCATTAAATCTCAAGCATCTGATTGGCAGAAATGGCGACCAGTCGCCATTTCAGCCAATCAGATGCTTGAGATTTGAGACTGGTTTCTAAACTCAGTTTTATAACCTTGAGACCAGGGCTCAGACAACATGCATCAATTCTGATGACTAAAATATTTATTATGTTTATATTAGTGTTCCATTATTGCAGGATTGACTGATTGATTGATAGACTTTAGGAAAAGAGCATCTTCAAAATGGAACACTGGGAAAATCTTAAATCTCTTCACGACCAATATGCTGAACATACCATAGACATGAATTCAGGGTCTCCCAGTTTCATTGCTTGACAGCTTGTAGTTATTCTGGGAGTGTGAATGCTGAAAGTGAAAGTGTGAAAACTTCAAGTGGACCTAAGTGTGAAATGTGAAAGTTCAGAGAGTGTGAATGTATCAAGTAACAAAGGTGTGATCGTAAATCAGGGTTTTAAGGAAGAGAAATATAATGGGTCTGAAAGATGTTGAGTGAAACAAAGAGTGCGACAGCTAAATGTACGCCAAACATAACTGAGGAGGAAAAATCTAACAGTGAAAAAGGGTCAAAGGTTGAAGAGATGAAAAAAGAACAAGATGTTTAATTTATTTGATGCTACCACACATTAAATCCAATACTGCTTGTTTACCATTAAATTGTTCTTGAAACAATGTCATTGTTAATGGCCGGAGTAGTAAAATATTTTTACTAACTGGTAAATGGTATTTATTTTCCACATAATCTTTATAGTGTGTGCAAACAGTGTAGATTCAGATCAGCTTTGCCATCTGTGCCATCTGATCAGTATCTGCACTGTGCAATAAGATGCATATACATAGAATAAAGAGTTAAGACATTGCCTTGCTTAGATTCTATTGATATAGAAGTTGTTATACATGTACTTGTAAGACTCACTTTTATACATCGGCAGAGCAAAGGTGTCAAAAATGGGCACTGACAACAAATATGAGCACCCAGGGTAGATGTCCTAATGTTGTCTTTAATATATATACTATATTAAATGACATACAGTAGACTCACAAAAGCTGACACATGTAATTATCAGTATCAATTTATATGGGTTTTTTTTAAATGTTTTGAACCACCTCAGAATCACACAAATATAATATATAGGGAAAGATAGTTGTCTTCATTTTAAAAAAAAACAAGCCTTGAAGGTTTATCTAATGTGTATGACTAGGATATTTTTTTACAGGTTATTGCAAGAAAAAATGCAACTGACATAACTGGTATAAAACATCCTGTACTTTTTCTTAGAGTGAAAATCCATTGAATATTTTTCTGCACACATTGTCACTGGAACTGTTAGTCAGTGACTGTTTCACTTTTTTTTTATTAGTGTGTCACAATCATTGTGTAAACTCAAGGGTTATTGTGTAATTTTTTTTTCAGAAAATCTTTTTAATGAAACTTTTCTCAAAATGTTGTTAATGTTGTACTTATTGCAACTGATACAGTAAAACTTCTAAAACTTGAATACTCAGTGGGATTATGAAAATGTTTGAGTTTTCCATGGTTCTCGGGTTTTCGAGGTTTTTCCTTTTGAGGTAGGATTTTTTTCAGTAAAGCCATATTAACACATGTTTGTAACCTTTTTGTTGACTACCTTATCGGAATTTCACCTAAATTTGAAATGATTCATTTGACACTGTATTTTTTTAAACCGTTATATCTGTTTAAAAAGGGTTTTAATGTTGTTGTTGTTCAAGAAAACGGCTTTTTAAACATTTCTATTTGAAATTGTCAAAGAACTATAATACTTTACAATGGTGCGTTGTTTTTTTCATACCCATGTTAAAATTACTAGGTCCCGTCAAAATACAAAGATACAAATTGCCTCGTTTCATATTCTTTAATTTGAGATAAAAATTAATCCTAATTAAATCCTCATATTTATCGTCTCAACGCAGCCGCCTACCGAGTGATCATAAAATTATTTTCTTTCATCAGAACATGTTTTTAATCGGTCCAATTAAAACACGATAGACGCTGGCGATTGACAATTAAATGTCACTGTTTACCATTTACTCCCTAGAGGTGCGAAAATTAATCGCTCGTTTATTGTTAGAATTTTCCAGTGTAAACAAAGAAGAAATATGTTTCAAGGGACCGTCCTGTCCTCGAGATTTCGATTTTTTGAAGTTCGAGTTTTCCACGGTATTTTTATATAGAATATATAAGAACATTGCCGGGACCAGCAAAACTACTTCGAGTTTACCCGAGTGCTCGAGTTTTTCGATGTTCGAGTTTTCAAAGTTTTACTGCTGATCAGCGGGCACATCCATGCCATCTGATGAGAATCTGCACTGCTCGCATTTTGGTCAGAAATAACCTAAGGAATTAAAATGCAAACAGTGCAGATCCTGATCCTGACCCAGATCTACACTGTTCGCACTCGCAATAATGGTGTGTCTATGGAGGAAAGGGATAACTCCTGTCCCCATTATCACAAAAACTTTGTAGTTGGAATTTTTACCCAAAAGATATCTTTAAATTGTTAAAATACTAAGCTTAATTGATTGATTTCGGATTTAACCCTTTACTACATAGATACACCTTTATTGCTTGGTTAACAGTGCAGATCAGACAGTACGATCTGATCTGGATCTATCTGGATCTACACTAGACGCATGTGTTAAAACTCATATAAATTGAGTCAAGAATATGCTTTTTTACAATAATTTTAAGTCTTGTTTTAGATGCAGTTTTTAGAATGTTATGTTAATTCTGATGAAAATTTTCCAAAACACTGTTTAAGTAGGAACTACAAGGACCGTAAATACAAATTGTCCTGGGGTTGCTTGTTTGAAACTTTATCCACTGGTTAAACTAACCCTGGGTTACTGGTAAATTAATAATAATTAATTCTTACAAATAAAATCATATCTCTTCATTTTTGTTTCATTGGTTTGGTTTTCCTGTGGTCTTTAATATACGAACTTGGCTGCCATTTCTTGTCCTGCCATTCGTATTAGCATTTTTCATGCACTATTACGTCACGACCATGGCTGCCATGCAAATCTTGCAAAGTTTCAGTTCAACAAACTGCCACGGTGGGATGCAAGCCGCACTGCCATCGGCCATGGTTGCCTCAGCCTTGATTCGCCAGCTTTCCACAATGGACTCTGATAGTTGAGCTCCCAAAATGCCAAATAAAATATATTAAGATTGTACTTTGTGTATACATTGCTTTGAATGATGTTTTGATATTTCATTTGTCAGTAAATAAAATCATTTAATCATGCATATTGTTCCTTGTATATGGGTTGCTTTTAAAAGTCGTACACTAGAACAAGTTTGTAATGACATTAAAAGTTATACAATCAACACAACTGAATGTTCTTCAATGCACAACATAATTTATAAACTATGAAATATCTTAAAATTCATAACATAAGAATGTATAAAGGTTGACTTTTCTAGACATTGCAGCTATGACCATGTAGATTTCAGTGTAGTTCAAAAAGAAACAGATAACAAGAAAAAAGTAAAACAAGTTTGTTGTTATACAGCCAATAGTTGAGGGTTACTTCAATGAAGTAATAAATTGGAGAACTATTACAGCACCATATATACACATTTTATCACAGGTGACAACAGTGTAGATCCAGATCAGCCGGCACATCCATGCCATATGATCAGGCTCTGCACTGTTCATGTTTTGCTCAAAAATAGTGAAATAAATCAAAACACTAGCAGATCAGACGGCAAGATACACCTTTATTGCAAGGGTGAACAATATAGATCTAGATCAGCTGACACATTCTTGTTGTCTGATCAGGATCTGCACTGTTTGTATTTTTATTTATGATGTTATTTCTGACCAGTATGCAACCAGTGCAGATCCAGATCAGATGTGATTCTTTGATTTTGTTGTAGTTCAGTTCAGCGACTAAAATTTACACATTATGTCTATGTATAATAATGTTGAAATCCGCATTCTAGACATATGACTAATCTTAATGCAAATGGCAAAAACACATACATTCTAGATACTTTCCCAACTGACAATTCACTGCTTTATTGAGAAAGGTTGATTAATTTTCCCAAGTCTCAATACCTGTCTTGAACAAGAAAAAATGTCGCCAAACACCGAAAACCAGGTTTTCATTTAATACTTATACTTTTATAAAGAAAATATCTGGTTAAAACTGTTAACTGTTAAAACTGACAGAAAGAAAGTTTAGTTTGGTGGCAGAAACTAAATTTCTAATTTTAGTAGCAGTGACCTTGAGCTTTATCACAGACACCTGGGTAGCAATCCCAAGCTGCATCTTGACATAAGATACCAACACTAAGTTTGGCATCAATAGACCATAGCAAACTCAAGTTATTGAGGGGTAACTGAATTTCTATTTTTAGCAACAGTGACCTTGTCCTTGATTACACATTCCTGGGGGGTAATCCCAAGCGGGCTTTTGATATCAGCTACTCATATACCAAGTTTGGCAACAATAGGCCAAAGCAAACTCAAGTTATTACGGGGAAACTTAATATCTATTTTTAGCAACAGTGACCTTGACCTTTATCACAGACACCTGGGTAGCAATCCCAAGCTGCCTCTTGATATAAGCTAAAGCTACCCACAAACCAAGCTAAGAGTCAACAGGCAATTTGGCATCAACTGATAACATTCAAAAAGTACTTAACAAAAGTCAAAAAGGGGCATAACTTTGGCAAAACACAGTCAGGGGATATGAAACTTGTACTGATAATTGTTACTGTGAAGTCAAACAATGATTTTAAGTTTCAAAGCTAAACCTTGAATGGTTACTGAAAAAAAAGACAACTTTCACAAAAAAATTAACAAAATTTCTAAGTGAAAAAGGGGCATAACTTTGTCAAAATACAGTCAGTGATTATGAAACTTGTCCTGATAATTGGTATTGTGATGTCAGACAACTATGTTAAGTTTCAAAGTTGTATCTTAAACGGTTACTGAGAAAAACACAACTTTCACAAAAAACTTAATAAACTTTCTAAATGAAAAAGGGGCATAACTTTGTCAAAATATAATCAGGGATTATGAAACTTGTCCTGATAATTGGTATTGTGATGTCAGACAACTATGTTAAGTTTTAAAGTTGTACCTTGAATGGTTACTGAGAAAAATGCAACTTTCACAAAAAACTTGACAAAATGTTGACGCCCGCCCGCCCACCCGCCTGCCCACTCGCCCACCCAACGACATACCCCAATCTAATAACCAGAATTTTTCTAAAGAAAACCTGGTTAAAAAATCAAGCACAATACCAAAGGAAATCGAGAAAATTTGATGATAATTTGATGCAATAGATACTCTAAATTGCACCTTTAATGGCTTTTGGCAGAAGCCCAGAATTTGCACTAATAACTGACCACCACTGGGACTTTAACCCAGAACTCAACCCTACAGGGTAGGGAGCGTTTTAATTAAACTATAGCAGTTGCTCAGTCAAAACAGGCAATTCTGGGTGGTTTCCAAAATAAAAAGTATAAAATCAAAAGCTATACATGTAATTCAACACCTACTGTTTTCTAGTACTTTGGATCTGTTGTCTTCAAACATTATAATATTTATGTAATTAAAAATGTAGCTTTTAATCATATGCATGATGTTGTAGTTACTTTTTCAAACTATAATTAATTTTGTTACTTATCACATATTTAGTAACTTGAAGAGACTTCCTTAAAATTTTATTTAATCCAGATTTCACTGTTAAATCAATCTGATCTAGTAAAACACTGTTCACACATGTAATAAAAAGTGTACCCAATGAGTAAAGGGTTAAATCACTTTGAATCAGGCTCTTGAAATTAAATTCCAAGCAACATTGCTGACTTGAAGCTGGACTTCTTCTAATGTAAGTGTTGCTTAAGCATAAAGTGTTGGCACAGCAAGTCTAAATTGCTGTTACAGAATCTGTCTATACTGATCTTGTAAATAAATCTACTCAGTTATCTTGCTGTAAATTATGGTACATGTTTTTCACTGCGTCATCATTTATTTAGATGTACTTATTGTTGATGCTGACATCATTAGCAGTAGGTGATTTGCTTCCAGTCAGCTCTCAGCTAGAGATCATTATGAAGTCATTTCAAAACACAAGCAAACATTTTTTTCTCATATTTATGGTTATTTCCAGTTTTTGAGTGTTACCCAATTCAAATTTTCAATTCTTTTCAACATAAGAAAGATCTAGATGATTTGTTTGTTTCAGTAATTTTTTTTTATTTCATGAGTGGGTGATAATTTTCCTGACAACATTTTTTTGCTGTTCAGAAATGAAACAGAATTGATATTTCACCAAAACAAAAAATTTTCTTCTATGTTTTCTTGTCAAACAAATCTGGAAAATTGGAAAGAAACGTAGTTCTGATAAGTTAACCTTTTACACGGATGTGCCAGCTGATCTGGATCTAAACGTTTCGCCCATGCCATTAAAGTTTGTATATGGAGGAAAGGGTTAAAACTAGAATGTGTGCTTGGAAACTGATGCCTCCACTGCTACAACAACATTTGTAACAAAGGGCCATAACTCAGGTAAAAATGGTCACAAGAAAAAATCATTTCTTTACATCTTCACATCCTCTTGATCATCTGTGCAAATTTGAAAGAAATTTATGTGAAAGTAAAGGAGATGATGCCACACGATTTGGGAGACGTAAATACATACAGATGTATGGACGGACAAGTGCAACCCTATATGCCTACCACTTTGTGGCAGCATAAAAATGTAGTTTGACAAAAACAGTGAAAATAAAAATTATATTCCACAGCTTCAAAACAGTTAAAATACCTATTTTATTATGCTAAAAAAAACTACATTTGAATGGAAACAAAATTACAGGAATGCATTTGAAATGTTAAAAAACTATTTTGATTAAAAAAAAAAGAACCTACTGACATAAAAATGTCTATATAACCTCAGATATCCAGTCCACAGAAGGCTGATCCTCAGTTGAGACAAAGCAGAGTTCTCGCACAAATTAGCCATATATCTGCTATTTATTAGCAAAGGGGAGTAACTTTTATACCCACAATTACTATGGTTTTGTTGGTTACTTCCCTTATTTCATTATTTTAAAAGGCCTAAAACAGTTTTTTTTTCCATATACGTTTCATATTTATAAGCATTTGTGAACAGAACATTTTTTATTCATAGAAAAATCTCGCCTGAACTTTGTAATACATGTACTATCAAATGCAGCATGTTCTAGCCACAAGAAATGGTACCTTGACCGGCTCCCTGGCACAATAATTTCAAGTGTCCTGGCTGGTTTGACAGGTAAACAATTTCAGCAGTCAACAGGCCAAAATAACCACTGTTCAAAGGCTGATTTACAACAATCTATCATTAAAATTCACTAAAAATTGACATTTACTTCCTGCTTCAGACCTACTCTGTACAAAAATGCCATTGAATTAGTATTCTTCATTCAAATTGCTTCAGTATTCATCCTCAAAAAGAGGACCCTTTTACTCTGTAATTTCTTCTTTATTGTAGGTAACCAATGGGCTAAACAGTGTTTGTGTTCCTATTAAACAAAGAAATATCTTCAAAACCCTAAAATAATTCATCTACACCATATTCAATGTATGCTGAGCTTAGGGGCCAAGTTTGAGCATGACTGCATATAAAACAAATGAATGACAGCCTATTTTCTATAGCCTGTATGGACAGAAATTTCAGTTACAAATGGCTAGCCCATTTTGTTAAAATCCAAAACTCATTCTGTTATAACTTTTTTATTTATTAGAATTTTTTCATGAAATAAAAAGCACTGTAATGTACTAAATAGCATCTATCAGAAATTGAATGTGAAAAATGATTTTTGCCTGAATTTTTATTTTTATTTTTAAAATTTTAATTAAAGAAATTAAAAACTAAAATAATTAATAATTTAATTTCATAAACATTTAAAATCTGTACCTGTCAAATTTACTGAAAATTTAAAGTATATTTTATAACGATGAAAATGAGGTGTCACTTGAAAGTTTATTATAATTTCATGCAACGATATCATAGACTAATTTAAAATGCCACTGCATGTCCCCAGCCAAGCAAATGTATTAAAATGCCATAACTAAAATCTCAATATCTCTCTTATTTGTTACAATTTTTTCACCAAATAAAAATATTATGATTCATTAAATAGTAAGAATTAGAAAATGACATCAATAATAAATTTTGCCACCCACAAATTTATTTTCATATTTTTCTTTTTTTTATTAAATATTTATTTCAAAATTTAGTTCATATGCATTATGAAGCTGATTTTGAAATAAATAATTTATTTATAATCAATTAATGAATATCTTAAGCCTTTCCTCCATATATATGCCTTTTTACTGTGTGCAACTAGTGTAGATCCAGATCAGCCGGCACATCTGTGCCGTCTGATCAGGATCTGCACTGGTTGCATTTTGGTCAGAGATACAGACAAATCAAAAAGTGAACAGTTTAGCTCCTGATCAGATGTCATGGATGTGCCAGCTGATCTGGATCAAAACTGTTCGCCTTCACAATAAAGGTGTATCTATGGAGGAAAGCAACAGATAAAAGAGATGGCTTAGTTAACAGTTAACACTATTCTGATCAAGATATAAGGCCAAGAAAACATCTGCTACTGTAGAGTTTCTGTGATCCAAAAACTGAGCATTCCATAGCACCACACCAGGTGACTGCATTATCAGTGATGTTCTCTAATGTCTTATTCAAATACATTCCTTGGAAGCTTAAAATGCCAATCTAGGCATAAAAATGCAGAATTTCTTTATTACAACACTTTCTGTCACATTATTCACAACTTATGATCAGCAATAAGAGACAACAAGTCCTGACAGGCTTCAACGTTAAACGCCCATAATGATCCATGAAATAAAGGTTCAGCAACCTCCAGATACTGGAAAGACTGCAGATGAGTTCTCTATGGTATCCTATCCAAAGCAATTGTGGAAAGACGAAGCTTCACCACTCCAGACTGTGAGGGCAGTTCTGGGACTGTTTGTATGCTGCGACCGAAGTCATCTCAGGCATCTGACCTGACATCAAAAGGAATTTGTAGACACTGTAGGCATGAAATTTGTAGACATTGAAAAGAACTGTGTTGTTTTCAATCAGGTCCTCCGTATTCACCATCATGTACCTAAAGACTGCATCCTGACCAATGTGACCGTCACAGAACAGCATAAACCACTCCAACTCCCAGTGAACAGTAGATTTATCAGTCCCATGGAGTTTCTAAAATCATCAAATATCACAAAATTTAAAACAGATGACCACTATAACTGCCAAAATTGATTTATATTATGAACTGTCAAGATAAAAGTGATATGAAACATTGAAAATCAAATCTGAAGTATCAAATCTATCGCCTTGGACAATTACCTATGGAATAGTTAGCTTTGTGTGTACCAGTCTCTTTTAAGTTTTACAGAATTTGGTTTAACTTGAATAAAATGACTAAATTCATATATTATTGTTTTTGTTTATTAATGAACCGCAAATGATCCATCATTTTCAATAAAATGTGATAGTTTCTCAATATGCTTGTCAAAACTAAGACGTTTTATGTGCAAACTGACCCTTTTTAACGAAATAACATCGTCAAGGACTGTCACTTTAAAGGTTGGTATGGTCAAGGTCACTTAAAATAAAACAAAAAAAGTTATTTTGATTGGCCATGACCATACCAACCTGTAAAGAGGAATATGACTGTGCAGACCTTTCAAGATGACTATAATGGAACTAGTCACGTTTTCACAACAGATGACTTATACTATACTATTTAATGATAATAGCATAGACAAGACAGGCTGACTTTCTGTAAAAGCACTCATCCTTACTAGTCTTATCTACTTACCACAGGGTAGAAAACAAAGTGCAAATGGTATAAGATCCCCACATTTGCCATGGTTTAAACATTTTTGTCTTTCTGTTGACAGAATGTGGCTCAAGACACTAATGGTCTATTACTATACATAGTAGCTCATGTCAAACACGGGATGACTTAAGGCTAAGGTTCAACACTGGAAACTTACAAGATAGACCTACCTTAGTCTATGTGCAAGCATTGTGTACCATCCATCAGGAAATCTGGCCTTAATTTCAGTAATTTACAACTCATGTCCTTCCCTATGACATATCTACTACACAGAAGTATATCAATTTTCATTCATTGGTGGTGGAGTTAAATTCATCCAAATTACTGACATATCTTTCTTAAATCCCTTAATTCTATCTATTCAATTCAAATTCAGGATAAAAAACTTAATAAATTTAAACCAAAAATGAAAGTAAAAATAGCCATTTTCCATGTCTGAACTAAAATAATATATAACAAAATAATATGTATTATTATATAATAATATACATAAAAAATCAATTATCAAAAATCTTTACCCCACTGTCTGATTGTATGGCCTTATATCTGTCACATGTCCAATGTCCATCAACACATATCCAAAAATGATGAAGATATTGACATTTGAGTTTGTTTAACCAAAGGGCTAAAAACTGTGTTCTTATTCCTCTGTGAAATTTTGATAATCCTTAAAATCAAACTTTAATAATGCTTGTTTGTGTGTTTGATTTCCAGTCTCTTTGAGATTTTAGGAATTACTTTCACAATAAACCTGAAATACATTACAAGTATTAACTAAAGCTCAAGAATAGATAAAAAAAAATCCTCTAAGCTATTTGATCTAAGAGAATTTTGAAACTGTTTGGAAAAAATGTGATAATTAAAACACTTGCTTTGCCAAAACATCTAATTTTAAGAATTGGATTGCTGATCCCTAATATTCACACACCATCAAATCTATTCAAAATCTATTTTTTAAATTTATACGAAACAATTTTCCAGAGAAAATCAATTGAAATATGATGGCCAAAGGCTTAAGGATATAAAACTGAGATTGGAAACCAGTCTCAAATCTCAAGCATCTGATTGGCTGAAATGTCAACTGACATTAACTGGTCAAAAGAACACATCAAATTCTATATTTTAAAAATGTAAAGAATATTACAATACCCAACAGTCTTTTAGTTTACATAAATCTGAACAAAAATCCGGGTCCAGTGGCAGCTCTTACACAGACTCGGGATAAGATAATTATAAAACATTATGTCAAGATATAGTTTTTGTTCTCTCTCTCATCTCTCTTTTCCTTGTCAAAATTTTCTTGCTTCTCCCTTTCGAAACCATCCACCGGAAGGCTTCTGGCCTTATTAGATCTCTTATTCGAAAAAACAAGTAAAGCACATTTAACCCTTTCCGCCAATAAAACCTTTATTGCGTAGGCAAACAGTGCAGACCCAGATCAGCCGGCATATCCGTGCCATCTGATCAGGATTTGCACTGTTCGCTTTTTCATCATTAGTTTATTTCTGACCAAAAAGCGACGAGTGCAGATCCTGATCAGACGACATGGATGTGCCAGCTGATCTGGATCAACACTGGTCTCACACGTGTAAATATGCATATATATCGAGGAAAGGATGAAAAACAATTATATTTCAACATCTATTTATTACAAATTGTCTTAAAATGTTTGTGTATCTTAATTACAGTCAAACCAGTCTTTAGGTACCACTCCTTTGAAAACCCTTAAGTGATTTGTAAATGCAGGTGGTCTTTGTTCACATTTGACTTTTTCTATAAATCAGTCAGTTGGCACAAAAATATGATCTTAATTCACAGCTAGTCTATCTTTAAGGTTGTCTTTATCACAGGTTTGACTGAAATACATGGTTCTTTTTGACAAAAATTGTTTTTGATATTTCCTTGAAGTCTGATTTTTAGCTCGACTATTCGAAGAATATGTCGAGCTATTGTACTCACTTGGGCGTCGGCGTCGCCGTCGCCATCGGCGTCGGCGTCCCGCTTTGGTTAAAGTTTACGTGCAACCTACCTATATCTTAACAACTACTATAGCTACAGCTTTTAAACTTGGCACACTTGTTCATCATCATGTCCCGAGTGTGTTTGCCAAGAACCATAACTCTAACTTTCATTTTGATCAAATTATGGCCCTTTTTTGACTTAAAATTTCTGGTTAAAGTTTGGGTGCAAGCTACTGTACAAACTCATAACTTCAATACTACCTATACTACAGCTTTAAAACTTGGCACACTTGTTCATCATCATGTCCCGTGTGTGTATGCCAAGAACCATAACTCTAACTTTCATTTTGATCAAATTATGGCCCTTTTTCGACTTAGAATTTCAGGTTAAAGTTTGCGTGCAAGCTACTGTACAGACTCATAACTTCAATACTACTTATACTACAGCTTTGAAACATTCAACACTTGTTAATCATCATATCCCAAGTGTGTATGCCAAGAACCATAACTCTAACTTTCATTTTTATCAAATTATGCCCCTTTTTCGACTTAGAATTTTAGGTTAAAGTTTGCGTGCAAGCTACTGTACAAACCCATAACTTCCATACTACTCAATCAAGTTTGCGTGCAAGCTAGTTACTTTCATACTTCTTTTACTATAGCTTTGAAACTTAAGACACTTGTTTACCATCATGACCCTGACTATTTATGCCAAGATCCATAACTCTTTCTTTCATGATAATCAAATTATGGCCCTTTTTCGACTTAGAATTTCAGGTAAAAGTTTGCGTGCAAGCTACTGTACAAACCCGCAACTTCCATACTACTTATACTACAGCTTTGAAACTTTCAACACTTGTTCATCATCATAATTCAAGTTTGTATGCCAAGAACCATAACTCTAATTTCCATTTTGTTTAAATTATGGCCCTTTTTTGACTTAGAATTTCAGGTTAAAGTTTGCGTGCAAGGTAGTTACTTAAATACTTCTTGTACTATAGCTTTGAAACTTAACACACTTGTTTACCATCATGACCCTGACTATGTGTGCCAAGAACCATAACTCTTTCTTTAATTTTTAATCAAATGATGGCCCTTTTTCGACTTAGAATTTCAGGTTAAAGTTTGCGTGCAAGATAGTTACTTTCATACTTCTCGTACTAAAGCTTTGAAACTTAAGACACTAGTTTACCATCATGACCCTGACTATGTATGCCAAGAACCATAACTCTTTTTTTTCATTTTTAATCAAATTATGCCCCTTTTTTTACTTAGAATTTCAGGTTAAAGTTTGCGTGCAAGCTAGTTACTTTCATACTTCTTGTACTATAGCTTTGAAACTTATCCATCATCATGACCCTGACTATGTATGCCAAGAACCATAACTCTTTGATTTTTTTCAAATTACTGCCCTTTTTAGACTTAAAAATTAAGGTTTAAAACTTTGTATACCTTTATTTTATCTTACATCAGGTTTATTTTCAAAGGCCCATAACTCATCCTTGCTTTTTTATATTTGATTTTTGCCCTTTTCACTTGAAATTAGAATTAAGACTTATAAATAATTGTTAAAGGTTCAATGTTAGTGTTTTTCATATGTAATGCTATAGAAAATGTTTACAACAGATGTACTTAACATACTTTGGTTGAAAGTGTTGAGTAATTGTGGGGTGGGTGGGGGCATAGACTATACTATACTATACCATACCATACCATACCATACCATACCATACCATACCATACCATACCATACCATACCATACCATACCATACCATACCATACCATACCATACCATACCATACCATACCATACCATACCATACCATACCATACCATACCATACCATACCATACCATACCATACCATACCATACCATACCATACCATACCATACCATACCATACCATACCATACCATACCATACCATACCATACCATACCATACCATACCATACCATACCATACCATACCATACCATACCATACCATACCATACCATACCATACCATACCATACCATACCATACCTTACCTTACCATACCATACCATACCATACCTTACCTTACCATACCATACCATACCATACCATACTATTACTATATTATTACTATACTATACTATACTATTACTATACTATTACTAGACTTTTACTATACTATTACTATACTATTACTATTACTATACTATTAACAGATGTACTTAACATACTTTGGTTGAAAGTGTTGAGTAATTGTGGGTTGGGTGGGGGCATAGACTATACTATACTATACTATACTATACTATACTATACTATACTATACTATACTATACTACTATACTATACTATACTATACGATACCATACCATACCATACCATACCATACCATACCATACCATACCATACCATACCATACCATACCATACCTTACCTTACCATACCATACCATACTATTACTATATTATTACTATATTATACTATACTATTACTATACTATTACTATACTATTACTATACTATTACTATACTTTTACTATACTATTACTATACTATACTATACTATACTATACTATACTATACTATACTATAACTATAACTATAACTATAACTATACTATTACTATACTATTACTATACTATTACTATACTATTACTATTACTATTACTATACTATTACAATACTATTACTATACTATTACTATACTATACTATACTATTACTATACTATTACTATACTATTCTATACTATACTATACTATACTATACTATACTATACTATACTATACTATTACTATACTATACTATACTATACTATACTATACTATACTATACTATACTATACTATACTATACTATACTATACTATACTATACTATACTATACTTTACTATACTTTACTATTACTATACTATTACTATACTATACTATACTATACTATACTATACTATACCATACTATACTATACTATACTATACTATACTATACTATTACTATTACTACACCAGCAACACCAACACCACCACCAACAACATCAACACCACCACCAACAACAACATCAACAACAACCAACACCACCCCTACCACCACCAACAACAACACCAACAATGACAACACCAGCAACCAGTATACCATACTGTACTACACCACGCCACACCACTATAGGTGGGCAGGGATAGTAAGTTGATGGGTGTGGGATCAGTGGTTTATGGGCTGGGTTGTGTAAACCCTAAAAAAATCTACAAGAATAAATTAAGTGTAATTTATTGATTTCCTAACTTGGATTAGGAAACTTGTGTTCATGTGTGTTTGTTGGAGGCGTCATAAACTCCTGAATCACTCCCCAGTTTAAATGAAGCCCAGTTACAATGTGCTTAATAATTCTGACTTTTCGAATAGTCGAGCTTGCAGTCGTTTCCGACTGGCTCTTGTTTGAATCTCTGATACTAATTTGTACAATTTTTTCAGTACACAGTGTCAAAACGCTCATGAAAATGATAGGTCATTTTGAACAGAAATGTTAAATGAATTGTTTACAAATTCTTGTTTTAAAAATTGAGCATCAGTAATAAAACATTTTTACTTGTAATCTTTAGAATTTCACCAACAATAATTGTAGTAATGATAGAAAACTTTGCTTTATTGTTTGTGTTTGATACCTGATAAACAAATTGTCTCTTATAAACAGTCTTCTCTGTTAATATATATATATATATCTTCTTTCTCTTTCAGTCGATGCTTTTGATACAGTTTATATTATATTAAACCCTTACTTAAATAAAATAATTACAAACAAATTGTATGGAGGAAAGGGTTAAAAAAGATTAATGGCTTTTCGAAAGTGTGCAGCATCTTCTCACCATGACTTGAACATGGAATTCCTACTGCTAATGCAGCAAGTGTGTTGCCTTACACCATGAGAAGTAACCTGTGCACCTTAAGAAAGCTTTATCCTAACAGGAACATATTATATTAAGTAGCATTCATGTTTACCTAACTGCCAAAATGGTATGCATTACCAAAAAGCCAAAATCTTGTTTAACAGCCAAAATCTTGCAACAAACTTTACCTAACAGCAAAAAAAACCTGTTTGACAATATTACTCAGAATCTTGTCCTCAACAACCAAAGTATTGCATAATGCTGACATATTGTTTCAAGCCAGATTCAACAGCAAATTCTCGTTTGATTATTTAAACAGTAACATGTATGTTCATCATCATGACATTAATAAATACAAACATTATTTAAATTACATTAATTTTATTTGTTTTATTATTTCTCTGACCACATACCCTATCATGAGGTTTAAGATGACCAAACCTATAAGTTAAGCAAGGGTTTGTTGTAGGTGCACAGTGCAGTTTGACCAGGACTTCAAATGTGAATTTAAATTGAAATTAGAATTATTTATGCTTTTTGAAAGGCCACAAAATCATCTTAATCCTAAGGTCAGAGACTTTTAACAATATTATTATTATTGGCCTCGGATAATCTTATCTTACATTTAATTATTTTATATTTGATATTATAGTAAGCTGCTAAATGCCAAGTTAATGTAATCACCTCTGAATTCTTAGTATTGTATTATATTTTATTTTCTATTCTACTTTATTGTATTATATTAATTGTATTAATAATATTAATTGCATAATTTTATACTAAACCACCACATGCCAAATAATTGTAACCAACTAATATTTTAATTGGGATGTTTTTCAGAAACTGACATTGTAAAACCTAATCATACTGCTCATATGTGCAGGCAATTTGGGTCTACACTGGTTTGAAATGTGACACAAGCTGTGATTAATACACTGTACATAATCATTTATTAAAAGTCAAGACTTTATAACTGAATATTAAATTAAAATCTTGTTTAGTGCATGAACAGATGTTAATTCTAGATCAAAAGGCTCCTTACTGTACAGATTAAGTTAAAATTTTATTAATGAATATGGATCTTCAGTCCGTCATTGCATGCTACGATCAAATAACTCAGATCTTAAGTCAGTCATTGCATGCTACAATCAAATAATGCAATCAAGATTGTCTGTTCATCACTGGTATGCTGGTCAGACCTTGCGTGCGGTGCAGAGTTCCCCACTCCTTGCTGGTAAGTTTCCTCCTACGTTTGTAGCAGGTACAGACGGGGGTATAGACCTTGCGATGCATTGACCCCCTACGATTGTAGGAGTACTCCTTTTGGTGAAGTTTCGACCTTCTGTTGTAGGGGTACAGACTGTTGTAGGAGTACTGCTGTAAGACTTCATCACTGCAGCTGGTTATTTTATTTAATACAACACTACAACACAATACATAAATGAAACATTAAAACAAAACTGGTAAAAAGATAAATCCCCATTAAAAGGAAATCAAATCAATGTGAATATAAAACCGAATTTGAAAATGATCAACCAGTGTAATTTTTGCACCCCCCCCCCCCCCCCCGCAAAAAAAAAAAATTAAAGGTTTTAAATTTTCAGAGATTTAAATAAACCCTTTACTTCATAGAAACAGGTTTTATCACATGTGCAAATAGTATAGATCCAGATCAGCTGGTACATCCATGCCATCTCATCAGGATCTACACTGTTTGCTTCTTGGTTCAAATAACCGTATGAATCAAAAAGCGAACAATGCAGGTCCTGACAAGGTGGCATGGATGTACCAGCCAATCTGGATCTACACTTTTACACATGGATATACAACACTTGTATCCCATTTACTTTAGAGCATAAATTTAAACTTTTTACCAGTATGATAAAAACAATATTAAAAACAAAAACAATAAAATAAAACACAACTATACAAAAGAAAAATTTAAAAAAAACCTTGCATGACAATCCAATCCTAACAAAAAGAGCTCAAGATCATAAAACTGAAACAGGAGTCGAGTCTCAAATCTCAAGTATCTGATTTGAGACAGGAAAACAGTGGCAGGTTAAGCATCTTGAGCACCTATAAGCAAAAAGCTGATTTTTCTGGAATGTCTTACGAAAGAGATTTAAAATGTAGAAAATAATAAAAAATCTAGTCGGTGAAATGTTTTTTTCAGGAAATAGACAAGAGCTCAAGATCATTAAACTGAAATTGGGGTCCAGTCTCAAATCTCAAGTATGTGATTTGGGACTGGAAAACAGTTGGCAGGTCAAGGATCTCGAGCGCCTATCTGCAAAATTAAGAAAACATTTTTGGATGTCACTCAGGTGTACAATATGGGAGATCAACCTTAACACTTATTAACAGCCTAATATAATACAATAAATATATACATATATGCAAGCAAAATACGAGGGCGGATCAAAAAGTTCGTGGACTTTTGTTATAGTTTTTATATTATTCAAAATACCACAAAATAAATTACACAAGCTTTAATCGGAATATGTCCAGCATATTTTTGCAAAATATCAGCAAAATACAACATCACATAAAAAAACTATGAACAATTAAAATCATACACTAACCGCTATCCGGCGCACGTCAAATTAGATCTAATAACGTCAACGAAGTTACTTCACGGGCGCAGCGTTAGCGAAGCGGCATATGTTCTAAGTTTCTTGAAATAGACTCCGTCACCGGAATGCGATGCCGGGGTTCCATTGATCGAACATAGTAGTGTATCATTGCTGGTCAAAGTCTCGCAAGTGGATATGAGGCGATCAAAAAAGTGGTCCTCTTCTCGCTCGTACCGCCGAAGAAACGACCGGGAATGCAATACCCACAGTATCGCGGTACTTTAGCAACGAGCGTGTAACTGTTCAAAGAACTTATTACAAATTTGTATTTGTTAATATATAACAAGTGTTTGCATTGTGGACACAGTCTGTGTTGCTGTTTACTCAAGTGTAATTAAAATTATAAATAACTTATTGATTCCTATTTGATAATTTATGACTTCGTAATGATTCAAATACCAAAAAAAACACATTTTTTTGAAAAACATATTTGTTAATAAATTATTAACACACCTTTAAAAATGTCATTTGTTCTGCAATATCCGTTGCACGGTACCTCATCCAGTCTAGAATAGGTCGAAAAGCGCCACAATAGTTAGACTTTAGTCCGCTTCAATTGCCTCACGGCTTGACGTCACTGCCGTAACGCCGATTTTTTTTTCTTTTTTCCATACACCAGGCCTATTTAATGGCTCTTCTGACCGTAAAAAAACACTGGTACAACTAAAAATCTAGAGCTCGGCTTACGGAAGTTTTCATTTGCGGCTGCTAAATTATTACAGCTTTTCATGAGGTAATTATCAAAGACCATGACAGAATTTTATAATAGCGCGTATTTCCGAGCGATCTGACGGCGACATTTCTGACGTTTTAACGTTGGTGATAGCTTTCTTAAATATTGACTGTTTTTAAAACGCATAGTCAGAATGACGTAAAATTTCGGCATTGCATCATTTGTATACCATGCTTTGACGTTGCGAAATTTGGCTGTGTTTCAACTAGTAGTTTTGTTTTTATTGACAGGTATATGCTTTATAAAGTACAATGGCAACGGCGTGCGCCGCCTACGTGTTACCATGGTTATTCAAATAAACCACGCGCTTTTGAAATCGATTAAATATATGAATATTTTAGCTCAGTTTGTTACGTTTGTGTTCTGATTGAATTAAGTATATAATTTATTGCGAACGTGTTTCAAATTATGATATAATGACAAAAGTCCACGATTTTTTTGATCCGCCCTCGTATACTTAAATAAATCAGAAACGCAACTTCTTTAAACACGAAATATTTCATGTTTAAAGCAGTTGTGTTTCTAACTGCTTTAAGTATATTATATATAGTTAAATAAATTAGAAACAAAACTTCTTTAAACACGAAATATTTCATGTTTAAAGACAGTGCGTTTCTAACTGCTTTAAATTCATTGATTTACTTTGTCTGAAAGTTTTGGTCATTGTTTTAATAATAACAATTTAACCAAAAAAAAACAAAAAAAATTAAAGACAGATTAAAATGCATATAAAATTTTAGTAGCAATTGTTTTTTGAAATTTCACTGTTGAAAAAATTTAGACCTGGCGATAAAAAATCTTGGGAACCAAAGCGGCATCGTGGACTGATGTTCACTACTAATAATAAGTGTTTTGATTGTTTTAGATATTTGTAGCTTCTGATCTGCAGTGGTAACCGAAGCAGCTTTTAGGACTGATGTTCACTACTTATAAGTGTTTTGATTGTTTCAGATATTTGTAGCTTCTGATGTGCAGTGGGAACCAAAGCAGCATTGTGGACTGATGTTCTCTTCTTATAAGTGTTTTGATTGTTTCAGATATTCAGCTTCTGATGTGCAGTGAGAACCAAAGCAGCATCGTGGACTGATGTTCACTACTTATAAGTGTTTTGATTGTTTTAGATATTTGTAGCTTCTGTTGTGCAGTGGGAACCAAAGCAGCTTCGTGGACTGATGTTCACTACTAATGTGTTTTGATTCTTTCAGATATTTTCAGCTTCTGATGTGCAGTGGGAACCGAAGCAGCATCCTGGACTGATGTTAACTACTAATGAATGTTTTGATTGTTTCAGATAATTCCAGATTATGATATGCAGTCGGGTTCCAAGGCAGCATCCTGGACTGATGTTCACCACTAATGAGTGTTTTGATTGTTTCAGATATTTTCAGCTTCCAGGACTGATGTTCACTACTTATAAGTGTTTTGATTGTTTCAAATATTTGTAGCTTCTGATGTGCCGTGGGAACCAAAGCAGCTTCCAGGACTGATGTTCACCACTAATAAGTGTTTTGATTGTTTCAGATATTTGTAGCTTCTGATGTGCAGTGGGAACCAAAGCAGCATCGTGGACTGATGTTCACTACTTATAAGCGTTTTGATTGTTTCAGATATTTGTAGCTTCTAATGTGCAGTGGAAACCAAAGCAGTTTCCAGGACTGATGTTCACTACTTATGAGTGTTTTGATTGTTTTAGATATTCAGCTTCTGATGTGCAGTGATGAACCAAAGCAGCTTCCAGGACTGATGTTCACTACTTATAAGTGTTTTGATTGTTTAAGATATGTTCAGATTATGTTGTGCAGTGAGGAACCAAAGCAGCATCCTAGACTGATGTTCACTACTAATGAGGGTTTTTATTCTTTCAGATTTTTTCAGCCTCAGATGTGCAGTTGGAGACGAAATCAGCATCCTGGACTGATGTTCACTACTTATTTGTGTTTTGATTCTTAAAGATTTTTTAAGCCTCAGATGTGCAGTTGGAGAGGAAATCAGCATCATGGACTGATGTTCACTACTTATGAGTGCTATGGTTCTTTCAGATATTTTTCAGATGTCCAGTTGGGGAAAAAATAAGCATCTTGGATTGATGTTCACTACTAATGAAAGTTTTCATTGTTTCAGATATGAATTGATAAATTCAGGTTACATGTTTCGGAAGAATGAAAACAACATATCATGTCACAAAGGCAGCCATTGGCAAATGGGCAGCAGATAGATGTTGGGGGAACATAGCTTATAAATGAAAGCCATGTGCAGGTGATGTACAGATGATGTTTATTCACCACTTGCCAACAGCTTCAACATATATCCTTAATCTTTCTACAGCAATCTGGGCACCTCTTGCCGATGTCTTCCATTGAAAAGCTATGTCTTCTCTAACATCCATCTGCTTACCACTTGCCAATGGCTGTCATTGTTACATGATAAGTTGTTTCATTGTTCCAATATTGATAACCTGAAGATGTCAGCTGAGTAGCCAGTATTGTAGCAGCATCTTCAACTGATGATTACTACTAATGAGTGTTTTGATTATTTCAGATATTTTCAGCTTCTTATATGCATTGGGAACCGAAGCATCATCCTGGACTGATGTTCACTATTAATAAATGATTTGATTGTTGAAGATATTTCCAGATTATGATATGCAGTCGGGTTCCAAGGCAGCATCATGGACTGATGTTCACCACTAATGAGTGTTTTGATTGTTTCAGATATTTTCAGCTTCTGATGTGCAGTGGGAACCGAAGCAGCATCCTGGACTGATGTGCAGTGGGAACCGAAGCAGCATCCTGGACTGATGTTCACTACTAATGTGTTTTGATTCTTTCAGATATTTTCAGCTTCTGATGTGCAGTGGGAACCGAAGCAGCATCCCGGACTGATGTTAACTACTAATGAATGTTTTGATTGTTTCAGATATTTTCAGCTTCTGATGTGCAGTGGGAACCGAAGCAGCATCCTGGACTGATGTTAACTACTAATGAATGTTATGATTGTTTCAGATATTTCCAGATTATGATATGCAGTCGGGTTCCAAGGCAGCATCCTGGACTGATGTTCACCACTAATGAGTGTTTTGATTGTTTCAGATATTTTCAGCTTCCAGGACTGATGTTCACTACTTATAAGTGTTTTGATTGTTTCAAATATTTGTAGCTTCTGATGTGCAGTGGGAACCGAAGCAGCATCCTGGACTGATGTTCACTACTAATGAGTGTTTTGATTGTTTCAGATATTTTCAGCTTCTGATGTGCAGTGGGAACCGAAGCAGCATCCTGGACTGATGTTAACTAATAATGAATGTTTTGTTTGCTTCAGATATTTCCAGATTATGATATGCAGTCGGGTTCCAAGGCAGCATCCTGGACTGATGTTCACTACTAATGAGTGTTTTGATTGTTTCAGATATTTTCAGCTTCTGATGTGCAGTGGGAACCGAAGCAGCATCCTGGACTGATGTTCACTACTAATGAATGTTTTGAGATATTTCCAGATTATAATATGCAGTGGGGTTCCATGGCAGCATTCTTGACTGATGTTCACTACTTATTTGTGTTTTGATTCTTTTAAGATTTTTTTAGCCTGAGATTTGCAGTTGGAGACGAAATCAGCATCCTGGACTGATGTTCACTACTAATGAATGTTTTGATTGTTTTAGATATTTCAAGATTATGATATGCGGTGGGGTTCTTGACTGATGTTCACTACTTATTTGTGTTTTGATTCTTTTAAGATTTTTTTAGCCTGAGATTTGCAGTTGGAGACGAAATCAGCATCCTTGACTGATGTTCACCACTAATGAGGGTTTTGATTATTTCAGATATTTTTCAGCCTCAGATGTGCAGTTGGGGGGAAATAAGCATCCTGGACTGATGTTCACTACTAACGAAAGTTTTCATTGTTTCAGATATGAATTGATAAATTCAGGTTATATGTTTCGGAAGAATGAAAACAACATATCATGTCACAATGGCAGCCATTGGTAAATGGGCAGCAGATAGATGTTGGGGGAACATAGCTTATAAATGAAAGCCATGTGCATGTGGTGTACAGATGATGTTTATTCACCACTTGCCAACAGCTTCCACATATAACCTTAATCTTTCCTAACATCAATCTGGGCACCTCTTGCCGATGTCTTCCATTGAAAAGCTATGTCTTCTCTAACATCCATCTGCTTACCACTTGCCAATGACTGTCATTGTTACATCATAAGTTGTTTCATTGTTCCAATATTGATGACCTGAAGATGTCAGCTGAGTACTAGCCAGTATTGTAGCAGCACTCTCAACTGATGATCACTTGATGAGTGTTTTGATTGTTTCAGATATTTTCAGCTTCTGATGTGCAGACTGGGAACTGAAGCAGCATCCTGGACTGATGTTCACTACTTATAAGTGTTTTGATTGTTTCAGATATTTTCAGCTTCTGACGTGCAGTGGGGTTCAAAGGCAGCATCCTTGACTGATGTTCACTACTTATTAGTGTTTTGATTCTTAAGATTTTTCAGCCTCAGATGTGCAGTTGGAGACGAAATCAGCATCCTGGACTAATGTTCACTACTAATGAATGTTTTGATTGTTTAAGATATTTCCAGATTATGATATGCAGTCGGGTTCCATGGCAGCATCCTGGACTGATGTTCACCACTAATGAGTGTTTTGATTGTTTTAGATATTTTCAGCTTCTGATGTGCAGTAGGAACCGAAGCAGCATCCTGGACTGATGTTAACTACTAATGAATGTTTTGATTGTTTAAGATATTTCCAGATTATGATATGCAGTCTGGTTCCAAGGCAGCATCCTGGACTGATGTTCACCACTAATGAGTGTTTTGAATTCTTTCAGATATTTTCAGCTTCTGATGTGCAGTGGGAACCGAAGCAGCATCCTGGACTGATGTTAACTACTAATGAATATTTTGATTGCTCAGATATTTCCAGATTATGATATGCAGTCGGGTTCCAAGGGAGCATCCTGGACTGATGTTCACCACTAATGAGTGTTTTGATTGTTTCAGATATTTTCAGCTTCTGATGTGCAGTGGGAACCGAAGCAGCATCCTGGACTGATGTTCACTACTAATGAGTGTTTTGATTGTTTCAGATATTTTCAGCTTCTGATGTGCAGTGGGAACCGAAGCAGTATCCTGGACTGATGTTCACTACTAATGAATGTTTTGATTGTTTCAGATATTTCCAGATTATAATATGCAGTGGGGTTCCATGGCAGCATCCTTGACTGATGTTCACTACTTATTTGTGTTTTGATTCTTTAAGATTTTTTTAGCCTGAGATTTGCAGTTGGAGACGAAATCAGCATCATGGACTGATGTTCACTACTAATGAATGTTTCGATTGTTTTAGATATTTCAAGATTATGATATGCAGTGGGGTTCCATGGCAACATCCTTGACTGATTTTCACGACTTAAATGAGGGTTTTGATTATTTCAGATATTTTTCAGCCTCAGATGTGCAGTTGGGGGGAAAATAAGCATCCTGGACTGATGTTCACTGCTAATGAAAGTTTACATTGTTTCAGATATGAATTGATAAATTCAGGTTATATGTTTCGGAAGAATGAAAACAACATATCATGTCACAAAGGCAGCCATTGGTAAATGGGCAGCAGATAGATGTTGGGGGAACATAGCTTATAAATGAAAGTCATGTGCAAGTGGTGTACAGATGATGTTTATTCACCACTTGCCAACAGCTTCCACATATATCCTTAATCTTTCCTAACATCAATCTGGGCACCTCTTGCCGATGTCTTCCATTGAAAAGCTATGTCTTCTCTAACATCCATCTGCTTACCACTTGCCAATGGCTGTCATTGTTACATGATAAGTTGTTTCAATGTTCCAATATTGATGACCTGAAGATGTCAGCTTAGTACTAGCCAGTATTGTAGCAGCATCCTCAACTGATGTTCACTACTAATAAGTGTTCTGATTGTTTCAGATATTTTCAGATTATGATGTGCAGTGGGAACCGAAGCAGCATCCTGGACTGATGTTCACTACTAATAAGTGTTTTGATTGTTTCAGAAATTTTCAGCTTCTGATGTGCAGTGGGGTTCAAAGGCAGCATCCTTGACTGATGTTCACTACTTATTAGTGTTTTGATTCTTAAGACTTTTTCAGTCTCAGATGTGCAGTTGGAGACGAAATCAGCATCCTGGACTAATGTTCACTACTAATGAATGTTTTGATTGTTTAAGATATTTCCAGATTAAGATATGCAGTCCGGTTCCATGGCAGCATCCTGGACTGATGTTCACCACTTATGAGTGTTTTGATTGTTTAAGATATTTTCAGCTTCTGATGTGCAGTGGGAACCGAAGCAGCATCCTGGACTGCTGTTAACTACTAATGAATGTTTTGATTGTTTCAGATATTTCCAGATTATGATATGCAGTCGGGTTCCAAGGCAGCATCCTGGACTGATGTTCACCACTAATGAGTGTTTTGATTGTTTTAGATATTTTCAGCTTCTGATGTGCAGTGGGAACCAAAGAAGCATCCTGGACTGATGTTCACTACTAATGAGTGTTTTGATTGTTTCAGATATTTTCAGCTTCTGATGTGCAGTGGGAACCGAAGCAGTATCCTGGACTGATGTTCACTACTAATGAATGTTTTGATTGTTTCAGATATTTCCAGATTGCAGTGGGGTTCCATGGCAGCATCCTTGACTGATGTTCACTACTTATTTGTGTTTTGATTCTTTAAGATTTTTTTAGCTTGAGATTTGCAGTTGGAGACGAAATCAGCATCATGGACTTATGTTCACTACTAATGAATGTTTCGATTGTTTTAGATATTTCAAGATTATGATATGCAGTGGGGTTCCATGGCAGCATCCTTGACTGATGTTCACCACTTATGAGGGTTTTGATTATTTCAGATATTTTTCAGCCTCAGATGTGCAGTTGGGGGAAAAATAAGCATCCTGGAATGATGTTCACTACTAATGAAAGTTTTCATTGTTTCAGATATGAATTGATAAATTCAGGTTATATGTTTCAGAAGAATGAAAACAACATATCTTGTCACAAAGGCAGCCATTGGCAAATGGGCAGCAGATAGATGTTGGGGGAACATAGCTTATAAATGAAAGCCATGTGCAAGTGGTGTACAGATGATGTTTATTCACCACTTGCCAACAGCTTCCACATATATCCTTAATCTTTCCTAACATCAATCTTGGCACCTTTTGCCGATGTCTTCCATTGAAAAGCTATGTCTTCTCTAACATCCATCTGCTTACCACTTGCCAATGGCTGCCATTGTTACATGATAAGTTGTTTCATTGTTCCAATATTGATGACCTGAAGATGTCAGCTGAGTAGCCAGTATTGTAGCAGCATCCTCAACTGATGATCACTACTAATGAGTGTTTTGATTGTTTCAGATATTTTCAGCTTCTGATGTGCAGTTGGAACCGAAGCATCATCCTGGACTGATGTTCACTACTAATGAGTGTTTTGATTGTTTCAGATATTTTCAGCTTCTGATGTGCAGTGGGAACTGAAGCAGCATCCTGGACTTATGATGTGCAGTGGGGTTCCAAGGCAGCATCATGGACTGATGTTAACCACTAATGAGTGTTTTGATTGTTTCAGATATTTTCAGCTTCTGATGTGCAGTGGGAACCAAAGCAGCATCCTGGACTGATGTTTTCTACTAATGAGTGTTTGATTGTTTTTAGATGCAGCTTCTGATGTGCAGTGGAAACCAAAGCAGCATCCTGGACTGATGTTTTCTACTAATGAGTGTTTTGATTGTTTTTAGATTCAGCTTCTGATGTGCAGCGGAAACCAAAGCAGCATCCTGGACTGATGTGTTCTACTAATGAGTGTTTTGATTGTTTTTAGATTCAGCTTCTGATGTGCAGTGGAAACCAAAGCAGCATCCTGGACTGATGTGTTCTACTAATGAGTGTTTTGATTGTTTTTAGATTGAGCTTCTAATGTGCAGTGGAAACCTAAGCAGCATCCTGGACTGATGTATTCTACTAATGAGTGTTTTGATTCAGCTTCTGATTTGATGTCTGAAAGTCATGATTGAATTATGTGATTGTAGCATGCAATAACTGACTTAAGATCCTTATTCATTAATAAAATTTCAACATAACCTGAACAGTTATGAGTCTTTTGGTGTAGAATTAACATCTGTTCATGCACCAAACAAGATTTTAATTTATTTAATATTCAGTTATGAAGTGTTGACAATTAATAAATGGTCATCTACAAAGTATTTTACACAGCTAGTGTCAATTTTTCAACCACTATAATAAAATGTAATATAATAGGATCTAAGGCCAATATAATGACATTGTTAAATTCTCTGACCTTAGGATTAAGATGTTTTTGTGGCCTTTCAAAAAGCATAAATAATACTTATTTCAATTTTAATATACATTTGAAGTCCTGGTCAAACTGTACTGTGCACCTACAACAAAACATTGTTTAACATAGGTTTGGTCATCTTAAACATCATGTCAGGGTCTGTGGTCAGAGAAACATTAAAACATACTAAAATTAATGTAATTAAGATACTATTTGTGTTAATGTCATAATGATCAACATACATTTTACTGTTAAAATAATCAAACAAGCTTTTGCTGTTAAGTCATACTTGAAACAATATGTGAGATGTAATGTAATGCCTTGGTTGTTGAGAACAAGATTCTTTGTCTTGTGTAATACTATCAAACAGTATTTTTGCTGTAAGGTAATGCTTGTTGCCAGATTTTGGCTGTCTAAGGACAAGATTTCGGCTGTTAGGACAAGATTTTGGCTGTTTGGTAATAAATACCTTTTTGGCAGATAAACATAAATGCTATTTAAAATAATATGTTCCTATAATTAGGATAAAGCTTTCTTAAGGTGCACAGGTTACTTCTCATGGTGTAAGGTAACACACTTGCTGCATCAGCAGTGAGAATTCCATGTTCAAGTCATGGTGAGAAGATACTGCACACTATTGAAAAGCTATAATGTTGATGCTTTTGAATATAAATCTTATTTAACCTTATGCTCCATATAATTTGTAAAGTATAATTTTATGTGTTATGTGAAAGTCTATGTTGTTGCACTTGTGTTTACAGTAATATCGGAAACAATGGTGGTATTATAATAGTGTTCACAGAATTTAATGGGTCCCCAGTACCTAGCTATTCGCCAGCTCCACATTAACAGGGGGCGGTGTTGTGCTACCACATGATTATATCATTTCTATCCTATGATAGAAAATTAAATAGATGAAAAGGATACTTTGAAAGCCTCCATTAATGCAACTAACATGAAACGACAAATGTCCATGCTGCCTAGCCCAAAATTATGAGCAGCTCAATATCTGCACAAGTAAACATATAACAATATTGAACCATCTCAAATGATGCTGTGCATAATGCAGATGAATAGGGATCTCATTCAAAAGAACACACACAAAAAATCATGAAATACAAAACTCAAACTCCGTAACCCTTTCCTCCATGGGATATGGCTGTTATTCCATGTGTGAACAGTGTAGATCCAGATCAGCTGGCATATCTACTGTATATAAACCGATATAATCAGAGTGGCCTGGATGTTAACTTATGAAGTCCGGTAGGTCCAATTGTTTCGTGTCGCCGCAGTATATAAAGGCACCGAGGCCCTTATATTTCATAAAGTATCATATTTCTGTACGAAGCACTTTTAATACATGTTTTTACATCAAGCCGTTTAAATTCGAAAAATATACTGAAATCATCTTTAAAAAATCGCCATAACTGATACACATCGAGTTAACATGTTCAATTGATGATACAGTCTGGGTCAAAGCTACATGCATGTTTGGTCTAATGTTTTGATGTTTAATTGATCTGCTATGGTATTCTTATTATTGTAAGAATAAAAATGTTATGTTTTATCATCGCTAGCATGAGAATACCTCTCAAAACCTGTTTAAACGTAAACATTTACGCTGATTTTATAACAGTACACAGTACAAGTGGTACTTTGTGTGAGCAATATAAGCGATTTTTTAAAATTATGTTGCATAAAAAAGGTAACAACGTCTTTCGTACCAAGTGCTCCGAGAATTGCCTGTTGAACATGTATTTGTCGATTGGATTTCTCATTACAATACATACAAAATCTCCTCACTTTTGAACTGTTTACTATGTTTTTATGACAATCAGTGCGCTATATCCGGTAGATGATACAATCGGTTTATATACAGTGATATCTGCAGGATCTTCGCTGCTAGCTATTCTATTAACACAGAAATTAAAAGTTTTCTGGTTACTGTTACCAAATTCAAACCATTATTAATGATTTACACCGTTTACTTGTTTCAATATGGGTATGTTTTTATTATTAATGTGTTTTTCAAAATGTTATTTACTTAATAGTGAAAAGAGTAATTCCATATCAGACTTAAGAGATGTGCTAATATGGGTGCTAATATAGTTACTTGGTAAGATCTAAAAGCGAACAGTGTAGATCATGATCCGATAGCTCAAAATGTACAGTGGCACAAAATTTAATGTGCCAGTTGATCTGAATCACTGTTTGGCCATGCAATAATAGTTGTATCCTTAGAGTAAATTATTAATAAAACTTACTATTGATCATTTAACCCTTTTCTCCATATATACGCATTTTTACGCATGTGCGACCAGTGTAGATTCAGATCAGCCGGCACATCTTTGCCATCTGATCTACACTTGTTGCGTTTTGGTCAGAAATAACCTAACAAATCAAAAAGCAAACAGTGCAGATCCTGATCAGACAGCACAGATGTGCCAGCTGATCTGGATCTACACTGTTTACCCATGCAATCAATGTGTGCCTATGGAGGAAAGGGTTAAAGATTATAGGTAATTATGAAACAAAAGAGTCTGTGATTCATTTCTTTGCAGTATTTGCTCGTGATTGAGGGGTCATACTGTGGTGCAACATTGTAATCATTAATCTGCCCGCCATTCTTTGCAAAGAATCCGGCGGCTGTATTAAACAATATGACCATGTTTAATCAATTTCTACTATAAAAGCAGAAAACAAGAAAATGTCTATAAAGTTGCCCTTAAGTTTAAAGTCTGAATTAATAAATTTTCAAAAGGCTGCAAAGTTTCTGAATTAGAAGAAACAATTTGAACACAGAAGTCGTCTCCCCGTTTTCGAAGTCTTTTACACATCGGCAGAACACTTCAAAGTTTATATACAAAAGAGCTGAAAAAAGTTTGGAAGTATCTGGCAATATTTCTTAAGCAAATCTGAACTTTATCATTTGTAACTGTGTCAAAACTACCTTACCACTTATTTGCCAACAAATCGGGACATTGCAAGTATACTCATGCTTGCACAGTAACGGTCAACAATCAGTTTAAGTGATGCACAGTTACTCTTTCAGATCTTTATAATTAAACCTTTCCTCCATAGATACACCTGTATTGCGTGGGCAAACAGTGTAGATCCTGATCATAAAAATGCGTATATATGGAGAAAGGATTAATATAAATGAAATTATATGTTTCGAATAGTTTGTACTTAACGGTATTGGTCAGTGTGGAGAGAAAAAGTGTTTGCATTTCGTGCGATTATGCTATTTAAGTGTTGGTTTTATCTGTGTACTCCATTCGAGGCGTTATTATTCAGCGGTTAACATGTCGGCACCCGCCTACCCTCCCATTATGTTGTTTATATATGTTTTTTAGATTAATAAAGTTTTCAGAGGGCATCCTAAGAATACAACGAAAAGTGGTGTAAATAAATGATTTTTTGTTGTTGCAGGTTTTCGTATGTTTCCAGTTGATTGTGTTCTATAGTCTTTTTAGTTTATGGTGTGAGAAATAGATATTTGACAGCCATTCACTAGTTTCAGGTCTGAGGTTTCTATTAGATGAAGCTCATTCCAGAAGTTACTACTTTTCGAGATCGTCTGCTGAACAGATTACAAAGCCAGAGCTACCGATGTCGGCTATTCATTGGGACGGTGCGCACATTACAGGCCCATGGATTTCTAATACCACTTGGATAAACTTTACAAAACATGGACTTGGATTAGACAGACATTCAAAATTTTATGTATAATACCGCTGAATACAAAGACCTAAACCTAGTTTTTGTTTGTGTTTTTTACGTATTATGAGATACGGAAATAATTAATTTACTTGCGTTAAAGTGTCTCTGCTTCTCTGCTCAAAGTTTCCAAAGAACAGGGCTGATTCTATTGGAAATTATGTGCGAGAAGACACTGCCAATGTGGTCATATATCAGCAATTCAAGGGCCATAACTAGACTTCCTCACCCAATCTGGCATGTACCTAAATGGCAACTGGTGTAGATCCAGATCTGCACTGCAACTGTGATCTGTGATATTTTCTTCTGGAATGTATACACCCTTTAGTGGTCTTTTGACATCTTACACAAATCTTTAGTTTGTAGTTTCAAGATGTTAGATGAATAGGCCTCTGACAGTCAATATGAAAATTATAGAAGCTGCTTACACACTATAATACTAAGACCAACAACAAAACATAAACTACAACAAAACATAAACTAAAACACTAAATAAACTGACTTTATTAGAAACTTTTATTATAAAAATTTATTAACCCAAAATAATTGGTGCATATGATATATACAGATATCAATTAAACATGAATAGCATATACTGGGAACTTGATCAAGGAAGATCACTCAAATACAATCACATATCACAGTTAACAGTGATTGTGTCCCATACACACCAAGATAATGTTAATACTTGGAATTGCCAAATAAGAATTTCTGACATCAGAAAAGCATGAAATATGACTTATTTAAGAGAGCCTTTCTGTTCTTATATATTTTTGTAGCAACCACACACTATTTCTAGTTTTTGAGCACTAATAGAGGTCTTTCACATTGTTGTGCGCATGCGTCGTACGCCACGTTAGGTGCGGAAAATATTGGTTTTATCCTAAACCGACAAGTGAGGGGGCATTTAACTGTGTCATTGCTAACAGAATGAACAGACATGATCACGGTGTCGTCTTAAAGCTAATGATAAATTATAATAATAATTATGATAAAGCATAATAAATTCGAGTTTTAGAATTTCCGAATATAATAGGCTTAAAACGTCTGGTCGACAAGATATGACTGTGAAAAGCGTAAAACAATCAAAGACGTGGTTGCCACTTTGAATCGGGAAGTCTTATATGAAAACAAATACATTGTGGATTACACATTACTGTATATTTTCCACAGACACATATATAAGCGTATCGAGTTTTTCTGACAAAATGCGTTTACTTCAAGAAATATATTTTATGTTACATGATCTTTCTAAATTGGAGGTAAACGGATGAATTCAGCAATGTATCTGTATTGTATTCAACGCCCGTTAAGCTTATTAAGTTATTCATGTTATAATAAACATCTTTTTTATAAAATCGTCAGCCATAGTCAATAGACATTAGTTTAAGTCGCATTTCATGAATATCTACGTGTTACGGGAATGATGTAGAAAGAAGATAAAATGTCCGCAGACCTCCAAAATCTCAGGATTTTATCTGAAATCTCCGGACAGTAAGGTTCTTCTCCGGATCTAAGGATTTTCAGGCAAAATCTCAGGATTTAAAAATACTGAAAAGGATAATTAGTGAAACATAAATTTAACTGAATTTAGAATGGGTTTTACAATTATATTAATTAATATTAAGAAACTTGGTCTTGGTCACGGCTCCAAAATTTCCTGTTTATTGAGAGATTACGTGATAGTGACATGCTGCCTCGGGCACACATGTACACAACAGCTAAGTGTCATAAAACTAAACTCGGACCTGAATATCGCAGTCCCGTTCATTTGTTTTGGTCCATGGTCATTTTGATTTTAAACAGAAATGCAAATATTATATTACAAAACCTTCAGCAACAACAATTACGAACTTCAACATCAAAATAGTTTTTATTTAAAAAGTAACAACAAAACTCTCTGGATTTTTTAAAATAGGTTATGGTTGGCCTGCCGTCCGGCAATATTCGTTTGGTTCAATCAATTTAACGATTTCTCTAGTTGTAGCTGGAATCATCCTATTATGTAAATACGTAATATTTTTTCTCAAAAGCAAAACACGCAAAACACATATCAACCTAGTCGCCGACGAGCTACATAAGAATATAATTATGTCTCATTCCTCTATAAATTATAGCGTTACAAAAAATGCGGTAAAACGGTAAAATGTCCGATAATGTTCGTCTGAATTGTCAATTATACAGATATATTTTTAGTAAACACAATTCACGTGTGTATTTTCATTAAAAAACCCAAACAAATCCGTTGGATACCCGCGTCCTGAAAATACCGCGATAAACAATGTTTAAAATGCGCATAAACTTTCTTGATGTGCTTGTAAATGACCATAACGTTTTGTTTTATTCTTCGTTGTTTGACTGAACTTACTTATTTATAAATTTGAAATGATTAATCAACATTTTCTTAATTTTATAATCACTTAGTCATATTAACAATAGTAAACGATGCCCCCTCGCGTGCATTTATCGACTAAATATGCTCTTCAATTTTAGAGAGCGCTAAGGGGAGGTAACAATGTGAAAGAACTCTATTCTAAGACAGCCTGGAATTTAACTCAGTTTACTTCATATTGCAAGTCAGTGCTAATGAATTTCCAGAACAAACACTACAGTTTATGATAAAAACCTAAAGTATTTTAAATAATTCATGATGTGACCGACAATTCACTTAGCCAGTGAGCTTGGTTCTCCACCAGGACTTGAACCTGGATTACTTTTCTTCATCAGAAAATTGTGTTTCTTTACACTATGGAGATGTTCCCAGGCACCACAGACTTCATGAAATCATGTTTCTCAATTCAAATGATCTTAAATGTTATTCTAACAAAATTTGTGTCCTTAAGTTAATTATGAAACATGCTTGGATGTTGTAATAAATGCAATGTTAAAAAGTAAAAAAAAATAAAAAAGAAAGGGAGTTTCTACAATACAGAAGATGTTTGACTAAGGAATTGTCATCATCAAATGGAAAATAAAAACATATGTTACAAATCAATATATAGAATTACACTATCAATTGTCCATTAACAAAACAGGCCAAAACTGAGAGTAAATATAGCCAGCCCTTTGAATGTGTGGCAAGTCAAGTGCACAGTACAATGTTGATTGATCATTTGTATATTAGAAAATCGTTTCAGTGTTGTCTGAAGTTCTTAAAGTTTGAAGTTTTAAATTCAAAAGTAGTTCAAGTTATTACAAACATTTACTTGAAACATTATCTTGTGTAATAAACAGCAACATGTTTGTACTGAAATCTTCTTTCCTAAAATGAGTTAGATTTATTACAGTAGATGTATATTTTTAATTAATAATTCTTAAAGCTTATTTCATTTATCAAAGATTATATTGTAGGTGCAGTCATTCAAATTAAAAGCTATCACTGTGGGAATAATGTTCATAGAGAAATACGAAGAATGTAAACAAATGTGGTTTCTGTAGCTATGAAGTTTGATGTTGGTCAAAGGGAGGTAATCCAATTATACGTAATATGTCAGAATTCCACAGAGGAAAGTTTTACAGATAGCTTGCTCATGATATTCAGGTGTTTTCATGGATAGACAAGCATTTTAAGTGGGTACTGGGCTTTTCACAAACATGGTCCATTTGTCACGTAGTTACATGGACTTTGAAGTCGCGCCATTATCGGCGTCACGTTAAGAAACGCGCAATATATATTACCATGTTTTGACGTCTGCGACGTCACTTGTTTATACTTCCGTAAAGTAAACAGTCAAACAGTTCAGCAGCCTTTCTCTCATTTTATTGTCTACACGACATTTTGGTGCCGTGACCAGGATGCAAATGGCTACAAAATTGAGATCTATAACGAAGGGTCACAAAGCCGCAGTGACACGCCTTTTAACCAAATTCGAAGCCATTCAGCAAGAAAATATCGATTACGAGGAACTTGAAACGCTTTTACAAACACTGAGAGAGAAGCAGAAGACGATCGCCGAGATCCACGAACAGATCCTGGACTCCATCCCAGAAGATGACAGTGACCAAATCGAGACGGCCATTCTAGAACACGATGAGTATATGTTCAATTTACAGACAAAAATACAGAAAGTGACAAGTTTCAAAAAGGTAACATTTTCAAACTTAAATGTTAATTCCCCGGCCGTTCACTTGTCCGTTTCCGGCGAAACATCTCAGACGAACCACGACAACACTTTTGCTACCCCCTCCTACAGTTCTGTATACCACAGGCTCCCTAAGTTAGATTTGCAGAAGTTTGACGGGAATATTCTTGACTGGCAGTCATTCTGAGACTCGTTCGAGTCAGCTATTCATACGAACCCTTCACTAAGTGGTGTACAAAAATTCAACTATCTAAAGTCATCTTTGAGAGGGGAAGCTACGCAAATCATAGCTGGTTTTGCTTTAACCAACGTTAATTATGACAAAGCAGTGTCATTATTATATGAAAGGTACGGACAGAAGGACAGAATTTTACAAACTTATATGAAAGCATTGCTTGAAATTCCGGCCCCTGTGTACACTATAACCAGTCTGAGGAAGTTCTATGATACCACAGAGACTTATATCCGGGGACTTGATTCATTAGGCCAGAGCGAGAGTACATATGGATCCCTTCTTACTCCCGTTATTCTCCAAAAGTTACCGTCAGAGGTAAGAACGAACATTACACGTGCGCACGGATCACTATCTTGGTGTTTAACGGATTTAATGCAATGTTTATTACATGAAGTGAATATTCTAGACGCTGGAAATATATTAAATATCCAACAAGATTTTGTTGCCACAGCAAGCTATCTAACTAAATCAGAGAATTGCAAGCCCGAGAGGAAACCCATGAGCAAACCAAGTGTAAAATCTACAAAGATACGAGCATGTGCGTATTGCGGAGGAAAGCACTCCAGTGTAGACTGTACGAAGGTTACGGATCAAAAACAGAGACTGAGTATTGCAAAAGAAAATTATCTTTGTTTTAACTGCCTCGGAAGTCACAAGGTAACTGACTGTAGATCCAAATTTAAATGTAAAATATGTTCTCGAAGACATCATACTAGTTTATGCGAGGGAGAATTAGCGACCAAACCCACCGATCAACGCCCTGCACACAACGCGAAGAATAACCACACATCGGTTCTACACTCAGCACATACCTTTGCATCTGGACCCGTTTTACTGAAAACAGCAGTCTCCATGGTAACATCGGATTGTACATCTACTAAAACAGTTGGCAGGTCAAGGATCTCGAGCGCCTATCTGCAAAATTAAGAAAAAATTTTTGGATGTCACTCAGGTGTACAATATGGGAGATCAACCTTAACACTTATTAACAGCCTAATATAATACAATAAATATATACATATATGCAAGCAAAATATACTTAAATAAATCAGAAACGCAACTTCTTTAAACACGAAATATTTCATGTTTAAAGCAGTTGTGTTTCTAACTGCTTTAAGTATATTATATATAGTTAAATAAATTAGAAACAAAACTTCTTTAAACACGAAATATTTCATGTTTAAAGACAGTGCGTTTCTAACTGCTTTAAATTCATTGATTTACTTTGTCTGAAAGTTTTGGTCATTGTTTTAATAATAACAATTTAACCAAAAAAAAAACAAAAAAAATTAAAGACAGATTAAAATGCATATAAAATTTTAGTAGCAATTGTTTTTTGAAATTTCACTGTTGAAAAAATTTAGACCTGGCGATAAAAAATCTTGGGAACCAAAGCGGCATCGTGGACTGATGTTCACTACTAATAATAAGTGTTTTGATTGTTTTAGATATTTGTAGCTTCTGATCTGCAGTGGTAACCGAAGCAGCTTTTAGGACTGATGTTCACTACTTATAAGTGTTTTGATTGTTTCAGATATTTGTAGCTTCTGATGTGCAGTGGGAACCAAAGCAGCATTGTGGACTGATGTTCTCTTCTTATAAGTGTTTTGATTGTTTCAGATATTCAGCTTCTGATGTGCAGTGAGAACCAAAGCAGCATCGTGGACTGATGTTCACTACTTATAAGTGTTTTGATTGTTTTAGATATTTGTAGCTTCTGTTGTGCAGTGGGAACCAAAGCAGCTTCGTGGACTGATGTTCACTACTAATGTGTTTTGATTCTTTCAGATATTTTCAGCTTCTGATATGCAGTGGGAACCGAAGCAGCATCCTGGACTGATGTTAACTACTAATGAATGTTTTGATTGTTTCAGATAATTCCAGATTATGATATGCAGTCGGGTTCCAAGGCAGCATCCTGGACTGATGTTCACCACTAATGAGTGTTTTGATTGTTTCAGATATTTTCAGCTTCCAGGACTGATGTTCACTACTTATAAGTGTTTTGATTGTTTCAAATATTTGTAGCTTCTGATGTGCCGTGGGAACCAAAGCAGCTTCCAGGACTGATGTTCACCACTAATAAGTGTTTTGATTGTTTCAGATATTTGTAGCTTCTGATGTGCAGTGGGAACCAAAGCAGCATCGTGGACTGATGTTCACTACTTATAAGCGTTTTGATTGTTTCAGATATTTGTAGCTTCTAATGTGCAGTGGAAACCAAAGCAGTTTCCAGGACTGATGTTCACGACTTATGAGTGTTTTGATTGTTTTAGATATTCAGCTTCTGATGTGCAGTGATGAACCAAAGCAGCTTCCAGGACTGATGTTCACTACTTATAAGTGTTTTGATTGTTTAAGATATGTTCAGATTATGTTGTGCAGTGAGGAACCAAAGCAGCATCCTAGACTGATGTTCACTACTAATGAGGGTTTTTATTCTTTCAGATTTTTTCAGCCTCAGATGTGCAGTTGGAGACGAAATCAGCATCCTGGACTGATGTTCACTACTTATTTGTGTTTTGATTCTTAAAGATTTTTTAAGCCTCAGATGTGCAGTTGGAGAGGAAATCAGCATCATGGACTGATGTTCACTACTTATGAGTGCTTTGGTTCTTTCAGATATTTTTCAGATGTCCAGTTGGGGAAAAAATAAGCATCTTGGATTGATGTTCACTACTAATGAAAGTTTTCATTGTTTCAGATATGAATTGATAAATTCAGGTTACATGTTTCGGAAGAATGAAAACAACATATCATGTCACAAAGGCAGCCATTGGCAAATGGGCAGCAGATAGATGTTGGGGGAACATAGCTTATAAATGAAAGCCATGTGCAGGTGATGTACAGATGATGTTTATTCACCACTTGCCAACAGCTTCAACATATATCCTTGATCTTTCTACAGCAATCTGGGCACCTCTTGCCGATGTCTTCCATTGAAAAGCTATGTCTTCTCTAACATCCATCTGCTTACCACTTGCCAATGGCTGTCATTGTTACATGATAAGTTGTTTCATTGTTCCAATATTGATAACCTGAAGATGTCAGCTGAGTAGCCAGTATTGTAGCAGCATCCTCAACTGATGATTACTACTAATGAGTGTTTTGATTATTTCAGATATTTTCAGCTTCTTATATGCATTGGGAACCGAAGCATCATCCTGGACTGATGTTCACTATTAATAAATGATTTGATTGTTGAAGATATTTCCAGATTATGATATGCAGTCGGGTTCCAAGGCAGCATCATGGACTGATGTTCACCACTAATGAGTGTTTTGATTGTTTCAGATATTTTCAGCTTCTGATGTGCAGTGGGAACCGAAGCAGCATCCTGGACTGATGTGCAGTGGGAACCGAAGCAGCATCCTGGACTGATGTTCACTACTAATGTGTTTTGATTCTTTCAGATATTTTCAGCTTCTGATGTGCAGTGGGAACCGAAGCAGCATCCCGGACTGATGTTAACTACTAATGAAAGTTTTGATTGTTTCAGATATTTTCAGCTTCTGATGTGCAGTGGGAACCGAAGCAGCATCCTGGACTGATGTTAACTACTAATGAATGTTATGATTGTTTCAGATATTTCCAGATTATGATATGCAGTCGGGTTCCAAGGCAGCATCCTGGACTGATGTTCACCACTAATGAGTGTTTTGATTGTTTCAGATATTTTCAGCTTCCAGGACTGATGTTCACTACTTATAAGTGTTTTGATTGTTTCAAATATTTGTAGCTTCTGATGTGCAGTGGGAACCGAAGCAGCATTCTGGACTGATGTTCACTACTAATGAGTGTTTTGATTGTTTCAGATATTTTCAGCTTCTGATGTGCAGTGGGAACCGAAGCAGCATCCTGGACTGATGTTAACTAATAATGAATGTTTTGATTGCTTCAGATATTTCCAGATTATGATATGCAGTCGGGTTCCAAGGCAGCATCCTGGACTGATGTTCACTACTAATGAGTGTTTTGATTGTTTCAGATATTTTCAGCTTCTGATGTGCAGTGGGAACCGAAGCAGCATCCTGGACTGATGTTCACTACTAATGAATGTTTTGAGATATTTCCAGATTATAATATGCAGTGGGGTTCCATGGCAGCATCCTTGACTGATGTTCACTACTTATTTGTGTTTTGATTCTTTTAAGATTTTTTTAGCCTGAGATTTGCAGTTGGAGACGAAATCAGCATCCTGGACTGATGTTCACTACTAATGAATGTTTTGATTGTTTTAGATATTTCAAGATTATGATATGCGGTGGGGTTCCATGGCAGCATCCTTGACTGATGTTCACCACTAATGAGGGTTTTGATTATTTCAGATATTTTTCAGCCTCAGATGTGCAGTTGGGGGGAAATAAGCATCCTGGACTGATGTTCACTACTAACGAAAGTTTTCATTGTTTCAGATATGAATTGATAAATTCAGGTTATATGTTTCGGAAGAATGAAAACAACATATCATGTCACAAAGGCAGCCATTTGTAAATGGGCAGCAGATAGATGTTGGGGGAACATAACTTATAAATGAAAGCCATGTGCATGTGGTGTACAGATGATGTTTATTCACCACTTGCCAACAGCTTCCACATATAACCTTAATCTTTCCTAACATCAATCTGGGCACCTCTTGCCGATGTCTTCCATTGAAAAGCTATGTCTTCTCTAACATCCATCTGCTTACCACTTGCCAATGGCTGTCATTGTTACATCATAAGTTGTTTCATTGTTCCAATATTGATGACCTGAAGATGTCAGCTGAGTACTAGCCAGTATTGTAGCAGCACTCTCAACTGATGATCACTTGATGAGTGTTTTGATTGTTTCAGATATTTTCAGCTTCTGATGTGCAGACTGGGAACTGAAGCAGCATCCTGGACTGATGTTCACTACTTATAAGTGTTTTGATTGTTTCAGATATTTTCAGCTTCTGACGTGCAGTGGGGTTCAAAGGCAGCATCCTTGACTGATGTTCACTACTTATTAGTGTTTTGATTCTTAAGATTTTTTCAGCCTCAGATGTGCAGTTGGAGACGAAATCAGCATCCTGGACTAATGTTCACTACTAATGAATGTTTTGATTGTTTAAGATATTTCCAGATTATGATATGCAGTCGGGTTCCATGGCAGCATCCTGGACTGATGTTCACCACTAATGAGTGTTTTGATTGTTTTAGATATTTTCAGCTTCTGATGTGCAGTAGGAACCGAAGCAGCATCCTGGACTGATGTTAACTACTAATGAATGTTTTGATTGTTTAAGATATTTCCAGATTATGATATGCAGTCGGGTTCCAAGGCAGCATCCTGGACTGATGTTCACCACTAATGAGTGTTTTGAATTCTTTCAGATATTTTCAGCTTCTGATGTGCAGTGGGAACCGAAGCAGCATCCTGGACTGATGTTAACTACTAATGAATATTTTGATTGCTCAGATATTTCCAGATTATGATATGCAGTCGGGTTCCAAGGGAGCATCCTGGACTGATGTTCACCACTAATGAGTGTTTTGATTGTTTCAGATATTTTCAGCTTCTGATGTGCAGTGGGAACCGAAGCAGCATCCTGGACTGATGTTCACTACTAATGAGTGTTTTGATTGTTTCAGATATTTTCAGCTTCTGATGTGCAGTGGGAACCGAAGCAGTATCCTGGACTGATGTTCACTACTAATGAATGTTTTGATTGTTTCAGATATTTCCAGATTATAATATGCAGTGGGGTTCCATGGCAGCATCCTTGACTGATGTTCACTACTTATTTGTGTTTTGATTCTTTAAGATTTTTTTAGCCTGAGATTTGCAGTTGGAGACGAAATCAGCATCATGGACTGATGTTCACTACTAATGAATGTTTCGATTGTTTTAGATATTTCAAGATTATGATATGCAGTGGGGTTCCATGGCAACATCCTTGACTGATTTTCACGACTTAAATGAGGGTTTTGATTATTTCAGATATTTTTCAGCCTCAGATGTGCAGTTGGGGGAAAAATAAGCATCCTGGACTGATGTTCACTGCTAATGAAAGTTTTCATTGTTTCAGATATGAATTGATAAATTCAGGTTATATGTTTCGGAAGAATGAAAACAACATATCATGTCACAAAGGCAGCCATTGGTAAATGGGCAGCAGATAGATGTTGGGGGAACATAGCTTATAAATGAAAGTCATGTGCAAGTGGTGTACAGATGATGTTTATTCACCACTTGCCAACAGCTTCCACATATATCCTTAATCTTTCCTAACATCAATCTGGGCACCTCTTGCCGATGTCTTCCATTGAAAAGCTATGTCTTCTCTAACATCCATCTGCTTACCACTTGCCAATGGCTGTCATTGTTACATGATAAGTTGTTTCAATGTTCCAATATTGATGACCTGAAGATGTCAGCTTAGTACTAGCCAGTATTGTAGCAGCATCCTCAACTGATGTTCACTACTAATAAGTGTTCTGATTGTTTCAGATATTTTCAGATTATGATGTGCAGTGGGAACCGAAGCAGCATCCTGGACTGATGTTCACTACTAATAAGTGTTTTGATTGTTTCAGAAATTTTCAGCTTCTGATGTGCAGTGGGGTTCAAAGGCAGCATCCTTGACTGATGTTCACTACTTATTAGTGTTTTGATTCTTAAGACTTTTTCAGTCTCAGATGTGCAGTTGGAGACGAAATCAGCATCCTGGACTAATGTTCACTACTAATGAATGTTTTGATTGTTTAAGATATTTCCAGATTAAGATATGCAGTCCGGTTCCATGGCAGCATCCTGGACTGATGTTCACCACTTATGAGTGTTTTGATTGTTTAAGATATTTTCAGCTTCTGATGTGCAGTGGGAACCGAAGCAGCATCCTGGACTGCTGTTAACTACTAATGAATGTTTTGATTGTTTCAGATATTTCCAGATTATGATATGCAGTCGGGTTCCAAGGCAGCATCCTGGACTGATGTTCACCACTAATGAGTGTTTTGATTGTTTTAGATATTTTCAGCTTCTGATGTGCAGTGGGAACCAAAGAAGCATCCTGGACTGATGTTCACTACTAATGAGTGTTTTGATTGTTTCAGATATTTTCAGCTTCTGATGTGCAGTGGGAACCGAAGCAGTATCCTGGACTGATGTTCACTACTAATGAATGTTTTGATTGTTTCAGATATTTCCAGATTGCAGTGGGGTTCCATGGCAGCATCCTTGACTGATGTTCACTACTTATTTGTGTTTTGATTCTTTAAGATTTTTTTAGCTTGAGATTTGCAGTTGGAGACGAAATCAGCATCATGGACTTATGTTCACTACTAATGAATGTTTCGATTGTTTAAGATATTTCAAGATTATGATATGCAGTGGGGTTCCATGGCAGCATCCTTGACTGATGTTCACCACTTATGAGGGTTTTGATTATTTCAGATATTTTTCAGCCTCAGATGTGCAGTTGGGGGAAAAATAAGCATCCTGGAATGATGTTCACTACTAATGAAAGTTTTCATTGTTTCAGATATGAATTGATAAATTCAGGTTATATGTTTCAGAAGAATGAAAACAACATATCTTGTCACAAAGGCAGCCATTGGCAAATGGGCAGCAGATAGATGTTGGGGGAACATAGCTTATAAATGAAAGCCATGTGCAAGTGGTGTACAGATGATGTTTATTCACCACTTGCCAACAGCTTCCACATATATCCTTAATCTTTCCTAACATCAATCTTGGCACCTTTTGCCGATGTCTTCCATTGAAAAGCTATGTCTTCTCTAACATCCATCTGCTTACCACTTGCCAATGGCTGCCATTGTTACATGATAAGTTGTTTCATTGTTCCAATATTGATGACCTGAAGATGTCAGCTGAGTAGCCAGTATTGTAGCAGCATCCTCAACTGATGATCACTACTAATGAGTGTTTTGATTGTTTCAGATATTTTCAGCTTCTGATGTGCAGTTGGAACCGAAGCATCATCCTGGACTGATGTTCACTACTAATGAGTGTTTTGATTGTTTCAGATATTTTCAGCTTCTGATGTGCAGTGGGAACTGAAGCAGCATCCTGGACTTATGATGTGCAGTGGGGTTCCAAGGCAGCATCATGGACTGATGTTAACCACTAATTAGTGTTTTGATTGTTTCAGATATTTTCAGCTTCTGATGTGCAGTGGGAACCAAAGCAGCATCCTGGACTGATGTTTTCTACTAATGAGTGTTTGATTGTTTTTAGATGCAGCTTCTGATGTGCAGTGGAAACCAAAGCAGCATCCTGGACTGATGTTTTCTACTAATGAGTGTTTTGATTGTTTTTAGATTCAGCTTCTGATGTGCAGCGGAAACCAAAGCAGCATCCTGGACTGATGTGTTCTACTAATGAGTGTTTTGATTGTTTTTAGATTCAGCTTCTGATGTGCAGTGGAAACCAAAGCAGCATCCTGGACTGATGTGTTCTACTAATGAGTGTTTTGATTGTTTTTAGATTCAGCTTCTAATGTGCAGTGGAAACCTAAGCAGCATCCTGGACTGATGTTTTCTACTAATGAGTGTTTTGATAGTTTTTAGATTCAGCTTCTGATTTGATGTCTGAAAGTCATGATTGAAATTATGTGATTGTAGCATGCAATAACTGACTTAAGATCCTTATTCATTAATAAAATTTCAACATAACCTGAACAGTTATGAGTCTTTTGGTGTAGAATTAACATCTGTTCATGCACCAAACAAGATTTTAATTTATTTAATATTCAGTTATGAAGTGTTGACAATTAATAAATGGTCATCTACAAAGTATTTTACACAGCTAGTGTCAATTTTTCAACCACTATAATAAAATGTAATATAATAGGATCTAAGGCCAATATAATGACATTGTTAAATTCTCTGACCTTAGGATTAAGATGTTTTTGTGGCCTTTCAAAAAGCATAAATAATACTTATTTCAATTTTAATATACATTTGAAGTCCTGGTCAAACTGTACTGTGCACCTACAACAAAACATTGTTTAACATAGGTTTGGTCATCTTAAACATCATGTCAGGGTCTGTGGTCAGAGAAACATTAAAACATACTAAAATTAATGTAATTAAGATACTATTTGTGTTAATGTCATAATGATCAACATACATTTTACTGTTAAAATAATCAAACAAGCTTTTGCTGTTAAGTCATACTTGAAACAATATGTGAGATGTAATGTAATGCCTTGGTTGTTGAGAACAAGATTCTTTGTCTTGTGTAATACTATCAAACAGTATTTTTGCTGTAAGGTAATGCTTGTTGCCAGATTTTGGCTGTCTAAGGACAAGATTTCGGCTGTTAGGACAAGATTTTGGCTGTTTGGTAATAAATACCTTTTTGGCAGATAAACATAAATGCTATTTAAAATAATATGTTCCTATAATTAGGATAAAGCTTTCTTAAGGTGCACAGGTTACTTCTCATGGTGTAAGGTAACACACTTGCTGCATCAGCAGTGAGAATTCCATGTTCAAGTCATGGTGAGAAGATACTGCACACTTTTGAAAAGCTATAATGTATGATGCTTTTGAATATAAATCTTATTTAACCTTATGCTCCATATAATTTGTAAAGTATAATTTTATGTGTTATGTGAAAGTCTATGTTGTTGCACTTGTGTTTACAGTAATATCGGAAACAATGGTGGTATTATAATAGTATTCACAGAATTTAATGGGTCCCCAGTACCTAGCTATTCGCCAGCTCCACATTAACAGGGGGCGGTGTTGTGCTACCACATGATTATATCATTTCTATCCTATGATAGAAAATTAAATAGATGAAAAGGATACTTTGAAAGCCTCCATTAATGCAACTAACATGAAACGACAAATGTCCATGCTGCCTAGCCCAAAATTATGAGCAGCTCAATATCTGCACAAGTAAACATATAACAATATTGAACCATCTCAAATGATGCTGTGCATAATGCAGATGAATAGGGATCTCATTCAAAAGAACACACACAAAAAATCATGAAATACAAAACTCAAACTCCGTAACCCTTTCCTCCATGGGATATGGCTGTTATTCCATGTGTGAACAGTGTAGATCCAGATCAGCTGGCATATCTACTGTATATAAACCGATATAATCAGAGTGGCCTGGATGTTAACTTATGAAGTCCGGTAGGTCCAATTGTTTCGTGTCGCCGCAGTATATAAAGGCACCGAGGCCCTTATATTTCATAAAGTATCATATTTCTGTACGAAGCACTTTTAATACATGTTTTTACATCAAGCCGTTTAAATTCGAAAAATATACTGAAATCATCTTTAAAAAATCGCCATAACTGATACACATCGAGTTAACATGTTCAATTGATGATACAGTCTGGGTCAAAGCTACATGCATGTTTGGTCTAATGTTTTGATGTTTAATTGATCTGCTATGGTATTCTTATTATTGTAAGAATAAAAATGTTATGTTTTATCATCGCTAGCATGAGAATACCTCTCAAAACCTGTTTAAACGTAAACATTTACGCTGATTTTATAACAGTACACAGTACAAGTGGTACTTTGTGTGAGCAATATAAGCGATTTTTTAAAATTATGTTGCATAAAAAAGGTAACAACGTCTTTCGTACCAAGTGCTCCGAGAATTGCCTGTTGAACATGTATTTGTCGATTGGATTTCTCATTACAATACATACAAAATCTCCTCACTTTTGAACTGTTTACTATGTTTTTATGACAATCAGTGCGCTATATCCGGTAGATGATACAATCGGTTTATATACAGTGATATCTGCAGGATCTTCGCTGCTAGCTATTCTATTAACACAGAAATTAAAAGTTTTCTGGTTACTGTTACCAAATTCAAACCATTATTAATGATTTACACCGTTTACTTGTTTCAATATGGGTATGTTTTTATTATTAATGTGTTTTTCAAAATGTTATTTACTTAATAGTGAAAAGAGTAATTCCATATCAGACTTAAGAGATGTGCTAATATGGGTGCTAATATAGTTACTTGGTAAGATCTAAAAGCGAACAGTGTAGATCATGATCCGATAGCTCAAAATGTACAGTGGCACAAAATTTAATGTGCCAGTTGATCTGAATCACTGTTTGGCCATGCAATAATAGTTGTATCCTTAGAGTAAATTATTAATAAAACTTACTATTGATCATTTAACCCTTTTCTCCATATATACGCATTTTTACGCATGTGCGACCAGTGTAGATTCAGATCAGCCGGCACATCTTTGCCATCTGATCTACACTTGTTGCGTTTTGGTCAGAAATAACCTAACAAATCAAAAAGCAAACAGTGCAGATCCTGATCAGACAGCACAGATGTGCCAGCTGATCTGGATCTACACTGTTTACCCATGCAATCAATGTGTGCCTATGGAGGAAAGGGTTAAAGATTATAGGTAATTATGAAACAAAAGAGTCTGTGATTCATTTCTTTGCAGTATTTGCTCGTGATTGAGGGGTCATACTGTGGTGCAACATTGTAATCATTAATCTGCCCGCCATTCTTTGCAAAGAATCCGGCGGCTGTATTAAACAATATGACCATGTTTAATCAATTTCTACTATAAAAGCAGAAAACAAGAAAATGTCTATAAAGTTGCCCTTAAGTTTAAAGTCTGAATTAATAACTTTTCAAAAGGCTGCAAAGTTTCTGAATTAGAAGAAACAATTTGAACACAGAAGTCGTCTCCCCGTTTTCGAAGTCTTTTACACATCGGCAGAACACTTCAAAGTTTATATACAAAAGAGCTGAAAAAAGTTTGGAAGTATCTGGCAATATTTCTTAAGCAAATCTGAACTTTATCATTTGTAACTGTGTCAAAACTACCTTACCACTTATTTGCCAACAAATCGGGACATTGCAAGTATACTCATGCTTGCACAGTAACGGTCAACAATCAGTTTAAGTGATGCACAGTTACTCTTTCAGATCTTTATAATTAAACCTTTCCTCCATAGATACACCTGTATTGCGTGGGCAAACAGTGTAGATCCTGATCATAAAAATGCGTATATATGGAGAAAGGATTAATATAAATGAAATTATATGTTTCGAATAGTTTGTACTTAACGGTATTGGTCAGTGTGGAGAGAAAAAGTGTTTGCATTTCGTGCGATTATGCTATTTAAGTGTTGGTTTTATCTGTGTACTCCATTCGAGGCGTTATTATTCAGCGGTTAACATGTCGGCACCCGCCTACCCTCCCATTATGTTGTTTATATATGTTTTTTAGATTAATAAAGTTTTCAGAGGGCATCCTAAGAATACAACGAAAAGTGGTGTAAATAAATGATTTTTTGTTGTTGCAGGTTTTCGTATGTTTCCAGTTGATTGTGTTCTATAGTCTTTTTAGTTTATGGTGTGAGAAATAGATATTTGACAGCCATTCACTAGTTTCAGGTCTGAGGTTTCTATTAGATGAAGCTCATTCCAGAAGTTACTACTTTTCGAGATCGTCTGCTGAACAGATTACAAAGCCAGAGCTACCGATGTCGGCTATTCATTGGGACGGTGCGCACATTACAGGCCCATGGATTTCTAATACCACTTGGATAAACTTTACAAAACATGGACTTGGATTAGACAGACATTCAAAATTTTATGTATAATACCGCTGAATACAAAGACCTAAACCTAGTTTTTGTTTGTGTTTTTTACGTATTATGAGATACGGAAATAATTAATTTACTTGCGTTAAAGTGTCTCTGCTTCTCTGCTCAAAGTTTCCAAAGAACAGGGCTGATTCTATTGGAAATTATGTGCGAGAAGACACTGCCAATGTGGTCATATATCAGCAATTCAAGGGCCATAACTAGACTTCCTCACCCAATCTGGCATGTACCTAAATGGCAACTGGTGTAGATCCAGATCTGCACTGCAACTGTGATCTGTGATATTTTCTTCTGGAATGTATACACCCTTTAGTGGTCTTTTGACATCTTACACAAATCTTTAGTTTGTAGTTTCAAGATGTTAGATGAATAGGCCTCTGACAGTCAATATGAAAATTATAGAAGCTGCTTACACACTATAATACTAAGACCAACAACAAAACATAAACTACAACAAAACATAAACTAAAACACTAAATAAACTGACTTTATTAGAAACTTTTATTATAAAAATTTATTAACCCAAAATAATTGGTGCATATGATATATACAGATATCAATTAAACATGAATAGCATATACTGGGAACTTGATCAAGGAAGATCACTCAAATACAATCACATATCACAGTTAACAGTGATTGTGTCCCATACACACCAAGATAATGTTAATACTTGGAATTGCCAAATAAGAATTTCTGACATCAGAAAAGCATGAAATATGACTTATTTAAGAGAGCCTTTCTGTTCTTATATATTTTTGTAGCAACCACACACTATTTCTAGTTTTTGAGCACTAATAGAGGTCTTTCACATTGTTGTGCGCATGCGTCGTACGCCACGTTAGGTGCGGAAAATATTGGTTTTATCCTAAACCGACAAGTGAGGGGGCATTTAACTGTGTCATTGCTAACAGAATGAACAGACATGATCACGGTGTCGTCTTAAAGCTAATGATAAATTATAATAATAATTATGATAAAGCATAATAAATTCGAGTTTTAGAATTTCCGAATATAATAGGCTTAAAACGTCTGGTCGACAAGATATGACTGTGAAAAGCGTAAAACAATCAAAGACGTGGTTGCCACTTTGAATCGGGAAGTCTTATATGAAAACAAATACATTGTGGATTACACATTACTGTATATTTTCCACAGACACATATATAAGCGTATCGAGTTTTTCTGACAAAATGCGTTTACTTCAAGAAATATATTTTATGTTACATGATCTTTCTAAATTGGAGGTAAACGGATGAATTCAGCAATGTATCTGTATTGTATTCAACGCCCGTTAAGCTTATTAAGTTATTCATGTTATAATAAACATCTTTTTTATAAAATCGTCAGCCATAGTCAATAGACATTAGTTTAAGTCGCATTTCATGAATATCTACGTGTTACGGGAATGATGTAGAAAGAAGATAAAATGTCCGCAGACCTCCAAAATCTCAGGATTTTATCTGAAATCTCCGGACAGTAAGGTTCTTCTCCGGATCTAAGGATTTTCAGGCAAAATCTCAGGATTTAAAAATACTGAAAAGGATAATTAGTGAAACATAAATTTAACTGAATTTAGAATGGGTTTTACAATTATATTAATTAATATTAAGAAACTTGGTCTTGGTCACGGCTCCAAAATTTCCTGTTTATTGAGAGATTACGTGATAGTGACATGCTGCCTCGGGCACACATGTACACAACAGCTAAGTGTCATAAAACTAAACTCGGACCTGAATATCGCAGTCCCGTTCATTTGTTTTGGTCCATGGTCATTTTGATTTTAAACAGAAATGCAAATATTATATTACAAAACCTTCAGCAACAACAATTACGAACTTCAACATCAAAATAGTTTTTATTTAAAAAGTAACAACAAAACTCTCTGGATTTTTTAAAATAGGTTATGGTTGGCCTGCCGTCCGGCAATATTCGTTTGGTTCAATCAATTTAACGATTTCTCTAGTTGTAGCTGGAATCATCCTATTATGTAAATACGTAATATTTTTTCTCAAAAGCAAAACACGCAAAACACATATCAACCTAGTCGCCGACGAGCTACATAAGAATATAATTATGTCTCATTCCTCTATAAATTATAGCGTTACAAAAAATGCGGTAAAACGGTAAAATGTCCGATAATGTTCGTCTGAATTGTCAATTATACAGATATATTTTTAGTAAACACAATTCACGTGTGTATTTTCATTAAAAAACCCAAACAAATCCGTTGGATACCCGCGTCCTGAAAATACCGCGATAAACAATGTTTAAAATGCGCATAAACTTTCTTGATGTGCTTGTAAATGACCATAACGTTTTGTTTTATTCTTCGTTGTTTGACTGAACTTACTTATTTATAAATTTGAAATGATTAATCAACATTTTCTTAATTTTATAATCACTTAGTCATATTAACAATAGTAAACGATGCCCCCTCGCGTGCATTTATCGACTAAATATGCTCTTCAATTTTAGAGAGCGCTAAGGGGAGGTAACAATGTGAAAGAACTCTATTCTAAGACAGCCTGGAATTTAACTCAGTTTACTTCATATTGCAAGTCAGTGCTAATGAATTTCCAGAACAAACACTACAGTTTATGATAAAAACCTAAAGTATTTTAAATAATTCATGATGTGACCGACAATTCACTTAGCCAGTGAGCTTGGTTCTCCACCAGGACTTGAACCTGGATTACTTTTCTTCATCAGAAAATTGTGTTTCTTTACACTATGGAGATGTTCCCAGGCACCACAGACTTCATGAAATCATGTTTCTCAATTCAAATGATCTTAAATGTTATTCTAACAAAATTTGTGTCCTTAAGTTAATTATGAAACATGCTTGGATGTTGTAATAAATGCAATGTTAAAAAGTAAAAAAAAATAAAAAAGAAAGGGAGTTTCTACAATACAGAAGATGTTTGACTAAGGAATTGTCATCATCAAATGGAAAATAAAAACATATGTTACAAATCAATATATAGAATTACACTATCAATTGTCCATTAACAAAACAGGCCAAAACTGAGAGTAAATATAGCCAGCCCTTTGAATGTGTGGCAAGTCAAGTGCACAGTACAATGTTGATTGATCATTTGTATATTAGAAAATCGTTTCAGTGTTGTCTGAAGTTCTTAAAGTTTGAAGTTTTAAATTCAAAAGTAGTTCAAGTTATTACAAACATTTACTTGAAACATTATCTTGTGTAATAAACAGCAACATGTTTGTACTGAAATCTTCTTTCCTAAAATGAGTTAGATTTATTACAGTAGATGTATATTTTTAATTAATAATTCTTAAAGCTTATTTCATTTATCAAAGATTATATTGTAGGTGCAGTCATTCAAATTAAAAGCTATCACTGTGGGAATAATGTTCATAGAGAAATACGAAGAATGTAAACAAATGTGGTTTCTGTAGCTATGAAGTTTGATGTTGGTCAAAGGGAGGTAATCCAATTATACGTAATATGTCAGAATTCCACAGAGGAAAGTTTTACAGATAGCTTGCTCATGATATTCAGGTGTTTTCATGGATAGACAAGCATTTTAAGTGGGTACTGGGCTTTTCACAAACATGGTCCATTTGTCACGTAGTTACATGGACTTTGAAGTCGCGCCATTATCGGCGTCACGTTAAGAAACGCGCAATATATATTACCATGTTTTGACGTCTGCGACGTCACTTGTTTATACTTCCGTAAAGTAAACAGTCAAACAGTTCAGCAGCCTTTCTCTCATTTTATTGTCTACACGACATTTTGGTGCCGTGACCAGGATGCAAATGGCTACAAAATTGAGATCTATAACGAAGGGTCACAAAGCCGCAGTGACACGCCTTTTAACCAAATTCGAAGCCATTCAGCAAGAAAATATCGATTACGAGGAACTTGAAACGCTTTTACAAACACTGAGAGAGAAGCAGAAGACGATCGCCGAGATCCACGAACAGATCCTGGACTCCATCCCAGAAGATGACAGTGACCAAATCGAGACGGCCATTCTAGAACACGATGAGTATATGTTCAATTTACAGACAAAAATACAGAAAGTGACAAGTTTCAAAAAGGTAACATTTTCAAACTTAAATGTTAATTCCCCGGCCGTTCACTTGTCCGTTTCCGGCGAAACATCTCAGACGAACCACGACAACACTTTTGCTACCCCCTCCTACAGTTCTGTATACCACAGGCTCCCTAAGTTAGATTTGCAGAAGTTTGACGGGAATATTCTTGACTGGCAGTCATTCTGGGACTCGTTCGAGTCAGCTATTCATACGAACCCTTCACTAAGTGGTGTACAGAAATTCAACTATCTAAAGTCATCGTTGAGAGGGGAAGCTACGCAAATCATAGCTGGTTTTGCTTTAACCAACGTTAATTATGACAAAGCAGTGTCATTATTATATGAAAGGTACGGACAGAAGGACAGAATTTTACAAACTTATATGAAAGCATTGCTTGAAATTCCGGCCCCTGTGTACACTATAACCAGTCTGAGGAAGTTCTATGATACCACAGAGACTTATATCCGGGGACTTGATTCATTAGGCCAGAGCGAGAGTACATATGGATCCCTTCTTACTCCCGTTATTCTCCAAAAGTTACCGTCAGAGGTAAGAACGAACATTACACGTGCGCACGGATCACTATCTTGGTGTTTAACGGATTTAATGCAATGTTTATTACATGAAGTGAATATTCTAGACGCTGGAAATATATTAAATATCCAACAAGATTTTGTTGCCACAGCAAGCTTTCTAACTAAATCAGAGAATTGCAAGCCCGAGAGGAAACCCATGAGCAAACCAAGTGTAAAATCTACAAAGATACGAGCATGTGCGTATTGCGGAGGAAAGCACTCCAGTGTAGACTGTACGAAGGTTACGGATCAAAAACAGAGACTGAGTATTGCAAAAGAAAATTATCTTTGTTTTAACTGCCTCGGAAGTCACAAGGTAACTGACTGTAGATCCAAATTTAAATGTAAAATATGTTCTCGAAGACATCATACTAGTTTATGCGAGGGAGAATTAGCGACCAAACCCACCAATCAACGCCCTGCACACAACGCGAAGAATAACCACACATCGGTTCTACACTCAGCACATACCTTTGCATCTGGACCCGTTTTACTGAAAACAGCAGTCTCCATGGTAACATCGGATTGTACATCTACTACTGCAAACATCCTGTTTGATGAAGGTTCGCAGAGCTCATTTGTAACTGAACAATTGGCACAGAAACTCCAGCTGCAGCCAACCGGAAGACAAACATTATGCCTATCAGGGTTCGGAGACAGAGAGAGGCGTGTATGACATCTTGACACAGCCACAGTCTATTTACAAACCCCGAAAGAGAACATTCCTATAAGAGTTCTGATAGTACCGGAGATATCTGTACCGCTAAAAACCTCCCAGAAACAAGTTGTTCAGCTCGCATACCTGAAAGGGCTTAAACTTGCGCACCCCATGTTAGAAGATGAAGCCTTCGAGATCGAGTTGCTTGTTGGCGCTGATCATTACTGGGACGTAGTGCAAGATGAAGTTATCAGAGGAAACGGACAGTCAATACAGTCAAAAATCGGTTATCTCCTATCAGGACCATTCAGTACTGGTACACAGAGTCATTCCTCCCCACTTCCGTTGTTAATGATGAACGTCATGACTATGCACGCACAGGAGGAAGTGAACTTAGAGCAGTTTTGGGAAGTAGAGTCCACGGGAGTGGAACAGCAGTCAAAATACAATGACTTTGATGAATACACCAGACAATACCAGAACACGTGCATTACATATGACAACAGCCAATACGTCGCAAAATTACCATGGAAAGAAGATCATCCCTTTCTACCCAGTAATGAGCTGATAAGCCGACGTAGAACAGTGAGTGTAATTAACCGACTGAGACGAGAACCGGAACTGCTACTGAAGTATGGCGACATAATTAGTGAACAGGAGAAGAGAGGGTTTATAGAAAAGGTAGAAGACGGCGCGTTAACTACTAAGGTACACTACATTCCCCACCATCCTGTGAAAAAAGACTCAGCAACCATCCCTATACGAATTGTTTACGATTGCAGTTGTAAATCAACACGAGATTCCCCGAGCCTGAATGAGTGCCTGATGAATATACCACCCAAACTAAATGATTGGACATCCATATTACTACGCTTCCGATACCAGAAGTTTGCCGTCTGCACGGATATTGAAAAAGCGTTCTTAAACGTCAGTTTGCATCCAGATGACCGTGACGTCACCAGATTCTTTTGGCTATGGGATCCGACCAATCCAGACAGTCAACTTCAGACATACCGTTTCAAGTCGGTACTTTTTGGCGCAACTTGCTCGCCATTCATACTAAACGCAACCATTATGAAACATCTGGACTTACATCCATGTGATGAAACAGAACGTATCAAGCACGGGTTATACGTAGATAACATACTTACAAGCGTGCCGGATGAAACTACACTGCTAGATTTCTACACGAAAAGCAGAAACTTATTTCAACAAGCTTCCTTTAATTTGAGATCATGGAGTACGAACAACCCGGCGCTAAATAAGAAGATCGAATCCGACGAAATCGGTGACAAGGACACATTCACAAAGGTGCTGGGCATGCGCTGGAATTCTACAAGTGATGAACTATCATTTCCACATAGAGAGCTCAAACCCTTGAATGACTCTCTTCTGACAAAACGTGCAATTTTACAAGAATCATCATCGATTTTGATCCGCTGGGATTACTAAGCCCGATCACCGTGAAAGGCAAGATGCTAATTCAGTTACTATGGAAACGAAAATTTGAATGGGATGAAGTGTTGCCAGAGGACATCATCAAAGAGTGGTCTAAATTAAAAGGAGATATAGTGAAAGCTACCGAAACAACTTTTAGCAGACGATACTTTCCAAACGTAACCCCTACAGACATAACGCTTCACGTGTTTACGGACGCTAGCATCAAGGCATATGGCGCATGTGCATATCTTGTTTCCGGTAACCAGAGCACACTGATCATGGCAAAGAATAAAGTAACTCCGGTAAAGCTGCTTACAGTGCCAAAACTTGAATTGTGTGCAGCACTTCTAGGAGCTAGACTGAGCCAACACATAACGTCATCCATTAACTGTAATACAGTAAATCTATGGAGCGACAGCCAAATTGTATTACAATGGATTAATTCACCAAAAATACAACCATTGTTTGTATCAAATCGTGTGAAAGAAATACGGGAGCTGACAAACAGTTTTCAATGGCGATACTGTCCAACGGATTCAAACCCTGCAGACATTTCGTCAAGAGGACTGTCATACGAGAAATTTCGCGACAACAAGTTGTGGATGAATGGTCCTAGCTGGCTGAAGGATGAAACGACATTCCCACACAAACTTATTCCTGATGAAGAGACAAAAGACGAAACCACAAGTAGAAAAAGTGAGGCAGCAGTATTGACGACCACCCGGGACCTCACGCAAGACAGTCTACCCACTCCAGGAATTCTAGAGATAATTGACATTCAAAAATTTAGTTCATACCGTAAACTTCTAAGAGTGACAGCATACGTTATACGATTTGTGAACAATTGCAAAAAATCCGAGAAGACACGTGGACCTCTAGAATCTCGCGAGATCAACATAGCAGCCAGACAGCTAATAAAGCACGTGCAGTACCGACATTTTCCAGAAGAACAACAATATCTTTGTCATACTAAACCCACTTCAACTAGAAGACCAAACCTAGTGAGACAGCTTGACCTTTATCTGGATAACAACAACCTTATTCGTTGTGGCGGTAGAATATCCAATGCACCCTTACTGGAAGACACGAAATTCCCGTACCTGTTACCATCCAGAGATCGCTTTACAGAGTTGATTGTAATGGATGCACACATTACACATCTACATGCCGGCACAGAGAGCACAGTCACTTTTCTCCGCCAAAGGTTTTGGATTCCAAGCATCCGCCAACGTGTTCAAAGAATTGTTCGCTCGTGCGTTACTTGCCGTAAGGTTACAGGAAGACCATACCGGATACCAGACCCTCCGCCGTTACCTAGCGACCGACTGAAAATTGCTCCACCCTTTACAGTCACTGGCATTGACTTTACTGGAGCTTTAACAGTTAAAACTACAGATGGATATCTTCAAAAGGCCTATATTTGCCTCTTTACATGCGCCAACACGCGAGCTGTCCATTTGGAAATAGTACCAAACATGAAAGTGGACTCATTTATTTTGGCTCTACGGCGTTTCTTTAGCAGGAAAGCAATACCAAAGATAATTATGTCAGACAACGCTTTGACGTATATTGCCACTGCCAAAGTACTGAAGGAAGAGATCCTTGCAACACACAGTATTACATGGACGTTTATCCCCCAGCACGCGCCCTGGTACGGAGGTTGGTGGGAGCGGCTAATTGCAATTACAAAGACATGTATCAAAAAAGTACTCGGGAAGTCCCTGCTCAGCATGGAAGTTCTACAGACAATAACTGCAGAAGTAGAATGTATTGTTAATGACCGTCCGCTCACACACAGGTCTACAGATCCCAAAGACGAGGAACCACTAACCCCTTCTCATCTATTGTATGGGCACAGAATTACCTCCCCTGTTTACCCTGATGACAGATCGCCGACAGTAGATGACATGACCCATTAATCAGCAGAAAAACTCTACAGATTTAAGTCTGCAACGCTTGAACACTTTTGGTCAAGGTGGAAACATGAATATCTTACATCTCTGCGAGAGTTTCATAAGATGTCCGGAAATAATGGCGACACCGTTAAGATTGGTGACGTAGTACAATTACACGACGAAAGCTTACCTAGAAATCGCTGGTCCCTGGGCGTTATAGAGGACGTGGTCATTGGTGGTGACGGGTTAATTTGAGCAGCACGTGTCAGGTCCAGACGAGGTGTAACTACGCGGCCCATTTCTAGACTGTATCCACTCGAGTTAAAATAACCATATTTATATTGACTGAGTGATATCTAAGTGTTTATTCAGTGACTTTTTCGTGATTTTGTATAAGTTTAATCAAAGACTAGAAAATTAATGCCATGATAATTAATACAGACAATTTTAAACCTTTCTTAACTCATATCAGTGACAATATGTTAACCTTTTAAATTACTTTCGTGCCCCCGGAGTGTCACGTAGTTACATGGACTTTGAAGTCGCGCCATTATCGGCGTCACGTTAAGAAACGCGCAATATATATTACCATGTTTTGACGTCTGCGACGTCACTTGTTTATACTTCCGTAAAGTAAACAGTCAAACAGTTCAGCAGCCTTTCTCTGTCTCCGAACCCTGATAGGCATAATGTTTGTCTTCCGGTTGGCTGCAGCTGGAGTTTCTGTGCCAATTGTTCAGTTACAAATGAGCTCTGCGAACCTTCATCAAACAGGATGTTTGCAGTAGTAGATGTACAATCCAATGTTACCATGGAGACTGCTGTTTTCAGTAAAACGGGTCCAGATGCAAAGGTATGTGCCGAGTGTAGAACCGATGTGTGGTTATTCTTCGCGTTGTGTGCAGGGCGTTGATCGGTGGGTTTGGTCGCTAATTCTCCCTCACATAAACTAGTATGATGTCTTCGAGAACATATTTTACATTTAAATTTGGATCTACAGTCAGTTACCTTGTGACTTCCGAGGCAGTTAAAACAAAGATGTTTTTCTTTTGCAATACTCAGTCTCTGTTTTTGATCCGTAACCTCTAAATGCATTTTAAACAAGTACTTCAAAGAATGCAGCAGGCTGTCAGTAAACAGTCAGCAGTGGTTGTCAGCAACCTGTGGCTGCCATCAAAAAGTAGTTGTCAGCAAACAGTGGTTGTCATCAATGAGTTGTTGTCAGCAAGCAGTGGTTGTCATCAATGAGTTGTTGTCAGCAAACAGTGGTTGTCATCAATGAGTTGTTGTTAACAAACAGTGGTTGTCATCAATGAGTTGTTAGCAAACAGTGGTTGTCAGCAACCAGTGGCTGTCAGCAATGAGTAGTTGGCAGCAACCAGTGGTTGTTATCAATGAGTAGTAGTCAGCAACCAGTGGCTGTCATCAATGAGTTGTTGTTAGCAAACAGTGGTTGTCAGCTTTCAGTGGTTGTCCGTTGTCTTCAAACATTTGTGGTCAGCAAACAGCGACTGGTTGCAGGGAAGTCATGGTTAGCATTAGTCACAGCATTAACTGAAAATAACAGAGAGAAGTTCACAATCTATCTAGAAACACTGACAGAGACATCTTAAGTTTGATAAAACTACAAGGCAAATATTGTATCACTAAAAACTAGTAAAACAGGAGTTATCATTCTTGTTGTTTTAAATGGCTTTGTTCCTGCAGATGTATTCCAAGTCAAGTACTTAGATATTAGAATAATCACTGCTCCATGGTCAGTTGGACAAAATCAGCCATATTTTCACTGTTGCTGAAAATCAACCAGTTATAAAAAGGAAGAAACTGGAGCATTCAGGGGAGGTAAGCTGAAACATCAAGACTTTGCAGAAATTTCTAGACAACTTACTTAAATTGTTAGGAACCAAAAAACTGCAGCTTTAATGGTATTCGCTGTCAATTTCAGATATTTAATTGTTCAGAAACCAAAATATACAACTTTAATCAAAGGTCACAACTAAAAGTATAATTCACAAAGAAAAATGTACAGTGTATAAAACAACATGTGTGTAAGAACATAACATGTAAACATAACATGACCAGAATGGTTCTGCCAATGGAACAGACACTTATTCTAAAGCTAAAGCTTCCTTATTAAGCTGGCAATTTATATTTTACCCTTTACTCCACAGAAAAACCTTTATTATATACCCATAACTGACTTTAGCACAGTGCAGTGTTAATCCAAAAAATTGATACAACTCGTCAGATTATAATTCCGTATTGGACATTGTCCAATTTTCCGATTCTGTATTTTTGCAGCTTCCGGTAGTTTCTACGTTTCAAAATGGCCGATTTCAAACCGCGATATTTTCACAAATTTAGATTTGTTGACTCCAATGACACTCTTTCTTTAAAAAAAATATTGATTTCACGGCCTTTACAAATAAAAATTATATGAAATCGACAAAAAAATGTGAAAAAATTAAATTAATAGATAGTAATTGCGGATATAAATAGAACAAACAAAAGACTACTTTTTTCGGAGCGAAGAAGTGTACATACCATTCAACTATCCCAATTTAAATATCCATCTGCAACCATCCTTCCTATTTTTTCTTTAAAGCCTGACCCTATGATTTGATGTAAATAATGCTTGTTTCTGTGGTATAAGAATCAAACACTTTTTTAATCCTAGTCGTTAAATATCTAATACCACGGTAAACACTTCCATATTCGGGTCTTGTCCAAATTTTGCTGCTATTGTTTTTTGTCCTTCAAAGATTTAAAAGTAAAAAAATTCTTTATCTGACAGAATCGATCATGGTGCTTGAAAATGTAAACATTTGTTCGATGACGTAGGGATTTATGGTTTATTGTGACGTGATTACCTACATCACATTTCACTATTGATTAAGTGCTCATTTAATTGGGAGTAAAATAAGGGTATATAATAAAAGGTACATTATACCAGTATGCAATCTGTAGGTTTGTATTATTTCTCATTGCCTATGTAAACCACATCACGCTCAACCTTCGGACTCGCGTGATATTTTTTACGTACCCAACTCGTCAAATACAAACCTACAGATTGCATACTGGTATCTGATCAGGATCTACAATGTTCGCTTTTTGATTCATTAGGTTATTTCTGACCAAAATGCGACCAGTGCAGATCCAGTTCAGATGACACAGATGTGCCAGCTGATCTGGATCTACACTGGTCACATATGTAAAAATGTATATATATGAAAGAAAGGGTTACAATTGTATTGGTTGTGAAATTATATGTACAGTAACTTTTTGTTTCACCTAAAATGAAATATAATGTGTTTTGTGCCTGTGTGTGTGTTTTTTGTGCTGAAACATTCAGTCTGTTTCAAGAATACAAATCTAAAGACTTTCATGCTGAAAGGAACAGAAGTGATAATTATAAGAATATCATATTCAACAGTGTATATTCAAATGTTGTGAATATTTTGCACTTATTTACTTCTATGGTCAACTGTAGACTTTGAGATGTAAAGGTTCTCACCTGTTTTCCTGTGTAAAGCACTGCTCAGCTGAGTGTTAGTTGAAAGTTTCACCACCACTGTTCACAGTCACACACCTGAAATTATTAAATATGCATGTTATAAAGCTGCGAGGCATAGTACTGAAGTACAGGCAAAATTTATATGTGTTTAACAATCTGACAAGGTCTCTGTTACTTGCAGGAAATCACTGCTATATTTTCCATCTTAAAACTACTTATTTCCAAAGGTTTTTTCCTAATCTTAGCAATAAAAATATGAACGGTTTTAAAATACCTAAAAAAGTCTTATCCTTTTTATAGTCCCAGGACTTGTGGTGTGGGCTATACTGTTATTGAAATGTCTCTCCATCTGTCTCTTGCAGAAAAATGCTCTGAAGGTGTTATGTATCACATTAGGTATTAGTTCTAGATTGAAACCTAACTGTTCAATATGACCTGCTGCAGAAAAATGCTCTGATGGTGTTTAGTATCACATTCAGTGATAGTTCTATATTAAATCATAACAAGTTAATATGGCCTTAGAACCTGCAACAACCTGCATAAATTTCAACATCTTTTGATGGGGATCTAATACAGTCTACCACATGTCTTGGAGGTTTAATAACATATCTTGGATGAAATTTGATGACTCTGATCCCAGATGAGGTTGTTTCTCAAGATAAAGCCACACCCGACTGACAGGCTTAAATATGTCTCACCAGTCGATGTAGACCCTGAAATCACATTTTTTTAGCAAGAGGACCACTAGACAATGTTACATACAAAGTATCTCAGTGCTGGGCCTCATGGTTTTTTACAAGAAGATTTTCAAAGTTTCTTTCTGTTGCCATGCCAACCAGAGTTTCGCAAGGAATTGAATTATTAGAATAACTTTGGTAGAAGACCACCCCAGGAACATCTAGACAACATTTCATCAACTTTCATCAAGTGATTTAGGAGGACGAACAGTTGGAAGACAGCAGGCAATCAAAAAAGATCAACTTAAGCAGATGCTCAGCTGAGCTAAAGTGTTATTGAATGTAATTATTTAATAGTTCATGGCAATCTGTTTATAACAATTATAAAACCCAAATGTTTTGAACCATTGAGAAGTACTTAACGAAATACTTAATGAAATATTCAATAGGTTTGTTTCATAAGTTCTATATAATTAGATTTAAAAACATGACCCATTAGGATTTCTGTCATACACACAATATATAACCCTACGTTAGCACTAGCATTAGCCAAATGAGCCATTTGGCAAAACCTTAATCAATCTGGCTTCAAGTCTTTCATAAATATGTGTAACGTGCAATCAAGCGGCTATGATTATGAACACTGCTGTTTAAACCTGGGGCTGACTATATGCATACTTTTCCTTGGGCCTTCTTTGACCTACTGATTATGAACAAATGATTTCTAAAACATTATGTAAATGTTAAATCAACAATAATTATAAAATAGGATTGTCAGCTCTTGATTTCAAACTCAATTAGAGATAACCACAGTTGACCACTCTACTTGAGGGACTATAAACAAAGGTAACATCTAGACGCTCAACTTACTATATATATAAAAGACTTTTAACCAATAGGTGGCCTTTTTCATCCAACTCATCACAGTTGATGAGCTATATATGAGCTCAACTATAATAACGATGTTCACCAACAGCTGGCCTCTCTCATCAAACTCACTACAGTTGATGAGCTATATATACTCAACTATAATAACGTTGTTCACCAAGTTGGCCTCTCTCATCAAACTCCCAACAGTTGATGGCCACTTCTATATGACGTTAGGCAATGATCACACAATCTTAAGACTGCAACCCGGTATTTATACTCTATCTAATCTAAACCCTCTACTAAACACACAACAAGGTTGATGGCCATAAATGGAGAATTATATTTGTAGACAATCACCGCTATGAAAATCAAAACATGTGTTTTATATTTTTCACAATATCCTTATTTCAATCCATCCAATGTCCGCCATGATGTTTCAATGAATGTTTAGTGTGATCAACCTTAGATTAATGTTATTTCTTATACGGCTTCATGTACATTTATACATGTACTTTTAGGTCAGATCGTGTCCGAGGTAGTGTAAAATGAAGTTTGTCTTTTCGCTGTCCAAAATCTATGTGTATTAGGAAAAGACTGTTTATGTTTTCTTGAAGAGTAAAATTTGTATGATTAATCTTAAAATCATTTTTGCACGGTTTTCTGCTTATATTTGCAAAATTAGGGTTTTAATAGAGCCATAGCAGTTTGTTTACTGACCTTACAATGAATTATGATAATGGTCATTAATGATAAGTTGTTTCTTATTATATATGGGAGGGAAACATATACCTGGGTTGTAGTGATGGGATAGGGGGATGGTGGACAAATGGGCTGAGCACCTGTGATTATGGTGTGGTCCTTTATCTAACTTAAATGTATTTTAGTTTTATTTATCGTCGCTACTGGAAGCCCATATGAGCGACTCCTCCAGAAGAGTGTTAGTCATTTTAGGTTTTTTTGGAGGATAGTGCAAGATACAGAGGACTCTCCAATTCCAGAATCATCCCTGGTTCTTTTAAGTGCCTGGTGTATAGCACCACTACACTGGACCTCGGTTGAACGTCTCTTCCGAAAGACTGTTAGTAATTTTAGTTGGAGTAGCGGGGGATCGACCTGGGATCTCTGGACTCAGAAGCAGACTCGCTAACCAAAAGCTAACTTAAATTCTGGTTATAGACCACTAAATATTGGTGATCAGGCCTCTAAATAATTTTGTGCAGGGATTTTGTGCAGGGTATTTGCGGACCAGTAACAGGAAGTCAAGCCTGATTGGTAGAAAATGAAAATAAATATTTTAAAAAGAAAATTATAATGAGAAATATAATGATTTTGTAGTAATTTGAATACAAATAATATGAAATTGATAATGAAAAAAAAAGTGAAATTCACTTTTGAAAATAACTGTCATTTTTGACAGAATGTAAACAAAAGTTCCGCAGAGACTGGGGCGATACACTTCTGGCTAAAATGCTGAAAATGTTTACCGGTCATGCTATGGTGAAATTGGTATATTACGGTGTCTCTAGGTTGGTTGTCTTGAGAACTGTATGATGCTTGACCCAATAGTAAATTCAGAAATTGATGAAATGTTATAACGGAAGTCTATGGAAATTGAATTAGTGGTATGTAACCTACTAAGATCATCGCCTTATATACCTGTTGGTGACTACTGGACCAAAATTTAATTTTGATTGGTCATACGAACAAAAACTTCGGCCATCTCCGTCTATCCTACTTTCCTATATTTCCGTCCCTTCCTATAATCCCAACCCCCTTGAATAAAAAACAATTAATAATAGGATGCATGGGCTTATGCACCATACAGGAGAGTAATCACGATATTTTCAAGTTGCAGTTGTTAAAAATTAAATTTATTAAAATTTAGCTTAAAAATGATTAGAAAACATATTTTTATCAGAATCACTTATCCAAAAGTTTCAATGAATTTCAATGGAAATAACAATACAACTATGAGCGTCTACCTAACTATTAACGTTTATTTCACGTTGTCAGCATTTAAAACTATAAAAACAAATTATATTATAAGTTAATTTCTTTTAAACTACTTACTGAGAATTTGTATACTTCTGTCTCACTTGAATATTATTGCCGCTTTGCGAAGTAGACCAAATACGAACTAACATTAAAGGGAAGTAACTTTGGTGATTTCAGCTTGGCTAAAAACCTGAACGGCGTTACACATGCGAGGTTCGCTCTAAAAATATTGAACATGAGCTTAGAATTGATATTCATGCCTATTAACCCTTTCCTTCCTAGACACACCTTGGGCAAACAGTGTAGATCCAGATCAGCTGGCACATCTTTGCCATCTGATCAGGATCTGTACTGTTGGCTTTTTTATTCATTAGGTTATTTCTGACCAAAATGCGACCAGTGCACAAATGTGCCGGCTGATCTGGATCTCACTGGTCGCACATGCATAAAAATGCATATATAAGGAGGAAAGATAACGGTCCAAAACATAAAAATGCCGTACCAGTGTAGCGAGAAGTTTTGCACAAACTCAAAACCACCTTGTAAGGCTGTCACGTCCAGAATCCTATACTGGACACGAAGAGAAAGGAAGTGTCTCCTCGTCCGGGCGCCGGTCGAGGAGAGTATACACGTAGGGTCACTGTCTCCTCGACCGGCTCCGGTCTAGGAGAATATACAGGTAGGACTGTCTCCTCGACCGGTTCCAGAACAAATAATTGATAATAAATTGTGTTTAAACATGAACATCGGTCGCAACAATCGGGAAAATTAATTTTATGTTTGGTAAAAATGTTTTTTTGTTTCTTTATGTAAAGGTAATGGAAGTAATTGTAGCACCAATTGCTTGCCCTTATGTTTCGACAATTAAAACTTGTTAAAACTATCAATACTAATTGATCTATTCAGTTTGCAGTTAAATATGTCGCAGCAGCTTTGTTAAATGCCGCCGTTCACAGGGTTGGTAATTAGCCTATTGTTTGTTGTTACTCAATAAAATACAACAGATATGTCTCTATCATTTGGTCCTTATTAAAATTAAAGAACAATTTCATATTGGCACAACTATTCTGTGTTGATTCTAGATTGGAATCGTATTTTTAAGTGGAATAATAAACATGGATGTCGGAATATATTATTTGTTCTAAAGTTTCCCCCCCCCCCCCCCCAGAATTTCATTCACCAGTTTTAAAATTAAATGTCTATCAAATTTTAAATTGGAGAAACTTTTCCGGATTATGATAGTTTGAAGTAAAAATTGTTTAATACCAAAAACAAGACAATGTGCAGTTGTACAAAAGAGATTCAAGATCGGTTCCTGCAGCCAAAGCGCGGGCACCAAAGAAAATCTTTAATTAGGAAATTAAGTTTAGCTAATTGACTTTCAGTTGTATTCACAGGGGAAGGAAATTTAAATCATACGGCGACGAAAAAACAACAGCAACAAATATAGGTATAAGTATGTACCTTATAAAATTTTGTCACATGCGTCGCGGGGACCACGCACGACTATTAAAAAGCTCAATTGCAAGCCGAAATTTTATCAAAGTTTTGCACTATATAATACAATCAAAACACGTAAATTTACTTATGACCACATGAGGAGTTACTTAAATAAGGAAAAAAGAATCCCCATAAAATGATCTTCGTTTACAATTTGTTACGGACTGAGTGCCCGGAAATCAGTCGTTTTAGGTATCAAAACTGTTTAGTATTCATGTGTCACATATTTTGTTTCTTAAATGAAGTTTAAGTGTTATAATGCTCACATTTGTATGTCACGTGTTCATCCTTTTCTCGAAATAAAATCAGTCAGTGGGATAAATACAGTTCACGCTGACAACCAACTGAAATTTAAGACGACATGTGGATAAAGACCCTTTGTATTTGTGCCACCGACTGATTTAAACACCTGTAAATAAAGACCACGTGCCTTCAATGACAACTTTTTATTTCCACTTTTGGAGTAATGCACTAATAATCCAGATGTATGTTGAGGCATTTTGTGATAGACGGTTGTAAAAAGATTTTAAGCGTACATCTAGTGCAAGCAAACGGACGCTAAAATATATAAAAATGAAAGGACAAAGGATTTCTCGCTCACAATCATTTTAATAGTGTCACTTACAGTGAAGGCTGTAGTTAGTTGGAAGATATTTGAATATAAGTTTTGACATGATTAGACAATGTGTCAGCCTAAAGTCCCTTCCTGTCGGGATGTGTGAAATCAGCCCGAGTAATCGTGAATATACATGTTGCTGTCAAAAAGTACGTGTATTGAGAAAAAAATATGTTTTACAACGGTAAAAGTTAAAATACGCGAAAACTTTTTATTTTTTATTTCATTTAAAAATAACTTGTAAGTTATCATAAAAATTATCTAATGGTAGTTCTTATTTGTGATTTTTTTATTCTTTATCAACCTTTACAGACTAAGCTAACGCCGCAATCCCAATGTTTAACTGAGAAAACTGATAAAGTATCATAAAACAAAATTAGTATGATGTAGTTTTTTAACACATAAAGTAACTGAATATTGAAAAGTTTGTTTATTTCAAAAACATTATAAAACGCGATTAAATTATCGATTGTACGGAAGTACCCACTTCCGTTGTTTAGACCGGAGCCGGTCGAGGAGACAGTCTTACGTGTATATTCTCCTCGACCGGCAGCCGGTCGAGGAGACTCCGAGTCGCCTCGACCGGGCCCGGTCGCGGAGACACTTCCGAAGAGAAATATGGGGCATATGCATCGCGTACAACTCAGTATATAGAGGACCGATAATGGTTGAATTAGTAATTTAATGTTTTGCTTCTATGCTTGCATGTAACAAAACAAACTGGACAATGCAGCTGATTAATGGCAACTCAGTGCCCATCATTTCAAATTCATCTGCCACGGATATTTTGCCATAGATATGCAGGGGAAAAAAAGAACACTAAGTTTATGTGATATTAACGACTGAATGAAAGATAACATCAAACTCTGCTTTTTTCGTACATTATCCTAAAGGGTAGAGAGGTTTACATGATTATGAGCACATGTATGCACATGTATTTGCTTAAGTCTGTTGGATTTCTCTTGTTTGTGACAGAGAATCGAAAATTGTAGCTTTAGTAGATTTCAAAATCTGTAAACAAAGAATTTTGGCCTATATTAAATGTCTTGACTTTGATTAACGAACACAAAAGTTGCAGCGGGCTTGCAATAACAACTTCTAGTAAAACTTTGATTCTTGTAAGTCGGTGTTACATTCTTCTTGCGTGTGTGTGGGGGTAGTAAACCAGAGTTTACGGTTCTTTTTTATTTCCAATAAATATCGCATAAACTGGTGGTAATATTTGGCTAGTCAGTAAGATAAATTGTACGTTCGAGTTATCTATAGATTTTAAATCTATGTAATACAAACAATCAAATCTGGTTTGCTTTTCTGTGAAATATTGACTATTTTTGGTCTTATAATTAGTAACTTCCTAGAACAAATTATTATTTCACAATCAGACTTTAATTCTAAAAAAAACTTTTTAGATACTGTGATGAAAGCATCGCGTATTGTGAAAACTTTGTATATTATATAGAGAGTACCAAGAAAGAGACAAACAGTCAGTTTAAATTATAGTTGGTGTGTCATAAATCTAGGTCGTTCTGGTCCGAAAAATCACGAAAAAAGGTTTTACCCGCATACCTTCCAATCAAATTTGACGTAACATAATTTTCGGTCACGTGACCTCAGGTGTGTGGATGTAAACCGCGTCAGATCAAGGTATTTTATGAAATGTAAATAATGACCAAGTTTTGCTTTCGCAAGAAAAACACTGTTAATTAAGTGTACATGAGAAGCAGATATTCATTTACAGACCAACATGCATTCATGAAAACGTAAAATATCTTCTCAACCTGTCGTAAAATCAAGAATTTAGCTAATCGGCAAAATGGCTGACATATCCGACTTCCTGAAACAGGAAATGAATATTTGAATTGTTTTTGTGAAAGGATGGCAGCCTTTTGAAAATCGGACAACAACTATTAAGACGACCTTGTTTAAAGATAACAAGTTCTTAATCGTTTCAAGTCAATATTCGTCTTTGATTTTCCACACTATAAAAATTCCTAGTTGGCCGTCGGGACCATGAAAACAGTCTTAAAAGTTTTGATTATGCTTGTAAATAACATAACATAACATAAAGGTTATTAAGCATTAAATGGCATTGGCACATTTATAGCCTCTATACAGACAACATACAATATTCATCAAAAATGGTGAGGAATTCAGGGCACGGGGAATAATGTGTTAGTAGCTTTCGTAAGTGGGGTTTTTTTTGCCATTGACTAAGTGCCTTGATCACTTGTTAAAACATTGAAGAGTTCTGGGGTCCTAGATTCACTGTAGGTAAATTAACTTAAAACTGATATAAACAAAACACTTATAATTTCAAAACATAATTTATTTAAAATGAGTTCTGGGCTATCTATGTGTCACGGTAAGAATCGAGTCGCTATCTGGGAAGAAGATGTGTAAGTGGCCATGATAGCTCAGTTGGGGGCGCACTTGCCCTGTAGACGAGCGGACCTAAGTTCCAGTCCTGATCTGGCTGCACATCTTTCTCATCCTGTGACATTTTGCGCACAAAGGGGAACCATGACAATGTTGCTTGTATGTCTTACAACACTCAATAAGAGTACCCTCTGTAGGACGAATTTCCAGGTTGTGGGGATAAATGTCACGGTACAGATCTAGTCACTATTTAGGGAGATGTGCACTTTAGCAAAGCAAACAACACATACAAAGCATGCATTATATTACATCTAATTAACAATATTATGCAATTGTTTCATTTAAAATAATATTAATTAAATAATTACCCTGCGTCATTTTAAAAGTATAAGGGCCAGATCTCTGGCTATAATCAGTCATCCTTTAAGTAAATTATATTACTATTATTGTTTAGTTGTCTGTCGAAATGACAAATTTATGTGAAAAATGCATGATAGCACATTGTCACCAACAAATGTCTGCACGTGTCATCTAATAACAGTCTAATTAAACTTGTAAACATAAACATTGTTTCCATAGTCCCTATTACATTTTGTTTCAGCTGTCAATAGAGAGGATTTTCTCTTAATTTCTAGAAGGCCAAGATGCCGGCAGCAACAGCAGCCGAGGACGACACTGGCCTCAGTAAGTTTGTTAATATTTATTCCTTCAGTAAGCTATGTTCATTTCTTTTTGTGTCGCCCTTTCGAAGAAATGGTGATACATAGGGGCTGCTTTGTCCGTCCGTCGGTCCGTCACGAAAACTTAACGTTGGCTATTACTTTGCTATTTCTTAATATTTCTTTTATCAAACTCAAATTATATTGCTTATGACAACACGCTCGAGATGATGCCAAAATATCAAGGTCAAGATCACATTTGATGGAGTTATGCCCCCTTTTGTACTTGGAAAAGTTGGATTTTTACACGAAAACTTAACGTTGGCTATAACTTTGTCATTTCTTAATATTTTTACATCAAACTTTCAAATTATATTGCTTATGACAACACGCTCATGATGATGCCAAATTCTTTAGGTCAATTTACATTTGATGGAGTATGCCCCTTTTTGTACTTGCATTTTTATTCCGACATAGCACCAGAGGGCGACACAAGTGTTCAACTGAACACCCATCTAGTTAAATTTAAAGCCTGCAAATGGGCTATGCATTTATTTCCAACTGAAAAAAGGAATTTAATTCTGAGCTTGGGGTCATTTTGATGCAGGAGAATTTTTAGAAGTGGTCAACTTTTGCAAGAATAAAGAAAACTACTGTGTATATTGCATTTTAAAAATGAAGCGAACCATTATTTATTAACCACTGAAAATAAATTAAACATGAACATTCTTCACAGGGATCTGATGACCCCTGGTTTTCAAAAGCTATTGAAATCCCTGATAAGACTTGATCTGTCTTTATTTATTGACATTAGTTCAAATTTCCTTATAGTACTGATATTAAATTAAGCCTGAATTTTGCTTTCAGTGGCAGTGCGGACCCTTCAGAATAACTTGGACCGACTTCAGGAGTCAACAGATGCCACAGATAATGAAATAGAATTCCTCAGTAAATTCCTTGCTAATCCTATACTACAGCAGATTGTTGATGTAAGTCACTGTGGAGCTTTCTAACTTTGCACATGTTTTTGCTGCTCAGGATTCTCGGTTATAACCCTTTATGCTTTTTTACACATGTGCAAGCAGCGTACATCCAGATCAGCCAGGATCTACAATGTTCGCTTTTTTGTCAGAAATAACCAAATAAATCAAAAAGCGAACAGTGCAGATCCTGATCAGATTCCAAGGATGTGCTGGCTGATCTGGATCTACACTGTTCACCCACGCCATAAAAGCATATATATGGAGGAAAGGTTTAAATCAGACTTAAGGTTTAAAATGCAAGTTTGCTAAAAGTTGAACACCATACCCATCATAAAAATGTTAGAGCTCTATATTACTGAGTTATTTCCTGATCAAGCCAGCTTATCAGTATCTACATTGTTCACTTCTTGATTTTGATTCATTAGATTACTCCTGACAAGAAGCAACCAGTGTAGATCCAGATCTCACATAAATGGACATTGTATATTTTAGCTGAACATAGCTATAAAAATTGTAAAATAACAAAGCTGCCATGTTCAATTAAACTTACCTTAACAGCAACCTAGGAGGAGCTTCAAGTTCAAATATGCTGTCACTCTTGGTTACTGATCATACAGTTTAGTTTATTATAATTTAATAATGAATAGTCCTATTTTACTGATTCCTCAAATCAGGAGACCACTTAATAAAAGTGAACACTATAACATATTCCATTATAATTTGGTGGAGGTTTGTAATACAGTGGTAACATTATTGAATACTTTTGCATAGATATGAAATTGCAAAATGTTTACACATTAAAATGATCTAATTGGCTCTGTCATTATACACATATTTATTAGATTCAGGCTACCATTTGTACCAAATACGCAAAACTTAAATCTGTGCCTTGTCTGAGGATTCTGTGGTCATATGTTATATCTCAGATGTTGTTGTTGTTGTTTACAGGTACAGGATAAACTGGAGGATCAACCAGAGGTGCCTGTGAATGTTCATGCTGGCAAGTGTTTAACAGACGTGTACAATGCCCTCGGAGAACTGATCAACACGGATAGAAATGCTGAGGAGCTTGATCGCATTCTCTCAGATAAGCATTTCAAGGTCAGAAGTAGCAGCGTTTTTTTTTTTCCTTCTTTAACTACCTCCGCAAAACTGTACCATTCCCAAAGCTGACCGGAGTCTTCCCAATTAAAAGTACCGGACTTTCCAATCCACAAAGCTAATGTTACCAACAACAAACAGTGCTGTATCCCAATAGACAAAAGAGTGTTTTTTTTGCAAGAAATGTCGTTCAGCGTACACAAACCGTACCGTTTAAAGGGGAGTAACTCTTATCAACGATCTGGTTAGACTCTTACTCAGTTGTTATCATTAAATAAAGTACAGACATGTGCAGTCTTTCATCCGGTCCACGTTTTATACACGTCCTTTTTTCAGACTGGTTACGGTCAATAATTGCAAGTTGACTGATTCTTGCAGATAAAATTGAAGCGCAAAGACCTGTCTACAGAAACTGAAAGTAGTTTACAAACTTCACAACAAAGTTTAGAATGAGCGATTATTCAAAGGAAAACGTTAAATACAAACACTGGCACTCTTTTGTTGCAAGATTTTGGGTATATATCGACCGATCCCATGCCATTGGCGACGAGTCCCGAGTCTGAGCGATTTGAACCAATGAATATAGGTACCGGTATCGAGCAACCTCCCGTACTTTCCCCCGTAAATCGGAGTGAAACTAAACTTGAATCCATCCTTCCGACATATTTGGAAACCAAACTGAGTCCCACTCAGAATCTATCCTTGAGCTAGCTGTAGCACAAAGACACATTGCCTCAACCTGACACTGAATCCAGCCCCCACCTCCTTCCATTATAATTTCAAATGCAGATTCATCAGATTCAGTTAACATTAATTGCAAGCTCAAAGAAACTTTTCATGCCAATGGAAATTATTTTTCCATAGACAGGCAGTCATTAGATTGGCAGTTACTTAGTTCTGGCATAACAGTTACATCACTTAAGGGTTTCATGTTAAGGAACCAGACCTTACGGTACTTGGTGAAGCTGAATAAAACCCCTAGTGTTTATTAACATGAATTAAGAATGAATTAAGAAAAAATCCAAATTTGGCAGATTTTGCAACAGATTTATCCCAATTTCAAGATTTTACGACCCGAAAATTTCCCAATCGTAGTGCAAGGGGACCCTTTCCCCTTTGGGGAATAAAACGCTGAGTAGATTCAACTGATTTATACTAAAACTATAAAGAAGTTTGTTTTTTATTCCTTTGAAGGAATTTACATTCAAAATCAGACAAAACTTGCTATTTTTTTCACCCAGTTAATGATTTGTTCCCCTTCCCTGGGAAGCAGGAAATCTAAAATTTCAAAATCCCAATCGGACATTGGCACCAAAATTGACATTTCGCCGACTTCGGTTCGCACGAAAAGCGACTTCCGGGCTGATGAACAGGGACTTCCGGTCCCCGCGTTCATCAGGTTAAAGCAAATTTTTTTACTAAGGTTCGTCAGATGAAGAGTAATAGGTTTGGATTTGTGTTTTGTCCATTACATGATCATTGATGCCAAACCAATCTAAACAGACAGTTTAAGAATATTGTCTCAAAACTGACCAATTACAAGCAGGGTTGAAGGTTATAAAACTGAGTTTTGAAACCAGTCTCAAATCTCAAGCATCTGATTGGCTGAAATGGCGATCAGTAGCCATTTCAGCCAATCAGATGCTTGAGATTTGAGACTGGTTTCCATGCTCAGTTTATAACCTTGGGCACTGGTGCATTGAGACTGATCTCCAAGTTCACAACTATGATTTGAGGCCCGGTATTGATTGTGTTTATTGGTTAACTTACTGTTAGTGCATTGGTAAATCTTGCAAAACAAGCAGACTTACTTTATCGAGTCATAATACTATTAACCCTGAGCTGAAGGTTATAAAACTGAGCATGGAAACCAGTCGCCATTTCAGCCAATCAGATGCTTGAGATTTGAGACTGTTTTCCATGCTCAGTTTTATAACCTTGGGTACAGAACCCACTGAATTATTGTAATTAAATTCACCTTTTTTGAGTCTCAGTCAGTCAGTCAACTGTTCATAAGTTTTTATCGCAGAAATTTATTGACTAAATAGCAACCAGTGCAGACCCTTATCTGACTGAATATGCATGCAGACCATCATCGACGCGTTACAAATTTGACATGCTGTCCCTAACTTTACCATTTACTCCATATGTATGCCGTTCATCGCATGTGTAAACAGTATGGATCCAGATCAGAAGGAACTTCTGATCTGCCATCTGATCTGGATCTACACTGTTTGTTTCTTGGTTAGGCTGAACCAAAAAAAATCAAAGAGGATCAGTGCACAGATGTGCTGATTGATCAGTATCTACTCTGTTCACCCACACAATAAAGATGTATCTATGGAGTAAAGGGTTAATGTTATTAACAACGATAAACTTCCCTCCACAGTCCCTGCTACATACCCATGATGACATCATTGATAGAAATTTCGAAGAAATTCCGGCTGTTGAAGATCAGCGAATGTTCAGTCAGCCGGAGGAGAGTGTGTCAATGCTGAACATCAACGAGAATATTCGACTCGTTGGCATTATGAAAAGTGACACAGAACCACTGGTAAGATTTTCTTGTGGACATAATAGAAGTCTTTCTCTTTATTTAAATTTTTTGCGAGTTTTTAGCTCACCTGAGCCATAGGCTCATGGTGAGCTATTGTGACCCGTCTTTGTCCGGCGTCCGGCATCCGTCGTCCGTCAACAATTTCCTTTAAACAACATCTCCTCTGAAACCACTTGATGGATTTTAACCAAATTTGTTCTGAAGCATCCTGGCACTGATGTCTACAAAAGTTGTTCAAATCATGACCACAGGGTCAAGGTCAAGGTCACTGCTGCTAAAAATAGAAATTCAGGCTTTGCTCAATTACTTGAGTTTGATTAGGGTTATTGACTCCAAACTTGATGTATGGGTACCTTATATCAAACGGCAGCGCGGGGTTGCTACCCAGATGTCTGTGATCAAGGTCAAGGTCACTGTTGCTAAAAATAGAAATTCAGTCTTTGCTCAATTACTTGAGTTTGCTTAGGCCTATTGACTTCAAACTTGGTGTATGGGTACCTTATATCAAAAGGCAGCTTGGGGTTGCTACCCAGGTGTCTATGATCAAGGTCAAGGTCACTGTTGCTAAAAATAGAAATTCAGTCTTTGCTCAATTACTTGAGTTTGCTTTGGCATATTGACTCCAAACTTGGTGTATGGGTACCTTATATCAAACGGCAGCTTGGGGTTGCTACCCAGGTGTCTGTGATCAAGGTCAAGGTCACTATTACTAAAAATAGAAATGCAGTTTCTACTTAATTACTTGAGATTGCTTTGGCCTTTTGACTCAAAACTTGGTATATGGATAGCTTATATCTAGAGGCAGCTTGGGGTTGCTACCCAGATGTCTGTGATTAAGGTCAAGGTCACTGTTACTAAAAATAGAAATTCAGTTTCTACTTAATTACTTGAGATTGCTTTGGCCTATTGACTCCAAACTTGGTATATGGATGGATAGCTTTAATTAAGAGGCAACTTGGGAAAGCTACCTACATGTCTGTGATCAAGGTCAAGGTCACTGTTGCTAAAAATAGAAATTCAGTTTCCACTTAATAACTTGAGTTTGCTTTGGTTTTTTGACTCCACACTTGGTGTATGAGTAGCTTATATCAAACGGTAGCTTGGGATTGCTACCCAGGTGTCTCTGATCAAGGTTAAGGTCACAGTTGCTAAAAATAGAAATTCAGTTTCCACTTAATAACTTGAGCTTGCTTTGGCATATTGACTCCAAACTTGGTATATGGGTAGCTTATAACAAGAGACAAATTGGGATTGCTACCCACGTGTCTGTGATCAAGGTCAAGGTCACTGTTGCTAAAAATAAAAATTCAGTTTCTGGTTAATAACTTGAGTTTCATACTCAGGTGAGCGATTCAGGGCCATCATGGCCCTCTTGTTTTTTTTTATTTTTTTTAGTTATTACCAGTACCTGCAGTTGAAGTAAATTAATTTAGAATCAACTTTTTAGTAAGTAGTTTAACATTATTAACATACATGTACATGTATCAGCATTATGTGGATTGCTGAAATTCCAAAAAAATACCATCCCAGGGGTTCCACTTGGCTCTGAAAGCCAAGGGTCAATGACCCTTGGGCCAAAATTTTCAAGGGTCATTTTCAAATTTTCAGGGGTCATGTATGCGTTAAACAATGCTGTGCGAAACCGACTGCTGCAAAGCTTTCCTTATTATAGGTGCTTAAATCTCATACTCAAAAACAATAATGTTAAAATCAATGTTACACAATCTTTATTCATAGAATGTTTACCAGCCTTCACAAATATTGAACAATATGACAAATACAAAATGAACAATGGACAATAATAAATGACATCACACATTACTGATTGACAAATGACAATGTTAGGGGTTAGCTTTAGCATGCCTGTCAAGAGCATTGTGTTGAAAGTTTGTGCTGCTGCTAATTGCAAACACTTTTTCTCTTTACCATTCTACACAAAGTACAGAGCATTGCCATGATTCCATCACTGCTTGGTTCATGAGCGAGCCAGTCAAATTCTGTTAGCCAAGTTGAGTTAAACTTTCTCATAACTTTTTTAGAAGCACTCGAGAGACGTTTGACCGAATCATCTGCTTTTTTCTTTTTACGGGAGTACTGGGCAAACTCTCGGAATCAGATTTTGCATCAACATCTGAATCCTCAACGGGTCGCTTTCGACCGCCAGACATGAATTGAAATAAGCTGGTCTGAACCATTTTTCGTGATGCATTAATCGAGATTTCCGAGGAATATTAAAACCTCATACTTCGAAATTCAGTTTCAAAGTGACACAGCTTCTATAAATTTGTACAATTATGATCCCAAAGACAAAAGATCTATTGACTGTTCACGCCGTTATCTGAAAACATTTGATGATTTAACTCGCTGATATTTACTCAAAAATTTGATTAAACCAATTAACCTTTCATGTTTCTATTATTGTCCCATCATCAGTGATCATAATATACAGGCGCGCGTGAATAATCGATTATTTGTTTACACAGCAATTAACTTTCTAACCACAGGTGTGTTGTAATGTTTCAGTAAGCGATACTGATTATTGGTAAATTGGCGTTTACAATTAGTCAGTTGTGATTGCGTTAGGCGGGCTTTCGATGTTATTTTTCATTTGATTGACGCACAGGTCAAATTCGCCCCTTGTCATGATGACGCATGCTCTGGATTTACGATGAGTCAATTTGGAATATTTTATAAATCTCCCGGGTCAAAACCCGAGCTTCCGGCTCAAATGGAACCCCTGCATCCATGGCAAAAAAGAACCATCTCAGAATTTAGTTTGGCGCTTTGCCATTTGACCTTTGTTACATTGAAAGAACTGATGAAGCATGTTTGATAAAACTCTACCCTAATTATATATGATCTCATTGCCTTACTTGATCTGTGTGTAAGTCATCCTGATTTATTTTCAGGGTATCACAGTTAAAATAGATGAAACAGGGGACTTAACTATTGCCAGAATTATGGCTGGAAGCATGAGTGATAAACTAGGTAAGTTCTACAGATAAGAGGAATACAGTTCAAGTGACTCTGTGTTACCGTTTTGAAGGAAAGGCAGTACTGTAGATTGCTTTGTTGTCTGTCACATAACATAACATTGGCTATATATTATAACCTGTACATTTTGCCATCCTTAATATCTCTTCATCAGACACCAAGTTACAGGGTTATGATGAAACCGAAATCCATAGGTCAAAGTCACATTATGCCTCGTTTTATTTATGCCTTTGGAAGACAGGTTGTATTATGGGAACTTCCATGATGGGTGAGTGGCATCCACAGCACTATCTGCACTCAAACACAAACAGTTGTTGTCCAATCATCATGAAGCTTGGAGGAAATGTTTATGGGCATAGTATCTTGGCATAGTATGATAACGAGCCAAATTGCTTCAGCATCTTTAGAGTTACATTCTTAATTTTTTACAAAAATGGCAAATAGTCTTGTCCACTCTCTAACTCAAATAGTTGTTGTCCAATCTTCATGAAACTTGGGGTAAATGTTTATGGGCATAATATCTCGGCCAAGAATGATTTAGTAGCCAAAATTGCTTCAGCCACTTTAGATATGACCCTTTGTTTATGCAAAAAATGGATATAACTTGCTCTAAAAGACAAAATGAGTTTTATTTTCATATCTCAATGTTCCTTATAATTATATGTTTCTGTAAAAGACGTCACAGAGAACCAATGAAACATTCCCCTTTTGTGATTGGTAATTATTCCCCATTCATTGAAAGGTGGGGGTGGGGTGGGAGCCATCGTCACTTTGCAAAGTCACTCTTTTGGTTTAGATAATCTTGTAAGGTTGGTAACTAGAGAATGGTTAGATATTGACCTAGGTTCCTTAAGGAAGAAGATTATATGCCAGTATTAATAAATGTTTGAACTGTTGTAGGTTTACTGCACGTTGGTGACATTATCAAAGAAGTGAATGGTGTCCCAGTATTTACCCCCCAGCAGCTGATGGATATCATCCGAAATGCCGACAGAAGCATTACACTGAAAATCATTCCTACATACCTACAACGACATCAAACTTCACAGGTTAGTTAGTGTGTGACAACAAATCCTTGCACTTCAAAATTTTTTTCAGCATTACATTTTATATTAAAATTTCTTTAATTACTAAGACATTCATTCTGTTAACTAAGAAATGTCAAATATTTGAAGTGTCTGGAATAGATGAAAGGGCTTTGATATTAATATGCACAGACTGCAAGAAAAATTAAGTTTTTTGCACAAGTTTTGGTGTAGTTTTGTTTTGTATTTAAATGACAGATATTTTATCGTAATATGTGTTAGCTATTTTCAGACTTAATTGGTCAAGCTAAAAAAAAACACAGTTTAATTATATGTTGAATTCTCTTATTTGATACACAACTATATTTGTTTTGTTTTTCTAAGTATTTTATGTTTATTCAACAGATGTTCATGAAAGCACACTTTTCATACAACCCACAAAACGACAGACTTATTCCAAGTAAAGAAGCAGGATTGGCTTTCAATGATGGAGATATTTTACACATTTACGACCATGAAGATCCTAACTGGTGGCAGGTAAATATCAAGACCTGGAATGAGAAAAAATTATATCATGAGACATTAAAACTGTAATACAGTAAAACCTGCTTTAGCTGTCAGTCAAGGGAAGTTCAGCATGCACCAGATGTCTGCTTTATACAGTTAGAATCATTATACAATTTTGGACAGACTTTGACTGTCTCCATAAGACAAGTGGCTTTACGAAAACAGAAATTGTTTTCATTAACATGCCACTTCGACTTTCTAGATTCATAGCATCAAGTTTATTCAGCCTTTATTGAATGTGTAGGTCTTTAAACAATCAAGTTTTTTATTCCCCCGCCATGAAATGGCGACAGGCATTAAGAGTTGCTCCTGTCCGTCCGTCCGTCCGATATTCTCGTGAACGCAACTCCTCCTACACTACTGGTGGGAATTTAATGAAACTTGACCACAATGCTTGGCCTGATATGTTGTTGTGCATGAAGGTGGGGTTTCGCTCTTACATGTTCCGTTCAGAAGTTATGGCCCTTTGATACTTCCATTTACATTAGTTTTAATAGGAGTATATCTTGTGAACGCAGCTCCTCCTACACTACTGGTTGGAATTTAATGATACTTGACCACAATGCTTGGCCTGATATGTTGTTGTGCATAAAGGTGGGGTTTGGCTCTTACATGTTCCGTTCAGAAGTTATGGCCCTTTGATACTTCCATTTACATTAGTTTTAATAGGAGTATATCTCGTGAACGCAACTCCTCCTACACTACTGGTGGGAATTCAATGAAACTTGACCACAATGCTTAGCCTGATATGTTGTTGTGCATGAAGGTGGGGTTTCGCTCTTACATGTTCCGTTCAGAAGTTATGGCCCTTTGATACTTCCATTTACATAAGTTTTAATAGGAATATATCTCGTGATCGCAACTCCTCCTACACCTCTGCTGGGAATTTGATGAAACTTTACCGCAATGCTTGGCCTGATATGTTGTTGTGCATAAAGGTGGGGTTTTGCTCTTACATGTTCCGTTCAGAAGTTATGGCCCTTTGATACTTCCATTTACATTAGTTTTAATAGGAATATATCTTGTTTCTTATATTTTGTGTTAAGCAAAATATGCATTTTTTCCCATAACTTTAAAACTACTTGAGATACTGCCTTGAAACTTGAAATATATTTTCACCATCAAAATCTACATCATAACCAACAAGACCCATAACCCTGCTTCCAATATTTTTCAAATTATGCCCCTTTTTCACTTACATTTTGTGTTAAGAAAAATATACACTTTGCCCTTAACTTTGTTTGGAATGGAGGGATTTCAAAATAACTTGGCACAAATGTTCACCATAACAAGGCGGTGTGTCATGACAATACCCATGCCTGTAGGTCCAAGGACAAGGTCACTGTTACTAAAAATAGAATTTTCTTGCAAAATCTTGTCCGCTCTGTAACTTTGTTATTTCTTATTGGATTTTTGAATAACTTGGTATAATTGTTCACCATATCAAGACGGTATGTCACGTACATGCCCAAGCCTTTAGGTGGAAGGTCAAGGTCACTATTACTAAAAATAGAATTTTCTTGTCCGGGCTTTTACTTTGTTATGAATGGAGGGATTTCAAAATAACTTGGCACAAATGTTAACCATGACAGGGCGATGTGTCGCGTACCATGCCCATGCCTGTCGGTCAAAGGTCAAGGTCACTGTTACTAAAAATAGAATTCTCTTGTCCGGGCTGTTACTTTGTTATGCATGGAGGGATTTCAAAATAACTTTGCACAAATGTTCACTATGACAAGGCAGTGTGTCTGCACAATACCCAAGCCTGAAGGTCCAAGGTCAAGGTCACTGTTACTTAAAATAGAATTTTCTTGTCCAGGCTGTAACTTCATTATAAATGGAGGGATTTCAAAATAACTTGACACAAGTGTTAACCATGACAGGGCGGTGTATCGCGTACCATGCCCATGCCTGTAGTTCAAGTTCACTGTTACTAAAAATAGAATTCTCTTGTCCTGGCTGTAACTTTGTTAGGAATAGATTGATTTCAAAAAAATTTTACACAAATGTTCATCATGACAAGATGGTGTGTCCCGTACCATGCCCATGCCTGTAGGTCCAACGTCAAGGTCACTGTTACTAAAATAGAATTTTCTTGTCAGGGTTGTAACTATGTTAGGAATAGAGTAATTTCAAAATAACTTGGCAGAAATGTTCACCATGACAAGGTGGTGAGTCGTGTACCATGTCCATGCCTGTAGGTCCAAGGTCAAGGTCACTGTTACTAAAAATAGAATTTCCTTGTCCGGGCTATAACTGTTTTGAATGGAGGGTTTTCAAAATAACTTGGCACAAATGTTCACCATGACAAGGTGGTGTGTTGTGTACATTACCCATGCCTGTAAGTCCAAGGTCAAGGTCTCAGTTACTAAAACTTGAATTTACTTGTTCGGGCTATAACTTCTTTATGAAGGAAGGGATTTCAATTAAGGATTGAATGTTATTTTCGTGCGTTTCATCGATGTATGAAATGTCAGTTGCCGAACATCTAATTTGCATAAACACCGAAGGTGTTTATGTACAAATTAGATGTAAGGCAACTGACATTTCATACATCGATGAAACGCACGAAAATAACATTCAATCCTTATAATTACAACCTACTATCACATTTTATTTATAACCTTTGACAAACTTTTTATTTACGATAGATCTATGTGGTTTACTTTTCGCGGAGTAATACCATCGGCTTGGATGATTCAAATTTCTACGTTACAAAATGGCCGATTTCAAACCGCGATATTTTTACAAATGTTGATTTGTTGACTCCAGTGACACTTTTCCTTTAAAAATAATTATTGAGTCCAATGACTTTTACAAATAAAAATAATATAAAATCTTCAAAATGGAAAGAAAATTCATAGAAACTCATTGCGAATAAAAATTCATTGCAAATACAAAATGTACATACCGTTAATCGGTCCCGATCAATATATCCACATGCATTATTCCTTCTCATTTACTATAATTTAAACCCTATCCCGACACTTTTGGTGAAAACGAAGCTCCCTGCTGCGGTATAAGAATGAAACACTTTCAAATTCTAGTCGTTACATATGTATACCACGGTAAACACTTCTAGCATCTTCGGGTCTTGTCTAAATGTTGTTATTGTTTTTATTTAATCCTCCAATTCTTTAAAATATTTCAAACATAAATCCTTTATCTGACAGAATCAATCATGGCGCTTAGAAATGAAAACATTTGTTCGATTACGTCACAACTTACTATATGACGTAGTGAGTTATGCTCTATCGTGACGTAACTGCTTACTTAAAATTTCCCTCTTCATTATTGATTTAGTGCTCGTTTAATTGGGAGTGAAATAGGGTATGTAGAGTTGTAGACTTTGAATGATGGCTGGGCGGGGCAAATAAACAAGTCAATGATAAATATTTATCAAAAGTAGTCCGATACGACTTCATTGAGAAATGAAACGCAGTCACGTGACACTTGTTAGCCAATCAGATTTGTAATATTTTGTAAAACGTTACAAGGTTGTAATTATAATAACTTGGCACAAATGTTCACTATGACATTGCATTGCATTACCACCAACTTCTTCCCAGACTTTTCCGTAATGAGAAGACAACAGTGCCACAAATACAAATAATTCACTTGATCATCAAGTTTATGCATATTCTTATAATTACTCGAACATCACTGTCTTTGAAATGCTATTATTCCCATCATTGCACAATATCTGAAAACGATGCATAGCGGGGGCATCTGTGTCCTATGGACACATTTCTAGTTTTATAAGAGCTCATGATTTAATGAAAAGATGGTCAGAGTGAGTTTTACTGACATTGTGTCATTTCAGGCAATGAGAATTGGGGACGAGACGAACCGAGTTGGACTGATACCATCCAAGAACCTGGAGGAGAACAGGAAGGCCTTTGTCAGATCAGACATGGACTACTCCAAAAGCAGTTTATGTAAGATACTTTCAACATTGTTCTAACACTGGTCATCTTTGGGGAACAGACAAAAATGTCATTTTTTTACTTGAAAAATAAGTGCAAACATACAAATAATGATAATTGATAATATTGATAACAGATAATTAGGGTATTCTGTCGATAAATAGCAATATATCCCTAATTTGAAAAAAGACCCATGAACTATTATCATAGGGGTAAAAATGAGGCTTTTTAAATTTAAGGGTACAATGGTTATCTCCTGGGTCAAATGGAATCCACTTGAACATAGAAATCTTTCAAATATAATTAATTTTACATGGGCGAAAGTTTTCAGGCTTATGCCTGAAATTCAGATTTCTGTGTGTCAAAAAATGGTTGATTTTCTTTATTTTCCCTATATAACTTGACAAATTTTCAGGATTTCAGGTTTTTCAAAATTCTTAACTTTTGCCCTTGATTTTACACAATGCATTAAATCATTTTTATACGCCTGTTTGAAAAACGGGACGTTTTATGGGAACACTGGCGGGTTGGCGGGCGGGCGGCGTCCACGTGGTTTCTGCTCTCTTAAGTCAAAGAGTTTTCATCCGATCTTTATCAAACTTGGTGAATATGTTGGTGGGCATAATATCTTGACCAAGTTCTATAACCAGCCAAATCCCCCCAGGCACTCCTGAATTATGGCCCTTGAATTGTCCAAAATTACTGTTTCCGCTCTCTAAGTCAAAGAGTTTTCATCCGGTCTTTATCAAACTTGGTGAATATGTTGGTGGGCATAATATCTTGACCAAGTTCTATAACCAGCCAAATCCCCCCCAAGCACTCCTGAATTATGGCCCTTGAATTGTCCAAAATTACTGTTTCTGCTCTCTAAGTCAAAGAGTTTTCATCCGGTCTTTATCAAACTTGGTGAATATGTTGGTGGACATAATATCTCGACCAAGTTTTATAACCAGCCAAATCCCCCCATGCACTCCTGAATTATGGCCCTTGAATTGTCCAAAATAAGGGTTTACGCTCTCTAAGTCAAAGAGTTTTCATCCTGTCTTTATCAAACTTGGTGAATATGTTGGTGAGCATAATATCTCGACCAAGTTCTATAACCTGCCGAATCCCCCCAGGCACTCCTGAATTATGGCCCTTGAATTGTCCAAAAACTGAATTAGCGGTATCTGCTCTCCAAGTCGAATAATTTTCATCGGATCGTTACGCAACTTTGATGATCATCATTTTGACGGGCGTATTTTGTGTCAGTTTGGCACTCTTGTTATGATATGTTTATAATTGCTGTTACTGTTACAGTGTGTGGTTTAAAGAGAAAGAAGAAGAAGAAGATCAAGTACAGCACCACAAAAAACAAAGGTGAGCTCAATGTGAAAATGCTTGTGTGGCTTTTTAACCCTTTACTCTATATAAACAAATTTATTCACATGGGCAACCAGTGTAGATCTAGATTGGCTGCTTCATCCATGCTATCTGGTCTATGTCTACACTGTTGACTTCTTGGTAAGCAATAACCTAATGAATATACTTTTGACCTGTGTAGATCCTTAGTTGACACAGATGTGTCATCTGATCTAGATCTTAAATGTTCCGCATGCAGTAAAACTTGACTACTTAAAATGGTTTTTGGCTAACATCCTTATATACACAGAAACCACTTACAGGCTATTTTAAAAATCATCAGCTATGGGATTAATTACCAAAACATTGATTGTCCTTTTCATTTATTTATTTTTAACTCCGTTTACAGTATAATTATAAAATGTTTGATCATACAATGAATTTTGAATCAGTTGACCCCAATGTACACACCAGTTAACCAGGAACAGTGTTTTGTTTAGCTACATATTAAAAGGGATGATATCTTATAATCTAATTTTTTAAGTGTTAGTAAAACAGTAAACACATCATTTTCCCAATTTGAAGCGCCAAGGCTGATAATAAGAGTCAAGTGTAAAGCCAAGTTGGGGTACATTTGATCACAGAAGCAAGGCTTTTTCCCATCTGTCCAGTGAAAATACAAGTTAGGGCAATTAATTGAATCAACTGTTCCCCCTTGAATAAAATAAAAAATATTAGTCTTGAGGCTGAATTTTCATTCCAATTATTGCCTAGCAGGCAATTGACTAGAAAGAAAAGAAATGGAATTTGCTTGATTTGTGGTTCTTTGTGATTAAGAGAATACACCACTTACGTTGTTTTTTGTTTTTTTTAGAAATTATTAAACTTATTAACTAATTCAATGTAAAACAAATGGTTTGTTTTATATTGATATTAAGAATTTAGTTTAAAATGAACACACATGCTGTATCTTCTAGTATTGATGGGATGAACATTATTTAACTGATCATGAACCACGCAGAACGGTGTTTTGAATTGTAATTAAAATTATAATTGGGAACATATACTGCATAAAAACTTATTATGCATTGAGTAGAACTATTTGTATTGAGTTTCATATCACTTTCGTTTTACAAATCTTTAGATACCAGAAGCATTAAATAAATCACCCAGGCAGCTTGTATGCAGTCAACATAGCATATTTGAATTGTAATGTGCAAGCGAAAATATGATAATACTTTTTCAAGACATATCAAAATCGGTTGAGAGTGAATGGGTAGGTGTAGTTTCCTTTGTTGTCAGTGATAGTTTGTAACTCACTCCCACATCTTATACACTAACACACACCCAACAAATAGTATACTGCTATGAAGTGCATGATATTAAGACTCCCAGTCCTTTGATTTTAATAACTTATTCAAACTACATAAAACTAAAGACAAAAATCCTGCAGATTTAAATTAATATATTTCACTAGGTAATTGTCGCGTAATAACTGCATAGAAGTACAACAGGAACAACACTTAAACGAGTGTCAGATAGGAGCCCTCGTCGTGGTCACTCGGAAGAGCTACTTAGACTGCCGCACTCGCATGCTTAATAGAATACTGCCGCACTGGAGAGCCTTGCTCGTCCAGTATATATATAGAACTCTATCCTGTTTACCTAGCTACCGTTAATAACAAAGTTAACGATAATGTCTCTAGGATTATATAATTATTGTAATAATAAATAGTCTGCAACCACAGCGATAACAGGCCGATACAGTGATTGTACCCGCTGACCCTATCCGCAGGCAGTGTCCAGTTCAAGCTAGACAAACTGACCCTCTGACAGGTTCATTGAGTACGATTTGATATCGCTGTAGTTGCTTATTATATTACAATATCTCCATTGTTTATATAAAAAAAAAATCGAAAATAAAGTTTGTTACCCACGACGTTAGGCTCCTTGGCGTTATTTATTTATTTATATATTTAGCATAGTACTGGTACCCAAGAGGTAAAACATAAGAAAAGCAAATGAAGCAATAGTAATAAAGTTGAATTTCATACACAATATACAAAATTTAATATGGAAAAAAGAAGTTTAATGTAAATCGGTGGTTGACGAAATGAAAGTTTATTATATAGTTTCCAACGACGAATGCTTGAAACTCATTTAAATACTCATAGAATGCGACAATTTGAAGTTGGGTTCAATGAATTTAAATATAATAAAAATTGTGTGTAACGAAAATTTGAAATTTACTTGAATCCAACGACGAATGCTTGAAACTCATTTAAATACTCATTATGAGAAAATACACACAATAAACGCACAATATATGTTTCCAACGACAAATGCGACGATTTGAAGTTGGGTCCAATGAATATAAATATAATGAACCTGTCAGAGGGTCAGTTTGTCAAGCTTGAACTGGACACTGCCTGCGGATAGGGTCCAGTTCAAGCTTGACAAACTGACCCTCTGACAGGTTCATCGAGTACGATTTGATATCGCTGTAGTTGCTTATTATATTACAGTCTTAAGGTAGGTGTGTTTTACATGTTGTGTTATGTTTGCTTGCAGACTGGGACACCGCTGACTTGGTGTTATATGAAGAAGTCACGAGGATGCCCCCATTCCAGAGAAAGACCCTAGTTCTTGTCGGGGCCAATGGAGTGGGAAGAAGGTCTCTGAAGGAAAGACTAATCAAGTCAGATCCTAGAAGATTCGCTGGAGCAATACCCCGTTAGTATAGTGTACCTCATATGCATTCTGACTTACTTTTGAAACTATTGTTGCATAATAATGCTAATTCTGCTTTAGCATGTAGGCAGTGTTAATATAATATCCACGATGTGAGTCAAATTGAAACATCATTGTTGTGCAGTGGTTCTTGCATTGGCCTAGTTCAAGTCAAAAACGTCCTTCCTACAGGTAAAGCCTGTGGAACTTATAGACTAAGCCTAGGCAAGCTTTCTTTGGAGCTTAACATGTACATGTTTTAGTTCGTACTATACTTAACAATTATAATATCCTTATTATGATGTGTTAATGAATTTGTAGACACATGTCGTCCTCCGAGGGAAGGTGAGGTGCACGGAAAGAAGTATTTCTTCACGGACAAGGAGACCATGGATATGGAGATAAAGAATGACTTGTTCCTCGAGTATGGAGAATTCAATGGAAACCTGTATGGTACCAAACTTGAGACTGTACATGATACGATACGCTCAGGAAAGATGTGTGTGCTGGATGTTAATCCAACAGTAAGTGATGAGTGACAATAGCTTATGTATAGTGAGTGGGTGATAATTTTCATAACTTATATAACAGCTTAGGCCATTTAGAGTAGGGGAGACAGTAGTCTCACTCAGACCTTGGATTACACTCAAGTACTGGCCCTTAAATTGTAAAAAATTGACAAATTGGCAATGTAAGCATTCAAAGTCAAACCTCTATGCAAGCTAGCTCTGGATGTAGACTGAAAGATATAAACTTATGGCTGCTGCAGTGCATGCCAAGTCTGATTGTATTCTTGCACAAGCTTGGGAGAAAGTATAGACAATTCCAGTCATATGAAGGGTGAAGACTTTTGGATTCTTCTTTTGGGAATGATGTGAAACTGGAAATGTCCAGATTTTGACCAAATCAAAATATCCCCCAAGTATAATATAGAGCTGGAAATTTGTTGACAGACCATAAGCAAAAGTTAATATTGTTTAATAAAATGTTTTCTTCTATTTCAGTCGTTGAAGGTCCTGAAAAATCCTGAATTCATGCCTTATATTATATTCATTGCTGCCCCAAGTGCTGAGGCCCTGATGGTCATGTATGAAGAGGGTAGAAGGAGAGGAGTCGGCAGAGGGGTCAGTATACATAAACATTTTCCTTTTGGACAGATCCGTTAGAGTGTTCAGCTTTTGACAGTTAAGTTTGATGAAAGAAACTGCCTATATGAGATTAGTTAAGAGATTTCCATCAACACTAGAATAACAAAAGATTATTTCAATTGTTTGGAAATGGTAAGCCTTTAAATCCAAGAATAAGGCAGCATATTTATATTTTTTAAAACAGAAGATTTTCAAATTTGTGTTGTTTGATGCAGTTAAATAAGTGCAATATGCGTATCAGGAATTGCCACATTCAGAAGACACAGCCTCGCCACACAGTCAAGAAGAAGAGAGAGAGCATGGTTAATAAAATGATCAGCTTCAAACCAGACACCACAAACAATTAACAAAAATGAGAAGCTGAGGGGTTACCGCCTTGGATATATCTGAAGCAATACTGAACACTTTACTCCATAGGTACCCCTTTATTGTGTGGGCAGACAGTGTACTTCCACATCAGCTGTGACATCCGTGCTGTATGAGTAGTATCTACACTGTTAGCTTTTAAAATCATTAGGTTGTTTCTGAACATTTTGCAAACATTGAGCAGTTTCTTGATTATCAGATTTATTGCCACATCATGAGTTCCCTAAAACATTTTTACATTTTATAAACTGTAGATTTTGTAGACATTGACAGTAAAACAAATTGACAGTAATACAAATATGTTTTAAGTTTCTCTATTTTCATTTTGACATAATTGATTTAGCAACTGAAAAGATTTGTTGAGCACTTATATTGTTAACAATTAGTAAACTGCAACTTAACCTTTCCTCCATATATACTCATTTTACACATGTGGGACCAGTGTAAATCCAGATAAGCCGGCACATTCGTGCTGACTGATCAGGATCTGCACTGGTCGCATTTTTGTCAGAAATAACCTAAAGAATCGTAAAGCAAACAGTGCATAGGCAAACAGTGCCAACAGATGTGCCGGCTGATCTGGATCTACACTGTTTGCGAATGCAATAAAGGTCTATGGAGGAAGGGTTTATCAAAAGGATGAGTCATCTTCAACTGATACAAGGGTGTTTACTGTATTGATTAAACATGAATTGAAACTTTTCTTTTTAATTTCAGATTGCTGGTCCAGGAACCATTGACTTTAAAACTGTAAGTAAACCAAATTCTTCGCTCCTAAGATATGCCTTTTATCTCATAGACAAACAGTATTTCCAGATCAGCAGTGCTGTCTGATCTGGATCTTCACTGTTTTCTTCTTGGTCATAAATATGCAAATGATCCTCAAGAAAAGATGGTAGATCCTGATCATACAGCACAAATGTACTGATGAATCTGGATCTACACTGGTCATCCAGGGGTTAAAAGGTATATGAGTCTCTCTATTTGAGTCTCTCTATTCTTGTTAATATGTGATGCACCATCAACAAAAGAACTTGTGGTCTATATGACCAGTGTAGACCCAGATCAGCTTGCATAGTCTAGTCTGGATATACACTGTATTCTTTTCAGTATGAGAAGCATTCCAAATGCATCCTGATAGAAGTTTGATTCTTTTTTCAGACTATGTAAGTCCACAATTTAATCAGGGTCTGCAGAATGTTATTTGTGAGTGAAAAAAACTAAAGCAATGGTTTTATATCTGTTTGCAGGAAGAAGACTTTTTGAAGATTATTGAAGAATCAGCACAGATAGAGAAAGTGTACAAAAGTTACTTTGACATGACATTGGTGAACGACAGTTTTGACGACACTTTCAGGGAAATTCGTAAGGTTGTTGATTCATTAGGCACTGACACACAGTGGGTACCAGTCAACTGGGTGTATTGAGTAATAAGACAAGAAACAGCTAAGCTGGAAAATTACTGTAACATGAAAAACTGGAAAGCAGCTGACGGGCTTTAGTTAAAAACCAGAAAACCAGTCAAACAGGAACCAGTTGGAATGCAGCTTCATAAACCAGTCTGCAGAAATGTTTTAAATAGTAAATGTAACCAGTCTTAAACATGAAAGGGAAACTACTGGTAACAGCCTTCGAGTGCAATCAGCATTACATTGATGCAAGATGGTGGAAATAAACATATCTATCCTTTACAAAGAAAGGTTTTTACAAGGAAATCAGGGATTATCTAGAGAGAATATTTCGTTCATTGTATTTTAGACTTTTCGATGTAATATTTTCTTTACCTGTATGTAAATCTTACAATGATTGATTTGTATTTTCTAACTCGGCCTTTCAAGTTCATTATGATACTTTTGTGAAAATATCCTTCAAATATAACTGCTTGCATAGTCCATTGATGTTTTTGCTATCTGAAATACTTCTTATTAAGGGAGATTTTTTCCTGCTTTTACATATTTAAAATTTGCCCTGATGCTTTCTTAACTACGTAAATAATCATTCCATATTTATGCAATTTTTGTACATTTTTTTTGTAAATTTTATCATCAACTCAACTTCGTTATATTTTCATATATGTTGTAACTGCCATCAGTTCCCATATCTGTCAGCCAGGGGCTGATTGTTCGAAACTTTATCTGCGGGTTAAAAACAAATTGATTAAATTCAGAATTTAAGTAGTTCTTACAAATAAAATCATATGCCTTCATTTCAGTTTTATGCATGTGTTCACTAAAATAACTAGCCTCTAAAGACATGAAAGGTTATTCAAAAACATTTCATAAAACTGTCCTTTTTACTTTTGAAAGTTTAGCAACTGGTTAGTTTAACCCAAGGAAAAAGTATTGAACAATTGGTCCCAGTGAGACTGTATGGGATAAGTGATACATTATTTCTATTATATCCAGAAAACGAAGTTCAATATTAACCACAGAATTAGATATTTTTTTAAAGGATGTTTCATTGTTTTCAAGTTTTCTTTAATCTTTAAGGTGAGAAGTGTTACCTGGAATTTGCTTTTTTGTATAGAGGTCTTCCTGTTTAACCCTTTTCTCCTTGGGATATGGCTTAAATCCCATATGCAACTTGTGTAGATTCCAGATCAGCCTGCACATCAGTGCAGTCAGTATCAGGATCCACACTGTTAGCTTCGTGGTCATAAATGAGCTAAAGATTCTGAAAGCAGCTACTGTAAATCCTGATCAGACAGCAATTATGTGCAGGATGATCTCGATGTACACAGGTTATAACTGAGATATGATCTATATGCACGAAGTAAAGGGATCATAAGGCTGTCTTGCTCCTTCCTTCTCTTATCTTTACTATGATGTATTTTGTAAATTGGTAATGCTTGGTTGCCATAGTTACTATTTGCTCATCTTTGTAAATTCTGTTTAATGTGATAACCTAATAGTAGTTAGCTATTTTCTGCTTCAAAGTTGATGAAAGCTCATCTCTTTCTGCAAATCCAGTGTAACTTAGGGTTTCAATCATAGTTAAACTGTTACTTCACTAAGGTGTTAGTTTTATAAAGTTTATTTTTTTAGCCAATTTTACTTCTGACTGTTGACAGCCAAGCCAGTGTATACTATATGGAGATTTATACCTTAAGCTAGAAGTGTGAGGTTCATAAGTGCTACCTAATTAACAGTAAACATCCTTGTACATATTTACATGACTTCATTTTTAAATGCATGACAAAGCAATGCTTTATACTGACTTTGAGGCAAGTGCAAATGTATATCCTGGTCAAATTATGGATTTTAAGGTCCGAAAAGGATCTGAACTGATGTATTAATTATGTGACAAGTTGAAGTACAGAAGATTTTATCCCCCTTCATAGAACAAAAAATGTTTATGGCAATGGTAGTATACTGTGCTTAGTGAGGTTTTGCACTAAGCTAATCATTTTTGCTTGCTATTCTGTAAGACATTCCCAAATTCTTTACCTCTTGATTTTTACTTTCCAATCCAATGAATGCTAAAAGCATCAAACATAAATTGGAAATAAGAATCCAGTCAGCATAATCAATAGCTTTTTGCTTCACATTACATCATTTCATCGCTGTACTTCTAAGAAATGTATACAAATTATACAACATTTTGGAAGAGCAGAATAAAATGACCAATGGAAAAACTACAAAATATCACATGCTCTGTATGAACTGATCTGTTACCGAAACAAGGGGTATCTTAGTATAGTGGTTCTAAACAGAAGAGAAACAATTTTGTGCTAATCTTTCGTACAGCGTTTAAAATAATGTCTTTTTAGAAGACGATTTGAGATTATTTGATTAGTTTTAATCACTACTACAAATAACAATTATCCCTGTCATAGTTAGTGTCTTTTGACCTGGTATTTTGTCAGTAAATGTTAACAATATTATATTTTTCATGATTTGTTTTAAAAATAAAATCATGTAACAGGGTGAATTGAGCTCTCCTTATGTATCACTATCAGACGTGTAGCATGGCCTGTCTGTGAGTGTGTCAAGGGGGGATTATTTCATTACAATAAAAAATGCACATAAACTCTCTACCCCCGCCCCATCAAGTTGTAATGATGAGTTTATTTTTGTAGAGTTGTTTGTTTACTTGCAATTTTTAAAGGAAATTATGTTAGGCTACAATTCTGTCAATTGCCACATCATTTTATGCTGCAATGAAGATGACAATATTTTCATTACTTGATTAAACAGGAAATAATGGATTATTGACAGACTTGTGTGAAACTTTTCTGTCAGAAGTCAAGGAGTTTGGATATGTTGGATTAGTCAACTAAACTTAGTAAATAAGTAAATAGTAAATAATTTACATGTATGATAAATTTGTGAAAAGGGTGAATATTCCTGATATGTTTTTAGAATTTATTAACATATTGTTATAAATATATAGTTTTTCTATTGTACTAATAATATCATATCTCTATTATAAATGGTGAAAAGATAACATTTTATATGTGTCCCTGTGTATAATAACACATATATGTGATGATTGTTCTGATGTATGTAATTATACACTGGACTACAGTGTCCACTGTCGCAATATACTGTCAATTATCAGTTTTGGCATTCATTTAGTTCCGGCACATTTTATTGAACTTGAGTTAGAAATCCAAAATTTGTTATTAAGAAATCATTGTGTTTTTGCAGCAATACTCAAATTTAGAGTAATGTTGCTAGAACACACAATGACTTCTTAACAAATTTTTTATTTTTAAATCAAGATTTATAGGAACATGTTCCAGAACTTATTGAACTCCAGAACTGATTTATTGACTGTAGTGGAAAGGAAATGCTTTTTCAAAAGATATTTCTTTCTAATTTGGCAGTACCGAAATTATTTTCTGTAGAATTTCTGCCTCTATAAGAATTCCTACAAAAGTTTTGCCTAGAATGTATAGTTTTTTATCAAGAGAATGTGTGACCAAGTTGTTCTTGAGAAATAACAATATCATTTAAAACTTTACTCCATATAAAAGGTCTTTGTGCTAACTGTGTAGATCCAGATAAGCTGGCACATTTGTACATTCTGATCATTATCTGCATTGTTCGCTTTTTCATTGTTTAGGTTATTTCTGACCAAAAAGCAAACAGTGCAGATCGTGATCAGACAGCACTGATGTGCTGGCAGATATGGATCTAAACTGTTTGCACATACAATAAAAAGCATATATATGAAGTGAAGGGTTAAAAATACTATTTAACACAAAAATAAATATTTCAGTCTGAAACTGTCATCTCTAATGGAGATAGACAATGCAGTAAATAATTTGATAATATTTGTCTTACAATTTTTTAAATAAAAAATACTGTCAAATATTCCTCATAAAACTTAATAGTTTAAGAATTCTCAAGTCAGATTTACTGTTTAGTACAAATTGTTTAACAATAACAAGCAGTGTAGACCATTATTAGCCTTCAGTCAGTGTTTTATTATCTGGTTTAGACTGCAAGCTTATCATTTCTTCATTTCTGCACTGAACCTAGTTAAAATCAAGTCTAATTTAGGTGACAGATTAGTTATCTTGGTGCCTGTTTTGTCCATGAAGGTATCTGATTATGTATAGGCTGGGTTGTTCTTTATCAAAACCCTTCCCTTTAAATATGAGAACACCATGTTGTGTGTGATCCTTTTTGTTTGTTTCTGGCAGGATAGACAAAATGTGAAAACTTGTCTGCCACAGTTCAAGAAGTGGTGGTCAGTAACAGTGTCTTTTTGGGGGGTTTATTATCAAAGTTAAAAGCAATCAGATCTCATTTAAGTGGATTTATTTGAATAGTACTATAAGTATGGATCTGGTATTGTAGTTGAAACATTCTCTGACATTCTAATAAAAGTAGTGGGATAAGTTTTTTAAAGAATAATAATTGGTATTGTTTAAACTACTGTAGTTATTTCTCTGTCAAGTTGTCATAAGTGGATAAAACCATTTCATTAAAACCACCTGAAAACTTAATTGAGAATTAGGAATGCTATCACCTGTAATTGCATTGTTTAATTGATGAGGAAACTTGATGTATTCTAATATTTTCAAATTTTGACATATCACTAATTCACTTTGTGCCTTATTTGTTTACATCAAATCATAATTATTCAGCAACTTTTACACAAATGACCTTAAAATGTTTTGAAAGAGACTGTAAATTTAAATGAATTGCATGAATTATACCTTCAGTGTAATTATACCTTTCAGTGTAAGCCAAACCATTATTATATTATGTCACCATATTCCATATTAAATAATTATGATAGATAATCCAAGTTGTTTGTTATTTGAATACAGATGGTGCAGATCTGTTAAACCTGTGATGATAACCTCCTGAGGGTAGAGCAGATCTGTTAAACCTGTGATGATAACCTCCTGAGGGTAGGGACCATTCTGCTCAGACATAACTGCCTGGCCTTATCATTGTCAGTTAATGAAATACTATCCTCTAATGTATGTATTTTATTGCATGTGCCACCAGTGTAGATCCAGATCAGCTGGAACATCCATAGATCTAAAAAATCAAAAAGAAAAGTGCAGATTCTGATCAGATGGTACAGGTATGTTTGCTGATCTGGATCTACTCTGTTCACCCATGCAGTGAGGTGTATATATGGAGGAAAGGGTTTAGACAGACTAAATAAAGGGTGCTTAATTACTTTTTAGCTTGACTGTTCAAAGAGAAGGCGAGCTATCCTACTCACCCAGGTGTTCGCCTCTGTTCACTTCTGCACTTTCTGCGCTTGGGTCAACAACTTGAGATACCAACTTGATACTTGAAAAAATACAGTTTACCACCGTATTCAACTGATTGACTGGAAACTGGAAAACCTGTTGAAAAATACTTTGTAATCTCCCTTTTTGTGATATTGGTAACAGCACCTTGGAAAGTATGTTGTTGTTTTTTTATTTTTCAAAGAAAAAAATATATATGTATGAAATACCGATTTATTTTATTGGTTTGAAGTAGTATATGATCTATATAAATATTATCAAACATATATGGTACATTGCATAATTTTTTTGCTTGGCCTTCAGTTGAACAGGGTAGTTACTGTAATTGCATTAACATTCAGAAGAACAGCATTTCATTAAAGTTCTGTAATTGGTCGTATTTATTTATAAATCATCTTTACCCACTATTCCACATTGCATGGTGTTTTACACAGATCTGCTAATGATTGTTAAAAGTACCCCACGGATACTGTAGAATCTTGAAAAGAAGCTTATTTTTGATTTTGTGAACCTATACGCGCTTATTTTTCATACGAGCTTATATTTAAGCCGCCAAATATGCGCTTGTTTTTGATGTTCGTTTTTAGCTTATTTAATTCGCAGTGTTGTTTGCCATTTTTACGTGTTTAATGTTGATTTTTAACATTTTTACTATTAGACAAACATAAATCGTGTCCAGTCTGGCGGACGACATATTTTGGGATGTATATATTTCCAATCCGTCTTCTGGCATACCCTTGCGCAATACTTGGCAACCTTACAGCGCGTGCACGTCTTCAAATCTTCCTGAACGTTGCCACACGACCAACAATCTGCCGAAACTGGAAGAAGAATATCTACATTGTGTTTGCTCTTCACAAACTTTACCAATTCATTGTAGTAGTATTGAATGTGCTGGACGTTTTGATACATCAGTAACGCTTTGTCTTGATTATTAATGAACCAAAGTGTTTGCTCGTGGTCGTGGTCCTCGTAACCATCCCGACGCGTGTCTTCATTACCGTTAAATACATCCTCATCTAAATGGTCAATGTAACATCTAGACAGTCGCAGCTTTCTGCGTACAACCTCGTGAACACCTCCAACCATATTGAAAGAGTTATCCACAATTCTTCCATCAATTAAAAGCCAAAGATGAGGAATTTTTACAGAATCGACGTCAACACAGCCGTAGACAATGTCTGAATCGATGCCTAGGGCACGAAGATATTTCTTCAAGATGATGTTAATAAAAATACACCCGTGTGTCATTTTTTTCTCTTGCTGAATCCGAAAACTGGTCTGTAATATTGTGTTCACTGTTCCTGAGTTTACATGATCTGGTGGCAAGCCAAGCGGAAACTGTTCAAATGTCTCAACATCCATCTGTGGGTGGAATAAAACATTATTATAATTCATGTGTATTACGTTAAGCATCATTTGGTTTGGAATCTGGATGACAAATATTGATGCTTAAAATGCCAGTAAGCAAAGTTTGGCTATTATATATTGAACATTTGTGAAATCTACACTGGGGCTCAACTTAGATCATAAAACTAAGATTAGACCAGATACCAGATTCTTGAGATTTGAAACTGCTCTACAAATTTAGTTTTACGATTTTAGGCATGGGTCTATACTGTTTGCTATACAGTCAATTAATTAGAACTTTGAAATCCTGATCTGACGAATCAAAATAAATGTCATATATTTCTAACCATATTAAAACGACAAAGACAACGGATCATCCATCTACAGGGTGGCTATAACACGTGGCTTTTAGAATGTCGTGCACACATTTATATCGGAGAATAAATCACTCGCTTCAGGTACGTTTTATGCTATTTTCTCAGTGATTTCTGGACCGATTTTGATCAGTTAAAGCGCAGCATACTTCTGTTAACAAGCATTTCATCGACATTTGACCGCCAATATAAAAAGACAAATTTTTGTTTGAAATGTTTTTGAATGTTAGAGAAAAACGGCAGCCGATTATGATTATGAAGGTTAAACGTCGAAGAAAATGCTTTTTAACAGGAGTACGGTGCTATTTATCTGTTCCTAATCGGTCAATTCATTACTGAGAAATAAGCAAAAACCTGCCTGAAGCAAATGATTTTTCCGATATAAATATCACAGTGTCTAAGCGTACAGTTAACCGAAACGGAAGTTGCTGATCTATACGCCGATGATCACATAGTTGCTTACAGAAAAACACGCGACATCGGCTTTTTATTTGTAAAATATATTCAATTAAAACGTGCTTTTTACAGAAATTATTTTTATATTAAGTACATCGTTGATTAATAGTCTTACTGTGATCTTGAAGTCTTGAACTAACGGCTATCTGTTATATCTATATCTTATAACTATATATAAGTTGCAATCTGTAATCTTTTCACACTTGATCAGTACAAAATGGGGAAAAAGAGTGGAGAAAAGCTGCATTTGTGACCTCATATTTAATAATGTATATATTGGAAAGGTATATATTTGACTTCCCTTGAAAGAAAAATCATTTCCGAAGCTCACAAAATGCGTTGAACGGTGCTTGAACGAATTAGCACCGAAAAAATGGTCTTTTTGTGCAGCAACCGAAAGTGACAAGACTGTACGCAAAGTTGCAGTACTTCAATGTCAGACTGTACGAACAGTTGCGATCATAGGTGCATCATTTACTGATCAACTGAAAAGCATCAATGAAGCAAGAACTTGTTAAAGTAATCAATCAATGGAATCAACCAAATCTAATGTATTATTTATCAAACTTGAATAAAACCTTATATGATCACATTTTAGAACTGACAAGCAAGTTTTGAGCTAAAAAATTGATAGGGTTTTTACACTGATCTACTGTTGAACCATATGAACGAATTGGTACACTTTGCAAATAAGGCACCGATAATTGCTAGAAATCTTAAATCCCCTGATTGTGACATTAAATAAAACCTAGTATAAACCTGCTGAAATCCATGCCGGTGTTGGCAAAAATATACATAATGCACAAATATTATCCAATGTCATAAAGACTTTAACAATCTGGTCTTTGCAGGAAAATTCCATTAAGTGGTTTCAGATTTTGAAATCCACCACTTCGTGACTGAATTAAGTAAGTCTACAATTACGTCTGCAGCTGCTAAGAATTTCATGTTTAAGGTCGTTAAAATGTCGAGTTGGATTTTATTTTGGCCGACTTTCATTGGTAGATTTCAGGGATTATGTTAATCTGATTGGAGCATTCTATGAAATCTTTAAAAACTATGGTGAAGTACTAACGCGTATTTGTCCAGTTATATTATGGCTTCTACTGTTCGCACTTCAAAGAAGAAATGCAAGCATTACAGCGGGCCTCTACATATCTTACACCGTCTTACCACTGATATAGCTCGGTTGGACTCTAGTCTTTTTTTCACGCCTCCTTTCATGAAGAGCTAACAAGAGATTTAAAAACAAATCTGACTTTGAAACAGAAGCCAAGATTTGTTTATACAATTGTATTATTAAAAGAATGCTCATATTTGTTAAAAACATATGCATTTTTCAGGTTCTCGTGCAAGAATTATTAAGGTTAACTGAAGCTAAAATGATAACCTGTCGATATAATCAGAAAGCATTAACTGGAACCATAAATTGTTAATGATCTGTTTGACAACTATGCGTACAGATGTTAGGCATCTGTTAACAACTAACGATCGCGTACAGTTGCAACTATGCGTACAGTCTTATCATTTACAGTGACATAAAGAAAGTATCATTTTCTCGTTGCTAAGTCGTTCAAAGTCAGTTCAACGAAGTACACAAGCTGAATAAATGAATTTTCTCCCATACCAACACAAATATGGTCCAAAATCTATTTACACAAAGAAATTTGAACCCAAAACGTCCCGTTTTGTTCAATGTTTTGCTTCTATTTTCACTGATCGAGTTGGGAACGATGATGGATTATAACAATACTAACCCTTCCTTTAAGTCTATATGATCACAGCAGGCCTAACAATTAACATTGTACTTACCACAGAAATATTTTTTTCCAAATGCACATTAAATTTGGTTTATTTACCAATAAATAATTCGATGTCGCAGGTTTTTACAGATCAGCAACTTCCGTTTCGGTTATCTGTACGCTTAGACACTGTGAATATGTGCACGACATTCTTAAAGTCACGTGGTATAGCTACCCTGTTTTACCTTGGTGTACAGAATTAAGAAATACTCTATTTCTTACCTTTAAATATTCGACTATATAAAGTTCCCTTTTTATTTGAAAGCGTTTAATCCTCCTCTACGTTTGAAAAAAAAAAAAACAACATTTAAGCAGCCGTTGGCAACAGCGCAGACTGTGTAAATCTACTATGTAGTTTAGTAGGAAAATCAGTGCCCTAAGGATGAATGTTATCAGATGTTATCACCTTATCTATTCGCTAGATGGTTTTTAGTCACAATAAAATACCCATAATTTGTTACAGCTGTCTGAATGGGTGTCTGGAATTGGAGTCAGTTAAAATTGTAATCATGATCTATTCCACGTTTGAGATGAACAACTGAAATGTTCCAAATATATTTTTTAATTCAAAGACATTTTTTCAAAGGAGTCTGATTAGTCTCGAACATATGACTGTCTATCCCACACTGTCTCTGGAAGTGCAGTCGCTCTTACCACTGCGCCACGAGTCCTTTGGGATATTTTATCGAAGCGAATAAATTAATGTTTTGGTATGAATTTAATTTTTGAGCAAACCCCATTTTTAATTCCGATATCTTCGATGCTGGTATGTGGTCAGGCCGCAACCTACACGAGTAAATGCCATGCCGTTCAGGTCCTTAAAGCCCAAAACACTTCCTTGAAACCCAGTGTTGTGGTCGTCACGACATATACAACATTGCGCCAGTTATGCATTGTGAATATATATAAATTATGTGTTAAAACTCGAAAAATAACCAAAGTTCAAATCTCGCAAATAACACCTGTATTGCACCTAGGCAAATAAACGTTATGACCGTGTACGGCGGATGAATGCTGAGCTCGGTCATTTGTCTGTTCGATCCTTTGCGCAAAACGAATAAATTTATATGTTGTTTTCATTTAATCTCTGAGTAAAAGCCATTTTTGATCCGATATCTTTGAATCCATGCTGGTACTTTCCGCCTCAGGAAGTGTGTAGAACCCGGTGGTTTGCTAGGTAAAGCAGTCAGTGCAAAACGCTATTTACGCTTTAAATGAATATGTAATTTTAAAAAAGCCCGAAAATGCGGACACTTGAATCTCGAAACAACAGCCTATGTATTGCATCGATGCAAACAAACGTTATGCGGGGTTTGGCCCTGCAGATGGACCTAACTTCCGGTGTCTGGAACCCACTGGTATCGAACGAACTAAAGTCCATAATTATATATGCTTAGCTCCATGCGTAGATGGGTATTCAACGTTTGGCTAAGAGATTTTAGAATTGGAGTTTAAAATTTTGATCAGGATCTAATTCAAGTTTGGGGGTTAGTGTCAGCCTTTTATCCGGTAATGAATTTGAGTCATTCGCCAAAATACTGAAGTAGAGACATGAGCAGTAAAACAGTCAATTCAGACTACGAATTTGGAACGGGTTGAAGTTTTTAATGGTAACGAAATATTGCACTTCCGGTTACGAGCGAAGTTGTGCAAGGCTACCAGAAAAATGCCTCCAAAGGCAAAGAAAGGAAATGAACCGTCAAAGAAAACAGAACAAAAGAAGAAGGAGAAAGTAATTGAGGTAATCGGCTGTTTATATCTCGTCAAATGTGCGACATGATTTGTAGCAAACGGTCAAACGTTAGTGCTATAGTTGTCGGATAGCAAGATGTGGAATTCATTTTCGGTGTATACATCTATGATCTACATGATTTTAGCCTGCGGTCTATTCAGACAAGAACTTAGAGACATTGGAGAACGTAGAAATTTAATAAAGTGCTTTATACAAACTGGTTTTCCCACTTAAGATGTTGGGACAGTGGCTTAATGCCAGTTGTTTCCCCCACAAACCAGTTCCTCACCTGGATGTTTCCCCCACACTGCAGTTTCCTCCAGGATGTTTCCTCCCCTATATATAAGCTATATGAAAAGTAGTTGGGAAAGATTTGAGAGGTTTATATTTTTACTTTAATACAAACATAATTGTGATGTACCATTGGTTTGATGTGTTTAAAATAGTTTTATTATCAGGGCACGACAAATCCATTGCCCGGTTCCAGCGGGCTACCGCATTCGACTCTGCGGACTACCAAAAAATTCCAGCGAGTTCCCGCCGGGCCACCTTAAAATTCCCATATTGGTTGCCCGGCAAACCAACAGTTTCGAAATCTCCAATTAACAGGAAACATTATGACACTCCATTGTAAAACAACACGTGCAGGTAATTATCGATTTCGTCACCTTTGACCTCTCGCTGTCAGTCTTGCACGCTCTGTTGTATGCTATCGATGTATTTTAACCGAGCACGAGGATAAGGCGAGATTATGTGGTACTTTAATGTGTTTTGATTAGATCATCACTCTGTCAATTAAACAACCTGTTGATTGCAACTTTCACAGTTTCGGGTACCTAATTAACGATAAATCAAAGGTGTAATTGGAAAGTATGTCAGTTGATTGAGAATGATTGGGTTAATTATTACGTAGGTGAGAAAAGCAATGGCTGGCGAGAAAATAAAAACAGGCGACATTTCCATGATTTCGCTGATATTAGACATTGATAATATATTCTAGTTAGCATTTTAGCAGTTTACTATAATTACAATTCTCAATACTTATGTGATAAAGTAAATAAATTAAAGTAAATAATCTGAGATGTGTTTAAATATTTACTAGTAATCCAAATAATACAAAACGTCCCATCTTTGTTGTAATGTATATATATCTAATGTAATAAATATGCAACCGAAAGGTCCGGGCTACCAAGCAAAAATCCTGGTAGCCCAGTGGGCTACCAAGTATTTTCAGGATTTGTCATGCCCTGGATTATTGATATAGAATTATAGAAATAATATTCACATTTAAACCATCTGAATATTTCAAGAATCAAGATTATCATTAAATAATTTTACAAAAACGTAACAGTTATTAAATTTTCAATTCTAAATGTAAATTAAATATTAATTAAATAGAATTTTCAATTCTAAATGTAAATTAAATATTAATTGCATAATAATGAGAATTATGTTTTTGAAATGACAATGCCAATATATAAAAATATAAACCACTAGATTTACCAAGCATTTAATGGAGTGAAATGTGTGAATTGTTTGAGATAGTTACACTACAAAACTGTACAAAGACAATTAACAGTTACAGGATTAGGCAGGTGTGAAATACACTGCATGTGTATTTGACACATTTTAAACAGCTTAGTAGCAATTATGTTTCCTTTACAAATGACATTTATATCAACGAAGAAATAACAAAGCCAACTGGTTAAAAATAATGATAACTGAAATCATGTATATTGCATAAATACATGTATATACAATCATCTTAACCACAAATCATGTTTTATATACCTCCCAGTTGCACAATTTATTCAAAGTTTACTTAGTGCACACAATCTTAATTATTAATATATTTCTTACATATATAACACCTCATCTTCACCATGAATCATGTTTTATTGTTTTCCACCTGCACAGTTTACTCAAAGCACAAACTTAACATAATGATATATTACAACTTTAAACTTTTTTCAACTTTTATTAAAATATAAGGGTTGGCGTCCCACCATAATGCAGGAAACACAGACATAATACAGTTTATATCAGTATCAGTTTATTCCAGCATAAAACATAATACAATTTTTAAAGCCATAATACAATAATTATAAACAGAAAAGACATGAAAAAAAACAACACATACACACATATCTTCAATCTTCAAAATATTACAATTTCAGTGGAATGTAATTTAATGGTTTGATATAACTTTCTCCTAAATTTCGACGAATACCCTGGAAAAGTGTAAAAGAGACGATTTTCAGAGTTGTTTGTAGTTTATTCTATGCAGTGATATATCAGAATCATATTCAATACAAATACACTCAGGGCTTTCCCCAGAAAAAATTTAAGGCATCCTGGCATCCTACGTGTTACGTGCTTATTCATGCAAAATATTTTCACATGGTTGATGGGTGCATCTTACAAATATATGAATATATATTTAGCACAAAGCAACATAGTTTTCTAAGTTTTACTGAAATATGACAAAGTACATTTTTCACAGAACTACCACACACTTGCTATTGTATTGTACTTACATGTAATACAAACCAGTTGTTGCTTCATTTTTTTATGTACATCAGTGTAAAAAAAACATGCCACAATTGTCTCTTGTTGCAACATATCTCACACTAGATACACAGCCCTTAATTGCAGACCTGTTCTGTGTCATTATGATTATGCCACAATTTAATATATGTTGAAAAGTCAACATGTTCAATAGAATGGCCATTTATTGATATGGACAACATTAAAAGATGTACAATTAGTACTTTTATAGCATTACATTTCTTTAAAATCGTCTTCATTTTTGGTTATTATTTGTTATAATAAACCTTCTGTAATCACCTGTTAATAAAAGTGATGTGATTACATGTATCATTTACCACTTACATGCTCACAACTCTTCACAGTTACCAGGTCATCAAAGAACAAAATAACAATTTTAATCTCATTAACTGCCGAGATAATCTATTCTTAATTGGTTGATTTACGACCGTCTTCTCTGTATTCAACAGACACTCATCCAGCTATCCGACTTCTGATACACAGGAGACCCTCATTAAATATTGTAAGGTGTGATCTTGTAAAGTAGACGCTTAACAATATCAGAGAACCACTTGAACTTGGTGAGAAAACTTCATAATTTTGACATGTTTATTGACCTTGTTTATTGAATTTTAAAGCATCCTGGTCAGGATTTATGGCATACCGGCGGATTATAAGCGTACCGCAAATGTTAGTTTGGAAATTAAGGCATCCCGGCGCCGGTATGCTATAATTGCCTGGGGAAAGCCCTGCGGACTCTTTATAGCGCGGTTCATTTAATTCCGCGCTCCATTATAACGTGGTCGTCCCGTGGATCCCCTTTTTTCTAAGTCCATTTTTTACCATGAAACGGCAAAAAAATTGAAACCAGAAGTCATAATTCTAACATGTATATTTATAAAGCACACATTTTGTCCCTTAAACATCCAAGTTTTAACACCTTTCGTAGTGACAGGTATCAGCCTGGGGCAAACTGTCGATTGTTTGCACACTTATCACTAATCAGTCGATCCATTACTGTATGTTTGTTACAGATGTTACTTATTATTAATTTCAATAATCTTTGATCACATTGAGATGCATACATTTAAAGAATTCGACTATAAGCGATCTTTTATATGCAGTCATTTATTTACGCAAACATCAAGAATTTTATTCACTCCTGATGTAAACAAATCAGTGATTTAATATAAAAGCAGTCGTGAAGGTTGCAATCACTACAACTGTTCTCTGAGTACGTTACGTATCTTAGCGATCAGTAGCCTAGTAAATCTCTGCTTCCTGCGGATCTACTGCTTAAAATAAATAAAATTTGTGAATCGCCATCTGCATATTTCGTTGTTCATTACGAATTATCCTTTGCCGATTCCTGTGTTGTGATTCATTGTTTAGAGGTAAATTACGTCAAATCGTCATTTGTGTATTACCTGAATAATTTTTTTTTATCGGTTTTTAAATTATAACATGATTCGCACAATTCAAAGCAGCCACATTTTTTTTAACACAAACATTACCGACGTAGTTCATTTATTTACATTGTGCTTTGATCTGCTCCCCTGTTTATTTCGTCAAGTCAACATCAAAGACGGCATCGGCTCGTAACAAGACTGTGTGTTTTTTTTCGGAACTGCTATCAAATCATTTGATTTTTATCTTACTGTGCACATGACGTTACTTTTAGCTGGGTGAAACTGGTTGATATTGCAATAATACCGAGATGTGATATTTGAGATAAAGTAAGGATGTAATTTATTAATTATGGAATACTTTTGCGTTTGTAAGTGTTTTAATTTTTATTTTACATTACGATAATAAATATTGCCGTATTTGTGTAATAATATAATCAGTTTTGTAATCGATAATACATGTACAAGGATTCTGTTTGCGCGGGAAAATCGGGACATGTATTTTGCGCGGGAAAAAATTTAACGCTGTATCACTTATTAACGCGGTCTTGAAGATGGACCCCCTATACCGCGTTACAAAACTGTATAAAGAGTCTGCAGTGTACAATGTAAAGTTAAAGTCAATGTTTAAAACATGTCATACATTTCAATGCATTTATACCTGTAAAGTAACAAAATTCTATAAGACTTTCAGACATATTTTCATATCTACCCATTTCTATGTGAACGTTGTGAGCAGAACTGATATTCTGGCAAGTTTGAAAGTTCAATTCTATATTTTTCCTCTAAAGGAATAATTATGGTAAGCATTTTTTCAAGTTCAAGATCATTTTTAAATAATGCTTAATATACAAGCTTTCTAGAGTTGTTTATTTCCGCATTCCACTTTTGACGATAAACATCTCTTATTCGTAATTTAATAATTTCCATTGGCAGGGAGATTTCAATATTTAACTGATTATACCAAAAAGATCGTCTAATATTTTCTTAATTTGATAAGCCCATTTTTTTCCATTATATGTTCTATTTCTATCAACGTCGTCTTTTAACATAAAATATACTTTTTTACTATAGAGGATTGTTCTTGTTTTAATGTTTTTATCCAGTATTTTGTTTATAATCAATTTACGACAAAGAACAAGTGGAAGTCTTCCAGTTTCTCCATAAAGTGCACTAAGATTTCACTATTTTTTATCACATAAAATGCTACGAATGAAAAAAATAAACTTCTTCCATAGCAACTAATTACTTTCAACCAAAACTTTTTACTTTAATGGTCAAAGAAAAGCACATGCCATTTAAAATAATGATTCAGAATTTCATGGAATAATTTTTCCTACACATTATTTTATCCCAACATAAATTAAGACAAACTTTGAAAAATTGTTTTCACACGATTTACACTTAATGACTAGTTGTTTAATATTTTATGTTATCAATGCTTTCATAATTATCTCTAGTTATATTTAGCCACCACAAACAATTACAACAAAAACTTTAAGTAAACTGTTCAGGGGTTTTTTAAAGGAAGAGGGGAAGACGCTGGACGCTGGTCAAAAGGGGAAAATAGCGTGAAAAATACAAAATTGGGGAAAATCTAGTTAATTATACACTTTTGCTTGTATTAGCTAGAGTGAATGTTTATACTCAAGTTTATGCTTCTGTTATTCTTTTTTTAATTTTGCTTTCATTACCAAACAGTCTATTTAGCTTACAGAGGCATGTCTCTTTGTTATCTGTTTTTAAACAGTACAAGAATAAGTTGATTTATACTTGCTCACTTTCTGAGCCTGCTTAAAATTTATCCATAATGTGTGTGCTTGCTCGGTTCTGTTAGTACCTAATTTCTATCAATTATTCGTGAAAATAGTGCAGATTTTAGCTGAAATAGATTAAACATAACTATAAATTAAGCTTCTGTTTACGTTTTGATAAAAAATATCACTTTACAAGGGGGAAATTGATTTTTGTTGGGAAAAAATTTTCTGTGGGGAATTTTTTTTCTAGGGGAAGACGCTGACTACCAGCGTCAGTTTGTTAAGGAAAAAAAACCCTGCTGTTAAAATTTCATGTAAAACCTAATACCTGATACCCAGTAGGTACAAATTGTTTGAAATTACCGGTACCTAACCCCAACTTTCTTTTATATTTTAAGTAAAAGAATAATGTTGTCTTGATTTTTGTTAAATATCAATGATACTAAATATTTTATAAAGAACAATCACATCATTATATAGTATATCATCACATAACTATATAATATACATAGGGGAGGAAACATCCTGGAGGAAACATCTAGGAGGAAATGTCAGTGTGGGGGAAACGACTGGAACCCATCTCCTTGAATACACACAGGTCAAATATATTCTGGCAATTGCAAACTTAACACTTAAACAACTGTAAAGAGTACTTTCTAAAGAAATGATTCTATAAATAACCTATTTGTCTATTAATTTTTTAAATTTGATTTTTCAGGACAAGACATTTGGTTTGAAAAACAAAAAAGGAGCAAAACAGCAGAAATTCATCAAAACCGTTACACATCAAGTGAAAAATGCAGGGCAGAAAGTTCGGGTTTGTAGTGATATTCTTTTCATTTTATCAGCGATGTAATGTATTTAAACTGCTACCACATTGTATGTCAGATGCATTCACTGTCTATATAATGATAATTATAGAATAAATAAATATTATAATCTTCTCACAAGTTACAAATCTCCTGGTTTACATATTCTCAATACATATGTTTAAAATTTCCTACTACAAGTGTCATGATTATATTTTTGCTTAGACTTTACATGGCTACATGTCAGATGTTATGTTTATATAACAGCATTGACAGAGGTGTACAATTTTTTTACCCACTTGCCCCGCAGGTTGAGGAATGAAAACGTGAACTCGCCCTTACAGAAAGAATACTCGCCATTACATTTTAAAAATATTTCCAAACGTTATTTTCATTTGTTTGATATTCGGACATATGGGCAAATACATGCACTAACAGTGTCGTTCTGATTAGGGTAACCCAATGAGGCCAAAAAATAAATGACTGCTGTTACCTGTACATCAGAAACATTCCAAATACACTCGAAATCGGCCAAATGTACTGAAAACCAAATTGTACTTGTAAACAAAGTAAAAATATGTCATTTTCGAAAGAAAACAGATGTGCATTGCTGAAAATTTACTCGCCCCGTCGATCGAGTGGCCGCTTCGCTCGACCCAATGGATCATTTTCTCGCCATGGTGAGTGGTCAAGTGGAATTGTACACCTCTGATAACAGTTTTTTTTCTATTTTGGGGGAAGGGGGTCGCAGCCCTTTTGAGAGGGAAAATTGCGACGCGAATTAAGGAAAGGGGAAATATTTGGAAGATGCTTGCAGCCTGTCCAACACAACAAATCAAAGTATTCACTGATCTTTTGCTTTGCAAACACTGTAACAACCAAGTGAAATCTAGCCGTACACTTCCCAGAGTTGAATTTTCTTGAATCAGAAAAAAAAAAGATTTATCATCTTCACTATCACGCTATTACACATTAGCGGACTAAATCGAACGGTCCGTGACAGACTCCGGCAAAGGGTTTTTTTTTATTGGACGTGGGGGAAAAATATATACTATTTTGAGGGGGGAATGGGGCCCAATTTCTCTGAATAGTTGGCATAAAAAAAACACTGGATAAACTTTACAGGACAAATCATTATATAAGATGGCAGGTAGTCCAGAGGTCAAGCCATTGGTGCTCAATCGTCTCTCTACAACTGTATTTTTAGCTCGACTATTCGAAGAATAGGGGAGCTATCCTACTCGCCCCGGTGTCGGCGTCGGCGTCCGTTAAACAAAATATGCACTTTGGTCCATAACTTGAAAACTACTTATGATATCAACTTGAAACTTGGAATATATATTCACCATCAAATTCTACATCATTACCAACAAGACCCATAACTCTGCTACAAATATTTTTCAAGTTATGCCCCTTTTTCACTTAAATTTTGCGTTAAGGAAAATATGCACTTTGGTCCATAACTTATAAACTACTTGAGATATCAACTTGAAATTTGGAATATATATTCACCATCAAATTCTACATCATTACCAACAAGACCCATAACTCTGCTGTCAATATATTTCAAGTTATGCCCCTTTTTATGCCCCCGGCATCTAGTGATTGAACCGTCCGTCCGTCTTTCCGTCCGTCCGTCCGTCCGTACGTCCGTCCGTCCGTCCGGTTAACATTTTTCGGCAAGTTGGATATTTCTGAATTTCTACAAAGAGCATTGGCATGAAAGTTTACACACTGACTTAACAGTTCACAGGTCATGACCCTGACAAGTTACATAACTCTGGGTACCTTATTTCTGGTGTTATCTCCCCTTTTTGTACTTAAAAAAATGGTTAACCTGTTTCGGCAAGTTGGATATTTTTCCATTTCTACAAAGATCATTAGCATGAAAGTTTACAAACTTACTATACAGTGCACAGGGTATGACTCTTAACAAGTTACATAACTCTGGCTATCTTAATTCGGGGTTTTCTCCCCTATTTGTACTTAGAGATAAATGGTTAACATTTTTCGGCAAGTTGGATATTTCTGAATTTCTACAAAGAGCATTGGCATGAAAGTTTACACACTGACTTAACAGTTCACAGGTCATGACCCTGACAAGTTACATAACTCTGGGTACCTTATTTCTGGTGTTATCTCCCCTTTTTGTACTTAGAAAAATGGTTAACCTGTTTCGGCAAGTTGGATATGTTTCCATTTCTACAAAGATCATTAGCATGAAAGTTTACAAACTTACTATACAGTGCACAGGGTATGACTCTTAACAAGTTTCATAATTCTGGCTATCTTAATTCGTGGTTTTTTCCCCTATTTGTACTTAGAAATAAATGGTTAACATTTTTCGGCAAGTTGGATATTTCTGAATTTCTACAAAGAGCATTGGCATGAAAGTTTACACACTTACTTAACAGTTCACAGGTCTTGACACTGACAAGTTACATAACTCTGGGTACCTTTTTTCTGGTGTTATCTCCCCTTTTTGTACTTAGAAAATGGTTAACTTACTTCGGCATGTTGGATATTTCGCAATATCCACAAAGAGATCTGGCATTAAAGTTTACACACATACTTAACAGTGCACAGATGATGACCCTTACAAGTTACGTAAGTCTGGCTACCTTTTTTCTGGGATTATCTCCCCATTTTTTACTTGGATAAACGGTTAACTTGTTTTATTTGATTTTTGCCCTTTTTTTTCTTAGAAATTAGAATTAAGACTTAGAAATTATGGTTAAAGTTTCAATGTTAGTGTTTTTCTAAGGTAATGCTATAGAAAAGGTTTAAAACAGATGTACTTAACATACTTTGATGAAAGTGTTGATTGGTTACCATACCATACCATACCATACCATACCATACCATACCATACCATACCATACCATACCATACCATACCATACCATACCATACCATACCATACCATACCATACCACACCACACCACACCACACCACACCACACCACACCACACCACCACCACCACACCACCACCACACCACCACCACACCACCACCACACCACACCACCACCACCACACCACCACCACCACCACACCACCACCACCACACCACCACCCCCCACCACCACCCCCCACCACCACCACACCACCCCATTTCACACCACCCCCCCCCCCCCCCACACCACACCACCAACAATAATACTGTCAACAACATCGTCAACAACACCACCAACAACACCACCAACAACTTCGTCAACAACACCACCAACAACACCATCAACAACACCACCAACAACAACACCACCACCAACAACACCACCAACAACAACAATAGCATCAACAACACCAACAACCAACAACAATAACATCAACAACTGACAACACCAACAACAACACTGACAACTACACCAACAACAACATCAACACCACCAACATTACCAACACCAACAACAATATTAACAACAGCAACAACACCCACACCACCAACAACAGCAACCAGCATACCATACCTTACTATACTACACCAAACCCCACTACATCACTATAGGTGGGCAGGGATAGTGGGTTGATGGGTGTGGGATTGGGGGTGTATGGACTGGGTTGTGTAAACCCTCTAAAAATAACTACAATAATAAAGTAACTGTAATTTATTGATTTCCTAACTTGGATTAAGAAACTTTTGTTCGTGTGTGTGTGTTGGGTGTCATAAACTCCTGAATCACTCCCCAGTTTAAATGAAGCCCAGTTTTAAATGTGCTTAAATATGTCTGACTTCGAATAGTCGAGCGTGCAGTCGTATCCGACTGGCTCTTGTTATGATAAATTCTTTTCATGTACAGGTTCTGGCACCAGATGGTTATTTTCATTATTTAGAACTAACTTGTGATTTTAGTTGCAGTTTTAACACTGAGCTATCATTTAAAATTTGTATTGTTACAAACTTCGCTACCGGGGGCATATGTGTTTTCCGAACACAGCTTCTTGTTTCTTATATTTTGTGTTAAGCAAAATATGCATTTTGCCCATAACTTTAAAACTACTTGAGATATTGCCTTGAAACTTGAAATATATTTTCACCACCAAAATCTACATCATAACCAACAAGACCCATAACCCTGCTTCCAATATTTTTCAAATTATGCCCCTTTTTCACTTACATTTAGTGTTAAGCAAAATATACACTTGGCCCTTAACTTCGTTTTGAATGGAGGGATTTCAAAATAACTTGGCACAAATGTTCACCATGACAAGGCGGTGTGTCGCGTTCAATACCCATGCCTGTAGGTCCAAGGTCAAGGTCACTGTTACTAAAAATAGAATTTTCTTGCAAAATCTTGTCCGCTCTAACTAAGTTATTTCTTATTGGATTTTTAAATAACTTGGTATAATTGTTCACCATATCAAGATGGTGTGTCAAGTACAAGCCCATGCCTGTAAGTCGAAGGTCAAGGTCACTATTACTAAAAATAGAATTTTCTTGTCCAGGCTGTTACTTTGTTATGAATGGAGGGATTTCAAAATAACTTGCCACAAATGTTCACCATGACAAGGCGGTGTGTCCACACAATACCCATGCCTGTAGATCCAAGGTCAAGGTCACTGTTACTAAAAATAGCATTTTCTTGTCCAGGCTGTAACTTTGTTATAAATGGAGGGTTTTCAAAATAACTTGGCACAAATGTTCACCATGACAAGGCGGTGTGTTGCGTACATTACCCATGCCTGTAAGTCCAAGGTCAAGGTCACAGTTACTTAAAATGAATTTACTTGTTCAGGCTATAACCCCTTTATGAATGAAGGAATTTCAAAATAACTTGGCACAAATGTTCGCTATGACATTGCATTGCATTACCACCAACTTCTTCGCAGACATTTCCGTAATGTCAAGACAACAGTGCCACAAATACAAATAATTTACTTATCTTCAAGTTTATGCATATTCTTATAATTCCTCCAACATCACTGTCGTTGAAATGCTATTATTCCCATCATTTCACTTGAGTGTCTGAAAATGATGCATAGCAGGGGCATCTGTGTCCTATGGACACATTTCTAGTTTCACTTATATTTTCACTTAAGTGCACCTCATCGATAACTTTGCACAAAATACTTAAGGTATCAACTTCAAACTTCCATTATATTTTCATTTCAGTTCTTTTCTTTAACATTACTGAAGTGATTGATATTTGACTAAAAGTAAATGTCTCTCATAAAAAATTACTAACATGTTTTCTAACAAATTCAGAAATATTTCATAGTTATTCCCCTATTCAGTTTAATATTTATGGTACATTAAGGAATTATTTCTGTTATTTGAAATGAATTTCTCCCTTACCATTCACTTGTTAATATTTTTCCTGATTTCACACCAATATATGGCCATAGTTGTTATTGTTTTAATCTTCAAATTGCATTTGTTTCAAATGATTCGAATAGTCGAGCATGCTGTCTCCTCTGACAGCTCTTGTTAGGTGTCTTACAGCATAAGTGCACATATACATGTAGTATTCCCACCAAATGCATATATGCCATATGTTTGTTCAGTGGTAATTTTTTAGCTGTTAATATTAATAAGCTGGGTTCCAAAATCCAAACAGAATTTTAGCAACAAAAACTCAGTCACTACGACACAACAGTGATATTGATTGCTAGAGTAACATTTGAAATCAGCAACCACTGAACTAAATCTAAAGATGTTTTACACTTTACTCCATTTATACCCTTTAACACATGTGACAAGTGTAGATTGAGATCAGACAGCACATGCTGTCTGATCAGGATCTGCACTGTTCACTTTTTGGTCAGATATAACCAAATAAATCAAAAGGCAAACAGTACAATCCTGATAAGGCAGCATGGATGTACTACCAGGAAACTGTTGTTACTATTAGTAGTAAAATGACAATTCCAGAAAATGTTATTCATCAAGATACACAAAATGTATATCAGTGACAAGATACATTGTTTAATTTTAGCTTGAAGAACTGAATAAACCCAAAGAGAAGAAATCAAAGGAGAAGGAGTTAGATGAATTAAACAAACTGTTCAAACCAGTTCAACAGACTGTAGGGAAAGGTACACTAGTTTTTATATTCAATTGTAAAACTCCTCTCAGAAGTTGCTCAGTCATACATGTAAGAAACAAGATCAAAAGTATTCATACCTTCTCTGATGTAGTCATTAATAATTAACCAGGACAGTTTTAAAGTTGGTGCACATCGAGTGTGCCCCATATTTACAACTGCTAGTATAAATAGTTGTATCAGGAACAGGAATGCTGGAAAAAGTTTCCTTAAATTTGTTAAAATGTTTTTTTCCTATTTCAGGTGTTGACCCCAAATCCGTGGTTTGTGCTTTCTTTAAACAAGGACAGTGTACAAAGGGAGACAAATGTAAATTTTCCCACGACCTGAATGTTTCCAGAAAGTCAGAAAAGAAAAACTTATATGAAGATGTCCGGGATGAAGATGGTAGTATCTTTTTATTAATAAATCATTTTTTCGGACTCAAATGAACTGTGATGAGTTTTGGTTTACAAAGCAGAAGTTTTCCTATGCCCATTGATTGCAAAAACTGAAATTCTTTATTATAATAAGTGATTTAACAAATTTCAAAGTTGCATGCATCATCAGTCTACATTTGTATATGAAGTAAAATTGAAACAATTCATTTTCATTATGTTTCAGAAAAAATTTCCTATTCTAATATAATTTTACTCAAACTCCGGAAAAAAAGCTTTAAATTCACTCTAAAGCAGGATGTTTACAATTTTTCTGTGATTTTTTGCTCTTCATATTGAAGATCTTTTTGGGACACCGACACAGGATGATGAACTGATAACACATTAAAACCCCTTCAATACCATAAAACTCCCATGTAATCTTATACATGTTGACTGTTAACCATTTACTCCATCAGATATGACTGTTAACCATTTACTCCATCAGATATGACTGTTAACCATTTACTCCATCAGATATGACTGTTAACCATTTACTCCATCAGATATGACTGTTATCCCATGGGTCAGCAATGTCGATCCAGATCAGTTGGCTCATCCATGCTGTCTGTTCAGGATCTTTACAGTTTGCATTTTTATTCATTAGGTTATTTCTGATCAAAAATGGAACACTGAAGATCCTGATCAGATGGCACAGATGTGCTCACAGATCTAGATCTACACTATTGCACATCTTATTAACAGTACTGAAAATCATGAAATTGACAATCGGATCGCAAGCGGACCGCAAACCGATCCCGTTAGGAGTGCAATGGAAGCGCAATCGAATTGGAAAGGAAATGGAATCGAAGCGAATCGCTTTGAGTGTTTGGATCGCTTAGAGTGAAAAGACAAGCATTTTGTCTGGATCGGAATCGCTTTGAACGTTTGGATAGCTTGGAGTGAAAAGACCGGATTGTTTTGACCGTATTGGAATCATTTTGAGCGTTTGAATCGCTTGGAGTGAAAAGACGGGAGCGTTTTGACCATATCGGATCACTTTTATTTATAGTTTTTCAGTTATATATAGTAGCAATCCGAATCGCTTCTTCTGATTCTTTTAACTACAAAGCAATTTTTGACAAAAATTTAATTGAGTTTTCTGCTATTAAACACTGGTAATAAAATCTATTTTAACGATAATTTTGTAAATAAAACTGAAAACATATAATTGTAAATGGTGTTTTTGCCATTCACATGCATGATATTTAATTTATTGAAATTAAGTTGGGGACCTTTTTTTAGCTCACCTGTCACATAGTGACAGGGTGAGCTTTTGTGATCACCCTTCGTCCATCGTCCGTCATCCGTTCACAATTGTTGTCCGCACTCTAGCAGTCATAATTTTTATCCGATCTTCTTCAAACTTGGTCAGAATGTTTATCTCATTGATATCTAGATGAAGTTCGAAACTGGGTCATGTGACCTTAAAATCTAGGTCACTAGGTCAAATTACAGAAAAATCTTGTCCGCTCTCTAGCAGTCTCAATTATGGTGTGATCTTCTTTAAACTTGGTCAGAATGTTTATCTCAATGATATCTAGATCAAGTTCGTACCTGGGTCATGTGACCCTTAAAACTAGGTCAGTAGGTCAATTTAAAGAAAAAGCTTGTCTGCACTGAACAGGTCTTAATTTTGGTCCGATCTTTCTGAAACATTATCAGAATGTTTATCTCATTGATATCTAGGTCAAGTTTGAAACTGGGTCATGTGACCTTGAAATCTAGGTCACTAGGTCAAATTATATAAAAATCTTGTCTGCACTCTAGTGGTCTTCATTTTGGTGCAATCTTCTTTAAACTTGGTCAGAATGTTTATCTCAATGATATCTAGATCAAGTTCGTAACTGGGTCATGTGACCCTTAAAACTAGGTCAGTAGGTCAAATTAAGGAAAAAGCTTGTCTGCACTCTAGAGGTCTTAATTTTGGTTGGATCTTCTTCAAGCTTGGTCAGAAAGTATATTTCAATGATATCTAGGTCAAGTTTGAAACTGGGTTATGTGACCTTGAAATCTAGGTCACTGTGTCAAATTATATAAAAATCTTGTCTGCACTCTAGCGGTCTTAATTTTGGTCCGATCTTCAAACTTGGTCAGAATGTTTATCTCAGTGATATATAGGTCAAGTTTGACAGGTGAGCGATTTAGGGCCAATTGGCCCTCTTGTTTAATGAAGTGCCCTTTAAGGGAAAATACGGAATAACTTTTCTTGCACAAGGGAAAAAATAACGAACATGTACATTCGCCCGTGCTACATTATGGGGTTAATGTATTATTTTATTTAGTAAGGAGATTCACAACTGAAATGTATTTAATGCTAATAAACACTTTGAATGTAAACATTTATGAAATATAAACCATAAACGCTGTCTTAAACTAAAAGAGAAACTATTATTTCCCTTTTGATTTCAGCGGTGAAAAACAAAGAAATAAAAAAAAAATCACATTGAAATAACTTTATTATCGATGTTTCACAAGTTTTACTTCTATGTTACAGCATAAATTACGCAAAACAGAACAAAAATTCTTATAAAGTCTTTCAAAACTTCAATCAGCGTACATTTATGCTGAAAAATTGTATAGGTCTTCAATGTTATATTCTGCATGTTTTGCTTCTTCCTACAGCGTATATTTAGGCTAAAAAGTTTTATTAACTGCTTATTGATGCATATACTGACTTGATTTTCACAAAACAAGCTGGGTTCCTAAACATCTCAAATGAACATGAATCTCACTTATATCGGGTGTAATTTACGATTATATTTTAAAACTGCAATGTAATAAACGCTTACATTAAACTGATGTTAAATTTAGTAAGACGTCATTTTAAATCAAAAATGATTACTAACTTTACTTTGTTAGTAACCATGGTGTTTAAACAATAAAATTAAACAAAACTGCAAATAAGAAAAATGTCACAGAAATGTAAATTCAGCGCGAGATGCGTTATAAGTAATGACCAATAAAAAGCGGTAGAGAAAAGATCGGTTTGAGCGTAAAGATCGGTTGGAGCACATTGTCTGGAGTGAAAAAATTGGAGTGCAATCGAATTGGAATTGGACCGCAATGGGAATGGATTCGGACCGGTTATAGATGACATTAGGATCGGAAGTGGACCGGGTCAGAATCGGAAAAATTGTCAATTTCATAATTGTCAGTACTGTAAGTTTTAAGCACAGCATTTGCCACATTGGTCACCACTGTATACACAGATCAGTTTGTGCCTCCAAAGTCAGATAAGCATGTTTATAGTTCATTATTTGGTGAATTTATCGAGTTACTGAGATTTTTTAACAATGAATAAAGTGGCTCATTTACATGAAGATGAGTAACTACAATTAATTTGACACTAAAAAGGTGAACAAAGAAGAGTATTTTATTGACTTTAACTGGAACACAAACAACTCCAAATGAAAGGCAACTAATTAATACCTACAAAGTGGTCAACAATAATTCTGTATCAAATGTAAACAAGTGTAAGTTGTTGTTTTAGATAAGATGGAGAATTGGGATGAGAAAAAGCTGGAAGAAGTTGTCGAGAAGAAACATGCCGAGGCCAATCAGGCGAAACCCAAAACTTCCATTGTAAGTAGCTGGCCTTTTGTCAACAATGCCAAATTATTTAGGCTAACCCAAAACATTTATTGTGAGTGGCTTGCCTTTGTCAAACATGCCAAATTATTTAGGCTGACCCAAAACTTCCATTGTAAGTAGCGTACCCGTTGTCAAACATGCCAAATTTATTGGGCTTACTCAAAACTTTAATTATGAGTGGCTGGTCCTTTGTCAAGCATGCCCCAAATCAATAAGGCAGACCTAAAACTTCAATTGTAAGTAGCTGGTCCTTTGCCAATCATGCCCAAATCAATTGGGCTTACCAAAAACTTTCATTGCAAGTAGCTGGCCCTTTGTCGAGGAAGCATTTGAAGCATAATTTTGCAACTTAAGGAAACTTAGTCCAACTTCACACAAATTTTCTTCAAAGGAAGCAAAGCAATGAACCACAGAACCATGACTGACCTTATATAACAGGTCAAGGTCCCAATAAGAATTTAAAGTTCCAAACAATAAAATGTGTGTATGGAGCATTTATCTAAAAGCACTTAAGTTAGAATGAAAAAAAATGTGGTGTTGCAGTTTAAAGCCGTTATATTTGAGCTCATTCAATCACAGCTGAGTGTCTGCTTTAGATTACAGCAGGTTTGGGACATTCCTCACCGCAATGAGCAGCCAAGTCATCACATACAGTTGTTCATGCAACATGTAGTCCAGTTAACAGGCGTGCATATAGCTGCATATTTGTAGGTGAACCCTTTACTCCATGGATACATCTTTTATCCCATGTGTGACAAGTGAAGATCTGGATAAACAGGCACACCTGTATCAACTCTGTTTTATTTTTGGTCAGAAATAACATGATGAATCTAAAAGCCTAAAGTGTAGATCCAGACCGCTTCATTGTGCAGGATGGTCTGGATCTACCCTGTTTGCACATGGATATAAGATGTAGATCCAGACCGCTTCATTGTGCAGGATGGTCTGGAAGTACCCTGTTTGCACATGGATATAAGATGTATCTATTGAGTCAAAGTGTTAAGAGGACATTTGCCTGTTATTGTCTTTAATAACAAGATATTGCACAAAATTGTTGAAATTATTTTCAGATCTGTAAATTTTTCCTGGAAGCTGTAGAAAACTGTAAATATGGATGGTTTTGGACATGTCCTAATGGTGGAGATGAATGTAAATACAGACACGCCCTGCCACCAGGTGTGTATACATGTGTTAACAAATATAAATGCTATTACAGTGGCTATGTTAGTGAGAGCACAGGGTTATCAATAGATGCAGATTCTTGCATTTTGATACAAGCAAATTTGAAGTTTTCCAGTATTGACCCCACCTAATTCTGAGCTTGGAGTCATTATGATGCAGTAGAATTTGGGGAATGTGGTCAAATTTTGTGTAAGAAGAAAGCAAACAAAAATCATAGGAACATTCCTGGGAAGAACCTTTATCGATGTTGTTCCAAGTTGTGATGTTTCATTAAAAAATGTCATTAGACAATGCCTTAATTTCCTTGTATGTTTTTAGGGAAAGCTTAAAATATCTTCTTCTTAAAAACAGTTAGCTAGTTTTTAAAAATATTTCACAGTTGCATTGCGTGGAAGACTATCGGCCAAAATTGTTAAATCCGGCACTTTTAATGAAAAAAAAACAACCCTTGGTTCATTAAAAAACCTTGTTTCTTCCACAGTTTCTTTACAAAAGACAAAAGAAGTTTAAGCAGTTAACATACATGAAAAATCTTGAACAATATCCCTTCACTCAGTAACTACAGAGTTTATGTCACATGTGACTTGTGTAGATCTGGAGTAGCTTGCACATTCTTGCAGTCAGATTAGGATCTTTACTTAATGAACACCTTAAGACTCATTCTTTAATTTTTGATGATGAAGTGAACAGTGTGGATCCTCATCAAACTGCAAGGACTTGCGCTGTCTGAAGAAAACCAGCCCAGCATTATTTTTTCTTGCAAGAATCTTGAAACAAATGAATACTCAAAACGTTAACTTCTTGTTTGAAGGTTTTGTGCTGAAGAAAGACCAAAAGAAGGAAGACAAAGTAGAAAAAATCTCAATAGAAGAATTGGTGGAAAGGGAGGTAATCCATCTCAGTTTAATAAGAGTTTTGTTTCTTAAAATTTAACATAGCCATGTTTAATATTTGCCTTTAATTAATGTTTCAAACTGTGAAATTAAAATAATCTTTAATAATTCAGGATACTTTGATCATGTTTTCAATGCTTTAATTAAAAACTTAGTTGACTAGTGGTTTACTTTGGTGTCAGTTTTGCACAGATGTTTTGATATGGTATGGTTTTAAATGGTAACAAACTAAACATTTTTATTTAAACTAATAATCTAATTGTAGCATTACTTTGCATTGTTTAACTGAAAAAGACTTGTTGGGGCAAATTCGAGAAAGAAAACGAACTGTAGCAAATCATTCAGATTGTAATATTATCATATAAGTATGAAACCAGCTTGATCTCACAGCATAATCCTCTTTATCATCAAGTCAGATAGACCATATTAAGCATTTATTTGGCTATAAGATTTTACTCCAATGGCTCTAAATTGACTCCAATTTTTTTTCAGATTGCACAAATTGAAAAATATCCGGTGGAAACTGGGAATTTTTTCCGATGTTTCTAATATATGTTTCAGATTGTATTTTATAAGTTTTTTAAAGATAAATAACTGTGTTTCAGAGAGCTGCCTTGGGTGCCAATGTTACAAAAGTTACGCTGGAATCGTTCTTGAAATGGAAGGAGAGAAAGGTGATACAAAAATCCTAGTTCCCTCTTTTTTTCGATAATTGACTGTGTTTGTTTTTCATTAGAAGAGATTTTAATGTACTATCTCATATCTAAACGAGGATACAAGATCAAAAAAGGAATGTTTGGATACCAGTCTCAGTACTGTAGCTTGTGATTGGTCAGTTTGGATACCAGTCTCAGTACTGTAGCTTGTGATTGGTCAGTTTGGAGGCTGCTCTTAATTTCAACCAGTCAGCTGCTTTAGACTAGAGAATGGTTTCCAGTCTCAGTTTTGTGATAATGGGTCCATCATGTCTGAAACAGTTCTTAATCTTGATAATCTGATTGGTTAAAACATAGCACTGTCAGTGAACCAAGCAATGGCAGGCTTAAGATCTGAGACTGTGTTTCAGTTGCATTTTATAACTTTTAAACTTGTTCTTGTTTTTGTTTGGAAACATTCGAGATTCAGCAATGTAACACTTGAGATTTAGTCTGAAATGCTTCTGTTAGGTACTCAGAAATGCCCTTCTTTACTGACTATTGTTGGTGAATAAACCAAACTTTATTCAGAACTTTTATGTTTGGGATTGGGGTAAGATTTGTGCCCGAAAATGATATTGTTATGTCAGTTTAAGAACAGGTATTTCTGATTTATTATTCGTGTTACTGAGATCTGATTAATGCTAAAGCTGTTATATATGTCTATTTATTTATAATTTCAAATGGACAAAATACAAAACTTAAAATCCATTTCCTACAATAAAGGTTTGAATTTATTATTTATTTAGCGAAAGGAAAAGATCAAGGCTTTGAAATCTGCGCAAGAGAAGAAGAAACATGACTACACACAGGGAAAAGCATTTGGAGTAAGTGTTTATTGTTAAACCATGAATTTTAGAACTTGTTTATATAACTAGTATTGATCAATTAAATCTACAAATTACTTTTCATGCCCCCGCCATGAAATGGCGACGGGCATTAAGAGTTGCTCCTGTCCGTCCGTCCGATATTCTCGTGAACGCAACTCCTCCTACACTACTGGTGGGAATTTAATGAAACTTGACCACAATGCTTGGCCTGATATGTTGTTGTGCATGAAGGTGGGGTTTTGCTCTTACATGTTCCGTTCAGAAGTTATGGCGCTTTGATACTTCCATTTACATTAGTTTTAATAGGAGTATATCTCGTGAATGCAACTCCTCCTACACTACTGGTGGGAATTTAATGAAACTTGACCACAATGCTTGGCCTGATATGTTGTTGTGCATAAAGGTGGGGTTTCGCTCTTACATGTTCTGTTCAGAAGTTATGGCCCTTTGATACTTTCCATTTACATTAGTTTTAATAGGAGTATATCTCGTGAACGCAACTCCTCCTACACTACTGGTGGGAATTTAATGAAACTTGACCACAATGCTTAGCCTGATATGTTGTTGTGCATGAAGGTGGGGTTTCGCTCTTACATGTTACGTTCAGTAGTTATGGCCCTTTGATACTTCCATTTACATTAGTTTTAAAGGAATATATCTTGTTTCTTATATTTTGTGTTAAGCAAAATATGCATTTTGCCCATAACTTTAAAACTACTTGAGATACTGCTTGAAACTTGAAATATATTTTCACCATCAAAATCTACATCATAACCAACAAGACCCATAACCCTGCTTCCAATATTTTTCAAATTATGCCCCTTTTTCACTTACATTTTGTGTTAAGAAAAATATACACTTTGCCCTTAACTTTGTTTGGAATGGAGGGATTTCAAAATAACTTGGCACAAATGTTCACCATAACAAGGCGGTGTGTCGTGACAATACCCATGCCTGTAGGTCCAAGGTCAAGGTCACTGTTACTAAAAATAGAATTTTCTTGCAAAATCTTGTCCGCTCTGTAACTTTGTTATTTCTTATTGGATTTTTGAATAACTTGGTATAATTGTTCACCATATCAAGACGGTATGTCACGTACATGCCCAAGCCTTTAGGTGGAAGGTCAAGGTCACTGTTACTAAAAATAGAATTTTCTTGTCCGAGCTGTTTCTTTGTTATGAATGGAGGGATTTCAAAATAACTTGGCACAAAAGTTTACCATGATAGGGCGATGTTTCGCGTACCATGCCCATGCCTGTCAGTCAAAGGTCAAGGTCACTGTTACTAAAAATAGAATTCTCTTGTCCGGGCTGTTGCTTTGTTATGAATGGAGGGATTTCAAAATAACTTTGCACAAATGTTCACTATATGACAAGGCAGTGTGTCCGCACAATACCCAAGCCTGAAGGTCCAAGGTCAAGGTCACTGTTACTAAAAATAGAATTTTCTTGTCTGGGCTGTAACTTCATTATAAATGGAGGGATTTCAAAATAACTTGACACAAATGTTCACCATGACAGGGCGGTGTATCGCGTACCATGCCCATGCCTGTAGGTCAAGGTCACTGTTACTAAAAATAGAATTCTCTTGTCCGGACTGTAACTTTGTTAGGAATAGATTGATTTCAAAATAACTTGACACAAATGTTCATCATGACAAGATGGTGTGTCCGGTACCATGCCCATGCCTGTAGGTCCAAGGTCAAGGTCACTGTTACTAAAATAGAATTTTCTTGTCAGGGTTGTAACTACGTTAGGAATAGAGTAATTTCAAAATAACTTGGCAGAAATGTTCACCATGACAAGGTGGTGAGTCTTGAACCATGTCCATGCCTGTAGGTCCAAGGTCAAGGTCACTGTTACTAAAAATAGAATTTCCTTGTCTGGGCTATAACTGTTTTGAATGGAGGGTTTTCAAAATAACTTGGCACAAATGTTCACCATGACAAGGTGGTGTGTTGTGTACATTACCCATGCCTGTAAGTCCAAGGTCAAGGTCACAGTTACTAAAACTTGAATTTACTTGTTCGGGCTATAACTTCTTTATGAAGGAAGGGATTTCAAAATAACTTGGCACAAATGTTCACTATGACATTGCATTGCATTACCACCAACTTCTTCACAGACATTTTCGTAATGAGAAGACAACAGTGCCACAAATACAAATAATTTACTTGATCATCAAGTTTATGCATATTCTTATAATTACTCAAACATCACTGTCTTTGAAATGCTATTATTCCCATCATTGCACTTTAGTATCTGAAAACGATGCATAGCGGGGGCATCCGTGTCCTATGGACACATTTCTAGTTATGGACTTGATTTTATTTTCATATGATAATATGCATGTATATTAATTCCCCGCAGAAAGGAAGTATGTGAAGCCTGAAAAGGGTTTCACACTAAGCCAGAAGAGTGTTTTACACCTACTTTAAACAACCTTAATGTTTTTCATATCCAGATGAACTTGAAAACATATCAATTCAGTTCTAACATTTACACTCCTAGATATTCTAATTTCTTACCAGAATTGTAATATAAGAACTTTTGAACGACTGTTGTAACTGGCACATTGACATCATGTGTTGTAGGAAAGAAGAGAAACACATCACTGACTATGACTATGATTTAACTGGAACTTTTGTTATTAATGCTGTGTTAACCTCAAGGTTATTAATATTCTTAATAGCGGGGTTTAATAGTGGGTTTATATCACAGGCCTATGTCCATTAAATCTTTGGTGACATCCGTAATCTATTGTTGAATCGACAGTTTATATGGTATTATTTGGCCATATAATATAGTATAATGTTATAAATGAGACAAAATATTTTAATTTTTCTATTTTTAACATGCTCTACAAATAATTTTTTTCACTATTCTCCATTATAGAAACTGCAAATTACATTCAAATTAACTGAAATGTACAATAGTCTTAAATTACTAATTGAAATAACTGAGTGCCTTGATAAGGTACCCCAGTCTGTTGTGTAAATCACAGTTTGACAGGTATGTTTTCATTGCAATTTTCAACTTTCACCAATTACCATAAATGAGGCCAATCAATAAAACATTAAGCAATCATATGTAGTAAATTGATGTAGTGAAAGGGTCAGAAAGTAGAACAATACCAAATTTGATTGTCCATAATTAAGGATCTAAAATATGCTTTAGAAATGGATTTTGTATTTAGCCTGAAGTTCGCAATACCGGAATAGCGGAGTGCCCACATTACCCAGTAATTCACTAGATACAAAAAGAAGAGGAAATATCCGTTCTTTTAAAGATCCCTGTAATAATGGGGTGCCCATTATATCTGTGTGCCAGTAAAGTGGGGTTTTACGTTATGTGTACACTTTGCAAAATCAATTTGAAGACAAGTTTCATACCAGGATGTTACTTCATCATGTTAGTTTAACAAGAGTTCACCATTCTTGTTATCTGTAATCTTCTGTCAATAACTCTCGTATTTACAGATAATATCCCATTATTCTATTGTGACTTGGGATCAGATAAGAATTGTTTTATTAGGTTTTTTGTTTTAAAGAGCATTAGAAATACATTGTAGTCTCTGATCAACTAAGTCAGACACAGTAGTAACCTTCTGTCATTGTCAAATTTGTAAAGCTTACTTTATTACTGTTTGTAAAATTGATGTATAAAATGTTCATCCCTTTTTAATCAGGCATCAAATGCTTTGAAAAAGGCAACATTTTTGTTGTTGTCAAATGCATTATATCAAATCAACATCAGAGAACATTTAAAAAAGAGCACTTGGCAGCAAAATCATGTTATTATTTTGATTCTTTATTTTGATCTATTTCTGTGTTACAGATCAGTGGTCGTGAAATGTTTGAGTTCAACCCAGATCTTATACAAGGTGATGATGAAGAGGCAACAGATGACCCTCTGGAACGTGAGAACCCTGACAGCGACGAGGAAGAGGGTGTGGCAGTCAGAGAGGTGGATCTGTCGATGTACGTTCCAACGGATATTGATGGTACTGGCACTCGAGCTGAGGAGCGACATTTTCAAGTAAAAGTGGAGGAAACAGCACCAACAGAAAATGGAATTGAAGAGAATGGTTTGTGTCAGTCAATTTTATTTTTATCAAGGCTTTTGTAATAAAATGCCTTAAAGGAAGCTCATGGCTGTTAGTTAAAGTATTTTTGGTATCACTTTAATTAGGGTATATTGCTGCATAGAAGCTATTTTCCAGAGTTGGTTGTCTAGTTTGCAAACTTCTTCAGTATTTAATGTATAAAGTTTATATTTGTGTTTTTTTAACCAGGTTTTCTTTAGGAAAATCCTGGTTATTAGATTGGGGTATGTCCTTGGGCAGGCGGTTGGGCGGGCGGGCGTCAACATTTTGTGAATTTTTTTGTGAAAGTTGTGTTTTTCTCAGTAACCGTTGAAGGTACAACTTTGAAACTTAATATAGCTGTCTGACACATCAATACAAATTATGAGGACAAGTTTCATAATCCCTGACTGTATTTTGACAAAGTTATGCCCCTTTTTCACTTAGAAATTTTGTTATTTTTTTTGTGAAAGTTGTCTTCTTCTCAGTAACCGTTTAAGATACAACTTTGAAACTTAACATAGTTGTCTGACATCTCAATACCAATTATCAGGACAAGTTTCATAATCCCTGACTGTATTTTGACAAAGTAATGCCCTTTTTCACTTAGAAATTGTGTTAAGTTTTATGTGAAAGTTGTCTTTTTCTCAGTTACCATTCAAGGTATAGCTTTGAAACTTTACATAATTGTTTGACATCACAGTACCAAATATCAGGTCAAGTTTCATAACCCCTGACTGTGTTTTGCCAAAGTTATGCCCCTTTTTGACTTAGATTTTTTGTTAAGTATTTTGTGAATGTTATCTGTTGATGCCAAATCGCCTGTTGACGCTTAGCTTGGTTTGTGGGTAGCTTATATCAACAGGCAGCTTGAGATTGCTACCCAGGCGTCTGTGATAAAGGTCAAGGTCACTTGCTAAATATAGAAATTCAGCTTACCCTCAATAACTTGAGTTTGCTTTTACCTCTGGATGCCAAACTTAGTATATGAGTAGCTGATATCAAAAGGCAGCTTGGGATTGCCACAGGTATCTGTGATCAAGGTCAAGGTCACTGTTGCTAAAAATAGAAATTCAGTTTTCCCTCAATAACTTGAGTTTGCTTTGGTATATTTACGCCGAACTTAGTGTTGGTATCTAATATCAAGATGCAGCTTGAGATTGCTACCCAGGCGCCTGTGATAAAGCTCAAGGTCACTGTAGCTAAAAATATAAATTCAGTTTCTGCTCAATAGCTTGAGTTTTCTATGACCTATTGACACCAAACTTGGTTTGTGGGTAGCTTATATCAAGACACTACTTAGGATTGATACCCAGGTGTCTGTGATAAAGGTCTATGTCACTCTTGCTAAAAATAGAAATTTAGGTTTCTCCTTATTACTTGGGTTCGCGGTGATCTGTTGACACCAAACTTTCTTTGGGTATCTGATAACAAGACGCAACTCGGGATTTCTACTCAGAAGTCTGTGATCAAGATCAAGGTCACTGTTGCTAAAAATAGAAGTTCAGTTTCTTCATATCAGATATTTTCTTTACAAAAGAATATTATTAAGTATTAAATGAAAACCTGGTTTTTGGCGCGTGGCGACGTTTTTTTCTTGTTTTTCATATAGCCTAGTTCATAAAAATAATTCTAACTCAAAGATTCTCCTTAAGCATCACATTGAAGCGACAATAATTAAATCCACGATATATCACTGCTATACCTTTTCTGATGTCACATAAAATTCTTGATTTCCCCAAGCGGCTTGTCCAACATATACATCAAAATAATACTGTTATTTTCAATGCTCTTTATAGTATATTTGTGTTAGAACTAAATTTATAAATAGCCTCCAGTGATATAATGCAGAATTTGTCATGTGACATCATTATAGAAATATTTCACTCCAGCTATATCCTTGCGCATCTGAACTTGGTCCAGTGTCAAATCCTGCGATAGATCAATGGTAGCTATTTATGTTTCATAAGTGAAATTGTTTAAATAAAAAATGACAAGTCCATTTCTTTAATACAATAGATAAAGAGTGATTGACATCTGTACAAACTGCTTTCAGATGAAGACAGCAAGATGGCTGAGGCCGGAGCAATGCCACCTGCCACTGACAGCAGTGGTGACCCCACAGATTCTGCAATCGCCATGGCAATAGCAGCAACTAAAGATGGAAATATGAACATTGAAATAGATGAAGAATTGTTTGATGGAGAAGATTTGGATGCTGTGGAAGAAGATTTAGAAACTCTTGATCTAGAAGATTGACCCTGGCATTGTGGTGTGGAAGTCATTGTCTATAAACATACTTACCTTAGGGAATGTTGGCTATTTAACTCAAATGAAATACATTGTCAGTTATATTTAAAAAATTGCTATCATTTTGGTTTAACATGTTTAAGTTATGATTTCATGATCTGTTAACATAATTTTTCTTTTAATTTAGACCTGTAATTTATTTGGTTAAATCACATTAAGTGTTATGAAATAAAGAAGGCAGTCTTATTATTTTAACTGAGACTCTACATTTTAGTAGTTTCTTTGAAATCTCAAAATGCAGCTTTGCTTAATTGATAAATAATCTAACAGATAAGCAGCAGCAGCATCTTTTAAGAACAATGGATATAGATGTTCTGAAGAATGTTTTTAAAAATCATTTGAAATTGTAATGATGCATTTTGTTAACTTGGTAATTAAATTGTTTCAATTATAGAAAAAACGAAATAAAGATACTATGTCATTTTAAGTGTTTTGAAATGCAGTACTTAAAGGTTTAGTTAAATGTTATTAGAAAAAGAGTTAATCATTAAAATGTGCAGGGAGTATATTTGATTTATATGTGTTTGATGAAGAAAAAAAGTAAATACTAGTAAAAAAAATAAAAACATAAAAAATCATACAGTTTATTATTTGGAGAGAATAACAGAATTTTAACCATGTTCCGTTAAAATATACAGTTCATTTTTCCTTGCTACCTATCTAGATGTTTCTTTTCTTTTTCCTCGAGGTATGTATAAATACAGAAATTTAAAGCTATCATAAACTTGCTGTTGCAATTAGTGTCAATCCTAATCGCCAGTAGACTGTCCATTTACTCCAAATATATATGCATTTGATCACATGTGTTACCTGTGTAGATCCAGATCAGCTACCCTTGCTGTCTGATCAGGGTTTGAACTTTTTTTGTTAGAAATAACCTAATAATTAAGAAAGCAAAAAGTGTAGATCCTGATCAGACAGCACAGATGTGCCAGCTGCTGTAGATCTACACTGTTACCCATGCCATAAAGGATTATATGTGGAGGAAATTGTTAACAGTCTGCAAAATTTGCTTTCACTAAATTAATAATCTGTTCCTAAAAGGAAATAAACACCAAGCTGTTTGTTCCATATCCTTTTTCTTTGAAGCCTTTCAACAAAAAAATATATCTTGAACAGCTGTTTAAAATGTTACAAAACCATTTATATTTTTACAGAATTTTAATACCAGCTGACTCAAATCTGGGATAAATCATGCCATCAAATTATACCCGGTAATGAATATAAAATATAAAAGTATTATTAGACCTGTGCCCAAGATCATAAAACTTAACCAGTCTCAAATCTCAAGCATCTGATTGGCTGAAATGGCGAATGGTGTCCAATGTGAATGTTATGTTCTTTGTGGCCTGATGGTATGTGCTCCAGACAATACTTATCACATTGTTTGATCTGTACTAAATGAACTAGTATTACAACAAACATGGGTCCATTTTGATCTACAGTGAAGTTAAGAGACTACATGAGTATATATTATGAGGGCTTTTTGATGTCGAGTTACATTAACAACCTAGGCCTTATGGAGATAGAAATTAGGAGCTTGCTATAAATTCTTCACGAAGAGTACTGATAAAGTTGACTCAGGGTTCAAGTCTAACAAAGACATGTCGAAAGCAATTTGTAATGATAATTTGTACTGGTGTTGACATGAGTTGTTATAAATTATTTACCCTGACTGGTCATTTCATGTAATTAATTTATTTGTTTAGAATCATTTCAATTGTGGATTTCCTTGAGAATGTTGCCTATAGAATTTTAATTTCATGCAAGCTCATCTTCAGTTTATATTTTCGTGTTGTGAATGGAAACATGCCTTGCTAAACGTATTGCTCTATCATTGTTCATTCAATAAAATTGAACTTGACTATATTCAGTTGTTCCTAATCTTAAATTTAAATTCCAATTCAGTACTGAAAATTAGAAAAAGGATTATGTTTTCACACATGCTTCGCTGCCTTCCTTCCTAGATTATTGCAGTATGATCAGGAAGAACATGCTGAATGGCGTGAAAGGCAGATGAGTACTTCAGTATATTTAATAGACAAGCAACTTGTCTGAAGCTTGCAACACTCTTGGTGATCCCTGTCCACCTCAACTTGATTTCTCCTCCGTGTCATTCCCATTCTGTGCTGAAGGTTATAAAACTGAGATTTGAAACCAGTCTCAAATCTCAAGCACATGATTGGCTAAAATGGCGACTGGTCCTTGAAATTTGAGACTGGTTACCATTCTCAGTTCTATAATCTTTGGGCCTGGTAAATACCAACTCCATTCAGTGTAGCTGCTCTTCTATTTTTAAACACTAACTGGCTGTCATGTCACATACCCTTGTGACCAGTGTAGATCATCAACAGCCTACACATCCATGCTGCAGTCTGATCTAGATCTACTTGTTGGTCAGAAATAATCTGATGAATCAGAAAGCCAACAGTGTAGATCTGGATCAGGCTGCACAAAGGTGCAGTCAGATCTGGATCTTATCCGGTCACTAATGAAAAGACAACAGAAATACATGATTGGTACAAATAAAATAAATTAAGATGTATAACCAATTACTCCATATATACACATTTTAATGCATGTGCAACCAGTGTAGATCCAGATTAGCTGGCACTTATGTTCCATCTGATCTCAATTTGCACTGGTCACATCTTGGTCAGAAATAACCTAGTGAATCTAGAAGCAAATGGCTTAGATGGCACAGTAGCACAACTATTTGTGCGTGACAATGACTTTTCTATATATGTGATGATAGTCCTTCGCGCACAACCCAGTTACTATTCAAATCAATGCGGAAAATTTTTCTTCTATTTCTATATGCCGCCGATCGGAATTTGAATCACAACTTTGGCGGCTCCATAAAGTATCTTAAACATATGTATCTTAAAAAATTTACATACCTAAAAAGCCACATTCAAGTAGAATCAATATATGTAAACCTTTATAAATAACGGCTTCGTTTTTTATGCAAAACTCTTTTAAACCTCCACCCATGTCAACAAATTTCGATTTCGGCGCTTAAAGTGTACCTGACTCACGTTTATCAATAAATAACAGAATTTAAATCAGGGTCGATTTCCACCACAGTTTTGATCGTAACTGCTTGAGACGTAAAGGACAGACTTCTGTAAAAAGTCAGTATGATAATGGGTCTGTGCTTGCAGTCGAATTATTGAGACTAATGGCACAGATGTGCGGGCTGATCTAGATCTATGCTGTTCTCCCATGCTATAAGTGTCTATGGAGTAAAGGGTTAACAAAAAATGTCTCGTCTCAGATGTTAAATGCTTATTTTAATGAAATTCATTGATATTAAATGTACACAACACATTGTTGATCCTCCTTCACTACAATATAAAGTCTATTGTTCCAATGAGTTCAGGTTACATTCAAAGCTCATGGAAGTGGCTCTAAGCTTAGAATAGGGATCAAGATGGCATATAAATTATATTGAAATATTCATGAGACTCCTCCCCACCGGAACCTTTAAAATTACTGTAACAAAGTCCTTGAAATTGGACAACCCATCGCCCCACACCCCACAAATAAAGATACTGTACTGATCTCAATTTTGTTAAAACAAGGAACATTTGGTGACATAACAGAAGTTTCAACATACTTTTACAAACCCTTCAGTGATTATGGCTTGTATATAACAAGTTCTGTAACAATCAATTGATCAGATCAGTGTTTGTTTATGATCTTTATAGGATAGGGCTCATATCCTATGGGTTTATACCATTGTACATTCTGATCAACCTGAACATCTGTAATGAATTTACGCCGAATGCCTAAGTGATTAAAGTATTATCAATAGAGTAACGGATTCACTTGATACATAACGTGCATATGACACTGAAAGAAAACTGGTTGAATAACAATTTTACAAGTGGCATATGGTAACAGTGCTCATCACTCAGTGACATCAGCATTTCACTTTATGAGCACCATGGCTAAGGAAGATATTTTCTTACAAAGAATAGACCCAGCTTTGAATATTACATTAGGTATGGAGGTAAGGTCTTTGTTAAAACATAATTATATAAATAATAATTATTTATTTCATTAAATTTCCCGTCTGGGGTAATTTTCAACACTTGTAAGACAAATTTGTAAGAAAGATCCGTAGTCTGTTTTTTATCGTTTTTTTCTAATTTCACAACTTGTCAAATTTATGACACCTAAACTTAATTGAACAAGTGCGTCATTGGAAACCAGAAAAGCATGAAAAACAGTTGTTTATATTCATAAAGGTGGTTGTTTACAAAATGTTATAGCGATAAACTGATAGCGAAAGTTAATGCAATCAAACACTCGATCTTAGCTTTAGCTATCTTGCATTGACAAAGATTATTGAGTTTTGTTGATATAACTTCATAATGATAAATAAATGTACAGTCTTGTAATCTTCTGCATGTGTCCTATTAACTTTTACCATTAAATGAAAATACTTCACTTTACTTGATATTTACAGACGGACACAAGTAGATATATTTTTTAACAAAAGGGTTCTTCATATTGGCACAGTTTCAAACTTGACACCGTCACATTTTAAGTTGTTCATGAATCATTAAATGTTACCATGAAAATAATTATTTCTTTAATGTACATATGTATATTTGCTAACTATTTCATGGGAGAAAGTGAATATCTAAGATACCAATAATTTCATTAAAGAAATTTATTACAAGTAACATAATTTATAATCTATTAGATGGGGACCCGCGCAAGCATGGGCTTAGAGAATTTACCTATTTACAGGTAAATTGTCATTTCTAGTGAAATGCAAGAGAACCCCATTTAAAAACCACCACAATATAATTGGACCCTTTTCCCCACACACTTATCAGAACATGTTTTTTTAGAATAGTGTATAAAAGTGGCTTTAAACATCAATAATTGAGAGTACCCCTAAAAAAGACAAGTCCTATGAGTGGTCTTAATAGCTAGTTTTTCCTTAATTGTAATACTGATGATGAACTGAACATGACAAAGCATATTAAGGTTCCGAAGGTCAACCATTGATACAATACATATACATTTTTATAATTTTACATAAGTTTTATTTTCAAGGTGAAAATGAGTGTGTTTTTTATTTCCAAGGTTAAAATTAGACTTAGACAGACACATAAAGTTCCAAGTTAAATGGGAAATGATCTAAGTATATGGTATAAAAAGAAAGAAAGAAGGTGTGCATCTGCTGGGAATAGCATTCTACCACTGAACCAGCAATGTGACGGACATGGCTTTTAATGCAGTCTGTAAATTAAATAATCCAATGTTAAGTAAAAAAATCGGCATTATCAATATTTTTTCTATATTTTAGATCTTTAAGTGTCAGTGTGATTGTTGTACTGCAGCAACAGATCTCTTTTCAAAGAGTGCAACTGTGGCTAGCATTTAATCTTTCAATATAGTTTAGCAAAATCTATTTGTAGCATAAATTTCTATTTTTTACCTTAGGGGTTTTCTGTTACTTTTTGGCTATTTTCTGTATTTTAGCACATGTCACTGCATTGTTCAAAAAATGAAATGTCCACTTTAAATGATCACATATGAGTGCTCGGGTGATATACAACAGAATAGCTCGAGATCGCACTATTTGTTTAAAAAATCAGCGAACCTAGTCTTTTAATAGACCAGTATAGATTTTCTTTCAATTAATGATTATGTCTCGATACTAAAAACTGCAAAGAACATAGTTTGTTTGTTTTTGTTTTTTTTTCAAATAAAAATGTGTAACAGTCAAAACTGTCTATAAAGAACACTCGGGGGGAGACCCAAAAGTGGTCTCTAAACATGTGAATTTATGAAAAATCTCTTATTTCTAGTGAAACATGTTTTTACATGATGTAATATCTTTTGCGTTTAAATTCACACATTTACCTTAAAGGAATACGTTTGGCTGGATTTAACCAGTACTGTGTTATAAATCGTTACTTATGCATCATTTTGACGTATGAAACTTTATTTTATGTTAAATATTGACAAAGTTATCTCTTGTCAAAGATCCCTTATTTGCAAAATCGGCGGGCATCGATGATCGTCGCCATGTTTGTTCCCTTTTCGATGCGGGCACCTGCTAGTGACGTCATTTACGCACTTCCGGTTCGTATTGTTTCATTTTTATCATTCTCAACAATGGAATATTCATTCATATAACAACTACATAATAGCGTATGATTTTGAGCCTGAAAATTCTGAAATTGAATTAGCCGAGATTGAAAGAAACTGCTTGTTATGCCACCATTAATTACAAAAGAATGTTGACAATTGTAGCACATTTAACCCTATTTTCTCGTTTAAGAGTATGGAGAGAGGCCAATCAAAGACCAAGGCCTATATATAGGTGTAGAGCTTGTGATTTTTTTCCTGATAGACTTTGCAGATTTTTTCGGCCGAAATGCGTTTACTTCGTGAGATGGATACATGATGTCCTTAAATTGGAGGTAAAGGTTTGAATTCAGCAATCTAGTGACATTGCTGTAACCACTTTTTTTATTTGTATTACCCAGAAAAAAAGTAGAGAAATCGATCGTCATTGGCTAATTTGCTTTACCATAACGTTTTTGACCTGTAAATTTGATTTGCGACATGTAGACAGTGAAATACACAATAACTTTTTGACACGACGATTTTGAATAAACGGATGTCGGCGAATTTAGAGCTTGTCAGATATTTGTCTGGGGTTGTAAACGGTTGGTGTGTCCCACAACAGTGCATAAGGCTTAGGGGACATTGAACTGTTTGTTGAAAATGAAGCCATCCCAACCAAGATTAAAGGCATACCGGCAGATCAATCGTCCCAAACAAGTTTGTTAAGAAATTAAGGCATACCTTTGCCTGTATGTCATAATGGCCTGGAGAAGGCCCTGAATTTAATTAATGTATTTTTGAAAATTTAAGTTGATGAAAAGGGAACTTTGAAAGCCACCGAACCCTGACAAATATAAAACTGTTTCAGGCCGTTTTGATTGAGCTTGTTCATGGGTATTAATTAAAATGCATATTAATCCCTACGCCGCTAAGCCTGGGGTTGAGTGCAACTCAGTACTTCAATACGAACATTTAATGTAAAATTGTATGTTTCTTTCTTAAATCTAATTATAAAATTTAATGTTGCACACTGAGTGGTACAAGTTTTAACACGCATGTGTTATTGTTAATTGCCGCTAACTGATACGGTAATCTCACTAGCCAGCTTGCTCCGAAGAAGATCGGGTGACATATTAAAAAGGTGTGAAAAACTTAACTGTCATACTTAATTTGAGAAAACTTGAGAGGACAATAGTAAACTCAAGGTAAATTTTTATACTAAAAGGAAATATTTCAATTTAGCTATCGGAGCCTCTAACATTCTCATTAAAACACATTGTCTTTTAAATCCTAGTTAGCAATGCAATTACTTGAGCAAAATGTAAGATAAGAAGGTAAGAATACACAATACACTATTACTTTAATGTGAAATTTTCCTATTTATGCTACTTTGCAATATTTTCCCGCAAACAGCAATGTTTTCGTATAATTAATTTTGCCTGCTTTCATCTCTGCGTGTATTCAAATTGAAAGGGAAGTGTGTAAATGACGTCTTGCCTGGTTTTTTATCTCTCGCAAGACAACGAGATGTCAACAATGGCCGCGCTCATGCTACGCTTGAAAAAACGATTATCAGTGTAATTAAAAATATGTTTTACAATTATCATATTGGTCTTCATCGATTGATTACGGTAATTACGGTAATTGTGTTATTCAAAATATGTTTTATCATTTAAACAAATGTTATAACCAGCCGAACGTATTCCTTTAAAGTGAAATGCCCTAAATTTAAACCCATGTGAAACATAATGATACAACAATATATGATTGTGTTTGTATAATCCAGAATAGGCCAAGCCAGTGACATGTCATGTGGGAAGCCGGCAAGGTTTCTCTACAGAAAGGATACTTTTAAGCTTAGATGTTAACTCGGTTTAGAAAGTCTCAGTTACAGGCTTTACTTTGCCTGTTGCCAGAGTAGGATTTTCTCCTATGTGGTTTTTGTCTTGCTACCCTAGTCAGGGTCTGGATGAAAACTATGTCATGATCACGGACCTGGAACTGTTTTGCATTTCTCTGTGACTGATTGTCCCTTGATGATGCTGTGCACATTCAGCAAAATAATTGAAAAATTAATGTTTTGTTATTGAATCATTTTACAAAAGTTTAACTACAGTTTGTGACCAGTGTAGTTTTGTATCAGCTTTCGCATCTGTGTGCAGTTAGATCTTGCTTAACATTCAATTCATATCATGTTCAGAAATGTTCTATTGACACTAAAAGCAAACATTTTGCATCCTGCAGCCTGATCCTGATCACCATTGGTCCTACATGGGATACAGCCTTTATCTATATGGAGTAACTTACAGACAAATTTTTAGGGCTCCTTCTTGGCCCTGTATGTCAGAACTACACAGGTAAAACAGAGCTCTAGTTCCAAAATATTGAAAAATCAACAGGATATCTCTATCACAGGATGCAACTACAATCACTAAGAACACAAAAACAGGTGTCGGTAGAGTAAAGGCTTAAAAGGAAATAAAGTATAGTTATAAATTGTAATACCCAGTAATATACCACCAGTGTTTTATTATGAAAACCTTCCAGCATTTTAAACTTGTTTAAAGAATAAAAAATGTTTGAAAAGAGAACCATAAATAATTCTTGGATTTTTTTTTCCAGAAATTTTTGAAATACCAAGAAGATGAGTGTAGAAGTTTTGTCGTCCCCAAGTAGCGGAAGAGTTGTGGGCACTTACAGTATATCAGACCAGCAGATCAGGCGCCTGAAAAGACCAAGGTAAGACCCATATCCCTGAAATCATCTAAATTTATGTTATACAGTGAAACCCCTCTATAACGGACACCTAAGGGTCTGAGGGAAAGTGTCCTTAATAGTGGGTTGTCCTTAATTGTGGGTTTAAATCAAGAAGAAGAGAACATGTCTGTTCTTTAAAAAATCGCCCATAATACCGGGGTGCCCGTAATATCGAGTGTCCGTAATGAGGGGTTTTACTGTAGTCTTATTTGTCTGAATTGGGCCTGAAACATATGCATTATTACTAGTATGTTTTGCTTGGATTTGCGACGTTTCAGGACCTAAGGTCGTAAAACTAAGATTGGAGACCAGTCTCAGATATCAAGCATGGACACAGACCTCCAATCTCAGTTTTATAATCTTGGGCTCAGCTAGAACTAAGTTTGTATTTTCTCGTGACTGAACTAAGCTTTCATGGGGACTAGGTAGAGCAGTAGACTAGCTGGAAGGGAACCATAGGGATCTATCCTTGGTTAAGGAAGGATTTTAGAAATTCCAATTTACAAAATGACTGCCAAGGGGCAACATTCCAGGTATGTAATACACCTTGAGATCATTGCAAAGTGAATCTCAATGCAGAATCAAAATTTGAGGAAAAATTTTAATCTAGAGTGGTGGCATGTTACCTAGCTATGGTTTAGACGGTAGCAAGCTTATAATATTCTGCCATCTGAGCAAGTTTTATTGATGAGATGTTAAAGAATCTTATAAGCATGCAAGAAAACTGGTTCTTGTCTTGATTTTGCATGGGTTGGTTAGAACCCTAGCTACTCATTCACAGTCACTGACAATCTCCTTCGCAGAGTTGTCGTTCCTTACACTCACTTTACATCTCTGCGAAAGGCTCAATGTCAAGATTTTTGACCAAATTTCACAGCCTTATTTTATACAGTCATTATTATGAATTTAAAAGTCTGTGGTGAAACAAATGACAGAAATCTTCATCATCTTCCTTTCAAACCGAAGAAACCTAAGCAATTTTAAATGTAATTCGTGAACTATTTTTTGAGTTTAAAGTAAAAGTAGTTGAAAGTAGTCCCAGCCTATAACAGAGGTGAATGTAATGAGCCGATAGTGTAAGAGAGTGAATCACTGAGTGACAGAATAGATGCCATGATAAGTCTTATTCAGACTAATTCATATAGTATGAAACTGTTAATTTTCTTTGGCATTAAATCTTGTTGTATGCAGGAAAAAAAGCTACCAGTAATTTGTGGGAACCTAAATTATTAAGTTTTGATTGGCAAAAACTGAATTAGGCCTACTGAAAAAGATGAAGTTCAGAATCCAGAATACCAAAGGTTGACTTAAACCTGTCTGTGTATTTGTCGGTTGTCCCTTAATGCTATGTTGTTATAATTGTGGAACTTAATTGACAAACTGTTAACATTTTTGATAAAGTATCATAATTTATTAAAACATTTACATGATTCAAAAAATTGTGTTTTGTGTATTTGTCTTGGCTTCAAAGCTTCATGCTGAAGTCAGCACATTTGTTGGTAATTACATGGTTTTGGCACCTTTAAAGAAACTTTGCTTTAAGATGATAAATTTTTACTTAATTGGTGATGGCGAATATTTCTCATTTAAGTGACTTACATCATGGCATAATTGAAGGAAAACTGTGAAAGTCTGCCTGTACCCCATGTTCAAAGTCAGCCTGTACCCCATGTTCAAAGTCTGCCTGTACCCCATGTTCAAAGTCTGCCTGTACCCCATGTTCAAAGTCTGCCTGTACCCCATGTTCAAATGAACAAAGATTAATAAGAGGAGTGTGTTTTTTAAAATACATGTATACTTCTCAGTTACCCGAAGTCTTTATTTTCATGAAAACACTGTGTGGTTGCAATTTATGAGTGTTTATATGATAATCTGGTTATAAATCTTGGTTTAAGCTAAATTTAGATTTAGATTGCAAAACCTTAAAGCTCATACAAATCAAAGAAAAATGGAAGATCATTAAAATTTACTCCATCTCCAATGTTGACCAAAGAGTGAAATTGCTTCAAGACTCTTTGTGTTTGTTTGTTTGTTTGTTTGTTTGTTCAGAGACTCTATGGATTCGTTTTTTTAGCTCGACTATTTGAAGAATAGGGGAGCTATCCTACTCGCCCCGGTGTCGGCGTCTCCGTCCGTTAAACAAAATATGCACTTTGGTCCATAACTTGAAAACTACTTATTATACCAACTTGAAACTTGGAATATATATTCACCATCAAATTCTACATCATTACCAAAAAGACCCATAACTCTGCTTCCAATATTTTTCAAGTTATGCCCCTTTTTCACTTAAATTTTGCGTTAAGGAAAATATGCACTTTGGTCCATAACTTATAAACTACTTGAGATATCAACTTGAAACTTGGAATATATATTCACCATCAAATTCTACATCATTACCAACAAGACCCATAACTCTGCTGTCAATATATTTCAAGTTATGCCCCTTTTTTCTTATATTTTGTGTTAAGCACAATATGCATTTTGCCCATAACTTTAAAACTACTTGAGATATTGCCTTGAAACTTGAAAGATATTTTCACCATCAAAATCTACATCATAACCAACATGACCCATAACCCTGCTTCCAATATTTTTCAAATTATGCCCCTTTTTCACTTAAATTTCTGGTTAAGGAAAATATTCACTTTGGTCCATAACTTATAAACTTATTGAGATATCAACTTGAAACTTGGAATATATATTCACCATCAAATTCTACATCATTACCAACAAGACCCATAACTCTATAACTCTGCTACCATTATTTTTAAAGGTTATCCCCCTTTTTCACTTACATTTTTCTTGGCTCATAACTTTGGAACTACTTGAGATATTGCCTTGAAACTTGAAATATATTTTCAACATCACAATCTACATCATAACCAATAAGACCCATAATTCTGCTTCCAATATTTTTCAAGTTATGCCCCCTTTTCACTTAAATTTTGTTTTAAGCAAAATATGCACTTGGCCAATAACTTTGAAACTACTTGAGATATTACCTTGAAACTTAGAATTTATATTGACCATCATAATCTATGTCATTATCAAAAAGACCCATTACTCTGCTACCAATATTTCTCAAGTTATGCCCCTTTTCACTTATGCAATTCTCTCATAACTTTTAAACAACTAGAGATATTACTTTGAAACTTGAAATATATGTTTGACATCAGTTTCTCAATCATTATCAACAACACCCATAACTCTACCGGAAATATTTCTGTAAGTTATGCCCCTTTTGAAGTTTTTGCATTAGCCGAAATATGCGCTTGATCCATAACTTTGAAACAACATGAGATATTAACTTCAAACTTAGAATATACATGTATAGTCACTATGATAATCTTTACAATAACCACCAAGACCGAAAACTCTGCTACAATTTTTTAAAATTTATGTCCTTTTTTAAATAGATTTTGTTTTCAAGTTTTTATGCACTTGGCCCATAACTTTGAAACTAATACAGATATCAACTTCAAACTTGAAAAACATTTTCACCATCATAATCTAGATCACTTTCACTTGACCTATTGTATGCTTTTTAAAGTAATGCTTTTTTCATCAGTTCTTTTTCTGTAACATTACTGAAGTAATTGATATTGAACTTAAAGTAAATTTCTCCAATCATAAATTACTAACAAGTATTTTTTTTAATCTTCCAAAAATATTTCATAGTTATTCCCTTTTTTAGTTCAATATTTATGGAACATTATGGAATTATTTCTGTTATTTAAAATTACTTCTCCCATTCACTTGTTAATACTTTCTCTGATTGTACATGAATGTTTGGCCATAGTTGTTTTAATCTTCAAATTGCATTTGTTTCAAATGATTCGAATAGTCGAGCGGCTGTCTCCTCGGACAGCTCTTGTTATCTATGGCTACATGGATCATGATGTTTTTAATCTGTGACTCCATGGATCCGGTTTTTACATTGATGCCATCAGTACTGATGTAGATCAAGATCACTCTGTATCATGAAGTCTTTTAACAACTTTTCACTATCTACACTATTTGCTTTTAGAATTTTTTTTCTGACCATGTATCGACCAGTATATGTCCAGAAAAGACTGCAGGGAAAAGGGTTGATTCAGATCGCTTATAAAGACATTGTGACCTTGTTTAATATTTGCATATTTAATGTCTCATTTCCCTGATGAACCTGTTGATAAGCAATAGTCAAGTGAGATTAACTAAAGTACATTTACATCATTTGTACAGCATTATTAACTTTATATATTATGCCCTTCTGAGAGCTATAAAGGGGATAAATCAATGCGTTGAATGTTTGTTTTGTTGTTATTTATTGTTTTATTCAATGACTGAGGTTCGCCTCAGGTTCAGAGATTACTTTTTTACATTTAGTAAAACATGGATTTGCTGTAATTTGATGCTAAAAAGTACTGAACCCTTCACAACATATATACAGGTTTTATCACACATGCTATCAGTCTAGATCCAGGTCATTTGGATCTACGCTGTTCACTTCATAGTCAGGCATAACCTTATAAATCTAAGTGTAGATCCTTGTCAGATGGCTTTGATGTGCCAGCTGATCTGGATCTACACAGTTTTCCCAGCCATATTCCATGGAGTAAGATGTGGTTTAGTCATATTTGCAATAATACATAAACCCAGATCTGTCTGATCTAGGTCTACATTGTTTGCTGTTAACAATATACACTATGCATACAGCTTATATCTATGTGAGACCAGTGTAGATCTAGATCATCTTGCACATCCATATCAGAATCTCTGGATCTACACCGATTCCATGTAGGATATCAGCTAAACTCATGGAATAGATGGCAAGTTTTCTACAAAACAATTCTTTGAACTTAAAATGAACTTTCCTATTATTGAAAAGTCAAAGCTGTTCCATAGTTAATAATGGGCTAAGTGTTAGAATTAGAATTTTTTGTCAAAAGAGACTTTTAACCATTTACCCGGTACTTCATATAATCGTACACATTTTATTGCCTGTGTGACCAGTGTAGATCCAGATCAGCTGGCACTTCCGTGCAATCTGCACTGTTTGCTTTAAGAGTCATTCTGTCATTTCTGACCATGAAGCAAACAGTGTAGATCCAGATCAGCTGGCACTTCCGTGCAATCTGCACTGTTTGCTTTAAGAGTCATTCTGTCATTTCTGACCATGAAGCAAACACTGTAGATCCAGATCAGCTGGCACTTCCGTGCAATCTGCACTGTTTGCTTTAAGAGTCATTCTGTCATTTCTGACCATGAAGCAAACAGTGTAGATCCAGATCAGCTGGCACTTCCGTGCAATCTGCACTGTTTGCTTTAAGAGTCATTCTGTCATTTCTGACCATGAAGCAAACAGTGTAGATCCAGATCAGCTGGCACTTCCGTGCAATCTGCACTGTTTGCTTTAAGAGTCATTCTGTCATTTCTGACCATGAAGCAAACAGTGTAGATCCAGATCAGCTGGCACTTCCGTGCAATCTGCACTGTTTGCTTTAAGAGTCATTCTGTCATTTCTGACCATGAAGCAAACAGTGTAGATCCAGATCAGCTGGCACTTCCGTGCAATCTGCACTGTTTGCTTTAAGAGTCATTCTGTCATTTCTGACCATGAAGCAAACAGTGTAGATCCAGATCAGCTGGCACTTCCGTGCAATCTGCACTGTTTGCTTTAAGAGTCATTCTGTCATTTCTGACCATGAAGCAAACAGTGTAGATCCAGATCAGCTGGCACTTCCGTGCAATCTGCACTGTTTGCTTTAAGAGTCATTCTGTCATTTCTGACCATGAAGCAAACAGTGTAGATCCAGATCAGCTGGCACTTCCGTGCAATCTGCACTGTTTGCTTTAAGAGTCATTCTGTCATTTCTGACCATGAAGCAAACAGTGTAGATCCAGATCAGCTGGCACTTCCGTGCAATCTGCACTGTTTGCTTTAAGAGTCATTCTGTCATTTCTGACCATGAAGCAAACAGTGTAGATCCAGATCAGCTGGCACTTCCGTGCAATCTGCACTGTTTGCTTTAAGAGTCATTCTGTCATTTCTGACCATGAAGCAAACAGTGTAGATCCAGATCAGCTGGCACTTCCGTGCAATCTGCACTGTTTGCTTTAAGAGTCATTCTGTCATTTCTGACCATGAAGCAAACAGTGTAGATCCAGATCAGCTGGCACTTCCGTGCAATCTGCACTGTTTGCTTTAAGAGTCATTCTGTCATTTCTGACCATGAAGCAAACAGTGTAGATCCAGATCAGCTGGCACTTCCGTGCAATCTGCACTGTTTGCTTTAAGAGTCATTCTGTCATTTCTGACCATGAAGCAAACAGTGTAGATCCAGATCAGCTGGCACTTCCGTGCAATCTGCACTGTTTGCTTTAAGAGTCATTCTGTCATTTCTGACCATGAAGCAAACAGTGTAGATCCAGATCAGCTGGCACTTCCGTGCAATCTGCACTGTTTGCTTTAAGAGTCATTCTGTCATTTCTGACCATGAAGCAAACAGTGTAGATCCAGATCAGCTGGCACTTCCGTGCAATCTGCACTGTTTGCTTTAAGAGTCATTCTGTCATTTCTGACCATGAAGCAAACAGTGTAGATCCAGATCAGCTGGCACTTCCGTGCAATCTGCACTGTTTGCTTTAAGAGTCATTCTGTCATTTCTGACCATGAAGCAAACAGTGTAGATCCAGATCAGCTGGCACTTCCGTGCAATCTGCACTGTTTGCTTTAAGAGTCATTCTGTCATTTCTGACCATGAAGCAAACAGTGTAGATCCAGATCAGCTGGCACTTCCGTGCAATCTGCACTGTTTGCTTTAAGAGTCATTCTGTCATTTCTGACCATGAAGCAAACAGTGTAGATCCAGATCAGCTGGCACTTCCGTGCAATCTGCACTGTTTGCTTTAAGAGTCATTCTGTCATTTCTGACCATGAAGCAAACAGTGTAGATCCAGATCAGCTGGCACTTCCGTGCAATCTGCACTGTTTGCTTTAAGAGTCATTCTGTCATTTCTGACCATGAAGCAAACAGTGTAGATCCAGATCAGCTGGCACTTCCGTGCAATCTGCACTGTTTGCTTTAAGAGTCATTCTGTCATTTCTGACCATGAAGCAAACAGTGTAGATCCAGATCAGCTGGCACTTCCGTGCAATCTGCACTGTTTGCTTTAAGAGTCATTCTGTCATTTCTGACCATGAAGCAAACAGTGTAGATCCAGATCAGCTGGCACTTCCGTGCAATCTGCACTGTTTGCTTTAAGAGTCATTCTGTCATTTCTGACCATGAAGCAAACAGTGTAGATCCAGATCAGCTGGCACTTCCGTGCAATCTGCACTGTTTGCTTTAAGAGTCATTCTGTCATTTCTGACCATGAAGCAAACAGTAGATCCTGATCAGATGACAATAAAGGTGAATCTATAGAGTAAAGAGTTAAAGTGATTTTAAATCATGTTAAACAATGACAAACATTGTCGGGCCTTAAAGTATGTTGAAAGCCTTTTTGTCTTTACAAAATGTGAAATGCCAGATGTTTATGATGCTATTATACCGCCACCCACTTCCTATAGATTTATTGCTTTAACTTTTAGGAAATTTACCATGTATTGAAAAAAGAAACTGTCAATTCTAAATGTGATGCACAAACCAACTTTTTAAATGAAATGTGCATTTTCTGGAATATTTAAAATATTTTTAATTTAAGAAATAGTATTAAGTTATATAAGGGTATGTTAGTGCAAAGTTAGGTGCTTACCTTAGCTTAATTTTCATTTGTGGACATATACAAATGAACTCTTTCCTCCATAATATACACCTGGCGTGGGCCAACAGTGTAGAACCAGCAGGGACACCCGTGCAGTCTGATAAGGATCTACACTGATTGCTTTTTTATTTTTTAGGTTATTTCTTACCAAAAAGCCAAAATTGCAGATCCTGATCAGATGGCTCAGATGTGCTGGCTGATATGGATCTACTATAAGCATGATAAGTGCACATACAATAAACTGTGTATTTAATTATGGAGTAAAGGGTAAATGAAGTTCAAGATTTTAAGAAACTTAAAAAGCTTCAGAAAAAAGAAACATCAAGCAAAAGTCTGAATTAATAACAAGTGAAGTGGATTAAGACAATTCTATAGTTGTGTGTGTAAGTTGTGTGTGATAATGAGAAGCTGTTCAAGTTTATCCAGTGGAAGTTTCTATCCTGAAGATGTTATCAAAGTCTTCATTTACAATAAAAGGTAAAAATGTAAACCCTGTGCTTGTAGCCTGTCATGAAACATGTAAACACTTCACTTGCTAACCCATATTTTTCCATATAATACGCCTTTATGGCATGGGCAAACAGGGTAGATCAAGGTCAGCCAGCACATCCATGCTGCACTTTTTGCATCTCATTCAGAAATAACTTAATGAATCAAAAAGGGAACAGTGCAGATCCTAATCAGATGGCATAGATGTGCCAGCTGATCTGGATCTACACTGTTCACCAATGTGATCAAGGTGTATGTATGAAGTAAAGGATTACCTAATGTAATGGAACTGCAAGTCTATCAAAATTGAACTAGTTTATTCATTGTTATTTAGGGAGATTTACAAATTTGATTGACTGATTAAAAAGTATAAGACTGCCCCCAGCCAATCAGATGCTTGAAAATTGAGCATGAATGTGCTGGATGATCTGGATCTACACTGTTTGCCCACTCTGTACAGGTGTATCTATGGAGTAAAGTGTTAAGTGGGAACATTATCTACGTAAACTTCAAAAACAGCTAGATCAGATTGGGCACATCCGGGATGCCAAGTAGGCACCAGAACTTACGCCCAGAACATTGTACTTATATCTTTTGACCCTCAACATTCAATTCATTTACAATTGACTTAAAGTTCTTTGAACCCTTATCTTAAGTGGTCATTGAAGAGCTTTATATTTTGGCCCAAGTGCTGTATTTGTTTAAGGACTTGTTTATTTGTCTAAAGAAATATACCTTGATTAGATTCTTTTAAATTTTTTTACCAGTAACCCCCAGATTATTAAGGTTGATTATTATGACTTCTGCTGGTTGAAGTATTCATGCTGATTAAATCTTACCTCTATATAATATTATACGCCTTAATGGCATGGGCAAACAGTGTGGATTTCAATCAGCTGGCAGATATGTGCTGTTTGATCAGAATCTACACTGTTCCCTTTCCGATTCATTGACCAAGATGCGAACAGTGCAGATCCTGATCAGATGGCACAGATGTACCGGCTAATCTGGATCTGCACTGTTATCACATGTGATAAAATGCTTATATATTGTGTAATCGGTTAAACTTTCCCTGATGGTGGTCATCATTTAATGGTTTTCTTTAGTTCATCAAAATGATTTTTTTGCATGTTCAATATTGATACACCAGAAAACCCTTTTTTACCTTCTGAACTCTTTAGTAAGAGATGATAGATTGATTATCCTTCATATCTTCAGTAGGGGAGGTAATCAGGAGATGATTATAGATAGATAGATAGATTTATTTCGGCATAGGAAACATACAATGGTTTACATAATTTTTATACATATGAACAATAAAAATAAATATTACCAACAAATAACAATCATATAAAATGTTTAGAAGCAGAGATAACCATGGAATGCTTCAAATACCAAGGATAACGCAATAAAGTGCAAGCACTTATTTCCATTGCGGTCCTTTGTATTGGTTGCATGACCCAGAGAGGCAAACTAGTAAAAAGTAAAATAATAATAAATAAGTATCACTTTGTTATTATCAAACTATCACAGTGGGTATGGAATAAATATAAAGGAAAACATTAAACTACTTTGTAAATTAAAAAACTTTCTGTCTCAGCAGAATTTACCTACGCCGAAATAAGTAAGGTAAAACAAAAAATAAGATCATGAATATCCGTGCTAAAAAGTTAAAATATTTATTATAAGTTTTTCATTAAGAAATCTTTAATGGAGACTTTAAAATTGTTAAGATGCTTTATTGTTGTTAAAAATGAGGGTAAACTGTTCCAAAGTTTGGACGCTAAAAAGCAAAATGATTTTGAGCCGGAGCCTTTTACCTTAGGGAGACCATATCCATCTTTATTGCTGAACCTGGTATTGTAGCTATGGACAGAGTCTTGAGATACAAAAAATTCATCCATGTAACCAGGAGCCAGATTGTTCCTAACCTTAAAAACATGACATAACATTAAATGATGAACCCTTTTCTCAACAGGTAACCAAGAAAGATGATTAAAATGTTCTTTACGAATGCTGGCTCGGGCATCCAGATTAAGTACGAATCTTATCATTTTATTCTGAGTGGTTTGTAGCTTGTTTTTGAAACTTTGTGATAAACCATTATACCAAACTGAGCAGGCATAATCCAAGTGACATTGTACCAAAGACATAATAAGCAGCTTTTTCGTAAATCCTGAAAGAAACTCTTTTTTGCGGTAAAGGAATTTAAGACGTGAATTTGCTTTCTTAAGAACAGCATCGGCCATAGAGGCAAATGATAAATGCTGATCTAGAGTGACCCCAAGATATTTAACTGACTTTGTAGGTTGAATGGAGGTGCTGTTACAATTAATGTCAAGAACGGACTTAGACTTAAGTTTGTGCTTTGACCCGAAAACAATGGACTCGGTTTTACTGAGATGTAATGATAATTTATTGTCAATAAGCCACTGACTAACTGAATGTAAATCTTCAGTAAGAGCTTGTTCCACTCTAGACAAACATTTGTGAGACACCAAAATAGCTGAATCATCAGCGTAAAGTAATAATTTGTTTTTTATCACTGCTGACATATCATTAACGTATATCAGGAAAAGCAGGGGCCCAAGAATAGATGTTTTGTTTCAGCAGAATTTCTGCCCATTGCACTTGATTTGATATTATTGTGTCGCCTGCAATAGCAGGTAGACACATAGGGATCATATTGTCCGGCGTTGTCGGCGTCATCGTCGTCTGGTAGTCCTCCAGCTTTATCATGAAACTTAATGTTGCCTATAACTTTGAAAGTACTTGTCCTATTCACTTCATACTTGGAATATATCATCAGCATGAACAATGCGGAATATACCATCAGCATAAACAATGCCATCTGTGACAACAAGAAAGATAACTCCTGTTTCAATATTTTTTGAGTTATCCCCCTTTCAAATGCAACTTTAACATGAAACTTAATGTTGCCTATAACTTTGAAAGTACTTGTATTATTCACTTAATACTCAGAATATATCATTAACATGAACAATGTCATCTGTGACAAAAAAAAATAACTCCTGTTTCAATATTTTATGGGTTATACCCCTTTTAAATGCAACTTTAACATGAAACCTTATGTTGCATATAACTTTTAAAGTACTTGTCCTATTCACTTAATACTTGGCATATATCATCTGCATGAACAACGCCATTGGTGACAAAAAGAATGAAAACTCTGGTTTGGCTATTTTATGAGTTATGCCCCTTTCGAATGCAATTTTAATATGAAAATGCTGGCTGTAACATTGAAAATACTTGTCCAATTCACTTAATACTTGGAATATATCATCAGCATGCACATAGCTATTGGTGAAGAATGATAACTGAGGTTTCACCATTTTTTAAGTTAAGTCTATTTCAAATGCAATTAAGGTGACACATGTGTTCCATGGTTTAGTATTGCAATAAATTTGAATTATGAATGATGTGCCAGCTGATCTGGATCTACACTGGTCGCACATGCGTAAAAATGCGTATATATGGAGGAAAGGGTTAAACATCTAGGTTGCTGTCACCTGTGAACCAAGATCAGTGCTCACGCTGTCAGTTGACATTGTCGCCATTTGCGATAATTTTACGTTTTTGTCGATTATTTCAAAGAATTGGCGGTAAAATTTGGCGATTAAATAATTGTCAAAAAAGCAAGATATTGTTAGCTTATTTGCATTCGCTGTGCCCTGAGCGGTCGCCACATAACTGATAATTGTGGGTCGTTAATCCCCTAATTGAACTAACAAAGTGTCACTTAAGATAATCACCTTGGCGTCCTTGCCTACGGGTCAATGATTGATGATTGTAATCGGTAAACTTCGGGCATTTCCATTACGTCATGACAAGGGAATTCTAACGTTGATGCTATTTATAGCTATTATGGATCCCCTATCATATGTTTAACAAAGCAGACAAATATTTAAAAAATAAGAATAAATGGTGTGTTCTTTTTTTCTAATCTAATATTAAATACTGGCAAAATTCTAAATCCATTCTCAAAGCAAAAACCTAGCCGGATACTGTACCTCAAGTGATGAATAGGACGAAAATTCGCGGTACGAATTGCCGATTTTTTAACCCTGTTAACGGAGAAAATACTTCCTATTTTCTCAAAAATGTGTTTAATCAAAAGTGTTTAATCAGCTGCTTTGGATATTTTTTGCTTTGGAAAAGTTATTTCACATTGCAATTTTCCGCTGGTTTATTAGTAATTACGTTTGTCATCCATTTTCGCGACGTCTATTTTGACATACCATTAATCTAATCCCGAATCGTCTTTGCCACTACCCATTAGCATATAAACTCATTCTAAGCAGAAAATTAATGTGAATTAAATTATTTTGCCCAACACTTTAATGCAATATTTTACAATTTTGTTTGGTTAAGACTGCTTTGAAGGTTAGACCTTTTTGGTATGCTTACATAGCATTGAATCCAATTGATTTTGTCTGCAAAAGTGAAGTGAAGAATGCCTTATTATTAAAAATCATCAGTAATTTTACATAAAGCCAATTATTTTAATTGACTAGGTTAAATTAATAAAGTAATAACTAACAGTTAATCTTCATAACATAGATGTTATGTTAGATAAATCATGTTAATTAAAAGACAAAACAAATAATTATAATGCTATTTCCCACGGATGGGGAAACAACGCGTTAAACTTTGGCTATTAATTTAATTTTCAAAAATTTTGTGGCTATTATTTTAAAACAGCCAGCATGAGCACTGAAGATGTTCTGTAAACAATTCTAGTAAATGGAACCTTTATAAGATTCTTTTTCTTTTATTTACAAAATTCAAAACAATTTTGCACATTTTTGGCTTTGTCCAAAAACTGTGTTTGAGTAAGCTTTGATCGCTACATCTTTTCAACCTGTATTATCAGATGAAAGCTTACTTGAAATCTGCATGGTTTAATGGCATTTTTGTTGTTGTCTTCATGATTGCATTGAAAAAATGACATTAAATAAAACAGAAAAAAGAAATCCATCAAGGGATTCAAACACACAACCCTTTTACCGTATTATTAGAAATCAGATGTGTAACTGCCACAGCCATGAAACTTTTTGATTTTTTGAACATTCTGAGCTATGATGGAAATGTCTAACTTCCCTATTTTTTGGAACATTCCAAAAATCTATAAATACAAAAGTACATTCACAGCTCTGAATGCATAAAATCGAGAATATATACGGTATGTAGTAAGGACCTTGCAGTTAAATTTGCAAAGCAATTTCATAGACTTGTGTGATTTAGCATGTCAATTCAGTTTGATGTGTATAGATATGACATGATTTGCTTGAGATTTCCCAATTAGCTAAAGAGAGTTATCTGACAGTGAAGTAGTCAGAGTGAAATGTAAATATTTGCTCATTTAGACATGAAAATGGGCTAATCAAATGGATGATTAAGATTTAAATTTCTATGTTAACAAATAAAATAACCTGATTCAGGCCACATATTTATACTGTTTGTTGGGGAATATCTGACCATTAACCCTTTCCTCCATATATACTCATTTTTACGCATGTGCAACCAGTGTAGATCCAGATCAGCCCACACATCCTTGCCTTCTGATCAGTATCTGCAGTGGTCGCATTTTGGTCAGAAATAACCTAAAGAATCATAAAGCGAACAATTCAGATCCTGATCAGATGGCATGTTTGTGCCCGTTGATCTGGATCTACACTGTTCGCCAGGCAATAATAGTATGTCTAAGGCGGAAAGGGTTAAGACAGCTGTCATAATGGTGTTTTAAATCTTAACTCAGTGGATACCACTTGTACCCCATCAGTGTGCCATCTGATCCAGATCTACACTGATTACCTTTAGGATAAGAGGTGCCATCTGATCCAGATCTACACTGATTACCTTTAGGATAAGAGGTGCCATCTGATCCAGATCTACACTGATTACCTTTAGGCTATGAGCCATATCCTATGGAGTAAATGTAAATATAAAATTTCAGGTAAAACTGAGAAAGGAAACCAGTCTCGGATATCAAGGATCTGATTGGCTGAAATGGAGACTTTTCTTCTTCATTTCTGTCAATCAGATGCTTGAGATTTGGGACTGGTTTCAAATCTCAGTTTTATAATCTTCAGCTCAGTTCTTCTAATGAGATATATTTTGGAAAAAAATATTTCATGTAAGTGACCCTTGTTCATATGTGTGTTTTCACTGATTAATTTGCAGTGGTTAGAGAAAACAAAGAATAATTTTTGTTAGCCTTTCACTTTCCCATTTTAAGTTGATAATTCATTCAGTTCATATGTGCCTTCTGAATTTCTTGAAATGTACCAATATTTCTGTTCTAACATTATTTTCTCTGCTGTTATGTCATAGTATTTTATATTAGCTTTTTCTGTACTGAACTAAAAAAAACATGCAAATTAATAATTTTCCTTTTTAGATTAAAAAATACATTACTTCATTTCATATCAGAAATTATTATTTTAATAAGATAACTAATGAATAAGACATAGTAGAATACCCAAAGGATTTGAACATTTTCTTTGCTGTTATTAATTACATACTGTAATGATTTTTTTTAACAAAATTGGTAGAAAGGAAACATTAAAATCGTATGGTGAATAGGGAAATTATAAATCAATATTATATCATTGGATTGAAGATACCGGTTATCTATCTGGATCTAAACAAGCACATTTTTCATGTAATGGTGATAGTTTCTGGTGCGTTTTAAGTGATTTGTCGATAGTTGAACTCCGGAGAAAGTGGAATCTAAACAAGAGGCATCACTTGTGGAGTATTTGGTCAACATGCAGTTTTCAAGAAATGATATCAGTAACATATAAACGGTAGGTCATTAGATCTTGCTTAGTACACATGTGAGTCAGTCAGTAAAATTCAGTATTTGTTCAGAATGTTAATAATAATGAGGTGGTTTTCATAACTTTTATCTTGCAAAATATACTGCTACGTTTAGTTAGTTTGTTATATAAACTAGTACTGACAGTTATCTTGTGGAATAAACTGTTTCTGTCAGTTATTATGTAAAATGAACTGTTACTCCCACCTATATTGGTACTGTCAGTTTTCATGTAAAATGAACTAGAACACTCGGTTAACTTGTTTTCTGTATTGGTACTGTCAGTTTTCATGTAAAATGAACTAGAACACTCGGTTAACTTGTTTTCTATATTGGTACTGTCAGTTTTCATGTAAAATTAACTGGTACTCACAGTTGCCTTGTTATCTCCATTGATACTGTCTGTTAATTTTCTGTTGGTACTGTCAGTACACTCGTACACTGTAAAATTATCTGGTACTGACAGTTGCCTGTTGTCTCAGTTCGTTCTCTCTGTTATTTTGTTGGCAGGCTCGAGTTATCTTGTTATGTATACTAGTACTGTCAGTTATTTACACTGGTTGCACATGGCACAAAGCCATATTCCATGGAATAAAGGGAAAATACATTTCTAAAGTTGTTTCAGTGTGTCTTCAAAAATATGTAGTGATGCTACCATTAGTTTTTCTTTTATTTTTTACAATAGGAGGTAACTCCTGATCCAACTGAAAGTTTAAACTTCAATATTGGAAAATAAAACCTGACCTTCCTCTTGCTCAGTCTAATTGGAAAATAAAACCTGACCTTCCTCTTGCTCAGTCTAAATGGAAAATAAAACCTGACCTTCCTCTTGCTCAGACTAATTGGAAAATAAAACCTGACATTCCTCTTGCTCAGTCTAGGTTGGCTCATTAAAAAAACAACAGATTTTTTGCTGTTGCTGTACAGGGTTTAGATCTCATGATATTCTGTTTAACCCTTTACTCCATATATATGCCTTTTCACGCATGTGCGACCAGTGTAGATCCAGATCAGCCGGCACATCCGTGCTGTCCGAACAGGATCTGCACTGGTCACATTTTGGTCAGAAATAACCTAATGAATCAAAAAGTGAACAGTGCAGATCCTGATCAGACGGCACGGATCTACACTGTTCGCCTACGCAATAAAAGTGTGTCTATGGAGGAAAGGGTTAAAAAATTTGTACTTAGTGTGTGGGTATGTATGTTGATGTAGAATAATTAACTAATACTGCTAAGCACCCAATTTTCTCCAGGGTCCAAAATCATAAAACTAAATGAGGAGACCATTCTCATATCTCAAGCATCTGATTGGCTGAAATGGTGACTGGTCACCATTTCAGCCAATCAGAAGCTTGAGATTTGAGACTCAGGTCTCCAGTCTTAGTTTTATGATCTTCCACACAGGTTTGAGATATTTTTTAGTTGTGTCTCAATCTTTTTTATAATTAAAGTACTATTAGCATAATTTAAATAATTTAATGAGCATATTTGATTGATTGACAATAATTTGCTATGTATTGAAATTTCTCTGTAAATAAACCCAACCTATTTTTTCTTCTGGAAAGTATAAATGCAGCTTTTGAAATTCAACAGTTATTGTATTGATTTAAATTGCTCTCGAATTTAAAGGTTATATACTTTTGAAAATAGAAAATTTAAAGTATATTCAGATATGTTTGTAAAAGATATTATTCTGATTAAGTTACAGATTGTGATGTTTATAAGTGAATCAAAATTTTGATGGTTTTTATTACTGTGTGATTGGGATTTGGGCAGTTAAAATGACATGGAATTAGCAATAAAAATAATTCAACTTGGCTTTTTAAATGTGTTAATGTGGAGCATATATTATTTAAGATATCTATAGTGAAATTTGTTATGTTAAACTTTGAATTCTTTGATTTGAATCAGTGAGAAGACACTTTATTATATACTGGGTGCTGGACGACATACACTGCTTGAGTTTACTGTCGTGTCATTGAAATTTGTGGGTACTAATTTTTGCGCAAAAGTTGCAGATGATAATATTATATTTCTGAGGGCATGAATTCATGCAACTTTATTTTTCTATTAAGACATATTATTTCATTGTGTTATTTCTTATGAGTTTAAATTCGTGCGATTACCATACAAAAATAATTGAGAAATTCAAAACTGCAAGGATTATAATGATACCACAGTATTCCAAACTGCTTGTTTGTTGTGTGAATTTCAAATATTATTCTTAACTTCTAAGATATATTACATAAGAAGATGTTGACTGTAAGTCTTATGCCTGAATAAAATTAAATGAGAGATGGCCAGTGTAAATACCAGGTCTACCACAGTCGGAGTCATACATTTGTGCTGTAGAACACAGTACTCAGCATTATATCAATGTGTTATGTGATTTGCTATGGAATTAAACATGCTGTCATTTAGATGGTATAGTTCACAGGACGGAACTTTCTACAGATTGTAAGTAACATAGCATTGCCTTTACAAGTTGAACATAATTCAAGATAAAGCAGGGCCCAAGATCATAAAACTAAGTTTTGAGATCAGTCTCAAATCTCAAGCATCTGATTGTCTGAAATGGTGACTGGTCGCCATTTCAGCCAATCAGATGCTTGAGATTTGAGACTGATCTCCAGATTTAGTTTTATGATCTTGTGCACAGATGTCATCACCATAGAGCAACAACAGTATAGCTCCTCCTTATTTCAGTGGTACTTGGACTGTCTTTTGGCAGCTTACAGACCTTCTACCATATGTTTGTTAAGCCATATTTTGTTTCCAATTTAGTGAACCTATGTTTTGTAACAAGTGAAAATGTTTGAAAATTGTCTTTGATTGAAGTTTCCGGTTTGTACACTTACCCTGTTTTGGTCATCTGTCAATGTATGGGGTATCCATCAGCATAAAATCTTTCATACTTTCAAAATACTCTTCAAAATGAGCAGATTTGGCATTATCACGAATTATATACCTACAGTAACTTTTAATTATTTCCATGTCTTCTGAGACATTTGTCTTGCCTGTTTCAGCCACGAGTCTGTCAGTTTTGTTTTGCTGCATATTTGGTTAAGTCTGTGCTAGTCTGAAATTTCTTTCACCACCTATGAACTGTCTCATAGGATACCTTTTCAGACTCTTTACTCAGTAAACATGGGTCTTATCCCATGTGAGATAATTGTAGATCCAGATCAGTTGGCACATCCATCAATCTGATCTGGATCTACACTGGTAGCATTTGGGTCAGAAATGACCTAATTAATCTAAAATCATACAGTGTAGACCCTGATCAGATGGTTAAACTAGATCTACACTGTTCTTCCATAGGATAACACCCGTATACCATGGCGTAAAAGGTTAAATGAAAATCTGAATGCCATAAATTGACAATAAAGTTTTACAAGCAAATCCAAAATTACCAATTACAGAATTTATTGGCATTTACTTTTAAGTGCTTTGAAAATTGAGGATTGGTGGTTCATTAAATCTAGATCAAAAGACTTTTTGTCAAGCCTAAACCTTGAATGCACAAATTAGTTGCAATCGAAATGCTTTTCAACTGTTATGGATTTTGATTTTTTTATGATTTATATTTAGGTGCACTGATAGAAGCTATAATCTCTACATGGAAATCATCGGTGTTCAATAGTTGGAGTTATGCAAGGAAACATAAATTATTGATAATGCAGTCCTATTTTATATAAACAAGAAAGAAATACTATTGATTCTGCATTTGCTAATTGTGAAAAAGTTATTCCAAGGAAATCTATATAATAGATTTTCAGTTCCGAAATACCATTAATCTCCTTATTGACTAAAGGCTTGAACCTTTACAAAGTGTGATATTGCTCACAATCTCATGTGCTGCCAGTGTAGATCCACATCAGCCTGATATTCCATGCAGTCTGATCAGGATCTACACAAGCCACTTTGAGATCAAGTAGGTTATTTCACAAAGACTGCATAGAATGGTGTGAGTAAAGCATACATGCCATATCCCCCGGCGGGGGGAAAAATCCCCCGGAATTTAGAGCCATCCCCTGGCCCCCCGGCGGGAGACGAAAATCCCCCGGAATTAACAAAAGTTAAGAAAAACGGTATAAAATGCATTTTTGTCGCTCTCATATCAGACATTTGTCTATACGCCGAATACACCGTTACGTATCTCGGACTCCTAACGGTTGTGTCAAAACGTTCCGAATTCGTCTAATTAGTGTCACCGAGAGGATTATAGATTATTTAGTGAGAGTTGACACTTAACAGGATTGTTTATTGGATAATTGATTGTTTGCATATGTGTGAATGAAATCACAAGTATACCGTCTGTTTTATGTACAATTAGCGGAGTTGTCAAAGAATTGAAGGTTTTTTTTATGATGTCCAAAATATGTGTGTATCCGGATAATGGGACACTTTCGGATACAAATTATTCGTCTTTTGACCAACAATTAACGTTTTGGCACGTTTGCAAATATTATTTTTAATTACAAAGTAGGAAGAAATGACCAGTCAAGCTGATTCTTTGCTTGGAATAAAAATATAATTGCCATTGAAGCTGCAACATTTGATATATTCAAGGACAGATCCAGATGGACTTCAGTAGTGTTGCTCGAACACAATTTTTGGGCACCAATATTTAATTTTCATGGGGATTTTGAACAGAAAATAGAAATTATAATGTAAATACACAAAGACTTTTCTAAACAAACCCCCTTAGCATACTTAGAAAGATCCAGACTGACTCCTGGTCTGGTTTGACTGCAGAGACCATATGTTGAGCGTTCGAACTCAGCATCTGCAGCAAGTTAATAACATCCAAGTCCATATTAATTAACTTAAATAATTGTGCTAACTGATGTTAGTCTGTGCTATGCACATCAGAGTTTGTCGGACAGTTCATATAGTGTTTGTTTTATATAGTTTTATTATGTGCTGACACCCTGTTACAAAAAAACATAATAAAAATATTGTTTAAATAAATGAGGATAAATATATTTAATATTGCATCTTAGTTTAGTTTCTAGTAATTTCTGCTTGTTTAGTCGCGTTAAAAAATCCCCTGGAATTATATCGGAATCCCCTGGAATTTTGAACCAAATCCCCTGGAATGCTTTCCAGAAATATGGCATGTATGGTAAAGGGTTCAATATTTTAGACAGTGCTACCTGCACAAAAGTATATAATTATTGATGCATATACATTATTTGTTAAGAATTCAGTTCTCTCTGTTGTTTTTAACAACAATTGCCAATTTCACAACATTATGAATTTTACGTGCACACCTTTGGCATGACACAGACAGAAATTGGCAAACTCGGCCGTGGACTCGAGACCCAAATAAGTTGATTCATAAGAATTATTTATGCAGAAATTCACTCATAGTCTTTTATAAAACATAACTGATAAGAACTAACTCATAACAAGTTTAGGTTATAAAATTTATACAATGCACAGTCAAAACTTATGATTTCAAAATTTCTTATCACAGTATTATTGCAATGTCAATATTTTTTAAATCCCATTTGATTATTAATCTGTGTAAAATAATCTGCTCAAGTCAAATTTTGTTATCTGGATATTTTTAATTTGTCAATATAATTTTAACTGTGTCCTTCCTGATCTTCATTTTTTGTTCACCTGTCTCGATTTTTTGTCTTAGAGTGTTACTTAAGGAATCAGCCATTTTGTGATTGATGATTGAGAGTGTGCACTCTTTAAACATATTTATTTTACACTGATTGCAAAACAAGTTATTCCAACTTAATAATATATTAATCATGCTTGATGATTGCTTGCTTCCTGAGTTGAAGTCAGTACTAATGTGCTAAATTTGGATTTGGGAAACTTTAGAAAAATCCCATCCCTAGTGGGATTCAAACTTACAGTCTCAGGATCTGGAGTCTGATGCTGTACCCTTAAAGCTGCACTGTTTGTCCATTGCAATGAATATTTAATGATTCAAATGACAAGAGATGCACAAAACAATGATGTTGTCATGACATCATGAACCAGTGTCCATAATACGCTCATTATGAATATTGTTATCTTACTCTAAGACTTGCCAATTAAGGATTAGAAACGCAACATGTTTTTATGACACTGTGATGGTGCTACTCAGATGGCATTCTTTTCCTGCACTTGTTTCTTTGGTCTATGTAAAATTTCACTAATTATTTTTGTTTTTTTAGACATGTGGGAAAAAGAATTTGACAAGAGTTGTCATGTGATACAATAATTATTAAACTTGTTCTAGAAATGCTTTATAAAGCTCACCAGTGATTCTCTTAATAATTTTCCTCAACTTGTTTAATATTTTTTGTATTACTGACAACTCTTTGTTAGCCCCTTTATATCCTATGAGAATTACCCAGCTATGGTGAGAGACCTTACATAACCCTCATGTCAAACTCATTTTCCGTTATATATTACAAGAATCATGAAAGAAATAAAAAGACGAAGATCACTATTTTTATGCTTTCAGGTCGACCCCTGCTCATGCTACCAGGCCCTCATCATACGGCCACATAGTACCGGGAACTGCGAGTTCAAACACTACTGAAAATGGTGGCCATCATCTGCGCATCAACCGACCTAAAACAGCAGCAGCAATACTCGGAATCAGAGAGTATGAGCCTTATCATATTGATTTACCAATCGTGTTCACTTGATTACTGTAATTAATTATACCATTGCTAGGTCATGGTATCTGTTTATCATTCATATGTATTATAAAACACAGGCCCACATTTCTATTTTTTTGAAAGCTGGTGACACGTGTTCTGTGGAACCCCAAATTCAGTTAAAATATAATTGTGCACAATTTAAAAAAATGTGCTTCAAAAGCTGATAAATTAAAAACCAATATTTAACTAGTATCATAAGGGAACCCTTAGATGTATCAACACAGTACAAGAATTGTAGTGATCAAAGTATGGTAATTTCATAAATATTTACAAGATTTTCTAATTATTACTTCAGAATCTAGCCCAAAATTATGTTGTCTGTTCTGCATTATTAAATTTTGTGATAAGGTCAAACTTCATTTAGATTTAATGCAAGATTTTTAGCATACATGTGAAAAAGTTCAGTACCAGTATGAAAATATTGAATTTTAAAACAAGGTAATAATGTTATTAAAACCTTGCCGTCAGAAGTAAAGATTTTGTAATTTCACACAACAATGTTATAATTAAATTTATTGATTGCAAGAACAGCAGCTAAAGAATTCTTAGGTGAGAACATTACTGTATTATGCTTTAGAAGTTTGATCTATATTAATTGGCAGGTAATAGAAGGAATAGGAAAGGCATAGCTGACATCACTGAGATGGCTGATCAGCATATAGCTGCCAGTCTATGATTTTCTTTTATAAGGTTGCAAATAATAAACAATCTTGAAAGTCACAGTAGCACTATTTAAGACTGTGGCAGCAGTAAAAAGTATCCCTGTATAGTCAGTACAGTTATCAGTTAGTAATCAGTTATGAATGTTGTGTAATGATGAAAATATTTATCAGGCTTAGCAGTTTAACCTTATTGGGGGTTGTCCTGGTTAGCTCAATTGGTAATGTAATTAGATTTGCATGGCTAGGCACTGTAGACAGATGGTGGAGGTTAGATTCCCAGTATTACTTGAAACTCCAGTTTGTGATTGTTTATTCTTGCTACACTGATTTTTGATAATAATCATGAAGCACGAATTCCCTTGGTGTCTTTCCTGGACCAGGGCACAAGATCATAAAACTGAGATTGGAGACTAGTCTCCATTTCAGCAAAATAGATACTTGAGATATGAGACTCTAGTTTCAGTTTTATGATCATGTACCATGATCCCACTGTTCACAGCAGGATTTCTTCTCAAGTGAATTATAAGAACACAACTTTATATTTCATTTTCTACTTAACATTATTTTGTCGCCTAATAGCAGGTAAGCACATAGGAATCCTATTGTCTGGCAAGTCTAAGTAGTCCCCTAACTTTAACTGTAACATGAAAATTAGTGTTGCCTATAACTTTAAAACTACTTGTTCTTTCCACTTAATACTTGGAATATATCATCTGCATGAACACAGCCATCAGTGACAACAAGAATGACAACAAAAATGATCATTCTTGTTTCGCTAATTTTTTTTGTTATGCCCCTTTCAAATGCAACTTAAGTTGACACAATGCTTACAGCTCAATTTATTAATAACATTAATGATTTCAGTTGTGACCGGGTGAGCCAGCTGGAACATGAGGCCACCAGAAGACACAACTTGGAAAACCACATGCCAGTCAAGAAGAACAGATCCCCACCATGGCAGTCAAAAATAGATGTAAGTCAGATAGAACAGATCCACAATATATGTTTCCTAGGTGGGCAAACCGTGCCCCACATCCTAAAACAGTGATTGGAAACCAGTCTCCAAACTCTAACTTGTGATTGGTCAGATTGGAGGCTAAGCAAGATTTCAACCAATCAGCTGCTTGGAATTAGAGACTGGTATCCTGTCAAGTTTTTTTTTGACAGTTAACAGTAGACATAGGTGTGTCATAGAGGATTTGCTTCCTGTTTCTGTTCTATATTGGTTAGTTTTTATTTTTGTATCAATTTATTTCAGGGTATGAATTTTTGCATAAAGCTACAAATTACATTTTTGCAAAGGCATAACTTCTTTTAAGACACACTATCAAATAATACTGAGGTTTGTTGGCTTTACTTAGGTGTCTGCCCTTGCCTGAAATAATAGTGAACTATAAGTGTCTTCCCTCACCAAAAGAAATTGGGGGAAAAAATAAAAAGTCAAAAAGCTATCATACTTTAGTTAATAAAATATTCAGTGATTTGTGAATGATTTGAGAAAGTTTAGTATGATACAGTGTTTTGTTTTCAGTACACCATTCTGGACCTAATGTTTGTAGGTATTACACAGTATGCAACTTGACTGATGTTTTCTGTTGCACAGCATCAATTGTGGTATGGTTCAGATAGCTGAGATAAAGCGATTAAAGTTCAAAATGATTATGTATGCTTTTTAGTTTGACTATTCGAAGAATATGTCGAGCTATTCTACTCACTCTTGCATCGGCGTCAGTGTCCTGCTTTGGTTAAAGTTTGCATGCAACCTACCTTTATCTTATAAACTACTATAGCTACAGCTATGAAAATTGCACACTTGTTCATCATCATGTCCCGAGTGTGTATGCCAAGAACCATAACTTTAACTTTCATTTTGATCAAATTATGGCCCTTTTTTCGACTTAGAATTTCAGATTAAAGTTTGCATGCAAGCTAGTTACTTTCATACTTCTTGTACTATAGCTTTGAAACTTAAGACACTTGTTCAACATCATGACTATGTATGCCAAGAACAATAACTCTTTCTTTGATTTTGATCAAATTAAAGCCCTTTTTCAGGTTAAAGTTTGCATGCAAGCTAGTGTACAAACTCATAACTTCCATACTACTTACACTACAGCTTTAAAACTTTGAACACTTGTTTATCATATTATCCCGAGTGTGTTGGCCAAGAACCATAACTCTAACTTCCATTTTGTACAAATAATGGCCATCAGAGTTATATCCCTTTATTGGTGTATTTTGTGGCACTTTGGCACTCTTGTTGTATCTATAATCATTAGTACAGAAGTTTGAATATTTGCTTTTATTTAAAGAATGTGGTCATGTTCATGAACTATGGTTATGGTAGAGACACACACCTGCATATTGTGAAGATATTACAATCATGCACTTGAAAAGCACATGGTTTGTTCTTTGTATAGCATGATAAGTGCAAAGACCATCCTCCAACAGTAAATACTACAGTGCAAATACATGTAGATAACTGTTTACTCTATATATACCCATTTTATGGCTTGTGTGACTAGTGTAGATCATGACTGGAGGTTATAAAGCTGAGATTGGAAACCAGTTTCAAATCTCAAGCATCTGATTGGCTGAAATGGCGACAAGTTGCCATTTCAGCCAATCAGATGCTTGAGATTTGAGACTGGTTTCCATGCTCAGTTTTATAACCTTGGGCACATGTGTGAATACTGGAGATCCAGACCAGTCTTCTTATCCATGCTCAGTCTTTCCATGATTGGTACTGTTTTCTTTTCTATATATTATGTTATTTCTGATCAAGAAGCGAACAGTGTAGATCCAGATCTTACTGAACTGATGTGTCAGCTGATCTGGATCTACACTGGTCATCCAAGGCTTTTGATAAGGGATAGGGTAAAATATTGTCTCTTTTCAAAAATTGATCAACATTTCAAACTATCTGCTCAAAGTTTGTTTAAATCTTTTCAACTAGATAATAGTAGACCAAACTTTTCAATCTTTTTTCATTAGTGCATATATGCAATGCTCCTATTGTATTTTTAAACAAATATATGGGTTATCTTTAACTTCATAGGATAAATCATTCTACTTTATAGCCGATTTGAACATTTTGTTTATTTAAACAATTTGTATACAGTCTCGTGAATTTTTTAAGTTCATTTTGCAGATTAATGGCTTTTTTCCATTACCATTTCACTCAAACACTTGAAATTGAAATAAAATAAGAATTAATTTTCAACAATTTTCTTTTAAATGTGTTGTTTTTGTAAAGATCAGTGAAGTAAACTGTTTCTTTGTTACAAACATTGTCTACAAAATGGTGAAATAAATGAACCCTGTTATTGCGTGCCATATAATGCCTTATGCATTTGTATAAAAGAAGTGAAATTTAAGATTTTCAGATAAATAAAGCCATTTGTTTCAGTGTGTTTGCCCATAGTTTCATTCAGAATAGTACCTGTTTTTAAAATTAAGGCTTTAACAAAAAAATTTATTAGATTGCTAAAGTGTTATTGTTGTTTTTGTGTTGTTGTTTTTTTTCACTTGAACCAATTAAGTTTGTAGGAAGTGCTTTTCAAACAGTTAAAACTGTGTTTGGATTTTATTTTTTAAATTAAATTAAAAATTGTTAGTGCTGTAAAAATTACAAAGATCATCTGATTTTAGGGATAAGGTATTTGGAGAGAAAAACAGTTTGGACATTATTTTTGACAAAGCTTTATAAAATATTATATATTATATCACCAGTTTTATAAGAAATAAAAGAAAATGAATTTCTTCAAACAAGTGAAAAAGTCTACAGAGACCACTGATGTGAGTCCACTTTTTGTTTTCTCTAAATTAACCCTCTCATCCATATACAAGTATATGCCTTTATAGTATGGGCGCACAGTATAGATCCAGATCAGCTGGCACATCTGTGGCATCTGATCAGGATCTACACTATTTACCTTTTGATTTATTAGGATATTTCTGACCACCAAAATGCAAACAATGCAGATCCTGATCAGATGGCTTAGACATCCTGGCTGATCAGGATCTACACTATTTGCACATGTGACAAAATGTGTAGGTTAACATTATTATGTTCTTTTAACATTAGTTAGTTTTTATACCAAATTTTTTAGGCCCTTATCAGAATACACAGTCAGTGTGAATGTTTATTTTGATCTTTACTTTTGTTTAGATGTTACCATTTTATATGTCATATATTCACAGATAATTTCTCCGAATTTAGTATTGAAAATTTATACTTAGTATGAATTTTGATTACTCAGTCTTTCTTTTCAAACTAACTTGAATGATGATTTGTTTAAGTAATTGACTATCAGTGAACAGTGTAGACTCTGGTAAATCTGTTTGAACGGACCCTGGTCTACTCTAGTCACATTTTTAGATAATTTTTTCTTCTTGTTTGGACCTTGTACAGTGTTTTTAAACAGTATGTAAGTAAGCCCAAGTCTATTGAAATAATTATTTTACAAAATATGTTTAACCTGTGACTCATGGGATATGGCTGTTATCCCATCTCATCAGGATCTACACTGTTCGCTTTTACATTCAGTGGGCGTTTTCTGACGAAGAAGCAACCAGGCACTTCAGTGTGTGCCATCTGATCTGGATCTACGCTGGTTTCACACATGAGTTAACCCTTTCCTCCATTAATACTCATTTTTATGCATGTGCGACCAGTGTAGATCCAGATCAGCCGGCACATCCACGCCCTCTGATCAGGATCTGCACTGGTTGCATTTTGATCAGAAATAACCTAATGAATCAAAAAGCGAACAGTTAAGATCCTAATCAGATGGCATGGATGTGCCAGCTGATGTGGATCTAAACTGTTTGTCCATTGCAAAAAAGGTTTATCTATGGAGGGACGGGTTAATGATTGACTTTCTTTCAGCCCCCTATGGTGCCTTTTGTAGTAGGACCAGGGTACATACTGTCCAAGAGCAAAGCCAAGTATTCAGTGACGCTGAAAGACGAGTTCTTTGAACCTCCACATGATGAAGAAACCAAGTAAGTCAGTCTACTTTGTATTCTAATGTTGTGATATTTAAGATATTTTAAAAAAGTATTGCATATATCGCTTTTATTCCAGACTGATCTTGCAAGATTAATGAACTTCCATGATGTCATACAGTTCAAAATCTTAACTGTGTTGTGCATGTGAAGCCACTGTAGACCTTAATCAGTCTGAACATCTGTGAAGAAATAAATGGAACACTTTGAAATTCAAATGAGACATTTATCAGTTATAATGTTCTTGTTGCACTTATATTTTTAACTTACCTGTTTACTCATGTGTGCAGAGAGGGAAAATTTTAATAGAGACATGTCGAAATTTGATCTAATAAAACAGGCTGATTTAAGTGTGTATAATTTAAAATCTAACCAACATTAAATAACATTATTCCAAATAAATAAATTGATAATTTCTTACCAAAGGCAACTGTCACTTTGATTTACCAAACAAGTTTTGAGTTTTGCTTAATTTCTTTCTTGAAAACTATTCTGTGTAATGCATAACTATAATGATATTCTTTCTAAAGGATACATAGAGCAACCTCGCCATTTCTAAAAATATCCCCATATGGGGAGAGTGGGTAGGTTAGTGTATGTAAATGTATGGTGTACATTTAGGACAAAAATCATGATCATGTGTGTTTTTACAAAGAATTTCGGCATTCTCAATTTTCGTAAAATCCATTCCTAGTGTAATGTCTTTGACTTTAGGTAATGGAGTCTCCCACTATTGGAGACACAATGGAGGTGTGTTTTGACAAATAATTTCCAATTTTAAGGGGTCAAAATTCCTTATTTGATTCAAGTGTGAGTTACAAAATGTAGTTTTATGTCAGTTGTGATAATGTAATATTTGTTGTAATATTTCCCCATTATTATAAATAAATAATGATTTTAAAGTTTGTGGGAAATGCTAATACTTGATTATTAATAAACCTGTCCATTTTGTACACCATACAGTAGTGTCCATGACTAATAGTACTAATTTACGTATCCGGCATGTGAACTGAAATTGTCACTAAACTGTTTGATGTCTGCATGTCGTGCTGTAAGAGCATGCTGGTCATTGCCTGTTGGTCGAAGTGTTTTACCCGATTCTTCATTGATACAGTTGTTATTCCATCTGCAACCAGTGTAGATCCATGTAAGCATGCAGTCCAATCAGGATCTACACTTCACTTTTAGATTCTTTAGGATGTTTCTGACCTAGAAGCAAACAGTGTAATTCCTAATCAGACTGCACAGGTGTGCCGGCTGATCTGGATCTACACTGTTTTGCTTTATCCCATGAAGTGTATGGTTGAAAAAAGATGTGTACATTAATACAGATGTTTATGATGTGGTGTTGTTTTTGCTTTGTTTAAAAAATTGCAAACGACAGTTCCCAAGTCTGCTTGTTCAAACGAAAGTAGTACAATATTTATGAACCTGTTTGATTATAAAATTTATCAAACCTTTTGACATACTTCTGTTTATATGTGTTTGATTTAGTTAGATAATTACCTAAATTGTTATGTTCTTTCTCAGGAACCATTCATGATTAAACTTCACCTTTTTCATGACTGCATTTGAAATTAGGTCTCTGTTTGCAAGCTTCATTCTACGTAGCCATATCTTCCAAATGATATCGCCTCTACTGTGGAGCGAACCCGTATCGTACGGCGACAGAGCTTAGACGTGCAGTTGTGATCATGCTACCGACTGAGCTATGATATTTTGATCAAACTTGACGATTTGTTAATCAATGAGATATCACCTAATGATTCAGCAGGATTATAGAATGTGATTTAATTGCAGAGAACATAATTTTGGACACTTTTTGCAATTTTTATGTTTTTTCTATTTAACTTGTTGAGAAAGGCCTATGCTGTCATCTCCCCGCATCATTGAAATGGAGTAATCTTTCAGATTCTGTCACTTAGATAAAAGTTTCTTCTGACAGTGAAGATGGATAAAGGATCAATGTCACAAAAATGCTTTTAATCGGGTGGCCAAATTGATTTACCGGCCAACATTATATACTTTGCCAGTATATAATACAGGGTGGCTAGACAGGTGACTTAGAATGCGGTGCACACACCAAAATCACTCGCTTCAGGTATGCGTTGTAACAGGAGTATGCTGCTCTTTATCTGATCAAAATTGGTCCAGAAATAACTGAGAAATAAGCAAAAAACCTATGTGAAGCAAGTGATTTTGGGGTGTGGATGACATTCTTAAAGTCTTGTATCTAGCCACCCTAAGAGACACTGAAATTTTGCTGTAAGCACAATGAAACAGCAAAACTATATGAAAATTAATGTTGATGTTCTAATACTGAGGTATGTGCTAATTACAGCATGGCTAACACATGTTCTAACAGTTTTCTGTGGAAGAGTTCTAGATCTAGCAATTGTGAATGGTAACAAAAACAACTGAGTCTTATTAACATTGTTCATTTTGTACTCGGTATAATTGTTTAAACAGTTTGTATAATAAAAGAAGCATTTGTATAGAAAACCTAAACATCAGATAGAAGTACGAACCATGGTATCTTAGATGTGCAGCATGACTCTATGATTGTTAGGTAGATCAAAGTTGGATAAATGTTCATTTTTCTTTAACTGATAGGTTTGGTGAACTTGTAACAAGTTCAACAAGTTCTGATTGTTAGTGTGATATGATTGTAAGATTAATGGTTGAATTTAACCTGAAACAAAGAAAATTATTACTGTAACTTTTAACAATGAAGTGATTGTATTGATAAAGACAATCTTTGTTTTTTTTAGGAAAAGTAAGTTGTAAGATTGATGCCTCCGAGTGTCACGTACACTTTGCATATTTTTTCACAAAAGTATAATATATGTACTTTGAAAAATGCACCAGTTTTACCTTTTTTTTCTTTTCAGCGAGAAAGTTTTTGTTTTTAATGTAATAAAAAAATTTATGTATGTTAATAATGTATTTACATTTTACTGAACTTGTTAAAGTTTAGGACATTATCTGCCTTTGCATTTATTGCCAAGGCACTGCACTAAGGGTGAACATCTAATTGCAGTTGCTGATATCATGTTACTGCTACTCACAGAATTAAGAAGACAGACTTATCTTATTGTAGATGGAACATACTATACATTAATCATTTTGAAGTTGTGTATGTTTATAGAAAGAATTGTAATATTTATTGCCATTTTCTGTTTTTCAGGAAAAAGCAAGAAGATCATGAAAGGTAATAAATGTTATACAGTACATAGATATCAGCAAAGACTTATAGTGATATTGTTTATATGTGCTGATCAACAATTTAGTAATCCTGTTGCTGACACTGGAGACACGTCTCCTATAGATGCCGATTGGTTAAAATTAAATCTACAGTTTTTAGACTGACCAATAACAAGATATTTTAGAGATTCACTACTTAAAGGAATTAGGAATGAGATATGTTAAAAAAAATGAAAGTGTTTAAATTTTTAATCACACTGTCTATCATTCAGTCCATTAAAATCTTGTCCTCGCTTCATTTCCAAAACTGTTTGAGGGATTGCATTGAAACTTATCAGGAGTGTTTGTCACCAAGTCTAATGTTGTTCATAACGTCAGGAGTTTCTGCTTAGATTATTTTTGGCAGAGTTATTGGCCCTTACATTGCTGGTATGTCAATTTTCAGTGACAGCTCTTGTTTATTTATTAAAATGATTATAGAAATAATACTATTAAATATAAATGAAGAAAATGCCATGATTTACAAAATAATGAAGTGAACTCTAGCAATTGAAAAAAATCATAATATTCTTGTTTGACGTTGCTTGCAGGGATAACTTAATACAACAGCTACAGGAAAGAATCTCAGATCTGACCCTGTTCTTAGAAGAGGAAAGACTCAACCATAAGCAGACAAAGCAAAAGGTATCTTGCTATTATATCATTACTCTGATATGATTTTGCTAAAATTCCACATAAACAATACTGTTTTGACATCATTGATTTGCATATTTAAAGGGTTAATGTAAAAGTTTATTTTTAACCCTTTACTCCTTATGTACATCTTTAATTGCATCAGCAAACAGTGTAGATCTAGATCAGCTGGCACATTTGTGCTGTCTGATCAGAATATGCACTATTTGCTTTTAGATTCATTAGGTTATTTCTGACCAAGAAGCGAACAGTTTAGATCCTGGTCAGATGGAATGGATCTATGCTGTTTGCCCATGTAATAAAAAGTGTATAATGGAGGAAAAGGTTAATGTTAGTGAGATTTGTGTCGTCGATTTGAACAGCCTTTTTTAATTTGATCTTTTTGTAAGTGACACTTACTTCTCAGCAATTAGTCTAGGCTGATACAGCTTGTATGATTGTAAAGTATCAGAGTAACATCTATTTTAGAAGTGACTCAACACTTTGAAATTGTCAGTCAATAATTGAACATCTGATCAGGATCTACACTATTAGCTTTTTGGTCAGAATTAACATCATAAATCAAAAAGTGAACAAAAGAGATCCTGATCAAACCACATGGATGTGCCAGCTGATCTGGATCTTCACTGTTCGCACATGCTATACAAATACAATTACATGTATATACACTGCAGACTCTTTATAACGCAGTATAGCGGGTCCATCATCGTGACCGCGTTAATAAGTGAAACCGCATTATATTTTCCCGCGCAAAATACATGTCCCGATTTTCCCGCGAAAAATACACGACCCGATTTTCCCGCGCAGATATACTACCTAATACACAACTAACGAGATTATGCATAATTCCACGTAACGTCACGATTCCCCACACTGAACTCGACAAATAATATTTCTTACAAGACATACAATTACCAAATTTCAAATAAAAAAGCAAAACGGCAAGAGACTGACTAATAAAACCAAGATCAAAATCGGATCGGCCTTAAATTATTGTAATGGAATTAAAGACCGTATATCTAGTTTGTTTAGATGCCTGCAGAAATATTTTATTTTTTTAATGACACAAACTCTGACATTTACGAACGTTAATGTAAAATAAATATTAAAACACTAACCATCGTGAACATATTCCATAATTTATAAATTACATCCTAATTTTATCTCCAGTATAATATTTCAGTATTATTGCATCATCAACCAATTTAAACCAGCTAAAATATGCCAAATGTCACGTACACACTTCTTGTAGATCATACGATTTCATAGCAGAGCCGACAAAACATCACAGTCTCGATACGAGCCGACATTTTTCTTTGAAGTCGCATTTCATTGACAGATATTATCGCTGTTTACCTCCATAGTCAAAAAATGCAACATCCATGAAATTAACAGGAAGGCGGATCAAAGCAAAATGTACATCAATGAACTACCGACAGGTTTTAAAACATGATTGGGAATATTTTTTTGTTTCTTTCTGAATTGTGCGGATTATGTGATAATTATAGAGACAATCGAATTTAGTAATGGATCAATGATAAACAGTAAGTAAGCATTCACAAGTTTGCCTCGGGCTAATATCTGTCACTGGGAAAGGTGTTAAAACACGGTTGTTTTAGGGATAAAATGTGTGCGTCACTTATGTACATGTTACAATTGTGACTTCCGGTTTCGATTTATTTGTCGTTTTACGATCAAAATGACTTCTGGTTTCGGTTTTTTGCCGTTTCATGGTAAAAAATGGACTTGGAAAAAAAAAATAGGGGATCCACGGGACGACCGCGTTATAATGGAGCGCGGATCTAAACGAACCGCGTTATAAAGAGTCCGCAGTGTATATAGGTAGAATGGGTTAAGTGATCAGTAGAGGTCAGGTTTAACTCTGTGACTTTATGTTGTTTTAGGCAGATGAATTTCTCAAGGACAAAATCGAAGAACTGGAAACAGCAAAAAGGAATGCTGTGGCGTAAGTATATCATAACATGAAAATTAAGAAGTTCATTAGGACTAAATAGCCTTAACTCCATGGGACCGATCGATTTAGTTCTAGCTATAAGCAGTTCGAGCAATCAGCCGTTGGTAGGTGTGAATAGGCTACTGTAATAATATAGAATGTTACAGCTACCTGCAATATTATAGAATTCATTTGCTAAAATTCAATGCAGATGTTTAACATGACTTAACTCATGAAAAAACTTCGATAATTATTAATTTTTGTGACAACATTTTTGTGCCTTTGTTTGCACCTTTATTGATTTTAGATAACAGTTACTGTCTGTTCCAATCAGTGGGGGTGAAAAATATTGAAACCTACTGTCAGGACTGATTGGTATTTGACTGTTTCAAAAATGAGCATTGCAATTTGAGTTACAACAATAAAGTTATATAGAGTTAAGGTCCAGAACCGACAAAGAGAAGTGTGATGGTCAAGCAAAGTGTTCAAGCCATTGAAGTTAGACTGTATATGCTTTTGTAAAGTATAAAGTCCATAAGGCAGAAACAATAATAAATGAGTAAAATAAACTGGGTTGAATATATCGAATATAATATAATAATAATTTGGAGATGAGTAGGTATATCAGCAAACTACACAAATAATTGCAGACAAGTAATCTGTGTTTTCATGGTCCATTCATGTATAGAGTTATGTGTACTGTATTTGAATAATGTAAAAGCTGTTTATTACAAATTTGGTTTCACATGTCTGTTTGGTTGTTTTAGAATTTTAAGTTCTTCAGAAGAAAAAAAACATCCAAAGAATGTTGAATCCTTTGTAAAAAAAAATAACACAAAAAGTGTATATAGCACTTGGTGCCCATGAACATAGTAATGTTTTGTCTGTTTTCAGTGACAAGGAGAGAGAAGGACAAGACGAGTTAGAGAGAACAAAGAAAGCCATGGAAACAGAACATAAAAATTATAAATCTAATGCTGATTCACAGATAGGTAAACAGATGTGGTATTTTGTTGAATTTTTTGTTATTTGTGTATGTCTTTTGAAATAGGTATGAGTAACATTGAATTAGTTTATGTCTTTTGAAATAGGTATGAGTAACATTGAATTAGTTTATGTCTTTTGAAATAGGTATGAGTAACATTGAATTAGTTTATGTCTTTTGAAATAGGTATGAGTAACATTGAATTAGTTTATGTCTCTTGATGTAGGTATGAGTAACATTGAATTAGTTTATGTCTCTTGAAATAGGTATGAGTAACATTGAATTAGTTTATGTCTCTTGATGTAGGTATGAGTAACATTGAATTAGTTTATGTCTCTTGATGTAGGTATGAGTAACATTGAATTAGTTTATGTCTTTTGAAGTAGGTATGAGTAACATTGAATTAGTTTATGTCTTTTGAAGTAGGTATGAGTAACATTGAATTAGTTTATGTCTTTTGAAGTAGGTATGAGTAACATTGAATTAGTTTATGTCTTTTGAAGTAGGTATGAGTAACATTGAATTAGTTTATGTCTTTTGAAGTAGGTATGAGTAACATTGAATTAGTTTATGTCTTTTGAAGTAGGTATGAGTAACATTGAATTAGTTTATGTCTTTTGAAATAGGTATGAGTAACATTGAATTAGTTTATGTCTTTTGAAATAGGTATGAGTAACATTGAATTAGTTTATGTCTCTTGATGTAGGTATGAGTAACATTGAATTAGTTTATGTCTCTTGAAGTTGTTGTGAGTAACATTGAATTAGTTTATGTCTCTTGAAGTAGGTACACATGTATGAGTAACATTTGAATTAGTTTATGTCTCTTGAAGTAGGTATGAGTAACATTGAATTAGTTTATGTCTCTTGAAGTAGGTGTGAGTAATGAATGCTAAAGATTGAACACAATTACTTCTTAGTCTTGATGATGTACTTACTGTTCTTTCTGTACTTTATTTAAGGATTGAATCGATAGTTGATGGTTTCCATTTGGGTATGGAAAACAGTTGGGTTGTTTAAAGTGTGTGAAGCTCGAAGGGCTTCACATGTACTTTAAACAATCCAACTGTTTTTCATACCCAAATGGAAACCATCAAATATTGATTCAATCCTTATATTTACACTCATTAATAATCTTATTAATACAGAAATTACTAGAAGAATTTGTTATATTACGGGTTTAAGTTTTGAGATCAGTCTCAAATATCAAGGATCTGATTGGCTGAAATGGCGACTGGTTGCCATTTCAGCCAATCAGATGCTTGAGATTTGAGACTGATCACCAGATTTAGTTTTATGATATTGGGTACAGTTCAACTTTATGTTTGTATGTTACAGCTCGTATGAAGAAAGAGATAGAGTTTCTGCAAGGAGCGTTTGAGTCGTACAAGTCATCACTACATCAGGAGACAGATGAGAAGTGGAAGAGAAAGGAAGAGGACCTGAAGAACGATCTCGAAGCTCAGAAATCCAAGGAGATTCAGGAAATGAGTAAGTCTGTTTTCTCATAAATTACCTGCTGGCTATTACCCTTTGAACCCTCTACTCCATATATACAGGTTAATTGTGTGTGCGACGAGTGTAGATCCAGTTCAGCACCATATCAATGCTGACTGATCTGTATCTACACTGTTTCTTTGTCAGATAAATCAAAACACAAAATAATGTAGGTCCTGATAAGTCATCTGATCTGGATCAGCACTGTTCACTGTTCCCCATTGGATAACAGCCATATCCCATGGAGTAAAAGGTTAAGTTACCTGCAATCAATGTACTTTTACCATAGACTGTGATATAAAAAAGAACTTTTCATCAATAATCTGTTGCCTTAGGAATAGTAAAATATAATGATTATGTTATATAAGTTGCTTGGAATGCAAATGAATTTAGAACTTTACATTAAGTTCTCAAAAAGTGAATTTAATGTGAGCCCCTAGAGAAACAAACAATTATTTATACAGCTAGTTTTGTGAAATCATGGATTATACTTAAGGATTGAATCAATATTTAGTTGTGTTCATTTGGGTATGGAAAGCATGTGGATTGTTTATCGCTTGTGAAGCCCGAAGAGCATTGCACTTGCCTCAAACAATCCAAATGTTTTTCATAACCAGATGAACACAAATATTGAATGATAGCCTGATGTTTCCCAGCAACTTGTGGCAAAATATGCATGCTCATTAATATCACAATTAAAACATTGTGCACAGTCCAATAAATTGTGAGCAGCTTTTATTTTTTTGTTTTTTATATTTATGCATCTTAAAGTAATATGTCACACTGCGCAACACCAGTATCTTTTATATTGTTTAATGAATAAGACGTCATCGAAAATGTGTCTGAGGTGTAAATATTCATGTTTGTTAACAGTGTAGACCTTAACAGAGTCTGCTGTTCTCTCTCTTCATTCAGTAAACTCCTTCTAAACACACCTACTGTATATAAACTTTGTGTCGGTAAAACTTTGATAAGACACATTTTAGCAATCACACGCCCTAGAAGAAGTAAGTAGCATATGTGTTAACACAACTAACTTAAAGTTTACAAAACAAGAGGCCGATCCTAACCCGGTGATTGGCTGAAATTGTGCCCTGTCCCCAACCTTACAAGTCTCATGCCAGAATGTTGATACTTATATTTTTGTTGATAAATGTTAACCTGTTTTTGAGGGTAACATAAAATTTCATCCCATGCGAAAATTCCCCAAAATGCATGTAAAGAAAATTAACAGTGTACACATTTAAATCTATAATGAGAATGTAAGATTTACAGAGACAGATATGTTTTGTTACAGAGACAAAGTTTATGCAAGAGAAGGCCTTGGAGAAAGCCCAGTGGAACAAGGACCAACATCGGGCGATTGATAACCTGCGCAAGGAAAATAAACGAGAAATGGATGTAAGAATCACATTGGTTGTTTTTAGAGAAAAACAGTGCATAAATCATTAAACTGCAGAATCAATTTTGTATTCATCCCATCTAATGCCCATGCTCCCCAAAAATCACTTACCATGAGTTTTCAGCTTGCAAATGAATACGCGCCAGTTATATAAATATCCTTTTCTAAGGAATAAATGTTTGTTTACACCATTGTTTGTTTCTTTTCTGTTTTGATACAGCATGTACAGATTTTATTATTTGCAAAAAGTAATTTTCCATTTTTGTTTAGATTTCGATAAACAAATAAAACAATGTTTTTTCTTGATTATTCTTGAAGTTTTATGTAAGTTACTTCTTAAGCTTCCCCACTTTTTTTAATTTTCTTAGCGCCCTTGGCATTAGATGGGGTAATTAGGGTAATTCATAAGGGGATGAATTTGCATGCATAAGCCATAAATAACAGTACCAAAAATACATAAATTTTTATTGCAGTTTTATTAAATTTACAAGACAAATATCATTATTGCCTTGCTACATATCATTGGGGTTTGAACTATTTTAAGTATGTTTGTAAACCCATCAGAAATAATGTTTTTCCACGGTATTTGAATAAAGATAAAGAAAATTGTGGTTTATATATACTTTACCTCCATATATATGCCTTTTATCACTTGAGCAAACAGTGTAGATCGAGATCAGCTGGCACATCCATACCATCTGATGAGGATCTGCTTTTTGGTCAGAACTAACTAAAAGTATCAAACTGCTTACAGTGTAGATTCTAATCAAACGACCGTAGCATTAACGGGTATATATGGAGGAAAGGGCTATAGAAGGAGCCTGAAGCCAGATTTACGCTAAAAGTATATAACAATAAATGACATTTTAGCAGGAGGGACCAACAATTTGTTATGGATTTTATATTGAGTTTGTGTTATATTGTTTTGTGTGATGATGATTGTTATTTTTCACTGCACAGGCTTTGGAGCAAGTAAGGGATTGTGATTTATTCTAATCTTAACTCTTTTCTTTCATAGAGTATGAGGGACAATATTATGTTCTAGATGTGGTAGATATTACAACATAAATTTGTACTGGTGAATCCTCTTTGTTCTAGTATAACCCTTTCCTCCATAAACATGCCTTTATGGCATGTGCGAACAGTGTAGATCCAGATCAGATGCCACATCCGTGCCATCTGATCAGGATCTGCACTGTTTGCTATTTGATTTATTAGGTTATTTCTGACTAATAAGCAACCAGTGCAGATCCTGATCAGATGGCATTGATGTGCCAGCTGTTCTGGATCTACTCTGGTCGCACACACGTAAAAATGTGTATATATGGAGGGAAAGGGTTAATGATTCATGTAATAAATAAGTCGTCACCTAAGTGTAAAATGGTAAATCTCCTTATTTGAATGGTACTTAAACTATTTTTGCACTAAGGTGACAAATTGTTTACTTTACAAGATGGAAAAGCAAATTCAAGTTATAGGAATTTCTGAGTTCATGAAAATCAATTTCATTGCGGAATCTAAACAATGATGCTAACCCTTTTCTCCATAGATGTGGCTGTTTTGCCATGGGAAAACAGTGTAGATCCTGATCAGCCAGTACATCCTTTCTGCCTGATCTTGATCTACATTGATGGCTTTTAGATTCATTAGGTTAAAACTGAACAAGAAGCAACCTGATCAGGTGGCATAGATGCCTGACTGATCTGGATCTACACTTTTAACATGATCATGTTTGTCCATATGTATCCCTGTATTTATGGAGAAAAAGGTTAAGTAACCTTTCGTTTAGACAATTATTATGTTTATTTTGGTTTAAGTTGTCCCTATTAGGAATATAACAAACAATGTATGTATTAACTGCACGCTTTTTACATTTTATCAGTTTCAACACTTCGATACTTTGTTCACAACTGACTGACACTTTAAGTGTATATTTAATTACAACATTCATGTGCATCGTGGGAAAAACTGATTGTCATATGTTGATAACACTGTGCACACTATGCACAGTGGTAAAGTGAATTTGGGAAAAATATTGATGATATTGTGATGATGCAATTGACCTGATCTGTGATTGAAAATGGACAGCCACCCATCCCCCCTTTAACAAGATTTTAGCATTGGAAAATTATGGAATTTAACCCTTTCCTGTATAGATACATCTTTATTGCTAGGGCGAACAGTTAGATCCAGATCAGCCGGCACATCCGTGCCGTCTGATCAGGTTCTAAACTGTTTGCTTTTTGATTCATTAGGTTATTTCTGACCAAAATGCGACCAGTGCAGATCCTGATCAGATGGCACGAATGTGCCGGCTGATCTGGATCTACACTGGTCACACATGCGTAAAAATGCGTATATATCTAGGAAAGGGTTAAATACAGACAAGAGATTTCACATTGTGCTTGCTTCATTATGAGCAGTACTGGAGCTATACTGGTCACAAATGCAACAAATTCTGTGCTTGACCCTTTACTCCATATATTGAGCTTTTATTGCTTGGGCAAAATTTGTAGATCCAGATCAGCATGCACATGATGCATCTGATCAGGATCTACACTATTTGCCAGGTTTATTAGGTTATTTCTGACCAAGAAGTTAACAAAGTGGATCCTGATGAGCTGATAGGACTGGTCTGGATCTACACTGTTCACCACAGGATAAAAGGCATTTATCCATGCAATACTGGGTTAATGACTGACATTTTTTCCCACTTTACACATCAATGATCACATAATTTTAATTAGAAAAACTTTGTTTATTTGTAAACAATTTCACAGCTGTGTATTTGTTGTAGCTTGTCACATACTTGACACAATGTGGTAAAAAATAACCCTAGTGCTACAATCACTTTCATCTCTTAATTTCATAATTCACTACTTTTTCTTACATCGTCTGGTACAGAAATTCTGGTTATCACCATTTATTTCTTCATGATTTTTCTCTATTTTATACCAGTAAACACATTGTTTTTAGAAACTGAATTAAGTTTTAGAGAAATAAATACTGATCATTGATATTTTTATGATAACACCATTATCAGCACTTCGATTACATTGTTTTCACTTCAGAATCTCTAAAAGATCAATGTAAATTCAATTCTTTATTTTTTAGAACGGTGGTGTGTAGAATATCAGGGGCTGATCCAGAGGGGGTTCATTAGGGTTGCTCGAACCTTCTTATGTTGGTAGTAATAATTCATTTTAATGGGGAATTTAGCCAGAAAGTTGAAACTTATCATGTAACTACCACGAGACTGCCCAAAATGAACCCCTTTTCTGGTAATTGTGCATCTGATCCTGAACATTGTTGCCATTATATGGGCATGGATATAATAATGATGTTCACTTTTTTCAGAGTTTAATTAGAAAATTTTCCAATGTGGCTGCTGATCTAGAGAGACTACAGAAATGTACGGCCGAACTTGAGGTACAGTTTCATCCTAAAATCAATTCTAAGTAATTTTACATATCAGTGTTGTAAATATCTAGGCCAAAAGTAGCTTGTTCAGCTTTTTTTCACTGTGTAAGAGATCTTCCTTCAGAAAAACAAAGTGAAATAGATGATAAGGAAACTGAGGTAGCTACATTATAAATATGTAAATATTGCAGACTTGGTTTGTTTAATAGGCAGTAATGCAGATAACTGTAAATGCTAAGGTTATGTGGCCAAGTGTCAAACTTTAGCCAAAATATTATGTGAGTTGTTCCAGTCAGTGAAATTGTCTGTTACTTGTGTGGAACTGAAGTGTTATTTTTATACATTTAAAGTCAGTATGTACTGTGCTATCATTTAATTTCGCAGGCATAAATTTTCGCGTAGAATACCCAAATGACATATTTGCGAGGGCATAAATTCGCACAGTGGTATTTATCCAATAAGAGATGATATTAAACGGTGTTATTTTGCTGGGGTTTAAATTTGCGTATTTAACCTTGTGAAATTTAAACCCACGCAAAATATAATGATACCACAGTAGTATGGTACTCATGCAGTGGGCTGCATCCACTATAATGATACCACAGTAGTATGGTACTCATGCAGTGGGCTGCATCCACTATAATGATACCACAGTAGTATGGTACTCATGCAGTGGGCTGCATCCACTATAATGATACCACAGTAGTATGGTACTCATGCAGTGGGCTGCATCCACTATAATGATACCACAGTAGTATGGTACTCATGCAGTGGGCTGCATCCACTATAATGATACCACAGTAGTATGGTACTCATGCAGTGGGCTGCATCCACTAAAGTGTCAGCTATGTAACTTCACTTAAACTAAATGTATAAATTAACATTTGTATGTTGCATGATTTAGGAAACAAAAGCAGAGTTAGCTGTGGTGACAGAAAGATATAACGAGACCTGTCAGCAGTTAGCAAAGATCACAACCACCTTAACAGATACAGTATGTATTTATTATCCACTAAAGTAAGCATCTAATAGATTAAATGTTTCATTAATTATTAAGTTATTGCTGTTTAATGTTGATCATTAGACTTGATGGAACAATAGTTAAAATTGACCATGATTATGTTAACAGCTTTATTATACACACGCTTCGAAGAAGAGGGGGTATACTGTTTTACCCTTGTCAGTGCGTCCGTCCGTGCATCCGTCCGTCGGTAACAAAACTTCTGTCACAGTTTTCTTAGCAACTATAACATGCAGCAGCCTAATACTTTGCATAATGCTTCATCCTATAGTCCCATGTGGTGTAAAGCAATTTTATGCTCCTTGCTCATCTACTTCCTGTTTGTCGCATATTTTTAGATTTTGTTACTATATAGGTGCATTTCATCAACCAAAGGGCATTTTTATTTTCCGTTGCGGTTTTCTAAGGAACTATAAAATTCAGCAGCCTGATATTTTGCATATTGCTTTATCCTATAGTCCCATATGGTGTAAAGCGATTTTATGCTCCTTGCTCATCTACTTCCTGTTAACCGAATACTTACATTTTTACAAATAATTGACATATTTGCACAATTTCCGTCGCAGTTTTCTAAGCAACTACAACATGCAGCAGCCTGATATTTTTCATAATGCTTTATCTTATAGTCCCATATGATGTAAAGCGATTTTATGCTCCTTGCTCATCTACTTCCTGTTTACCGAATACTTACATTTTTACACATAATTGACATACTTGCATAATTTCCGTCGCATTTTTCTAAGCAACTATAACATGCAGCAGCCTGATGTTTTGCATATTGCTTTTTCTTATAGTCCCATATGGTGTAAAGTGATTTTATGCTCCTTGCTCATCTACTTCCTGTTTACGAACTATTTTTAGATTTTGTTGCTATACAGGTGCGCTACACAATCCAAAGGGTATCTTTATCACTTCAAAGGTGCATTACATTAACCAAAGGGAATCTTCATTGAAAAATGCAAATTACATTTGAAAGTCATATTTCTCACAGCGGGGGTATCACTAGTGAGCATTAGCTCACAGAATTACTTGTGGTCCTCCTCTTTTGGAAGAAGGGGACAAATAGATTTGCTCTTATCCATCAGTAACTTGAGAAAATTTAATCTTTGTGCTATCATCAACAAATATGGTTTAATGGTAGTTTAATATTATGTTGAGACCTTGTATTGGAATGTATTTGGGGTTACTTGGATCTAGTTCAAGGTCACTTTATTCAGAACAGAAATTCTTTGTCTATACAATAACTTGATAAAGGTTGAGCTATCTTCACCAAACTTAAAGTGTAGGTAGCATATGCTGAGACCTTGCTTGGCAATGGATTTTTGATCATTATAAATTAAAAATAGAAATTCCTTGTCTGAACAATAACTTGAGACTGATTTGAGCTATCATGATTATACTGGATGTGTTCATAGCTGGTATTTAACCCTTTCCTTCATAAATATGCATTTTTACGCATGTGCGACCAGTGTAGATCCAGATCAGCCGGCACATCCGTGCCATCTGATCAGGATCTGCACTGGTCGCTTTTTTGTCAGAAATAAACTATGAATCAAAAAGCAGATGTGCCGGCTGATATGGATCTGTACTGTTCGCCCTGGCAATAAAAGTGTAACTTTTAAGAAAAGGGTTAAAACTTTTTGGAATTTCTTGGTGGGGGGAGGGGTCACTTGGTCAGGTTAACTGCACATAAAAAAATAGAAATTTCTTTAAACAGTGAGTTGACATTGGATATAACTGTCATCACAAAACTTGGATTTTTATGTAGCCTGTGTTGAGACTTCACTTGGAAATTGTATTTGGGGTCAGTGGGGTCAAGGTCACTGTTATTAAAAAAAGAAATTTCTGGTTCAGTTGATCTTTTTTTTGACAGTCTTAAAAAGTGGAGGAAATGCATCCTTGCCTTATGGACACAAATCTTGTTAAAGATTTTATTGCTACTATATTATTTATTTGACTAGAAAAGGAAGTTCTTTCAAAGGTCATATTTTTATCAAATTTCTAAACCTTATGATGAAAGAAAAGTAATAAACACTAGTGACATTATATTAACAGACATGATATTGTGTTGCAGAAAGTACGACTGTTTGCATTTGAAGAACAGTTTGACAAGAAGGTTCAGGAAGTGGATGAGAAATACAAGGAGAAAATAGACGAGCTGATGACACAGAACACTGAACTCAAGTAAGTTTATTCAAGCTAAACTTGCAACTCAGAGTCTGACACAGAACAATGTGTCTACTCGGACTAAGAAAATTATATATGTTCATGAATTATGGTTTTGGTAGTGACACACGCCTGTATATTGTAAAGATACCACAAGCTGCACTTGAAGAGCATGATTTTTGTGGTTTGTTCTTTGTACAGCATGATTAGTGCAAAAACACTTCTTCAAATATAATTGCTACAGGGCAAATACTTAACCCTTCACGCCTTATATACGCATTTTATTGGATGTGCAGCTAGTGAAGATTCAGATCAACCAGTACATATGTGCCATCTGATCAGAATCTGCAATGCATTTTGGTGAAATTACCCAATAAATCAAACAGCTACCAGTGTAGATTTGGATCAGATGGCTGATCTGGATCTACACTGTTTGCTCACACCATAAAGGCATAAATATCTAGTAAAGGGTTAAAGACGTAGGTTTACAAATGGAACAGTTCTTCCATACTGTCAAAAAAATTTACAATGGCTATAACTTTGCCATTTTCTAATATTTCTTCACCAAACTTTTCAAATTTTATTGCTTATGACAACTCGGTCATGATTAATCCAGCATTTTTAGGTCAAGGTCACATTGAATTGCATTATGTCTATTTTTTAATGAAAACTTCATATTGGATATAACTTTGCAATTTCTTTACATTTCTATCTAGTTTATGATACCCAAACTTATCATTGGGTATAACTGCCGTTTCTTGTTATTTCTTCATCAAACTACTGTATCACTTTATTTTATGACAAGTAACAGAGGGCAACTGAACACTCATCTGCTGATCTAGGGGCTGATCTGGATCTGCACTGGGTGTACACTGCAGAGCAGTTGAAACATGTTTCAGGTTAAATGAACTGCAACTTGTTTAATTACATCATTCTTTGTTCTCTAAGGTATGATTTTAACCCATTACTCCATATACAAGGGGTGTTCGGAAAGTTCGTAGAATGTGTTTAAATCTCCCGTGTCTTTCATTGGTTTTCTTTACAATTTTGCACATGCATACCTGCATATGTCCATAATATAGTCCTTAAACAAGGAGAACGAGTTATAAATATGTTCTGACATATCGGTAACCTTAGCAACCTAGTTTACGTGTCACGGCGCAGTCCACAATATGATATAAATAAAAATGGTTACAAAAAATGTAAACTTCATAAACGTCACAAAACCTAATGCAAGAACAAAACGCCAGGTGATAACATGACTTCATAATGACAGTTGATGAAAAATTCAAAACATACACGCCATCGTAACGGAAACCATAGCAGTTTCTTTACAGTCTGCAACATTCCATGCTGAAAAGTTATGACGTCGACAGGTGACATTGAATTAGGGAGTGTTGTGAAATTATGGATTGCTTTAAATAAATCATCGACGGATACCTTGAAAATGATCAAAACAACAGGAAAATTTTTAAAATGCATTCAAGCTTGTGTGTACAAGTGGCACTCGTGTTTTAAAAGAGGAAGAGAGTCTATTCAATACGATCCTATGAGCGGCCGTCTGTCCGTCACAGTTTGTTCCATTTAAGACCGTGTAACTGAACATACAAAACAGTCCTAGATGATTGTATCATCATTCAATGAAGACTGTTAACATTAAGAAACATTAAGCAAACGGATAGACAGGCATAAGAAGTGTGCGGAAATTGCTTGATGATTATAGATGTGTAAAAGTTTACTTGAATTAAATTACGCCTGAGATCTGAGCAACGTCATATTGACGTTGATGTGCCCCGGGTATGTGATACACACACATTTGTAATTTGCATAGTGTTGGTGTCCCTGGGTTAATCTTGCTGAATCTTCCAGAGATTAAAGAAACTATATTTAAATGTATGTATGTCTTTTTTTAATTTGCTAACATAAATACTTTTTGTTTTATAATCAAATTCTACGAACTTCCCGAACAGCCCTCGTATATGTCCTTTATAACATGGCTGACCAGTTTAGATCCAGATCATTTGGCACATTTGTGTCATATACTCTGGATCTAGAATGTTTTGCTGTTGGTTAGAAATAACCAAATGAATGTAAAAGCAAACAGTTTAAATCCTGATCAGACAGCAAGGATGTACCGGCTGATTTGGATCTAAACTGTTCGCCCATGCAATAAAAGCCATATCTGTGGATTAAAGGGTTGTAAAGCGTTGTAATACTGACAGTTATAAAATTCATTTTTCAGACGACTCTATGTGAGTAAATGTGGTGAACTGTATGAAGAGAAAGTATTGTTTGAGAGAGACCGGGTCCACCGTGTGATGACAGCTAAAGAAACCATGCAGGTAGCAACACAGAATACTATAAATCTTTAAATGATTACACTTGAATAAATCAATGTATGTAAAGATGTTCTGTAAACCTCTTCTAATAATTTTGTATTATAGTTTGTTACAATATCCACTCTATGTTTAACCCTTAAATCCATAGATATGTCTATTGCATTGGCAAACAGTGTAGATCCAGATCAGCTGGCACATTGGTGCTGTCTGATGAAGATCTACACTGTTTGCTTTTTGATTCATTAGATTATTTTTGCCAAGAAGTGAACAGTGTAGATCCTAACCAGAGGGCATAAATTTGCCAGCAGATCTGGATGTGTGCTGCACCCATAAAAGTTGTATATTTGTAGTATATATGAAGTTAAGCCCACATGCTTCTGTTTTTGAGTGATAATGTAGCACAGCTGAGATACTGCAAAAAACAGTACCCTTATTTCCTTTTTCATTAGCTTTTTCTTTTCTTCCTTATGATAACCATATTTGCCCCTTCAAGTTCGTTATCAAACAAATAAGATTCCAACTCATTATTCATTGTACAATGTCGCCATCTCTGACTCATATTTTCATAAAAAAAGTTTTGTTTTGAAGTGATAATAACTTGACACTGATGCTTCTTACTACATGGTCTTTCAGAAAATGTTGAGATCAAAGTACAAGGCTGAGGTAAGTTTAACACCCGGCCTTAAGGAACTCGAGAACAAGAAACGTGTGCCAAAGATGAGACCCGGAAGTGCTCCAATTACAAAATCCGAGACTGAAGTAGCTGCGCTCAGTGCTGGAGAGACGGAACACCTTAAACATGACGATAGTGACAATGTACGCCCTACAGTGGTTTTACCAGAAGATTCCGAGGAAATTGAAAAATTGAGACAATCTCTATTGCAAGATATTCAGTCAATGTCGAAAGAGGAACTAGCAAAAACTGTGTCAGATACTGTCTCTTGAAAATATGTTAGAGAACTGTAGGGTTTTAGTTAGATAGTATATATTAGGGCAGTGTCAAATGAATGCATACTGGCTATTGTCATTGTGGATGGAAAATATAGATTATGACAGAGCAATAAACATGTCAAGAGACAGTACTTACAGAAATTACATACAGCCAACAGAGCCAAAAGTGTGGGCAAAAATGGATTAAATATATACATAGCGTTATACATTCAAAACAGTAAGACCCAAGAGTCAACCTAATATGGAAATTTGATAAACTGTCTTTTTAACATTTCTTGTTGAAATACCACAGACTTAAGATTTTGTCAACCACAAAATATAATCCTTTCAAATTAATGTCTAAAAAGGATGACTGGTCTACAGAGAGTAGTTAGTATTATTCATTATAGTAAAGTAACAGGACAGAATCAGTAAGTTTACATGAAGGCATGCATTTGTTCTAAGTAATCAGCTATTATTTGGCTAATTTTAATTAAGCAGAACAATGACACTAGCACATCAGCATACTTGTCATTGGTTTCAAATTTAAAATGTCCAGCAAAGATATATCCTATATTGTATGTTTTGCTGAAGGAGAAAAGCTGCTTTGCTGGAGCCTCTGTCAAGATGTTTACTATGAATTCATAGTAGTACATGTACACATACTAGTTCACTGCAGGTTATTGTCCAACATCTGCCTCTGCTTAATGTTAGATTGAAATGCTTTTTCTGTTGGCTTGAAAGTGAGCACCAGTTACTTTCCAGTTTTGTAATCTGTTTTCACAGCAATGTTATCTTACTCTTCTTTGAGAACTCAAAATTCATTATTCCATAGGAACACATTTTTATGATTAACTATTTCTTCTAATTGTATGCCTTTCTGGCATACATTGGTGTCATATGACCAGGATCTACATGGTTCACTTTTTGATTTATTAGGTTATTTTTTACCAAAAAAAAACAAACAGTGCAGATGCTGATCAGATGGCTCAGATGTGCCATCTATACTGGTTGTACATGAGATAAAATGTGCATTTATGGAGGAAAGGGTTTACCTATGGACACATTTTTTTAACAATGGAAAGAGAATGTTTGAGAACGAAAAATTCAGGTTTGGTATTTTAAGAGTATCATACATAATATGGTAATTGTATTCTAGATTGATTTGATCCTGTAATCTCATTGTCCTTAAGTCTGTACTCCACAAGATATGGCTGTTATCTCTTGGGTGAACATTGTAAAATCTGTGCCATCTGACCAGTATCTACATTGTTTGCTTTTAGATTCATTGATTGATTTGTCACCAAGATTTGAATGGTGATCTGGATCAGCTGATCTGGATCTACACTGCTCACACATGTGATCAAACCTGTACATATATAATAGAGTTATTTATGTAATACTGAGTGTGGAGCCTACTGTTGACTCTGTGTTATGTTCTTATTATATTGTCCTTTACTTCAGTGATACAGTTTCTGTCCCATGTGCAAGCAGTGTACATTGTAATCAGCCTTATTTGCAGTCTGATCAAGATCACTTCGTGATCAGAAATAACCTATTAAATCTTAAAGCCACTTGTGTGATGCTGATCAGATGGCAGGGTTGTGCAGGGTGATCTGGGTCTTTAACTGGACATCCATGGGATATTAAGTCATATACCATGAAGTGAATAGATAAATTTATTCTTGATGTTCATTCTCTATATGTTCAAACTAATAATGTGTGTTCTTCCCAGTTGTAGTTCCTGTACTGTTCAATGCATACCTTGTTTGTTGAATGTATTTGTATAAATGAAGTAATATAGTTCTACCTATGCTCAATGTTTCACTGATCAGTATTGTATAGATCATGTCCATTCGTGTTCTTTCGACTGTTTTTATGGAAGAAATAAATAAGGGTAACTGTTGGGCATGAAACCATGAAAAGCTTATATACATGTAGAGAGACTTAAAGCCTTTTGGAAAATTAATGTTGAGAAGATCATAAAAGGAACAAAAAATGTTTTGTTATTGTTTTATATGCAGTTTGTAAATGACATGTAAGAAAATAATAAATGGACATTTGGTAAACATATCAGCTCTCACATTAAGTGTAATCTGATCTAGATCTAGGCTGTGTACATTGGTTCAGAAATATCCTGCTCTAAAACCAAACTGTTTAGATCCTGATGAGATAGCACGGAGGTGATAAAAGGCCTATCCAGGGAGTGAAGGGATAACATTTGCCGTAATATTGGCAGATGTTGATTAGTTCTATAAAATGTCTATTTGTCATTATCGTATGATGTAATTTATTAAATAAATTGAAATCAGTGATTGCAAGCAAGACTCTCGTAGCTCATTCTTTACTGTATTAATGTTACAACAGTCCCAGGTGCAACACTCAAAATGTTATATTTATTCATTGCATTGTCTTGTTAATATTAGTTTAACACTATTGTTAACGTTTTACTCTATGTGCATGTCCATATTTCATACCCCCTTATCTGAATAGTATCTGAAGTTAAAACTTAACAACACATCTTAAACTATTATAGTCAAAAAATTATTTTTTTAAGTTATAAGTATTTTGAAATACAGTAGTTATGCTTGTACTTTTTATGGACAAATTGTTTTTTTACAGATATAATAAGTAAATTTTTAAATTGTTATTGGATTCACGTTTTTCTGAAATTAATGTTAAATTTGTGTGTTAGAGCACAGGAGTTTGACATTTGTACAAAAGATAATTTTTTATGTATTATTTAGGCATTATTCTAAAGACTAGGCTATTGTAAAACAGAATGTGAAACTTCTGTGGTCTAAGACGATGTTTACATTTGCCAGAAAAACATGAATTTCATGTTTATAATTCCAAAAATATATTGTCACTTTGTTTATGCTTCAACTTCTTATTTTGATGATACTTAACCCATTCCTCCATAAATATGCATTTTTGCGCATGTGCGACCAGTGTAGATCCAGATCAACCAGCACATCCGTGCTGATCATGATCTGCACTGTTCGCATTTTGGTCAGAAATAACCTAATGAATCAAAAAGCGAACAGTTTAGATCCTGATCAGACGGCACGAATGTGCTGGCTGATCTGGATCTTAACTGTTCGCCCATGCAATTAAGGGTGTATCTATGGAGGAAAGGGTTAAACTGTTTTTGCACAAAGGTGATGATAAGTTATACTTTTCAAAAGTGTTTACCCGGTAATGTTTTAAAATCAAGGCATCAATTCATGGTTCTTCTGGATCTATGAAGGTTTTGTTTTGACCAATGAAATTGTGACAAATGTTCAATGTCGGAATGATTTCTTGATAATTTATTTACATATTGACATAAAATGCTTAACCCTTTACTTCTTATATACAGGTTTTATCACATGCATGGAACAGTGTAGATCCATCTGATCAGAATCTGAACCATTTACTTCTAGATTCTTGGTGTTATTTCTGACCTAGAAGCAAACGCTGTAGATTCTCATTAACAGCTCAGATGTGCCAGCTGATCTGGATCTACACAGTCTGCCTATGTGATAAAAGTCATTAATATGGAGTAAATGCTTAAGATAGGCTCATTCTCTGCAGATTGTTTGTAAATCTTTTTCATATTTATACATTTTTTAATGTTTTTATTTTTTTGATCTGTGATAAAACAGTATTAGTTTTAGAGATTAGTTTTAGAATTTAGAAACTTTATATTTATGCATGTGTTTCAAGAATAACATTTTTTAAAATATTTATATGTTAAAATTTCAAAATATTTGACGAAATAAAGAATTCATCACTTGATAAGTAACATTTTAGGATGTTTTGTAAAAAGAAGTGCTCCTGAAGTGAATCCTTGGATTTGATGGGGTTCATTTAATTCAAATTCTGTCACACTCATTCCTTGTCTCTTAGAGTTATTTTTCAATGATAAGAAAGAACAGGGAAGGAAAGTAATTTAATAAGTAACCCTTTCCTCAATATGTATGCCTTTATGGCATGGGTGAACAGTGTAAATCCAGATCAGCTGGCACATCCATGCAGTCTGATCAGGATCTACACTGTTGGCTTTTTGTTTTATTTGGTTATGACCAAAAAGCTAACAGTGTAAATCAAGGTCAGCCGGCACATCCATCAGAAATAATCTAATGTATATCCTGATCAAACAGCATGGATGTGCCAACAGATCAGGATCTACACTGTTCTCTTCTTGGTCAGAAGTAGCCTAATGAATCAAAAGCAAAATAATTTAGATCCTGATCATCTTGCCTGTTGATCTGGATCTACACTTTTCACCCACGGATATCAGGCATATCCCATGAATTAAAAGGTTAAAGTAATGTACATTTTTTAATCTTTACTTCATACGTAAGTATTATATCGGATGGACATACAGTGTAGATACAGTTCAGCCGGCACATACATGTTGTCTAATCAAGATCTACAATGTTGGCTTTTTTATTTTAAGTTATTAGGTTATATCTGACCAAAAAGCTATCAGTGCAGATCCTAATCAGGTGGTTCAGATGTGCCAGCTGATCTGGATCTACACTGGTGACCAAGTGTTAAAACACGTATATATGGAGTAAAGGGATATTTCTACGTGGAATATTTTGCTGTTGAAACAATACCCAAGTTATTCTCAAACAGACTCTACAGAATGCTACAGCAAAGGTTTTCTTCACAATGGGTTTGTTTCTTATTTAATTTGCTACCACTTACTTTACTATGGTATCATTATAAATTGTGCGGTTATAATTTCGCACTAGGCAATATCCATGAAAACCCCAGAGACTATACACACATACTAGTAATACCTTATCCTATGAGAATAGTATATCGGTGAATTTATCTCTGCATAAAAATGATGTGACGATTGTCGAAAAAATGTGTCCCCATGAAATTAAGTGATACCACATGGTTTGTTGGTACTGCATTTAAAAGGAAACAATTTTGTTCATGTGGTATTCAATATTTTACTAATGTGTTAGATCTGATATATTGATACATGGAAATGCTATGTGATAAAAATACTGATAAATGCTAAATCTCACATGATTGTCTTGAGTTATTATTTGATGGCTCATGACCATTGTCCTTTAACGTTTTCTCCGTAGATAATTCTATGGATACACCTTGTTTCCCAATGTACAACGATTGTAGATCCAGATCGGCCTGAACATTGGCTTGTAGATTCATTATATCATTTAGATGTGCATATTATCATCATATTTTAGCTTGATGATGTTTGGCCCTTTTTTAAATTTCTTTTTGTTTTAAAATAACGCCATAGCAGGTTTTGGACTACTTTTTCATACTTAGTTTTACTTATTTTCTTGTAAACAGTAGTGATGCAATTATAAGCACTCAGATCCTAAAAGGCCTACTCTACCTCATAATGTATATCTTGAGTAGATGTGTTCGAGAAGTTGTTAATTAGAGAAAATTTGACAGTTCGAAATGCTTGTCGTCCAGGGTTCCCAGTTTGTGACAAATACTTTTGACAGTTGGAAAATGTTGGCGACATTTTAGATGCACTGGAGCAAAATTCTGTAACCAAAATTACTGTTTGTGGTGTGAGAAGGTTTAAAGAGCGAAATTAGCTGTGAGATACTTGGTTTCCTACTGGACAAAATATTCTACATCATTATCTTTTGAATCAATTTGCATAAAATAAATTTATGAACGTTAATTTTCCGAGTCAAGAGTAAACTTCAGTGATGACTTTACTTTAAAAGTCAGGTCAATATTTGTCAGAATTAATAAAATATAATGTTTTCATAAACGTAAAACTTGCTAAAAATGTTGAATTAGTGTATAAGAGGACTTCTAATCAAATAATCTCCAGGGTTCGTACAAACTGGAAAAATCATGGAAAATGAGATTTTTCTGGAAAAATCATGGAATTTTGATTTTAGGGAAAATGTCATGGAAAAATCATGGAAAATAAGAAAACATCATGCAAAAGGTTGTATGTGTAATGGAAAACCATTTTTATGTCTATTTTGATTTCAACCCATATAAAAATGAATGAAAAACATAAATCCAAACATAAATCGCGACTTTAAATGCTGGGTATGAATCTCGCCTAGGTACGAATCACGATTGGTTACGAAAATGAGAATTTTACTACTACACCGTTTCCAGTTATTCTGCGGTTGTCTGCTGTGATGCGGTGTTTTGAATTTCAAACGTAAAAATCTCGAAAAAAAGCAATCCAAAATGAGTCAAAGTAAAGTTCTGTATGTGTTTCTTGTATCATGGAAAACTAAGAGGAATCATGGAAAAATCATGGAAAAATCATGGAATTTTGGTAATCAAAATCTGTATGAACCCTGAATCTCGTTCTTAATTTGAAACAATATGGAAAAACGGAGCGGCCCCGATATTTTCTTCGTAGAATATTTAATATGTTACGGTCAAGGATTTTTCAAATTTTAAATGCTTTATTTTCATGAACGGCATAAAATTCAGTCCCTACTGTCGCACTTCAATTTTATGTAAGAGAACAATTTAAGTAGAAACGATTGTATTAAGATTTTGGCGCTAAAATCCTGGAACTCATGGTCATTTCCCTTTAATAATTTGTCGTCTGAGTGCATGTATATTTTTATACGCCCGTTTGAAAAACGGGACGTATTATGGGAACACCTGCGCCGGGCGGGCGGGTTGGCGGGCGGGCGGGCGGCGTCCACATGGTTTCCGCTCTCTAAGTCAAAGAGTTTTCATCCGAACTTTATCAAACTTGGTGAATATGTTGGTGGGCATAATATCTCGACCAAGTTCTATAACCAGCCAAATCCCCCCAGGCACTCCTGAATTATGGCCCTTGAATTGTCCAAAATTACTGTTTCCGCGCTCTAAGTCAAAGAGTTTTCATCCGGTCTTTATCAAACTTGGTGAATATGTTGGTGGGCATAATATCTCGACCAAGTTCTATAACCAGCCAAATCCCCCAGGCACTCCTGAATTATGGCCCTTGAATTGTCCAAAATTACTGTTTCCGCTCTCTAAGTCAAAGAGTTTTCATCCGGTCTTTATCAAACTTGGTGAATATGTTGGTGGGCATAATATCTCGACCAAGTTCTATAACCAGCCAAATCCTCCCAGGCACTCCTGAATTATGCCCCTTGAATTGTCCAAAATTACTGTTTCCGCTCTCTAAGTCAAAGAGTTTTCATCCGGTCTTTATCAAACTTGGTGAATATGTTGGTGGGCATAATATCTCGACCAAGTTCTATAACCTGCCGAATCCCCCAGGCACTCCTGAATTATGGCCCTTGAATTGTCCAAAAACTGAATTAGCGGTCTGCTCTCCAAGTCGAATAATTTTCATCGGATCGTTACGCAACTTTGATGATCAGCATTTTGACGGGCGTATTTTGTGTCAGTTTGGCACTCTTGTTTATATTCAAACTATATTTATTTCTTATATAGCGAATAAAGCATCTGAATTAATGTAAAATTCTATAGCACAGACTGCAACGTCGAATGCAAAAGGTCCCCTTTTCTGTGTTTTATCAAATGCCCGTGACGAGGGATTGGGGGACACAGGAAACATGCAATACTAAGTTTTCCTTTGATTAACAACTTCCTGTTTTGATTAAAAGCAGGTTGGCTACATACAGTAGCAAGTATGCAAGGATGCGAGATTGTTTATTGGCAATACACAGGTTTGAACTGAGAGCGCGCAAGAATCACAAAGTCCAAATTCTGATACCAAGACTACCACGAAGGCCGCTTTTCTTTCTGTAAACCAGTCATAGTGATTGGTTACCCACAAACTTCGAACTTCGAACCACCCGGGACAAACAAGATCCGGGAAATTAGGGTGGTTCGTGCGAACCCCCCGAACCCCCTTTGGATCCGCCACTGCAGTAATTGTTATTTTTACAACAGCCTTATTTATTAATGAGCTTAACAGAAAAGAATCTAGGTCCTTAAACTTATACTAACAGAAAACTTGGTGCTATGGTATGGGGTCCTTGCATTATATTGTTGACGAAAATGTAAATCTAGATCAGTTTTCACATCCGTGCAGTCCGATCAGGATCTACACTAGTCGCTTTTAGATTCAATTAGTAACAGTTACATCCATTCACATCGCGAAAAAGGATTTTTTAAGTTAATCATTCAAACACTATGGGTATTGTGGATGGGGACAAAATTTCGATTTCTTCCTTCTGCGGAAAATGAAACTAAATAAAACCCACAAACTCTTAAACTGGCTACTTGAATGTCTCAATGCAACTTAAAACCCACTCCATACCCGACGTAAACATGAATAGTAATGTCCAGATCTAACTCGTCGGCAATGTTATCTTTATCAGCAATCAACGCTATCTTTAAATGTTATTGTGTCAATTTGAACCTTACCTCTGGTACATTTAACCCCCTGTATCAAACCTCGACTTAATCAAACATGATATCCACAATCTAAGTGATAATACGAATATGGTGTCCGATCATGAAATGAAACCAACACAAAACGGCCAGGAAAGCTAATTTATAAAAAATATAGTAATTGAAATTCTGTGAAGGAGCATTGTGGGCGAATAAAACATGTTTAAAGCAATTAGCATAAATAATATTTCGAAGAAATGAGTAGACCAGGCTCTAGCAAGATAGAGGCTCAAACCGGACAGAGGCTCAGACCGGAGAAAGGCTCAAACCAGACAGAGGCTCAGACCGGAGAAAGGCTCAAACCAGACAGATGCTCAGACCGGAGAAGGGCTCAAACCAGACAGAGGCTCAGACCGGATAGATACTCAAGCCGGATCAAGCCTCAGACCCGGTAGATGTTCGGGCCGGATAGAGACTCAGACTGGATAGAGACTCAGACCGAATAAAGGCTGGGGCTGGATAGAGGCTCTGACTGGGTAGAGGCTCGGGCCGGATAGAGGCTCAGAATGGGTAGAAGCTCGGGCCGGATAGAGGCTCAGACTGGGTAGAGGCTCGGGCCGGATAGAGGCTCAGACTGGGTAGAAGCTTGGGCCGGATAGATAGACAATAATATACTTTATATTTTCGTTATGATACGTGACAAGGCATCTTTAATTTTCTTTTTCTATAAAGTAACGGAACCAAGTAAAATAAGAAATGATGATGCATGTTGGCATAAACTTTTTACACCGAGAAAGGAAACGATAACTTCACGCTCGCCTGTGACTATTCGTCATGTGAGCAAGTTTCAATTATCTGCAGGAGACCGATTTACATATTCTTGTTATCTGAAGTACCAGCACTTGAAATCAACTGGCTCTAATGATCTAACCCTTACAACATACTTGTCGCAACATATAATTAACAAGATCTTGCTTTATCGGGTTAAGGTTCGAAGTTCATAGGTCACGGGAAGTCTCCGTATCAGTCTAAGCCACGTGAGCTGTGTACGCCCCTTCTGGATCTATGATATAAACTTAAAGAAAGCGGATACGGTTTATGGGGAATTTGGTTAAGATCGAGACGGAAGGACTTAAAGATCTAGGATGTTGACATGAATTAAATGATAGAACGAGTTATAATGATTTAAATGTAAAAGTTTTCAGTATCGGCCAGAGGGTGAAGGGTCGGACCTTTTTTGGATGCTGGCATACACGATGACTGCAGCAAAGATGGACGAATGGAAATTTATTAGAATAACATCAATGGAGCATTCGGTAACAGTCGAAATGTGAAGGGGTGAGTGTGAATGTGCGTTATGTTTAAAGTAAAACTCATAAGAAAGATCAACCGGAATGAAGTCGACAACTATTTAGACCATTATTTTAATTTAATGTCATTATGTTAATTTAATAATTTTGTGCTAATTTCTACCGCAAAGTTATGACCACCCCACTACTAAGACCGTTTTTGTACAGTCCCGGAGGTGGTCTACAGAGAGGTTTCAATGTTCTTTTTTATTCAATTTACCGACATTCTCACTTAAAAGGCGCCGGCTACGAACTTCCGAAATTCATAAAAATACATGTCCACATTTTTTTAATTTGAACCATGAAGAATTCTTTTACGGTTTACATCGTCGTTTACTTAATAGTTGATAGTACGATCTTTAAAATAATGTTTATTATTATTCAGTCTGTTGAAATAGAACTTAAGCCTTCTGTTACTATCATCAGTTTATATATGACGAACACTTATGAATACTTATCATTTGGTAATAAAAAAGTTTGGGGCCATTGTGGACCAGGCATTCTTGTGTTAAGGATCTTCTGACCATAAGACAGAATGGCACTATTGTCAGTCTACGACCCCGCATATATACAGTCTTTCAGCGAAATCTGTCGAAAACCTGTAAACATGGATTACTGTAAACCAACAAATATTCGCGAACAAATAATTTTCGCTATACTCGCGGATGGCGTTGAAGCGCAAAAATTAGTTCGCGCGAATATATTCTGCTGGATTACACAAATAAATTGAAGTTGTTTTAGCTTACATTAGTTTCAATTTACAACATACATTTTTGTTTTATTAAAACATACGCTGCTGTATATAAAATCATTTTCCCTGATAGGAAAATTAGTATGCGAAACATGACAGTGAAAGTAGATATGATGCTAGTGTAGCAGTTCCGCCAATGTATTTCTTGGATATTATGAAAACGCGAAAACAAATATTCGCGAGTATGCCCAACCTTGCCAAAACGCGAAAATTTGGATTTGCGAATATTAGCTGGTTTACAGTACATGTATCTTGATCACTGTCAAACGGATACTTCTAATTGCAGGGCAGTTTCCTGCAAATTATAAAAGGAACTAACCTACTTTTAAACGTTAAAATGCAATTATTTGTTCACAAATTATTGCGGAAAAGTAGTTTGACGTCTGTTTAATTTCACGATTTCAAACTGTCAGCATAATAATGCTATATAATACATATAATGCTTTATTATGTCCATAAATAAAATGAAATAGCCCGAGTAATTTGCGACTTGTGCGCACAGTGAACTTTAATGATAACGTAGGGGCTTCAGATGTTTGGTTGCGAACATTCTCAAGGAGCACTCGTCATTACTTTATATAAGTTTCCTGTTTTATTGTAGGCCTCTGTCACATGCTAAGAATGTTCATCGGTTGACCGGGTGTCGACGGGAATGGCGGCACCGAGTCAAGTGAAGGTGTGGACAGTGTCGAGAGAGACTGGCGTCGTTGTATACGTTTGAAACAACATGGAAATATAAAGTTAACTTCATCATTTGTCACCTGACTGTAAAAAGATCATCGACATATGATACTTTTGACGTTGAACCAAGTTTTTCTTCGGAATAACTATGCTTAACACCAAGCAAGTTGTATAAAGTTTGTTTTAAAATTGTATGTAGCCTTTGATTAATTAGTAAATGGGCAGTTCCAAAATTTCAAAGAAATGTGAATTATTATTTGAAAGCCAGAGAATTCAAGTAAAGAACCTGGACTTGTTTACCAACAATAGGTAACATAGCACAAGAACTAACAAGAGGGGTCTTCAACAGTCTACAACAGCACCAGAATTTCGGACACAAAAATTTCAAACATTTCAAGTCGACACCGTCTCTCTTCACAAAAGGGCATCATCAGCATCGTATTAACACGAAACATATATGAATGTTTAGTATTTTTGATAAGTAATGGAATTACAGCTATCGCACACTGACAGATTAAGATATAGATATTCTATCTTTGTTGCATTATTATATTTGTAAAATAATATACGATTCGTTTGTATTGAGTACATGCTATCTTACCTAAAATACTCTCTTGTCTTGTCAAAAATACTCTCTCTCTCTCTCTCTCTCTCTCTCTCTCTCTGTATCGCGCTCTCAATATCGTGTCCTGCACTTTCAATTGATATTTAGCAAATGTATCTTTCACCGCACTTTCGCTTGTATAAATTTGTGGCGGGTTTATATTTACCAAGTGTATCGTTCTTCGCACTTTCGCTTGTAAAAATTGGTGGCGGTTTGATATTTAGCCAATGTATCGTTCTTCGCACTTTCGCTTGTATAAATTTGGTGGCGGTTTGATATTTAGCCAATGTATCGTTCTTCGCACTTTCGCTTGTATAAATTTGGTGGCGGGTTGATATTTAGCCAATGTATCGTTCTTCGCACTTTCGCTTGTATAAAATTGGTGGCGGTTTGATATTTAGCCAATGTATCGTTCTTCGCACTTTCGCTTGTATAAATTTGGTGGCGGGTTGATATTTAGCCAATGTATCGTTCTTGCACTGTCACTTGTATACTGGTGGTGGACTGATATTTAGCAAATGTATTATTAGTCGCACTTTTTAATCCGTATAACCCCAATTTTTAATTTGTAAACCTCTTTTTCACGATGCACTAAATTACGTTATCTACATGTAGCTCACTATGTTAAGTGTATTTTCAATTTTCTTGAAATACATAAACAGTGCACATGCGATGCCAAAGAGATCAAGCTCTGTAAATAATTAAGTTTAAATCAGGGAAATTATATATTTTTATACGCTGTATGATAGAATAAACTGTTTTGGAATGAATGAATGAATGAATGAACGAACGAACGAATGAATGAATGAATGAACGAACGAACGAACGAACGAACGAACGAACGAACGAACGAACGAACGAACGAACGAATGTTGTGTTGCATCTACTCTAGTATATTAGTATATTTCTAGTAGAATAATTTTTATTTAGAAATACCATAACTTCCAAAACGAAATCTACCAAGTTTCAATTACTTCCACTCAGTCCCGTAGAAAAACATTTTTGAATGACATATTGAAATTTTGAATCTAAGAATTACCTTGTATCTATGTATGTGTATGTGAAGCTGGGATAATATTCGCTATATTGTATTTATATCTACAGCAAATATCAGCATAAACGTTTGAATGTATATGTGTTTTGTGACGGATGTCATGATATGTGAATCGCGGGTGTCTAAATAAAACAACAACATTTTGATAATTGTATGATTTTAATGAAAGTGTGTGCATAAGTTAATGTTTTGTATTCTGACATATTTTGACCGAAGTATAAACGTTCAGTACCTTCTAGTCAATATGAGGAAGACGTATTTGTAAATAGTTTATGTGATCTCTAGTCAAATTTGTGGTTAACAATTTTGTTTTATGTGTACATATGTTTTATTCAAATTTTATCTGAACTTGCTTATCGAAATTTTGTTTTCTTGTATTACGGCTGGGAAACATTTTCAATCCAGAAGCAGGTCATCCTACAAGCTTGATCCTGCCTCCATTCTATTGCATTTAATCGCGGATTTCCACAGACGTATAGGCCCTAAGATCATAAAGATGAAACCGGCAACCTGTCTCTAATCTCCGGCATCTGATTTATTGAAATGGAGACTTATTTCTGTTTAAGCCAAACAAATTTGAGACTAATCTCCAATTTAATTTTTTTATCTTAGGCTTAGTTATACATTTATTTGATTCAGTTTGTCACTGGTGGGGTCCCGGAAGAGTCTTTGGTATCGTTTTTTTTCAAGTGTTTCAGAATGTGACGGTCGCAATGTTTCCCAGCCGTGTATACGACATAAGCTACACTCATAAGCTTTTGAGAAAAGCATCAAAATTATTTCAAAGATTCAGATGTATATAACTTATTTAACATTCCAATAAAATAGTTTAGTACATATATACAATTATATATTTATAAGGGGTATTTCATTATGAAAACACTGAAGGGGGCAAACAAAAGCAACGGAAGCTCTTGTTGGCACGTTATGTTGGCAGAGTGCGAGTATAAATCTCTCTACCCGTAGAAGTCATTTGGAACATTGACTAGAAAGGGAACGGTGAAACTCTGATGTGCATATTTCATGTTTTCATTTTGTGATACCCCGAAAGCCGGGCAAAAGTGCAATATTTGTTATTGTTTTTTATTCATGCATAAATCATTTGAAACATGCGGTCATAATCTAATCTAAGCGACAATATTGATAAAAGTTCCTATCAATAGCTACGTGTACACGTGCTCAAAACGAATTGCACATTTAAAACATGTATTTTTACTTGAATAAAGTGCAGTGGAGCAGGGTCACTTTCAAATGCAATTTTTCAAGCTAGAACAATGCCATGCTATCAGAAAGTAGCCTCTATCACTTCCGTACACTTCTTGTTACGCGAGTTCGAGTCCGCAGCAATACACGGTTAGCCAAGCTGTGTTAATGTTGCCTTTGACGATTTGCGAACGTCAGTAGCTGTAGCCTTAGAAACAACATTGATGTTGTCGACGATTTAGATTTTGGCCATAATGTTCCAGTAAATTGTACATAAAGATTTATATTGTATGTATTCATGTTTATTCATCATATTGTTGCGTTTTGTCAGTGTTATAGGTTCTGTTATTATGTTAACTGTGCATTTTGTGAATGTGTAATAGGGTCCTGTTATTATGTTAACTGGGCATTTTGTGAATGTGTAATAGGGTCCTGTTATTATGTTAACTGTGCATTTTGTGAATGTGTAATAGGGTCCTGTTATTATGTTTACTGTGCATTTTGTGAATGTATAATAGGGTCCTGTTATTATGTTAACTGTGCATTTTGTGAATGTGTAATAGGGTCCTGTTATTATGTTAACTGCCCGTTTTGTAAATGTTTAAGATTATGTTGTTATTATGTTAACATGTTACACTGTAACATCTTGGGATATTACGGGTATTTCGTTTCATCTTAGTACTTCTACAATTCAAGATCAATTTTTTTAACAATAGTTGTTAACTTTTCGCTGGTTTGTAAACATATTAGTTCCATATTGCAAAATAGAAGTATTTGTACGAAAGTTACATTTTGCATCATTCCATAAAATATATTTTTGTAAACATTCTTTTAAATTTGTGTTGTTTTGTTTTTCACTAAATTTAAGATATTGTCATTTACTTTATAATTAATTCATTTGGCTGCTTTCTGAATTGGTTCACATATTTTGCTTTTCATTTTCATTGCATTTTTTTTCACACCAGACTTTTTTAGTTTGAATCTAATTTTAATTGAAATCGATTTTTTATTAGAAATCTTGGTGTGTTGACCGCAAATAATTTATTTACCATAAATGTATTAATGCGATGTTGATCAGCAATGCCTTCCCAATCATTATATTCATCAGTGAAGCATTGATACCAAGTGAGAACAAAAATACGATTTGTCATTTTCATTGTCTGTGTTTTTATTTCTTGTGTTTTTAATCAACGCTGTTTCTAGAGACTAGAAGCAGGGCTCTTTGCTGTAATGTGATACTTTTAGTATTATTTGCACTGTTATATACTCCCCCTCCCTCCCACGTGCCAATACATGTAAACACTAGCCCCAGTTTCCGATTTTCTTTTGATAAACTATTTTCGTATTTGTCGTGTTCTCCTCTGTTAAGTTCCTTTTCATCTGTTTGATTACAATTTCATCTGATAAGTTTCCTCTTTCTTTAAAATCCATGATCTTAATCTTGCATAAAATTACGACAATTTATTCTTTGGGCGAACTTGTCAATTCTATACAATTTTATGCTCCCCGCCCCGCCTTCCCCGGAAAAAAATTAATTTTTCTTAATGATTAAAATTGAAATCTTACTTGAAAATCAAAATATAACTAACCTTAGCTACCCTTATTTAGAGCCCCAAATTAGTGTGTTCAAAGTACCATAAATACTCAGTGAATGGACATCTTAACACATGTCGATTTTCATAATAATCAGACAAAATTGAGACAGTTGTATGTACTGATTATAATAATTTGATATATTAATAAAATAAATAAGAATGATATAATGTTGTTATTCTTAAGTTGTCATACAACAGCGATTCGCACTGCACCTTTTCAAGCTAAAAATGGTGTCCGAGAATGTCAAAATAACTTCAGGCATGTTATTGCCCCAACCCAGCATCTTCGAATCAATAACTACTTTGTGATCCGTTTCACTAATACAGCAAAGACAGAGGCTTAACGGTCCTCATGCAGCATAATAACTGATCTCGTGAATGTACAACTCAGTTTCTCATAAATGATAGTGCTTCTAGCTGGGAGCGAACCCGCACCGTCACAGTGACAGCGCCTAGTCCTGCAATTCCGGCGACGCAACCAACAGATTATGAGGCTTGGGAAGAAATAGATAATGTATATTCACATTGTCTAAGCGTACAGTTAACCGAAACGGAAGTTGCTGATCTGTACGCCGACGATCAGTTAGTTGCTAACATAAAAATAAGCGATCTCGTTTCCTAATATATAAACATCGAACGAGTTAAATGCACATTTGAAGGAATTACTTCTGGGGTAAGTAGAGTCTTTATTGATAGTCGTACTGTGGTAATATTTACTTGAAAGAACGTATGGTACAGTTGCAATCAGTCATCGTTCGCAACTTGATCAGTCCCAAATGTATTAAACGATCGAAGAAAATATGACTTCATCTCCATATATTTCATTGTGTACACAGTTTCTGCTCTAATTTTGTGCTTCGTTGAAGAATAAAATCAATTCCCGACCCCGTAAAATTACTTGATTGAAGCTTCAAAGACGCAGCTCTGAGAAATTTACACTTTCGTTCAACCATTGAAAGTTACAAGACTGTACGGATAATAATTTGCAACTGTACACAATCGTTAGGTGCACAAAGAACACTTAACGTCTGTACGCATAGTTGTCTACTTAAATCTTCAGATACTTCTAACCTGTACCCATTTAATACTTTGTGATATAATTGACAAACAAAATAGAGAATTAATTGATTTTTTAAATCTTGTATAAGATTATTACGCATATTTTTATTACAATACCATTGCATATCAAGGATTTGACCCTTGTGTTTCATTAGTACGAACAGGTAATCGTCCTTAAATAATGTTTCTAACTCTTACCCGCCCTTTGGCTTTGCAATGCTATTAGCTTCTTATGTTTTATATGTTTGTGTGCTTTTGCATCCAACATTGTTGAGCCGATGTGTGGGTTGGAGTTATTTCACCAAGACAACTTGTACTTGTTTTGTGATACGAGAACCTGTTGGGGCAAGTGTAAGGTTGGTGCACCCTAGAACCTGGTTTGAACCCCCAGTGGCAAATTATTTTGCGACTGACCGTGTCAAGGCGGTAACCCCTCGGGTTCTCACTTTCGTTAATTGTTTGTGGCGTCCATTTTGAAACTGATTATTGTAAAACCATGCTCTATTTTCCTCTCTACCTTTTGGCTGTGTGGGGAGGCTGTGTCTTCTGGATGTGGCCATTACTGATATGCATATTTCACTTTTTTATATTTCTTTTTTCCAGATACCTTAACAGATGTTCTGTTGATTAAATTTTACGAGTTACTATCTGACATATTTTGGAAATGATGAATTCAGCATAATGATGACAATTCAAAGTTCCAAACGCTGCTGAAACAGACAAGCTATTGAAATACGCTATGGAAAACCTTGCTTCTATTCCAGCCAATATACCAGGGTCGGTATCCTTAATTGAAAACGCCAATTAATAAATAATAAAGAAATAATTAACGTATTTTTTGAAAATCCGTTTGGCTGACTCATCTTAATTGTTTCAAGCCCCCTTCCCATAAAACAACAACAACGACAACAAGTTTTCAACATCATAACAGGTAAAACGCTGGTTTTAAGAATCTGTCATTGCAGCAAAACTTATGAAGAATTCAGCTACAGTGTATCTGAGGGTTCTATTGTGACTAGAAGGAAAAAGGTCAAAATCTTGCAGACAGATGTAGCCAATTTATATCAATTAGTTCTTGAAAAGAATTGGACACATACATGAAATTTGGTTAAATGATATTCAGAGGGAAATTCCACTAAAACACAACATTGTGATTTGTGGTCAATTATTCAAAATAGTCTTCGTTCGACTGTAATTCAAATGAGAAGTCCATTTGAAATGTCAAGAAAATAAAAGTTGTCTGTCGATAAGTCAACTAATAAAGGAAACCAGAGCGAGAACACATCTTAACAAAAGAATATCCTTCGTGTTATTATATGGAACTCGGCTTTAAATGTCCGTTATTTAGCCCTTTTTACTGTGCAAGTTTGTTCATTTAACAACTACATACATAGATCAGCTTTCTTTACATACTATACAAATAATTACTTTCGCCCAATTAACATAGCCCCACACATGTTGAAATCAAAATTACTTTCAAACCGATCATAAGAGGTATAATTTGAATTAAAATAAATCATCTGTGTTGGCTGATTAACAAAGTACATGTACGTTCTTGTTGGGCAGATCAATATCCGATGCACACATATGCACAACTATTCGTACAGTCTTTCACTGAAATGTTGCAACTTTGCGTACAGTCTTCTCACGTTCAATGCCTCAACAAAATTGTCGATTTCTCGGTGCTAATATGTAAACTAATTTCAAGGAAGTTTACGAGTTAGGGAAATGATTTTTTCGTTGACGTAAACTCAAAAATATATCAATACTATTTACACAATGAAATGTGAAGTCTTACGAGTAAATATTTTAACAGTAAGACTGTCGATAAACGATCTACTCATCTTAGATCCATTTTCCCATCAAACATTCATTTAATTTGATTGTTTTACAAAAATAAGAACTTAGGTCGCTTCTTTTTATGTTAGCCACTAACTGATCGTCGGCGTACAGATCAGCAACTACCGTTTCGGTAAACTGTACGCTTAGACACTGTGGTAAAATCAGGGAATGGAACAAATATATGAGCACAAGGGTACTCGACTAAACGTCTTATTATCGAAAATAAATTTAGTTTTATCAGGAAAATGAAAAAATATGAGTATGTTTTCGGAAGCTTGTTTAAACAGAAAAAGAGACAATTAACACTTCGACACATTTCGCACGCGGATTTCAAAACAAACGTTTGTCGCCTGAATATGTCTCGATTATTTAAGCCTGAAGAATAAGTAACAAATCTGTAAAACGGTCAGTACAATTTGCGCACACATGAATAGTTTTCCTGAATCCGGTGTACGGTATTAAGTTCTGCGTGATATAACTTCGGGTCAATCCAGCATTGGTGCTTTGGATGATATTACTGGTATTTTTCTAATTTGTATTTAAATATGTAAAACAATGAACCTTTGATTGTCCGGGGTATGAACAAAAGCGAGTGGCCATCAGGGGGATAATTGTTCAACATTCATATACATGTATGTTCATTATTTTGATCATGTCGCCTGTCTCGATGCATGATTACGTTTTCAGTTAATTTGTTTATTTTATTCCTGCTATCGTGACTTTAGGTCCCAAGATTATAAAACTGAGATTGCTACAGTCTCAAATCTCAGGGCCTAAGATCATAAAACTAAGTTTGGAGATCAGTCTCAAATCCCAAGCATCTGCTTGGCTGAAATGGCGACCAGTCGCCATTTCAGCCAATCAGATGCTTGAAATTTGAGACTGATTTCCTGATTTAGTTTTATGATCTTGGTCCTGATTGGCTAAAATGGAGTCTCCATTTCAGCCATAAAGATGCTTCAGATTTGAGACTGGTATCCAACCTCAGTTTTATAATCTTGATGCTAAGATCATATGGTACTACCCATTTTACCTGGCAGTGTAGTTAGCTAATGAAGGTTTCTGTTAACCCTTTACTCCATAGATATACCTTCATAGCTTGGGCGAACAGTTCAGATCCATATCAGCTGGCACATCTTTGCGATCTGATTTGGATTTAAAATGTTCGCTTTGAGAATCATTAATTTTTTCCAACCAGTAATCACAAATTTTAGATCCAGATCAGATGGCACTATTGTGCCAGCTGACTGGGACCTGAACTTTTCACCTATGTGATGAAAGGCGTATATATTGAGTAAAGGGTTTTAAGCAAGAAATTATAATAGTGAAATCTGTGTACTGACTACTGACATCCCAAAGACAGAATGAACACGAAAAATGATATAAAAAGTGAGACCCGATCGATGGGAATGATTATGCATTTATTTGAAATAAGAAGTATATAATCGTTTCCTTCATTGTGAATAACATGTAAAGGAAATCATAGAATTGAGAATCCTACAAGATAAAACAACCGAGAGTCATAACATTGCCGAAAGCATTGGAATTTAATGCTAGATAACACACATGTCAAATTGAAGACAATTTCAGAGGAAAATGAATTACTATAGCTTATACCATAAATTTCCACCGTATTAAGTTGTAATATCCGGTATATTAGTTTTAATATGTAAAATTTTACACATCTCAATAGTTTATTGTTTACTGTTCACGCTTATAAGTGGAAATCCAATATATAAAAATATTCAGCAATGATGATTGCTTCATGTTCAGTGATTTCCAACAATCATGAACGCCTATCGTCAAATAATGAACAAATGTTCGCAATATGTCTTGAAAATTTCAAGTGAAAGCATTTGCGCATTTATTTCATAAAGTAGACAATTGAAGAAAATATGCTGATGGAAATTTATCATTATCGTTATTGTTAATGATAAAAATAAAAAAAAAACGTGAAACAAACAGTTTAGCAGCGGAACAAACGTCCAATATTGAAATGGTTTTAAAATGACAAAATAAAGAAAATATTGTCACTGTTATTTTGAGCTTCGAATTAGCAGAAAAAGATATATATTTAATATTTCAGAATTAATATTAAGCTATTGTAATATCCTAACTTCGGGAATATCGTTTATATCTCTACCTAAAGGTAACACATCTGTGGCTCGCTAAAGAATCCCTGGCGGCTACAACCCCTACATAAAATTGCTTTTCTGTTGTCGATTGTGTTCTGAATTAGGGACAGCGCAGTGAAGCAGTCAAGTATTCTTTTAGCGATACTAACGTGGCACGAGCCAACTTTAACACGTAACAGGAAACTTGGACTACTTTGCTTGCTCTGATTACTCTGAAATGCGTAAATCGCCGGTTGCCAGTGCCTCGTTTTGGTTTGATACCGATTTCAGAATTGTGATTAGTAAAACCAGCTTCGCTGGTTAAAATCAAACAAAAAGCCAATATTTACCCAAACACACGGATGTTCCTTTATATCTTCGCCCGAAAAATGGCTTTACCGAAACAAGAACTTCATATGTATTTATAATATCAATTAGAATCTACCTACCCATTCTCGTGTTTGTGTGTGTATGTGCGTGTGTGCGCGTATATATAAATCTATACCCCGATATAAATTTCTTACCAGTCCAGTCTCCTTTCTTATTCTTAGGTGGAATAATAAGTTGTATCTAGGGTTGCACTGTAGAACCGCAAGTTGATGCGGGATGGGTAAACGTCATTTCACTATGCTTCGTATGACGTTCAAGTCTGATTCCCAGGGCTCTTAACTTATTAAGGGTAACACGCTTTTGTAGCCTCCTTCAGAAAGCAAAATGACTTCCATAATCGTTTTTATTTAAAAAAAAAAATTAAGATGCTTTCCTTTTAACGTACACAAATCTCTAAATATTGTAAATAAAACACAGAATATACCCAAACAACAATGCCGAGCATAGCATTCTGTTATAAGGGAATTCCGAGAAATTTTGGACAGGAATAAGTATCTTGCATGACTGTGAGGTGAATATGGGCTTTCTTTATTTAACAGTTCACCTTTCCGATGAAATGAAGCCAGTTATTATGTAAAATTTTATACCGCCGAAAAGGGTCTTTTGCTTATCGCTAAATGTCGCAAAACTGTAAACTCGCTTCTTGCCAAAAGATAATGGCACTTGACTGTGTATTCGGCGAGCAAATGCCTTGTGGTCGTAATTAAGGGGTCAAAATAAGTGGCAATTGGGCATATAGGACTGTAGAAAGTGGTCGCATTATGGAATATGGAATAGCGGGGTGGTCGTATAATCGATGCGAGCGACCATTGAATTATATAGGAAAAAATTCGTTCTTTCAAAAAGTGCCCGTGACAGCGGGTGGTCTTGAAATTGAGGTGGTCACAAGGCGGGAGTTTACTTATCAAGAGGTAAAATAATATACAAGTATAATATGTGGTAGATAATTTTGCATAACAAATACGCGATATGTTCGTATTTGGGTAACAAATCGGCTTTTATTTTGATTCTTAACATTTGTTATCAGCTCGTGTCTTACTTTCACTTATATTAACGCATACGAGTGTGCAAATCAGATTCTGCACCGAACAAAAACATGCTTACCACTTCCACGCCAAACATTAAAGGTGTTTGAACATACAAAAATTGGCAATAACGTACCCATGTAAAGTGCAAATGCCGCCGTGAAGAAATATATGCAAAAACTCGATAATAATTTCGCTAAAATAGGTCCAAGAACGGTATATTTTGACTAAAAACACAGTTTTAAGTCGCAAAATTTTCTATTTTCACTTTGTAAACAAACAATCTTTCATTTTATACATTCAATAACTTTTTTGTTTAGGCCTCTAGAAACATAAGTTAAAAAACCGAGTGGAGCTTACACATCTGGCCTCCGGGTAGGCGTATTTATATTACGATAACATTGATATAAATCTACTTACCAGGTCAAAATATCTCCTGAAATGCACCAAAACACACAATTTTCCGCCATTTTGTTCCGCAGAGAACATGTCCCTCACTTACTTTTCCGAAAAAACCAAATACGTTGGACCCCCTGCATATTGGCTTTGCGTTGGTTGTATTTCTGGCTATTCCTGCATATTTTGTCTTTCTATTACTGTCCATGAACAGGCTCAGTCAAACAACTTACAATATTTTCATATTTGTCTTTCAAAGTTCCCTTAACTTCTATTGTACCATATCAAAAAGTAAAGGAGTTGGTAGGTGGTCTGTTGTGGTAGAGTGTACACTAGAGTTTTCCTGGTGTTAAGGGCCTTCTACAGTCGTCATTGCATTTTCATCGATAACAAGAACATTATCAGAATCTTTCTAACGGGAAAATAAAGTTCCATAAAACTTTCGCAAATAAATGATATTCGTGTATCTTTATTTTTTCACACGTTAAGAAATGTTAGAACATTAAAAATAACTTGATCTAAAACCTTTTTGGTTACTAATTGCATTTTAACGTGTTTATTTCCAGAGCATTGTCAAATGATGTACATGCAGGTACAAAAAAGTTGATCGACGGAGTTTTTAAACAGATTTTATTAAGGATCATAGAATAGTTTAATCACAAGTCTGCAAGAACTGCAGGATTTCTTGAAATCGAGAAGATTGTAGTTCCGTAAACTTTGCGGACTTACAGATGGTGTCGCTTCAAGCACTGATCCCTGATGGAATTTCGGAAGATTAGAACCTAAATTATGGCTGTGTTGACCTACTGGTTTCATTGCTCAGTTTTAAAACATTGTAACCTGAACTTGCGATATATCCATGTTTATGAGAGATTCAATGCAAGACTTATTTCAAAAAAGGAATAAAGCAATATGTAACATTAAAATTAAATTTTAGCTTTTAACAAAACTCGTGTTAAAATTTACTGTGACTTTGTGTGTTTGTATTTTTCTGATGTAGTACATTATACAAAATTCGTGTTATAAAATACAATTCTGTCTGACACTTTTATGGCACTGTGCGTAACTGTTGTAGTTACCAGAGTCGGGTACTGATAATCCGCCATTTCAACTCCCGACTCAAGTCACCACATTGAGTCACTTTTGGCGCGCACAACTGATACTGTTTTGAAAAAAAACAACTGCTAAACCAGTCGTTTTGGGTCATTTGTACATTTTATTGTATGTCAGGAATATAAAGAAAACTAATATTTCATGTTATTTTATTACTTAATACATTGCAGTTTTGGGACCTGGATCTATTTGTTAAGAGGGACCAGATCGATTGAAATGGAGCGGGGAAAATGGTGCTGAAGTCCGTCAACCGAGAGGCTGAATCCTCGACCGGTAATCAATCGCATGTTATTTATTATTTATTATTCATAATAAGACTGTCTCTATTAAATCTCCACAAGCACATCCTTTTGTTCCGCATCGTTAAATATTATACACTGCCTGTTTCTATCTACATCACGTGACTATAACCGGGAAATCCCATATTCAGATCTGCTTGTGGTGTGTTATTATTAATTATTATTAACTCAAGCTTTATTTTCCTCTCCATCTTGTGGCCATGTCGGGGACCTATATGGTTGTTTATGCATGTTTTACCTTTTTCGTAGTAAAGGATTAAAAACGATTTTCGACAAGTCGCTAGCAGACTGAAATGATTTTTGAATACTGATTAAGTTCAAATAAAAGTCAAGATGAGGGACAGATGATGACAGATGTATTCTACAGTTTTACATATATTCCAATTTAAAGGTACTGGTCTTCATTTTGCTGGTTTTGATCGATCGCTAATTTTAAGAACAAGACTAGTTCCATATTTGTATGATGAGTTTTTTTTATCTTATCGTGATATGAAAGGTTTTAAAAATTTATGTTTGAAAGAGGCTTTATATACTGCATCTTGCAGTCACTTTGATGACTGCTATATTGTATATTTGGATCTATCTGCAATGTTTTAGTTTTCTTGAAATGAACTTGCAGTACCATATTAAAGTCTCGCTTATATTGATAATTTAGTATGTTGGCTTTTCTATGTAATATTGGCTAACAAAGCCGGATTTCGAACGCGATGGCAAGCGGAAAACACTACCAGTGAAAAAAAAGAGAACGAAATGGTACGGCATCATTCATTTCTTTATGTATGAAATTTACATATCCGATCACGCATGCTCAATAAGACCCTCGTGGGACATTCATGGTGGAAACATACACAAAATGTTGGTGCTATTTGAGACTGCGGCTGGTTATGCCATATTTAAGGTATGACAGCTTTTGATTTCATTCCGAAAATGTATACATGAACAGTTTTAATTGTTTGCATTAATTTCTTTATTTTTACCGGTTAAAGCAACTAAATAACCGCTTTGTAATCGACCACGTGTTTATGACCACGTGTTTTTCCTAAACGTTTATATTTTGTCCATTTTATGAATAATTCTGTTCTATTTGTGATAAAAAGTAAAGCAAAACTGATGACAACATAATAAATATCTGTTGCACATATTTTATTTAGGACAGTCTTTTAAAATTTATTTGTATTTTGCACAAGTTTGAAGAAATTTTGTGTTTGAAAAATTTGACTGAATAATTATGCAATTTCTGACAATGTTTCTTTCATAAAATCAACTGTAATCATAGATTAGGTTGGCAGACATTAAAATGACCAATGGCATAAATTTTCACCACGAACAAAGTTGCAGAAACACTGGCACTTCAGCTCACTACACTGTGACATCCGAGTTACACAGAGCCATCGATGAGTGATCAGTAATTGTTTTAGCTAAATAATGGAGTGGACCGATGACTACACATTTAACGCCGATATCACATATGGGTCACCAGTTTTCATTCTTTCAACTGCAATTGGGGAAAGATGAGTTTCTTCGGTGAAAAATAAATTATTGGTATTTTTGAACATGTTTAAAATTCTCAATCGATGAAAATATCTTACAAATAACCGATCAACAACCTGTGTACAACAGATATCTCCAACAATAAGCAACCAATCAACTAATATTTACCACTGATAGAAAAAAAGATGAGAATTAATCACCGATGGCTGTTTACACAGTTAACCAGAAATAAAATAACGCTTGACAAATGATCAAATCAGCGAAAAACTTAAAATAACCGATTTCGCACTGACCATCTGTAACTGGGGCCTGAGTGAGTAGTAGGACAGACTTCTTGAAAGTCGCCGGACCGTCGGACCTGTCCGGTACAATTTGGACTGGTCTGATGTGATTTCCAATGTTGTAGGACCGAGTGTCTGGCAAAAATTTGATCTGCATATTCCAATTTTACTCTCTAAATTACATTTGTACTCGCTGTTTTGATTCGAGACTGTTCCGAGGGAAATGAGTGTGGATATCCGAATGAAATATTTTACGTTTTCGTCATAATGACAATTCGTACCACTGAAAAAAAAACACCCTTAATACTGTGTTTTGCTTATTTAATGTGTTAAATATTTCAGTCAGACAGAATTTGTTTCAGTCAGACAGATTTTCACATCTTGTCTGACCACATGTCTGACACTTTTTTTATCCCCCCGCCGAAGGCGAGGGGGATATTAGAAATGCCCTTCGTCCGTGGGTCCGTCCGAATTTTGACCGGAGCATTAGTCCAAAACTACTGGAGGGATTTTATTCAAACTTCATACACTGACAGAGCTCATTGGTAGGTAGTGCAGTGTGCAAGAACAATAACTCTACCTTGCCTATTTTTAGAGTTATTCCCCTTTGTCATATTTACTTGATAAATTTTGTCCGGAGCACAAGTCCAAAACTACTGGAGGATTTTATTCAAACTTCATACACTGACGGAGCACATTGGTAGGTAGTGCATTGTGCAAGAACAATAACTCTATCTTGCCTATTTTTAGAGTTATTCCCCTTTATCATATTTACTTGATAAATTTTGTCCGAAGCACAAGTCCAAAACTACTGGAGGGATTTTATTCAAACTTCATACACTGACAGAGCACATTGGTAGGTAGTGCAGAGTGCAAGAACAATAACTCTACCTTGCCTATTTTAAGAGTTATTCCTCCTTATCATATTTACTTGATATATTCTGTCCGGAGCACAACTCCAAAACAACTTGAGGGATTTTATTCAAACTTCATACACTGACAGAGCACATTGTAGGTAGTGCAGTGTGCAAGTCCATTAACTATACCTTGCCTTTTTTAGAGTTATTCCTCTTTATCAGAATTACTTAATAAATTTTGTCCGGAGCATAACTCAAAAACTACTTGAGGGATTTTATTCAAATTTCATTTACTGACAGAGCACAGTAGGTAGTGCAGTGTGCAAGTCCAATTACTCTACCTTGCCTATTTTTAGAGTTATTCCCCTTTATCAGATTTACTTGATAAATTTTGTTTAAAAATTTTAACTCCAAATTTAAAAGGATTTCCTCTCCAGGTAAATTATACGAAAGTACAACCTTCAGGTTACTTTTTCCGGCGGGGGATTTAACCATGTGTAACATGGCTCTTGTTACAACTTTCGGGAAGTCTGGTAGGAAATCCAATGTGATCTTTACTCATTTGTTTTAAAGGCAAAATTTATCAGTTCGTATAAAAATCTACATTTTTTCTATTCACGTCCTGTTGATATTCCATTTTCTTGTCACTCTCACCATAACATGGGATTAATGAACAAGGGGAGGGATAAGAGTACACATACACACCTTGTAAAAGCACTTCTAACTCTCCTCCATATACTTGCATTTTATCGCATAAAGTAACTAGTGTAAGTCCGGATCAGGTGGCGCAATGTTTGCGTTTTGGTCACAAGTAATATAATAGATAAAAAACAACAAATGCAGATCCTGATCCAATAGCACTGGAGTGATGGCTGATCTAATTCTACACAGTTTGTTCATATCTTAAATCATATATCATAAAAAAAGGCACCAAGTACACTGTTGGGGTGGTGGTGTTGAGATTGCTAGCACCTGTCATAGTTTGCTTTGAAAGATAAATCTTTATTTAGAGAACATCATTCAACATTGACCTTTGATAAACATTCCCAGAGCTTAAAGGAGTAAAATGGATGATCGAATGATATTATATTGCAGTTGTTAAATGAGAAGAAACTACAGAATGTTGAAAACCTGTATTTGGACTTTGAATCTCCTGATGCAGCCAGTGAAGTGTAAGTGACTGATGTTACCTTTTTAGACAGATCTATTCATCGAAAAGTTGTAGACTTATTTTTCAGTTTCTTTATGTTTTTAAATGTGATTATTCAACTGTAATCTTGTGCTTGACTCATTAATTATATACATTTTTGGTACAATATAACATGTGTTCTGTACCCAACTTCCTTCTCCTTATCTGAATGAAATTCAATATTTCTTAACACAAAAAGATGTAGAAAGGTTATTTTATTCAATTCTTAATAAATAATAATAACAATACCTTACCAATAGTTTTATAAACTTCTAAAAAAGTTGGCCGCAAGATCTTAAAACGGAGGTTGGAGACTGGTCTCGGATAACAAGCTTCTGATTGGATAAAATGGAGATTAGTAAAGCAAAGAGATGCTTGGAATTCGAGACTGGTCTCCAGTTTTGTTTAATGATCATGGTTTCCAGTTTTCCTCAGTCTTGAAACATTAACAGAATAAAATCAGATTTTTTTTTAATTTCTGCAACACTTATATAATATTTACTTATTACAGTGTGAAGTTGAAAAGTTTTAAGAAGTTCAAGGACACCACAGAAGCTCTTGCAGGTATGTTAACAATATCCTAACTTGGGTTTGAAACATTTAGGCATTTTTGAACAAGATAGTATTAAATCCAAGAGATGGTGCTGCAACTGACATTTGCAGTTTTGGTCATGGTCATCCCTATCGATAAATTTTGGGGATAAAGTTGTTAAGTGGTCAAAGTAATTACACTTCCAGACAGTGCTATTGTAGGAATTTTGCTGAATTACTTAATGACATGGCTTGTTGTAATCTTAAAATTGTGAAACAACTGCAGCGATGACTTGATGAATACAGTGAAGTAAACTGTTGTTTTATTACACAACATAAAAAGAACTAAAAAGTGGGCAAAGACATTTTCTGAGAAGGAATCGTGAGTTTCAGTTTTCTAGAAATGTAAGTTTAAAACTGATTGTACTGAACTTGGTTGTGATTACAGCTGCTACAGCGTTGGTTGAAGGCAAGATGAGCAAAGCCCTGAAATCAGTCCTGAAGAAGCTGGTCTCATCCGATCTTCAGGAAGAGCTAGCGGTTGCTGACGCTAAGCTTGGCAACGTCATAAAGGTGCGCTCTACTCTTCATACTCTGTGATTTTCTTTTAAATAAATACATCAGTCAGCTTAGCTGGCATGATTTTATGAGAGTGTGAGAGTAGACTGTTTTTCCAAAGGTAAGATAATTTTATTGAATTGACATGAAATTTTGTTTATAGTGAAGGTTAATAATTCTATTATTAGACTAATTGATTTTGAAAGGTTGTTCACTTTTAAAGGTTTTTTATTTAATTCATATATACATATTTTTCTGTTGATACATGAATTGGTTTTAGCAAAGAATGTTTGATTAACAAAACACAAAATTGGCATAGCATACAGTATACATTTAAAATTTAAGGATTCTGAACTGTAATGTGCAAAGTGTTATTAACTCTTACACCATTGATATAGCTTTCATTACACGAGCAACTGGTGTAGATCAGATTAGTCTTCACATCCATTTAGAATAACGAGGGTCTGCACAACTGATCTACTCTGGTTGCACATGGGATAAGCTATACCAATGGAGTATAGGGGACAATGAGGAAATCTGTGGTGAAGCAAGGGCCAAAGAAATCTGTGCATGCCTAAGTTGAGAGAACATGCAAGTGATTTCCTTTGCAGGAGAAATTCAACATCAGCTGTGTAGCTAACTCGTCTATACAGGAGTTGATGCGTGGCATCCGACAGCAGATGGACAGTCTTATCACGTTACCTTGTAAAGAGATGTCAGCTATGGCTCTGGGCCTCGCTCACAGGTTTGTATGTCTACCATTTGTAAAAACATAATATTGCTGGATGCAGCATGACAGTATGTTTAGTATACATGCTGGAATACAAAAATAGCAAATATCTGGAAGCCATTCCCGTTTGAATACTGTTGCCAATGTTCCATTGAAAATAGCAGACTGCTTTTCTTTAGCAGTTACTTTCTTGATTGTTAAGAACTCGTATCTATACAGTGCACGGGTACAATTACAGTCTAGGTGTGTTCAGAATATCAGATATATGAAAGTTAAAAATAATAGCCATGGATGTTTTTTATAGTTCCTATCATTGTGACAGAAGGGTCACATAAAGCCCAAAATATTCTGTTCACTGACAGACGAATGTAAAGAGCCAGTTGTGCCAGAGAGTGGTCATTTCAGTGAAAACTGAATGGAATGAAAAAGAAAATAATTATCGTATGTGTTGTACAGGGAGCTGTTTGTTAGAATGGTGTTAGACAAGAAAGTGATAAAGCAGAATTGGTGTAGCCAAATTGTCTTGCTGATGATGATTTATCAGAGCCAATCGTCTGATAGACGGTGATTTCTAAATGATAGGCCTGAAGTGAGACACAAGTCGTGTTATAGGACTTTTCTCAAAACACCAGTTGTGTAATAGGGACTTTCTGAAGACACCAGTCATGTTATAGGGATATTCTCCACACATTGTTCCTTGTGTTCATGCATGCTTAATATAATAGTTTATATAAAAGATGCATGGACAAATTTCATTGTAAAATACATAGATACATGTATTTGGTGTTGATATAGTCATGCTTACTGTATCTGTTCTGTAGTAAGAGTAATCCCCTATTTGAAGAGTATAAATAATATAGAAGAAGGCAGAGGTTTGCATGCTGTCTGTGCATTTAACATAAAACTTGTCCTGATTGTGGATGGTTCTTGTAAAGCCAGTTGTCTTGCTGATGATGATTTATCAGAGCCAATCGTCTGAGAGATGGTGATTTCTAAATGATAGGCCTGAAGCAAGGCAACGGTGTAACCTGCCCTCCATTATAAACACCTTTATTGCTGGATCTTAATTGTTCGCACATGGGATAAAATGTATATGTATGGAGTAGAACATCTGGAAATTACATGTAGGTCACCTGAATGCTTTACCAGTTAGCTTGTAGATAGTTGGAGTGAAGTTCCTATCACAGCGGTTTTTTTGTCCCAATGGGGAAGGATCCCCTTTCTCTACAATTGGGAAATTTTCGCGTCCTAAAATCTTGAAATTGGGAAAAAATAAGTTGCAAAATAAGCACTATTGGGATTTTTTCATAATTCATGTAAATTCAGACTAGGGGTTTTAATCAGCTTCACAAAGAGTCATAAGGTCTGGTTCCTTAACAGTAAAGCCTTTAGTGATGTAAATGTTAAGCCAGAATTAAGTTACCAATTTTATGACTAGCTGTCAAGGGTGGGGGGAGCATTTGTACTGTGCGACATTCCTTGCATAAAACTCTTTAGTCAATAGGGAAACGGCACTGTTTGATGTTGGGAACAGTTGTTTTGAGGTTTGGTAAAGGTACGGTGATTGAAGTGGGATGACTCTCGTCAGCTTTGGGAATTGTACCCTTTTGGGGAGGTAGTTAAAGAAGTAAAAAAAAACGCTGTAATAATCGTGTAGCAACATGTTCAAAGTATTTCCTAAGCGTTCTGACATGTGGGCGAAAATGGTCCTTATTCATACAGAAAACCTTGATTCCATGCATAATCCTTCAAACCTGCAGATACATTGTACATGTACCTGGTTGATTTGCATTCTTTTTCTTAAGTTCACATTTAACATTACCACGCTGTGAAGAAAAATTGCATATAGTGTTGCGGCACCAAACTTGATTAATGCATTACTTTGGAAGTTGACACACATGAAAGAAGTTTTATAATTAATTTTGTTGACTTGCTGATGATGATTTATCAGAGCCAATCGTCTGATCGATGGTGATTTCTAAATGATAGGCCTGAAGCAGGACATACTGTTATACTACAAATTTCAATTTCATTTAGAATTTGGCTTGCAACCAAAACCTCAAACAAGTTTGTGCAGAGACTGATATTCATGTTTAGTTAAGGTTTTAGAACTGTAATATACACTTTTGCAGATTGGGATTTTGTTGTTTTCATTTCCAAGTACATCCATTTAGACATCTAAACACGAGTTTTAAAAAACATTTACCGTCATAACTCGAGAAATTTAGTATTTTAGAAGGGAACCCTCTGTTTCGGAAAACGGGCTGTAAAATCAAACATACTAGCAGCTAAATTCATCTCTATTTATTTGAAACCTTGTAAAATTTTGTAAAATAAAGGCTAATTGTTTCAGGACATCATATCTGAACAGGAAAAAACAAGCATTATGTTAAGAATTTATTTCTAACACTTTATAAATTGACATTTTAAATGTGTACCCCATTTTCGGAAATGCACATTTTTCCGATCTGCAAAAATTAAGCAAGTTTTTATCTGTAATTTTTGTGCATGTTTAATGCAGTAAAATAATTGTGTTATACATTAAAATTATCTGCAATGTGTATAGAATCAAATAATTAAAAGAAAAGAGCACCTTACCGTCTTCGTTTTCATTTTATTGGCCTACAAAATAGGTACCTATGGCCCAGACCAAACGGTTAAAAACCACAAAAACCAAAGGGCTTGGTTTACGAATGGTGATTTTTTTTATACCCCCTCAAATTTTTTGAAAAACAAGAAATACGCAAGCAATCAGCTATGCTGGTTAACATTTAAACTCAAAAAAGTAATTTTGGCAACCGTAACCATAGCAACCAAAGCATTCTTTGAAAGGAAAAAATCATCGTGCAAACACATAAAATTAGTTTTATAAGACAAGTATCACAAAATTACTGTTCAATTATTATAGAAACAATAAAATAGCAACATTTTCCTAAATGAAAGTACAGATTCCATAAGCATTTTAGTTTCATATCGTGATTCCGTTGCTGTATTATAAAAGAGTCAGTATTTTGTAATAATATCATTACAATATTTCAGTTTTCATGGCTACTAAATGAAGATAAAGAATAACAATTATTTTCGAATTTTAAACCTATTGATTATACTATTTTCTCCAAAAATTTCCTCACAATAATTTTAAAAAAAAGAAGAAAAAGGGAAAAAAAGGGTTCCTCTCCCCAGGATTGAACCCGGGTCCCTCAAAATGAAAATCGCTCAGCGTTACCATTAGGCCACGGAGGATTGATCAAATCGTGGTCAATTTCATATAAGCTCTATTCATTACTGAGTGTTGTTCGTCTATAGACTTATTTTGAGTATTTGTTATGAAAATATTTGTTTACTTTACATCAATTTTATATCCGCACTTTGTTATTATTTGATTTAGTTATTAATGATGTCATAATCGCGGAAAACACCTAAAGAGTAGACTCCTTTTACGAATAATAGTATCAACCGGAAACGTACGAATCGGCGTTCGGAAAAAAACGAATTAGTGACGGCATAAGTCGATGTTTGGCGGAAATATTACAGTTCTACAACCTTAATTATGCCTTCAGGTTGCTTTTATGCCACACCTTTGCTAGGTGGTTTTGTTAGCATTAGCCTGGTGCTAAAATTGCCACTGTATACCTCCCTGTAGCTAACAGTACATTGGGTTATGGGTGAACTTGACTTGCTGATGATGATTTATCAGAGCCAATCGTCTGATAGACGGTGATTTTTCAATGATAGGCCTGAAGCAGGTCACACAGAACGATAAAATCACAATATAAAATATCCATATTGACAGTTACTATTTTGGGTGTTATGAAGTAGTGTTGACCCAGATCAGCATGCAATGAGAGATGGTGCGTATTGCCAATGCAAGCTTCTAGGATTGTGCAACAGTTTGATCACCTGTGTGTGTGTGTGTTTGAGTTTGTTTAAAGACTCCCTTCGGCAAGCTATATGGGCGTCTGTCTAGAATTAGATTCTTCTCTCCTTTCTTCTTGGCTGTTCTATGATGATGTCTGTAGTTCTGTAGTTGTGTAGTCTTTGATGTTTTGCGATGATGTCTGAAGTTTGAAGTCTAGTAGTGAAATCTGCGAAGTTGTTTTCTATTGGATGATGTAGTCGATATCTATTGGTAGGCTGTCTGTTACTATATTTAGTAACCTTCCTTTGTCTGTTGACCTAGTTGTCTTGACCTGGATTACTGGCTTCTGTGCGTTATCTGTATTTATCTGTACCAGGTCTTCTCCTTTGTCGAGGGACCTTTGTCGATGGGAGAGTCCCTCTCCCCGTCTCGGCAAACGTCCAACCCCCGAACATGCAACATCGACGAACCTTCCTCCTGCCTGTGGCCATACTAGCTGAAAAAGTTTAAAATCTGTGCATTAAAAAGTAGTCCACTTCGTCGATGAAGGTGATACGTGAGCGACGATCGAACAGCGGCGGGTGGAGAGGAATCCCCCATCGATGATTGTCCAAAACCCGGAAACGGCTCTTATGAGGGCCACTGGTCACACTTGTCCGGCTCTAGCTCCCAATCAGGACTGCCTTGTCCCTCGTGTTGTCTTGTGACTCTGCAGCGAACAACTGATTGGTAACCATCTCCCTGTGACCTGGATTCCGAAGAGCGCGCCCAAACACGTCTGCTCTGGCTGATGGTCTTGCTCGGAATGATGATTGAACTTGTCTTGCTGATGATGATTTATCAGAGCCAATTGTCTGAGAGATTGTGATTTCTAAATGATAGGCCTGAAGTGAGACAAACTGCAAAACAAACATCTACAAATCTCACTCTCCAATTATTTATAATAGTTGATAGTTTGTTGATTTAACCCATTATTTCATGGATACCCCTGTTTTCAGATAGGTGACAAGATCAGTCAGCATATAAAAAGTGTTTTCTGATCTGGATCTACTGTTTGCTTCTTGGTCACAAATAACCTTGCGAGTCTTATGGAGCACAGTGTAGATCCTGATCAGAATGCATGGGTGTGCCAGCTTTTCTTGATCTACACGTGTCTCCAGTAGGATAAATCCTTATCCCATGTATTAGTTTTTTTTCCAAACGAGTTGGTGCATTCTGATTTCAGAGCTTTCAGTTCTTTGATACAATAGGTTTCGTGGATTATATTCATGTAATAATTCTGAAAGTTGCTGTTGGTTTTTGCTTAAACAGCAAGATTCTTTCGTGTTCGGAATCCTCGCAAATGTCCCTGTCTGGAAATGTATCTGGAATGCTGTTTAGATTGGGGCTGGAGGTTTTAAAAGAAACAGTTTTGTGTTTTAAAACAAATATGGTTTATTATTTTAAAATCTGCAATAAAGTTATAAAAGTTCATTAGGCTGAACATGCTTCCATAAGGAAAGAAATTTAGTCAAGGGTTATTTCTTGAAACTGTGTGAATATAGTCTGGGTTATTTGTTGAAGTGGATTATCAAGTTAACAAAGGGTCGTGTTGCTGGTCTTGCTGATGATGATTTATCAGAGCCAATCGTCTGATAGACAGTGATTTCCAAATGATAGGCCTGAAGCAAGACCTGAAACACAAGATTTTCGTGGCCCGAACCAAATCTAGACACAAGTGACCACTTTCTAGTCAGAGCGGTCTGGACAGCTGTCCAGTGTTATTATGAGTCTTTGATGTTGTTATGTTATGCCTACTCATTATGCACACCATTCTATTAATATTTATTTAATGGCAGGGGCCGACTGCAACTTGTTTAGAAGTTGTTCATATTTCAGAACATTTCACAAAATTAGTAAATAACTACAGCATTGTAAGGGGTAAGTTTTGTGCTAAACTGACATTTATGTTGTCTTTTCATGATCTATTTCAGTTTGTCCCGTTACAAGTTAAAGTTCAGCCCCGACAAAGTGGACACAATGATTGTACAAGCAATATGTAAGTTCATCAGCTAGATTCCTATATTCAGTGGCAGAGATTTTAAGAGGTTTAAGTAAGCAACTGTTGGGAATTCAGACCACCATTAGAATGCCTAACGATAGAAATCAACATGCCGATTATCAATTATAATTATATCACCAAGTAAACAATTGGATCCAGGCTTGGGGTAATGTTACATGTATCCTTGAAGTAGGAAACTTGAACAAAAATCATTGTCACTTTAAAAAATTGGATGGTCTACATAAAGAGATTGTCGAGAATGTCTATGTGTTAATCAGGACATGGAAGGAATTGGGAAATCTGCATTCAATGAAATGTTTGTAAACAAAATGCAGTCTTTTTGTTCCATTTCAAGTTCTGTTATCAATTTTCTCCTAATACTTAAAACATTTATTCTGGAGAAGTCTCTGGAGGAGCCTGCAACAAAGAGCAAAAATGTAGGTCAAGGTCAGTCTGTGGGATCAAGGTTGTCGGTTTGCTTTTCATGAAAAAAAATTCCTTTTAGCAAAATTAGACTATCACTGATCTTGTAAACATTACATTTGGCAGCCATTTTCCTTACAATTATAGTGATCTTCCTTTTCAGCACTCCTAGACGACCTTGACAAAGAACTGAACAACTATGTGATGAGAGCACGAGAATGGTACGGCTGGCATTTTCCGGAACTTGGCAAAATTGTACAGGATAACCTGGCATTTGCTAAGGTTGTAAAAGAAATGGGTAAATAGATTTCCTCTCTAATACAATTCTGAACAGTTTTCTAATTGAATTGAAAGATTCAGTTTTGATTTAAGACAGGGAAACTGAAGGAATACAATGTATGTCAACAATGGATTACTGTTGTCATGTTCTTAGGAAAATGTTTTACCAGTTAGAATTTTGTTCAAAGTAAACTTTTTTGATTTGGTTTGCACTTTTTAATTGTATGTATAACACTTAAAGATTATGACATTTAAATTTTGGTTGAGAATCAAATGCATGAAAACTAGTGTGAACTTCAGTTAAAATAGAGGGCCTTAATTATGAGTCTTTACAATAATTTACGTGATACATAACACAAAACGCAGTATATAACAAATCACCAATGATGCATACTACCGTTGAACAGAATTAAGCTGTTGATTGGTACAGTTTCGTCACTACCTCTGAGGTGATTGTTACTGCTAGTGGTTAGCTGAACTAGAGAATAACGAGTGCTAAACTACTAACTGGTGTCCGGGTACATGTCACACCACTTCAGTTTTATATAACTGTCCATAATGGCCAGTCTTGGACATATAATAGAGACCTATGTTAGCTTGCTTCTTGTTTTTAAAACTGAATTTTAATTTGAATAGTGGACAGTCTTTCTCATGTTACTTAATTTTTTTTTATTTTTCTCTTATTGTCAGGTTTCAGAACAAATGCAGTAAGCACAGACTTTTCTAAGATATTGCCAGAAGAAGTAGAACAGGAGGTGAAGGATGCAGCAGAAATCTCCATGGGAACAGAAATCTCGGAGGAAGATATCCTCAATGTCCGATACCTCTGTGATCAGGTGAGCTAAATCTATCATCCTTGGTTGAGAAAATAACAGAATTTGAAGGTTTATTATTTAGAACAGATACATGCTGATTTTTGGCTATCAAAATGAACAAATTATAACAGTTACATAATTTTAGTCAAACTTTAACTTTTCTTGAAGTAATTGACATTTTATTTGTTGGGTTCAAATAAATTTTCTTTTACTTACATGCACATTTTAATTGCCCTCCCCCATTCCAGATGATATTTTCACCATCTCTGTTTTCAAAATTATCAATTTACCACAACTAAGCACAACGCTCATTTTGCATTGCTGTTTAATGCCCTTGCTCATGTTTTAAAGGGTCCTGGTTATTTTAATGATAAAGCAGTTGGGTCTCATTTGCAACACTTCATTATACCCCCACAAAGGAAGTTTGAGGGGGTATATAGGAGTGAGCTTGTTGGTGGGTCTGTCGGTATGTCAGATTCTTCGTTTCTGGATGATAACTCGTGATAGGCTCGACAGAATTTAATAATTTTTGCTACACGGGTATATCGTCATAAGATACAGGTCAAGCTCGATTTTGGGGCTGGTGGGGTCAGTGTGAAGGTCACTGTTACTAAAAATAGAAAAATGCTTTCCGGACGATAACTCCTTAAAGGCATCAACTATTTTAAAAATTTTGGTACAGAGGTGTAACATCACAAGATACAGGTCAAGTTCGACTTTGGGGCTGGTGGGGTCAAGGTCAAGGTCAGTATTACTAAAAATAGAACAATGGTTTCTGGATGATGACTCCTGAAACACTTCACAGATCAAATCCTTTTTTTTGGTAAATAGATGTAACATCAGAAGATACAGGTCAAGTTTGACTTGGGGGCCTGTGGGGTCAATGTCAAGGTCACTGTTACTTAAAATAGGAAAATTGTTTCTGGACGATAACTCATGAAATACTTCTTAGATTTAATTATTTTTTGGGACACAGATGTAACATAACAAGATACAGGTTAGGTCTGACTTTGGTGCTTGTGGGTTCAAAGTCAAGGTCACTGTTACTTTAACTTCCAAACTTCTTTTCCACTCAGTAACTATAGCTTGGAATGAGATTCTTAAATGAAATTTGGTGTATTGCTGGTTTATGTGAAGATGACTTTTGGGATTCAAAGTAATGCCAATGGGTTCAAGGTCACTGTTACTAAAAATAGAAAAAAAACTATATATGCTCAATAACTTGGGTTCGGAATGAGATATTGTGATGAAAATTGCTATATAGGTAGTGTCTGTGAAGACGAAACTTGGTATTGAAATTGGGCCAGATGGGGTCAAGGTCAGTGTTCACTGTTACTAAAAATAGAAAAAATGGTTTCTGGATGATTTCTCATGAAAAGCTTCACATATATAAACAATTTTTGGCACACAGTTTCTTAAAGTTAAGTAAAGGTCACTGTTACTAACATATTCAAAACGTTTCTGCGAAACCTTTAAAACCTTTAAAAACCTTTAATTTTATTGCAAACCTTTAAAACCTTTAAGTTATCTGGAAAAACCTTTTAAATGGCCAAATAGCCTGTAATTTTCACTCAAAACATGTATTTTTGTGCAGACAACTTGGCGTGCCAATTTCAAGCAGGTAATAGTTGCACTACTGTATTTCTTCCCCCTTTAAGAGTTGTGTATCAGTCATTATGTATAATTCAGACAGTATGAAACTATTATCATTTATGCCTATTTCTGTTACTTTTTTTAAAGGGTGTGGGTTGCCTTATATAAATAATCTTCTTTTTTGTGAATAACCAAATATATTATGTTTTTGTCAACAAGAAATTCGACATAAATTGCCTTTATTTACTCTTTATTTACTAATATTTTACCCTAAAAGGCCTTTACTTCCATAGATTTGAGTCTTTATAAAAAACCTTTATTTCTGTTCAGGCCTGCTAGGAGGCCTGCATTGTGATGAGACTTGCTGTATATGTGGCTACTGGATTAAAAGTGGGGCACATTATGCCATTGATTTGAAGCATTCCCAGTTTAAGTATCAAGCACACATGTGGGGGTATTTAATCACTTTCAGTGATAATTCTAGTTGAATACAGTAACAGATGTTTTGTAGTTACGTGTCGTGTTTCCTCTTGCCTAATCCCTCACATTCCATTGGCTGTCAACGAAAATTGCCAATGTCTTCAGCTCGCTGTACATATTTGGAAAATAGGTTAAAGGCATCAAATGGGAAAGTGTACTAGTATTTGAAGAGGGCAATAAGTCCAAATATTGGGATCTATAAAGCCTGAATGCTGCTACTCAAGGTTCATATTAAGTGGGAATATGGGAAAAAACAGCAGAGATAAGTGAATAATGACATGCAGTTCGGGATTTTGACATCATTCAGACCTGCCCACCATGAATGAAATCCTAAAATATTAATTAAACCATGCCTAATGCCGAGTTAATAGCACGTAATGAAATTTTATTATTGTTACAGGTGATTGAGATAACAGAATACAGAGCACAACTTTATGACTACATCAAGAACAGAATGGTTGCTATAGCACCAAACCTGACTGTGTTGGTTGGTGAACTGGTTGGGGCTAGGTTAATCTCACATGCAGGTACATACTGTTTTATGTTGTTCATTTAAATGGACTTGGTTTCATGTCAGTATCTATGGCTGTCCTGTTTTCCTGTCGTTTCCATGGCTGACTTGGTGTCCTATCAGATTCCATGGCTGACTTGGTTACATGGTAAATTTCCATGGCCAACTTGTTTACATGGTAAATATCACTTGACTAGATTATGTAGAAGACCAGGCCTTGTAATAAAAGAAGCATTTGAAAGTGCGTTTTCTTTACGCATTGAAAACTGTTCACATGATATAAAAGGCATACTTGAATGAATTTTAAGATCTAAAAGAGATAGAAACAAGGTAATTTTTGTTTAGATGTGCATACTGTTATTTTTCAGGCTCATTGATGAATTTAGCCAAGCATCCTGCCAGTACAGTACAAATCCTGGGTGCAGAAAAAGCACTTTTCCGAGCTTTGAAAACGAAACATGACACCCCAAAATATGGTCTCATCTACCATGCTTCTCTAGTAGGTCAGTCCAACACCAAAAACAAGGGAAAGGTAAGTCATACTAATACTTTGGTAGCATTTCTCTTTAAAAAATTGTGCGCAGATGCCAAAAAATGGCGACATCACAATACTTACTGTGCCATTTAAATTATCATAAGACATGGCCGAAATACTGTGTACAACATTTCCGATACTTATTAATCAGCATTTAGATGTCAAATTTGCTTTAGTCAACGATCGGTTTTGTACTCGCATGTGTGACCATTTTAAATTCAGATTTGTCTGCACATAAGATTCTGTGTGTCTGCACATCTGTGCGATCTGATCATGATCTTCAGTCATTGTAAATAGCAATTACAAATACACATTATCACAATTAAAGAATATGTGAAATTTAAATAGATCACCTAGTTTCTGAAGAAAAAGATGTTGACTGTATTTCAGATGTCGAGAATGTTGGCAGCGAAGGCATCATTAGCTATCAGGGTAGATGCATTAGGGGAAGACACAAATGCCGAGCTAGGCTTAGAACACAGGGCTAAACTGGAAAGAAGAGGTCGAGAACTGGAGGAAGGAAATGTATGCTTCAGTCTTTGCAATTTGTTTTATAACCATTTCATGACTTTGTTTAGTTTCCTTTTGTATGATTGAAGTATGAATGATCTAACAGATCGAGTCAGCAATGACATTACTATACATCTTACTCATGATTTGCAAAAAGGTCACTAGCAATCATTTAAATTTGACTTAATCTCCTACAAAACACTATTATTGTATACATTAAATATTGTCAACATTGTAAGGCATGAATACCATTAATGCTTATAATAAATAATGTGGAGAAAACGTTACACTTGTGGTTTTAAAAGTTATGACAGAATTAGGTTGTTTGTTAATTGAAATTTTGTTTGTTAATTGAAATATTCAGTTCTTAGGCATGTTACCTTGCTGTATTAACACAAAGGAAAACAAAATACTGTGAAATCAGGGCTTCCTAAGGAGGTTTATACATTGGCTAGGAAACCACTTTTTGAATTGATTGAGAAAAATCTGGAAATATCTCCTGTCACGTGTGTTTCATGTGAGAGAAAAGATCTTAATTTGAAACACATTTCAGGATGTACTGGTCAGAAACTCTAATAAAATATTTTGGTTATTTTGCTGTTAGATGAATTGAAGATGACTCTTGTTGAAAATGATTGTATTTCCTTATCATTATAGTCAAGAAGAATAAGCGGTAGTGGTAAAGCTGTCTCAAAGTGGGAGAAATATGAAAATAAGAGGTAAATAGGCCTTATTTATTAATGAATGAACTTGCCGCAGGTCATTGAGAATCTGTATGTAGATCTGGTAACCAGCCCCAGGTCAATGATGATCACGAGATAGATAGGGACAGATGATAAAGTTCTGTGATTAGGCACTATCTCTCTGAGACCAGGTGCCTTAGGTATGGCTTTGATCCCATAGGGAAACTGTAGATCCAGAGCAGCCAGCACATCTTTGCCCTCTGATCAACATTTACACTGTTCACTGTTAGATTCATCAGATAATTTGTAACCAAGAAGTGTCCAGTGCAGATCCAGATCGGATGGTTATCCCCAAGTCACAGTAAATAAGTTTCAGGCATGAACTTGCATATGGGAAACTGTTTAGCTGAAAATGTTTGCTATGCATTAATAAATCTTCAAAAGCTTAGAAAAATGTTGCAAAAATTGAGAAAATATTCAACAAGTCAGTATGATGACATGTCAGCTTCTGGTGATGAGTGTGAGATAGATAGGGACAGATGATATACAGTGATCTGAAGCTATCTCTCTGAGGAAGCTCGGCATTATGCCCCCATTTAGAAGAAGTGGGAGTATATTGCTTTTCATGTCGGTTGGTCCATCAGGCCGGTCGCAACCAACCTTGACCAGTTAATAACTAGACAGTGAGTTGACATACTTGATAGGGAGGTTAGTCATCACAAGTAGATGATCCCTATTGATTTTGAGGTCAGTAGGTCAAAGGTCAAGGTCATGGTGACCTTCAATAGAAAAACAGCAGATTACTATCCATTTGGTGTTTGTGGGGCATATATGCTTTACAAACATCTCTTGTTGATACAGGGATTTGTTAGCACTTAAGCGAGACTCGTGCCATAGCTAGTTTCAACAAAACAAAATCCTCATTGTGCAGTATGAAAACAGCAGTTCTTCCTTTATGGAGTTCACATTCTGATATTCAAACTTCTTGGGGTTGATGAGTTTGCTTTCTAGATGGACATTCTATATATGATGAATTTACTGATTACATTGTATTTGTATTCTCCCCAGTTTCTACCACTCCCCAACCCCAATAAGTACAGTACACAGTTTCATTGTGGAAGGTCTATTGATAGTTGGTAATCTAGTATTTTCTGGATAGTGTTGTTTGATATAACTGCTGGCATAATTATCTTGTCTAATGAATTGGTTTAATTTCTGTTGGCACAGAGAAGTAATGAACAATCATGGAGTTATTGTAATGAACTTTCAGTGATGATTGTGAGATAGATAGGGACAAATGATTATTGATGATCTAAAAACTATCTCTCTGAAGAAATACATTACATTAACCCGTGTCTGTTTGCTGGCTTACTCTGTACAATACAGATTGGTTGTCTTTCATCCTATAACTTTGTCAAATCCAATTCTTAGCTGTCCCCTCACCCCCTCCCCATTGATCTAATATTTTTTTATTCACCTGTGATATAGAGGATATTTGTTTTTACCAGTACACTGCAACTCCATTATATCGCGGACCTCGGGGTCCAAGGCGGCCAACCGCGATATAAACGGAGCGCGATATAAGTAAATAATCATGCTAAAACAAGGAGTTTTCATTTGTTTTTGCTGTCAGATGCAAGTATATCGCGGTGTTGCGTAATTAACACGCCATAAAATCTACGGGTACATCAGGGAGTACGTTCCATGCTGGACAAATGTTTTAAAACAACTTTTTTATATAATTTATTAAGTTTATTTTTAATAAAAATATATTAATTAATGTACAAAACAAAGATCGCCGTCATCAATTTCCAACGGTGGTATAATTGTTTTCGGTACTTTCAACTGATCGACGATCTGTTGGCCAGTCATGGTCGGCGATGTTAGTTCGTCGTCGTCCGTCGTTTACCAGCTTGATATGTCGATGAGTAGGTAATGTCAAAACAACAAACTGTTTTGACGTTTCCTGCTCATGCCTATTATGGTTAGCAACTTACATTAATTGTCGCTAATTTGCGGTTTGTCTCGTGAACGAAATTCTGCCAGTACCGTATCTGCTTGGTGTTTTTTGCACCTATTGTTCGTCACAAAGGGGGTTTCATGTCAAATCAGAAGCAACAGAATTGAAAAAAAAACGTTCATCTATTTTCGTACGTTTGATGTTAAATTGTATCTGCTGGTGAACGTGTACATCACCTCTTAAATCCCTGCATACAAAATGTAATAAACAGCCTTGGCCGATAATGACGTAATACGACACGGAAAAAGCGTGCGTTTCGTGAATTTGTCGCCGACGTTGATTTAATCATTCGATCTTTTTTACCACCCATGAAGAATGAACAAACATAAACATTGTAAATGTACAAAAAAATGGGATCCACAGACCAAGTGCGATATATTGGATATCGCGATATAATGGATTGCGATATAACGGAGTTGCAGTGTATGAGGTAGAAATATATTTCACCGAGTGAGCTCCAAAATTCATATTTTACACGAGTGGCGAAGCCACAAGTGAAAATACATAAATCTGGAGTTCACAAGTGAAATGTAAGTGAAATATATTTCTATCTTTCACTGGTAAAAACAAATTTTCTTTTTATTTTATGCTTTTAGTGCACAATTTGTGTGAATTTGACAGAAAATTTGCATGAAATGGCGCCAAAAACACTTGCTTATGATGTGACGTCATGATGTCATATATCCTTAATTGAGCCTGTTTTCTAAACGTTCTCATTCGGAATGTTATGAGCGTTTGGGTACCAATGTTAAAAATCAGTGAAAATAAAAATGATATTTCACTGTTTGAAAACAGTGAAATACCAATTTTATTTCACCACTGAAAAGCATAAAATAAATAGGGTTCCTATTTTCTGGTGGGGGCAGCAGCATCATCGTCCAGTTGTCCCCCAACTTTTGCTAATTGGCAAAACTATTTGCTTTAAAAGTTCTTGTTGAATACACTTCATACTGCATGAACAAAGAGATCGGTGGCAGCAAACATGATAATTCCTATTACACTGTTTCCAGTTATGCCCCTTTCAAATGCCACTTTAACATGAAACTTGGGGAGTGACGAAAAGTGGCTGCTCTACACAGGTGGCTGTTTGGTTAAAATGAGAACAAAATGTCAGTTAAGGACATATTCAAACTTGCTGTTTAAGACAGGTGGCTGCTATAGCAGGTTTAACTGCACTTATAATGTAGGTGCCATCTGTATATTCAGAAACAATGCACTGAGTTTAAGTGTAGAATATATTACAGTGGTTTTGGAATGTACCTATAGACTTGAGGGTTAGTGAACAATATTATGTTGTGCTGAATTGTAAAAATGAAGTAAAAAAAAAATTCCCATTGCATAACTGCTGTTGGAGAATTGAACATTTCCATGATGATTAAGAGATAGATAGGGACAAATGAATGTCAGTGATTTGAAACTATCTCTCTGAGGAAATGTGAGCTGTGCCTTAGGCTGGGTTACATAGCTCTGTAGTGGGGGGGGGGGGGGGGGGGGGCAGGGACTGTGCTGGTGGTTTTTCAGATCCAGCTCATTGCTTCACAAAAGAAGTTTTAAAGGAAAATCTGATTAAATGGAAATAAATTTCCTGGTTGCTAAATTTTGTTTTTAAATCTTGGTCTTCTTCAAAAAAGATTTGCATAAATGCATGGGTGGAAGTTTTTACGCATATGCCTGAAATTCAGGTTTTTGTGTGTCTAAAAATGATCGATTTTCTGCATTTTCCCTTAGTATATTAATTGACAAATTTTCAGGATTTCAGGTTTTTCAGCATTTTAAATGTTGACCTTGTTGACAATACATTCTAATACATTGTAAATGTTTTATGTTAAAGTCAGGTGAAGACATACAATGATAATGCAGACAGTACGCTACCTGCTGTACCAAAGAAGAGAAAGTTTGACGAGGAAGATGAAGAAGAGGAAGAATTTAAACCTAAAGTTCTCAAAGTAGAAACAGAAGGTGGGTCTTTGTATAGGGTGCACCGAACATTTCGTCACAGTAATTCTAGAGGACCATCAGTCATTTTTTGGCAATATTCAGTGTTGGTACCATTGTGTTGTTTTTTTCAAGCTCTACATAACTGTAGGAGTTAGGTCTGTGTAGAACTATTCTGTATTGACAAAAATGCAAAACCACAAGGACACGAGTCGTGCTTAATTGATAGTTTGTCTTAATCTTCAACATTGATTTTCTTGTAACTATAAAAATGCTTCATGGATTGGTTTGGAATTAGTGTGACTATTTGACTTCTACTTGGCTTAATCCTTTACACAATATATCATCGACCTAATATTGAAACCTCTTGTTATCCAAATGTTCATTGGGAATGCGGAAATACAGAAAACTAATCTGAAATTGGTAGAAATCTCACCTCGACGCTAGTGGGAAAGGTTCTAGATAGTCGAGTATTGACACCATAATCTTAATGGTGGATATTTTATACATTTGTGAGGTTTTGATATTAGAGCGACAGTATATGGGTCTTAATACATCTGCAAACAGTGTAGAGCTGGATTTAGCTATATAAGCTGTGGACACTCTTGTGGCACTAAGTGCTGGTGTCTGATTGCAACTGTTGAGCTGCTGCTCATTTCTTCTTTTGGTATTGCAAAAACTTTTGAGATAATGTGCAGAAAAATTAATAATTGTAAATTTTCAGCAGTTTTTGTTGGCTGGTTGCAGTGTATATTGATCACCTACTTTAAATTTCTTTGTTCCGGTGCCAACAAGTGAAGTTTTTACAGGAATATTTGTAAGTTATAAACTATATTTTTCAGCCAATGGTGATGTGGAGGAAGCTCCTAAGAAAAAGAAGAAGAAAAAGAAGGATAGAGAGAGCATGGCTGATGCAGAGGAAGAAGGTAGTCTTGTATTTTTGTTAACATCCACATTATCAGTAAACAATTGTACGGGTATAGTATTAAAGTTCATAAAATCTCATTAGCTGAAAGTAATCGTGAGCATTTGCACAAACACAATTATCTAATCCTGTCGGTGAAGATTTTAAAACCCAGATATATGTTAAAACTTCTTTACTTCATGAGATATGGCTGTTATCCCATGAACAAACAGCATAAATCCAGATAAGCCAGCACATCGATGGTGCCTGATCAGGATCTACACTTGTTACACTGTTATTTCTGACCAAGAAGAGTCCATGGTAGATCCAGATGTGCCTGCTGATCTGGATCAACCGTGGTTGCACAAGTTAAAAAATAACTGTATGTGGAGTAAATGGTTAAAGCTGAATAAAATTGGTGTTTGGAGACCATACTATGATAATTTATGTAGAACTGGGGAAGAATAATTGTTATGTATGTGTAACTTGTATGTGTAACTTGGTTAGGTATGTTTAATTAAGTTGAGTTTGTTTTTCTCTAGTTGCAGTGAAGACAGAAGATGTGAGTATGGAACAGCCGAGCTCAGAGAAGAAGAAAAAGAAGAAGAAAAAGAATAAACAAGAAGATGATTGACACAATGAATAATTGTTTGAACATTTTGACAAACCAGTGAACCATATGTGTATACATATGGTAAAAGGGCATTGAGGAAAGTGAAAGACGGATAGTGATCAGACTTAGTGCTTCTTAAATACTATCACATATAACTTACATGTTATAATGTAGCTGCAATCTCAGCCATTAAACATACATAAAAGATTCACTAGTTGCTTTAAGGTCTCTCCTTAAAGTCAATTACTTTTGGACATGAATGCTCAAATCTAGAAAAGATTTCATGTAACAGTGAAGGTTATAAATAAGTCCTACAGGACAAGGGATATTGATAATACTTTATATTGGATGGAAGGTGTTTTTGTTAAGATATATGTCATGTGATAATGATAGAATGTACCAGTGATGAGCATTAACTTTGCCAAGCTTTATGTTATAACGGAACTCCAGTTTGAATGATCAGTATTGGTTTAAATGGAATTCAGCAAAGAAATCCAGAACTAAGCTGTTACAGGAAGTGATCATGTTATCTTTGAAAAAATAAAGCTTTTGATGTAAGGACATCATATTTCGCTGAACAGGTTATCGTCATCATTAACTGTTTAATAGATGTGCATCATAAGATGTTCAGTGTACTTTCTATTGCTTTATTTTTAAACAGTGCACTTGTTAACAACTTCCATGTTCAGACCGTCTCTGCACTTTTAAATTGTTTTTTAACCATTTATCATGTTACGAATGTTTTTGAATACTATTACCATTGAATGTGTTCATTTTGTTTTATTTTGTATGACTTGGATATGGAGACATATCCTCATATTTTAATAAAATAAATGCTTAAACATGGGATTGTTTTGCTTTACTTATCTTCTTATCCGTACATCAAAAAGTCCAAGAGGGTCAAGCTTCCTGTTTCCATAGACTGTAATGGAGTGTTATTCCCAAAAATGCTTTATGACCAGAAAATGTTGCTTCATAGATTTGTTTCTACACTACAGACTGTCTTGTAAAATATACCCCAAGCCCCATATTTTCTTAAGAGTTTCCTGCAATAACAAACTTAAAGGGATCCTTTTATCTGGCTGTGACTCAGTAGTCGTAAACTTATATAAAAACCTAATTTTCTTATAACATTGAACCTACCTGTTCAAGTCTTCCGGGAGTCTCGAACTTTAATATGAAACCTAATTTTCTTATTAGATTGAAACACAACGTGTCCTATACTTGGGACTATATCGTCTCCATGAACAAATCCATCTGTGGCAACAGTACTGATAACTGCTGTTTTACTTTAATTTTAGTTGTGCATCTCTTGAATGACCTATATGAAACCTAATATTTAGTTTTAAATTGAAAATACTTGTGTAAACTTAAAACTTAGAATATATCATCTGCATTAGCAAAGCAATCTGTGATCTTTCAAACGAATGACTTGTAACAGAACCTGATTTTCTTAACAAATGGTGGTATTTTTTGGCACAATATTGGAATGTATCATCTGAATGAACAAAGCTATCCCTGACAATAAGAGTGGTAACTCCGGATTGATTGTTTTTTCTTAAAAGTTATGCCCCTTTTTCAAATGGATTTAACATGAAACTTAATGTTGCTTGTAATTGGGAATTTCAAACTACTCGTCCAATAAGCACAGAACTTAAAATAGAATATATGAACAAAGCTTTTTTGTCAACAGCAACATGGTAACTCCTTGTTAACAATGTTTTATTCAGCCTTTACCAGTGGCCAGGGTTATAAAACTGAACATGGAAACCAGTCTCAAATCTCAAATTGGCTGAAATGAAATCAGCCGATCAGATGTTCGAGATTTGAGACTGGTTTTCAATTAAAGCTTTATAACCTTCAGCCCTGAAACTCATTGTGTAACTGTGAAAGTATTTGTTCCGTTACTAAAACTTGGAATATTACATCTGTATTGAAAAGGTTATATATTGTATCTGTTTTAAGTTATGCTGATCGTAAATGACTTAAATAAAACTATTTTTATAATAAATGAAAGAAGTTGTACTGTTAACACAAATCCTTGAATATTTAATCGTCCAAGCAAAACAACTGTATCTGACAACAAAATTGATCACTACATTTATTGATACCAGTTTTTGAGTTATTCTACTTCCATATGATTTTCAGATGTCATAAACATGAAAACAAATGTGGCTTACACTTGTCCAAGTATGTTGTTCTGTCATACATCTGGGCAGTTATCAGCATCAAAAAACAACAATGAAAGTAACTGTACTATACATGTACTACTCAAAATTTGATAGGGATCGCTTTCCGTTTTATCCGGAATTATTGACCCTACCAAGTTTCATCCGCTATTCTGCTTCGACATTTTGTCTGCTCATTCCATTTTTTGGAACAAAGCTGATGATGTCAAATGAACAAATTTTAAGAATCACAGCAAAAACTTAACGTTTCACCATATGTAAAGAATAAACACAATCTTTGAGTAGTATATTTTCATAAAATAAAAATAATACCTGATCAACCAGTTTTGTTTCTGTCCAAAACTTAACGTGTCCTATAATTTGTAAGTGTAGTATTGCACTCAAAAAGTGTAAAAAGTCAAATTATACTTGAAATCTGGTATATATTTAAACTGTGAAAATTGCTACTGATTGAAAGGGCTATGGATTTCTTCAAAAACAATATAATCATTTACATAAATGGTCACGTAACATTTCTTTGCCGCAAAATGTCAGCTCTCCTTTGCTTGCTTAACCCTTTCCTCCATATATACGCATTTTATGCATGTGCAACCAGTGTAGATCCAGATCAGCCGGCACATCCGTTCCGTCTGATCAGGATCTGCACTGGTCGCATTTTGGCCAGAAATAACCTAGCGAATCAAAAAGCGAACAGTTTAGATCCTGATCAGACAGCACGGATGTGCCAGCTGATCTGGATTTAAACTGTTCACCCATGCAATAAAGGTTTATCTATGGAGGAAAGGCTCAACACATTATTTAACATTTAATAGATAGTTTATCGTCATATGTCAATTCTGAACGGGAATCTTGACTTGACTTTTCATCATCTATGTTATGTGCTGTACAGTTGTCATCGTCTGCTTTAAATTCAGAAGATGAATCAGGTATATAATCATGCGGCCATCTGTTGCGCCTATAAACCAGAGGAGTCATCACCAGTCCTGAGCAGAACACTTACACTTGTTTTCAAAATTGATAAGGTATTTTAAATAACATTATTTAATGCCGCTTTTTGCAGATTAAAAATCATGCATGACACAAGACACACAAACCAATAACATGTAGTCCGTTCCTTCGTCTGTCCGTCTGTCTCTCGGTCTCTTGATTGGTAGACAAATATAATTGAAATAAATACGGTACTTTTAGTTTGTTTGCAAAGCATATTCATTACAACATAAGGACACTTTCTATTTATTTATTTTTCTTATCACATCTGCTTTTAAAATCTATCATATATTATAACTTTGTCCACTGGTATTGTTTCTATACATTTAGCAACTTCAAGTAGGATTTTATTCAAGCGTCTGTCTAATGCGTCTAAATGAGGTTGAATCAACACCGGAGCAATCGGATCTGTGGCAAGTGCCTTCTCCATCAATGAACTCAGACGCTCTGGTCCGAGATAAAGTCTTAAATACTTTAAAAGAGTGGATTTTCTAATGAGACAGCACTGTCGTAATGGCGCTAAAATAGACATGGCGTCGTACGTCTGTCGGCCAAATCTGGAGAAAAAGAAGGAATGGTGTAAAATGTACCCGCAAAACAAAGCTCGAGTATTTTATAAATAATATCAACTTATATCTACCCTTGCAACTTAATTTTACCATTTAACCTGGTTCAAACCCCGCCCCCACTTAGTGGCAAATTGTTTCGCAACTGACCGTTCCAGAGCGGTAATCCCTCAGGTTCTCTTTTTCGTTAATTGTTTGTGGTATTTGAAACTGATCAATTTTTAAACACATGCTCTCTTAAACTTTTTTTACTTATTGGCTGCGTGAGAGGGCTGTGTTGTCTGAGTAACCCATTTCATGTGCATTACCCCTTTTTTGTTAAACCAATAGCTGGTTCTAATAATACAAAATACTGTCTTTTTTCACTGGCCTCCGGATTCAATTCCATGATCTTGGGCGTTGAGCACAGGTATTTGAAACAAACTATTTTTAATGTTCTATATGGGCTATATACTTTAATAAGACTAAAGGTAAACAACGGCTGCTATGCATCTCCATACAATTTGCTGAGCACAATTTTAATTCCACACAATGTGACGTCAAAACCAAAGTTTTTCACATAGATCATGTATATTTCTTATAGAAAATATCATCCAAAGTCTTCCTATATATCACAATGGTCCGAAAAATCCAAAAGTTTTCCCAAAATAGCCACAAACTTTCAACTTGTCAAAATCGACGTCCAACAATCTCACTATGAAAATCGCTAACCCCTCTTGTTTCTGGGTAAATGAACACATTTCGCGCTGATTTTTTATGATTAACAATTGCTTTACACAAATAAGTTTCGGATAAAAGTCATCTGACAAACATTAATGTACCTTCAATACACTAGTTTTTTTTCCTGCGAATTATGTCAAAAGTTTCTGAGGTCGGCCATGACATTACGCTACAGACCGTTTCGGGACGAATAACAGGTAAGGTACTGATTGGCTGTAATGGTGCAGGGTAAGGTACTGATTGGCTGTAAGTGTACGTTCGGATTATCTTAGTTGTTTACGCCAAACCGGAGTGTCCGAGAAGTTAAACTTTCAAAATGGCAGCGAGACTGAATTTGTGAATGATATTGCGTAAAAAAAAAACTAGTGTATTGAAGGTACATTATCATATATGTTTGTCAGATGTCTTTTATCCGAAACTTATTTGTGTTAAGCAATTGCCAAACATAAAAAATCAGCGCGCAATGTGTTCATTTACCCAGAAACACGAGGGGTTAGCGATTTTCATAGTGAGATTGTTGGACGTCGATTTTGACAAGTTCAAGTTTGTGGTTATTTTGAGGAAACTTTTGGATTTTTCGGACCATTGTGACATATAGGAAGTCTTTGGATGATATTTCCTACAAGAAATATACATGATCTATGCGAAAGACTTTGGTTTTGACGGCATATTGTGTGGAATTAAAATTGTGCTCAGCAAATTGTATGGACATGCATAGCAGCCATTGTTTACCTTTAGTCTTATTATAGTATATAGCCCATATAGAACATTAAAAATAGTTTGTTTCAAGTACCTGTGGGCGTTGAGGTTGAAAGTATGGGTGGGGATATAGTCGATTTACACGATTCTTTTATTATTATTTTTCTCCCAATAGCTTAATTGTGCAACCATATTTTGTCTATTCATTTTCGGATTTCTTTTATTATAGAAATTGTTTTCCTTCCAAAAAGTCTTCCCATCTTAGTTAATATATCGAGATTTTGTTGAAAATGTGAATCGACAAATTAACGACTGCATTACCATAATTATAATTAATTATTAATATGAAACAGCTATATTAATTTCATATTGAAATATATTTACCATTTCATCATATCATTTATGATTCTTATTGCAGGAAAATAGAAATAAATGTGGTTATTCTTAACTGGAACCTGAAACGAAATAGTATTATAAAACATAGCACAAGAACACTAGACCTACCCTCTTCCATTATCGTACATAATTGGAAAAGTATAGTTGCCGAATTCTTTGAAAGTCGCAAAACTGTGTCGATCTTTATTTCCTGAAAAACAAAGTTAGAGAAGATCTGTCACATTTTAATAACATCATCAAGAAGAAATAAAAACCCAAACTATAATTAAAATTTTTGGTGCAATTACTTCATCTTACTTATTTCTTCACAACAACGAGATGACGCACAGTGTCTTCAGGAAACAGCTATCAAACCACGTGATATTGTAGCTAGAAAGGAAAGTCGGCCAGTTGTCGAACTGGAAATGTTAAGTTTCGAATCTTTCACTTGTTTTGAATTATCGTTACGGTTACTTTTGATAGTCCTGCCTATTAGGAGGGAATGATCCGTGGGCGGACTTTTGGACTTTGATCTTTGTGACTGAGATTTTGATGACTTTTAACTGACCATAGAAACCCCGTTAAGCCGCTCTGTAATTTATGAGTATGTTCCAGTTCGAGATTTCCCAAAGTTCTTGTCTTAAAATTATAAGACCTTTTTCAGACTCATAACTTGTGTTTGCTCATTTAGAAAACTGGACTTGCGTTCAAATGATCATGTTCCAATCTCATTTATCACCTTTGCCCCAGACAAATATCGCCAGCATCAATAAACGGCGCCTTGATGAATTACAGGTATTTGAAAAAGTAAACAAAAACTGTCAGTAAAATTAAAAAAAAACAGAATTACTTTCAGCGTCAGGTTTCTTACTTCAGAAAGCAATTTTGCTTACAGCTTTTAGCGCCAATGTTATTTTCGGCGCCGTGTGTTATGTTTTTAGCGCCAGTTGTTAGTTTTAATGTACGGTAACTGTGTTTTTAGCGTTCTCTCGATCATTGCTAACAATGATGAAAACAGGTTATACATTCAGTCGGTACTTGGCATTTAAATTTGCTTTACCTGTGAGGAAATCAAATGTATGAGCATCGATCATGTCTAGCAGGAGCTTGCCGTTGTTGTAGGGATCGTCATTCCTGACCTGACTGCACATGTCACTGTTCTCCTCCCAGTACGCTTTGCGGAACTTGCTGAAATACACCGTGCGTTACACGATTTTATAACTAACATTGAGATAGACCGGTATTTTGAGTATTCATTAACACAGAACAAATTAATAAATGCATTTTATATTAGAAGTAAATTCATAAATGTGAACGTGTGAATGGTATCACAGAGAACGGACTAACAATGAATTCAGTCTGTTTACGGCAGTTAAAGTACAATATTCCTCGCACCTTTAGATCGGGACCCAAGATACCAGTGAAACATCTGCAAGGTTGAAAATGTTCCACGTCTCCAAAGTAATTTATCACAAACCTAAGTTGTGAGACTGGTCTTCTGTCAAAGAATTATCATTTTGTAGAAAATGTGGTAAAAACTGACTTTTTGAATTTTGTAGGAATCAAATAAAACCCGTCGATATTTATGGTTCCTGGACAGTTTGTTCAGAACTTCGTTATTTGGTTGCAAATTTGTTGAAACTGACATCTGATGGGGTGGAATGGAGACAAGTCTTCGTTTCAGGTCTCCATTTCAGCCATTCAAATCCTGGTAGTCGCACTTCATCGCCTATCATCCTCACTTTTGGCCGTACTAGAAGATCAGGTTAAACCTTGTAAATAGTGGGTTAATGCATCGGCGGCAGTTTCTCCTCGATGAATTTCTCTTGTTGTCTGTACCGAAGCCGAACTCTTACTCCATCAATGTATGTTGGAAAACCCGGTTCGGCTCATTTGTGGGTGTAATAGTTCGCCAATATAGGCTACCGAAAGAACTTACCCGTATTGTTTGCCTCATTTTTACAAGGTGTTCGCTCTGGTTGACATTCTTACCCGAATTGCTGATACTAATACTTAAGATATTGCCGACTTAAACATCTTTATAGAAAATAGAACCAACGAAAGGAGTTTTAATGCATATCACCGACCTATAAGATCGTCTCCACGGCTGATACCAAGATTTGCGTTTGGCGATGTTTCTGGAAGGCAGGTACATCTGGGCTGAGACCTCGATCATGTCAGGGTGGCCGCAGAATGCATGGCCGCTGTCACAGTAATAACTGCATTCACCATAGAAACAGATATTTCCCGCTGAAAAAATATATACACGTAGTGTGATAATCAAAATGAATAATAAAAAGAATTGGCGAACTTTGTTTATTGTGGAATCTAAACGTTATGTACAACATCGAGAGCGATTAATGCATGATTGACATTCTGCACGGTTTGAAATCAGCACATTACCATCAAGGGAGGTACTAGTCATTGGAATAACTTGTTTGGCAATCGGTGTAAAATATATAAATTTAATTATATATACATGTAAATTATATTAAATTTTTTAATGTACAGCACAAAGAAGTCAGTAAAAACAGGTTGAAGGCACATTTACCATCGGAAAAGGGTGCTATAAAAACATTTAACATTCCACACCCCTCCCCCGTAATACGGGTCATGTGCTCCGAGGTACATGACAAATAAAACATAATCGTAAATTAAACCATTACTAAATAAAATAAATTCGGAAATACAAATGGTAACGACTAATATATTGTGTATAACGTTGGCCTTGGCCGAAAAACAGAACACTTACCTGGCGATATAAAGAATGTTTTATGAATGGTCTTTGGGACAATAGGTTTGAGCTCTGAGGATATGTTGACCCATCTGCCAATCGTTGGTGGAACTCGGTAAAAGCCCAACACACTGGAATAAATAGAGATTTTAAAGAGTGTTACTTTATTTAAGATAAAGGCAAGAAAAGAACAAGAACGCTGATAATCAGTCAGGGAGCTTCATAGAAGTCGGTTGACACTGCTACTGCTTCTACCACAGCTCTGCTTCTGTGTTTACAGCTTCTTCTGTTGCTTCATAGTCTTCTACTTCTACAACAACAACAACAACAACAACAACAACAACAAAACAACAACAACAACAACAACAAAACAACAACTACTACTACTATTGCTGCTGCTGCTGATACCGCTGCTGCTTCTGTTGTTGTTCTTTTTCTTCTGCTGCTGATGATATTTCTGATACTGCTTTTACTACTACTGCTAAAACTTCTATTTTTGCAACTACTGCTACTGCTTCTTATTCATAAGATAAAAAAAAAATAAACACGTCAGTCAAGTGGTAACACTCCATGCAAGCGCATTTGATTGACCAGCTATGAATTTTGTTCAAAATAGAAGAATGGTCATCTGTCGGTACCTACTTGTCGAGCTGGAATGCAGCGATCTCAGCAACATGTCGCTCCATGTCGTCAAAGATGTATCGGTTCTCATCTGCTTCAACCTCTCGCCCATACCTAGAGTGGTAAACAGAACTCTATTCAAATCATAATTGAAGGTATCCGAATATTGCGACATACATGTAGGGCTCGGTGTGACTTGACCTGCTAATGGAAACTACTTGAAAACACCTGTTGAGGATAGAAATATGATGCAAACGCATCAAAATGTTATGGAAATGCGTCTATTGCCGACATTCCCGCACAGTCATTGGATCGTCATCCCTCTTTTAATGGTTCGTGTTCTTACCATTTGCTTTTGTACCGAATTTTAAATAAATACAGTGAAATTTTAATGCGTAGTCTATAAATCATAAATTAATATCGACTCGTCCATATACCGCCTTACAATTTCTACATTACCGAGTGATAATTTCTTCCTTGGTTTTTAACTTGGCTGTTGCAACAGATCTACTGCATGCAATACAGACTGGAGAAAATCGGATAAAAACGTCTTGTCACGCTATAATTTTGATCTTATTGTCACTGATGGGGAGTTGATCCGCAAAGATGCACGCTTCCTTAAATAGTCAATCAGGGCAAAATCAAATACTTGTATCATGTCCTTGTAGAAGTGATCGAACCACGTACCTCATAGGTTTCAGTACAGCTCGACCATCGTTTGTCATTCTAACGTTGACTTTAAGTTGGGTACCTCCGTCGTTCTCATCTGCAAATTGTGACAGTCTGATCAAATATTGCCGATAATATGCTGATAATAAGTTCCAACATTATTTTATTATGAATGAACTCCCCACCCTTAACACAAAACATGTAGATGGACATGGATAATTTTGTATAACAAGACTAATAAGGAGATCTCGCGAAAATCACACTAAAAACAACAACGGAATCAGCTGCAAGAATCTGAAGTGCATCCATTCGTGTCATGTCCACTTAATCTTTCAAGAGCGTTCCGGGTTCCTCACATCTGCGAACTCTCACAGTACACTCCCACCGCCCGTCTACGCTAGTTAAATAAATTGGAACGATTCAACAAGTGACCTATATTAATACCAACAATAACTTGTAGTTCGAGGCGATACTTTACGGCCGCCACACAACGCTGAACAATCATTGTTTACGAAAGATATGGGAGAAAAAAAGCCAACTATACCAGCTTCAACGAAGGGCAGAGTTGCCATTTCTCTCAGGGCTGTCTCAAGGTTGGGGTCGTCGGGGTCGTACAGCGAGAACTGTCGTATATTCCGGTGCAACAGTTTCCATGCTTGCAATGGCCCGGTACTGAAAACATATCCAAACATATCATTATTATTAAACTCAAAAAATCATTTTGAAATTGTCTCAGATGTGTTGTTATATTCTCATTTAAAAAGCTGAAATGAATTACAAGTGATGTCCCTTGACTGGGGAGCGACGACAACCATGCTATTCCGACAACGCTACCGACTCGGCTAGTCGGGACAACCTACAAACCGTCCTATATAACTCAGACAGTAGCAAGAGATGGCGCGCTGATAGGCCATCTTCTTTAAAATTTCTCTTAAAATAAAAAAAATGATCAGGTTTGAACAAGGTTAAGTTTAAATAATACATGGAATAAATTATCATTCAATTCTGCTGTTAAGCTACGTCGACAGTGCAATGGGTTTGGGTGTAATTGCAACATAAAATGTATGATTATTTTATGCATATAATATAAAGCTTGGGAAATAATTAGTTCGGAGATTGCTTTTGACAGTTGGTTGCCGGGTGGTGTGCGGTGTAACAATGCGACATTAATTTAAATTGATTGTACAATAAGCATTTGCGGGTTTCAAATTTCTTTAAGTTCACGCTCATGCATTCATTAAGTTCATGTTTATTGATATTATCGATTTTGCTGAACGGGATGTCTGCCTTAAAGCATCTATTGCTAGATAATTATGCGAGTGACAAGATTATTTTGTTAATTTTTTTAATTTGATATGTTTTTTCCCTTTTGATCCTAATGAGAAATGTTCGCTGGGAAAGCATTAAATTCCCCCATAACTGAGACCACACGTAGGATCTACAATGAAAACCGCACTTGGGATCTAAATTGAAGACCACACTTAGGATCTACATTGAATACCAAACTTAGGATTTACATTGAATACCAAACTTAGTATCAATATTGAAGAGCACACTTCATCTTCATGTATCCATACCAGCATTACCCAACCCTGAACTTTGTAAAATCGAATTTTCGGTCATTAAAACTGGAATTTCCATAACTGGCAACTACAATCAATTTTTTGTGAAAACATTTACCCAGTGCATCAAAAAATGTTAATATACATGTGGAAAATGACAACTGTTAGTACCACAAAGGTGAAATATGCATATCAGGAATTGCTTCATTGAAGACACAGCCTCCCCACACTTTGAAGAAGAAAAGAGGAAGAGAGAGCATGGTTTATAAAATGACCAGTTTCAAAACAGACACCACAAATAATTAAAAAAGAGACCCCGAATGGTAACCGCCTTCGAACGGTCAATGGCAAAACAATTTCTACAGCACAATTCTACAGCGACCTCAGTTGTAATGGCGGGCAATTAATGTTTTCATACTTAAAAAGACCACGAAGTTAAATCGGAGAGATCAAGGCGAAGATGTCTGATTTGATCTGTTTGCATTTGTTTTTAAATCTACGAAATGACGCATTCACCACACCAAAACATCCGACTGTAAAAGGTCATTACATGAACTATGTGAACATTCTCAGATGTTTTGGTAACAAAAATGAAGAAAAGTAGTACTGTATCAAGGCTTCATATAAAAACAGAATATTAACTGTTAAGCATGTATTGTCCATATGATCTAAGGCTAGAGGCATGTGATTTTAAACAATCTGATAGGTTGACTATGAGCGCACTATCAGGACTGATTAATGGGAAGCTTGGGATGCGAGATTCGTGTGCAGTCTCAGTTTTGAAACCTTCAGACAATGCCTAATATCACTAATCCGAGACATTTGACCAGTCTACATTTAAACTTTACATTTTCAGGCAAATTAATTGGCTGAAGTCTAACTCGGTCTCTGAACTGACCAATCACAAACAAACAAGACTTTTAAGACTGGTACCCAGTCTACAATGAATGATCTTGTACCTAATAAAACGTTTGTCATACAGGAGAACATAGAAGTTTTACCTATGACATAAGTACAGTTTCTTACGTTTGGATGCTCTTGTAACCTGCCAAGGTTCTGGCATGCTTCCTTGCAGGACCACCGAGTTTCCTGGTCAAATTATGCATAGTCATGTTCCAAAAATAGCTCGGAAAGAACGTCCGCAAACTGGCTTGTTTCAGTTTGTCTATCAATTTATCAATTATGGGATCTTTCAAAGACACAGGTTTCCCATTCCTATCTACATTTTTTTCGTTTGGTGAATTTTCTTCGTCTTTTTCGGACTTTTCGAGTTCGTGAACTTTTCCTTCTCCTAGTTCACCATCTGCTGCTTGTCCGACATAACGCGCATTTAGCACATCTTGTCCGATATTAGCCGCTCTTTGTCCGGCATTGCGCACTTCTTTCTCGGAACTAGAGTCACTATGTTTGTTGTAAATTCTCTCATTAAGTATAAATGTTGTGGCGGACGAGCTTTTGTTGAAGTGATTCAGAAGGTAGAAGTTGAACAGTGAAAACACAACCACAACCGGAACAGCAACAAACACAAGCGTCCGTCCGACCTTGCCCATGATTTTTAGCAAAGAAAATTTGCTACACACGAGACATTTTTCTGAAAGAAAAAAGATATTGAAATAAAGATTTTACTAAGAAGAGATTAAATAAAGCCCTCGCGATTGTTTTTGTGCACTTAATCAATGTTTGCTAATGAATTTGAGACTACCAAACAAATACATAAACATTTTTATAATAACGTTATTTTAACATGATTATTTTTGTTCTTGTCATTATTCTTTGAGAAAATTAAGAACCTCAAAATAGCGACAATGCAACTTTTTGTTATTTCGAAGTTATTACTTGTACAAGCATATGGATATATTTCCCTCAGAAAACCTGTGATCTATGTGATTTAAAAAAGTTTCATTAAGCAAACACGATGTCTACTTAGGAAGTAACTTATTTGTATTCATGAGGAAAGAGAAACATTTTTAAAGTGGATCTATTATAATTATGTGTTAAAAAATCAAAGTCCCGTTCTATTTAGTTAAAAGTAAAAAAGGATCACAATATCATTTAGATAAATAAAAAATGACCTTCTTAATCGGGAGAAATTTTTCGTTAATTTGTTCTATAGTTATTTTCGACAGAATAACAATATGTATTGAAGAAAAACTGAATTGTTTCTTCAAAACTCACTGAGAAAACATTATCGATTTTTATGATCCGGTTGATTCTAAAATTTGGAGATGGTTCCAACTTTTTCCTTTCTCCGGTCACTCCAACTGGGTCAACTACCATGTAAATAATATTTCGGAATTTATACCCCATGTCATCATAATACTGCCGGTCGAAGATGATACATTCAACAATTTCAATCTATAATTTCAAATACCTTTTTCATAAATGCACAACAATAGTTGACAGGTTAATGTCAAACTATGTCGATTTTGTTGTCCCGCACCTTTCTGTGTTAACGTGTGTTTTATCTTTTCATTTCAACAGTGTGATTTTCTTTCTATTTTATAAAACAAATAAACAAATGTAGTTCTGTTTTGGGAAGTTTCTTCCCTCCCTTTAGACTTGTTACTAACAAACCGCTGAGCTGTCACTTGGGGGCAATGATCCGCATGTTTTTGGTTCAATCCTTATTAATAGAAATAATTTTTTCAATTGCTATTTTTTTTTTCGAACCTTACCGACGGAAGAATTGCCAATTTAATTTTAAAAATAATAATTCGGTTTAATTTATCTTTTCCATTGTGAATAAAAACGGTGTGTGCCCTATCAAATTTAGTATTTTCAGCATTATTTGAAATAATTTACCAATTATTTATTTAAAAATGCTCCGTTCCTAATCAGCAGTTAATGTGAATACCAATGAAAGAAAATATTTTATTATTTAAACTTCACAAACTGAATTATTTTCCTCATTAAATATAAAAAAATGGTTTGAACCTCATCGACGTATTTCCTATAATATATTCATATATAATTGTCCAAACCTCATCGACGAATTTCCTTTAATATATTCATATAAAATTGTTCAAACCTCATCGACGAATTTCCTTTAATATTCATATAATGGTCCGAACCTCATCGACGAATTTCCTTTAATATATTCATATAATGGTCCGAACCTCATCGATGAATTTCCTTTAATATATTCATATAATGGTCCGAACCTCATCGACGAATTTCCTTTAATATATTCATATAATGGTCCGAACCCCTTCAACGGAATTATTCATAAACTTAAAAGAAAATCGTCCGACCTTGCTTAATAAAAGTATTTCGAATAGAATGGTTCGAGCCTCACCAGTGCCGTTGTTTTTCCTCGAAGTACATACTATAGTACAAACCGAAGGTTAAATTTTATTGAACGCACTTTGGAAATAATGAAGCAACAAGATAATGTCTGATGCTGGATCTTACCTTTATCGGTAAAATAATAGTCCTGTATAAGATGAAAATATTGCCTTCCTAATTATTTGCTCCACGAAACATAAGAGAAAGTGTCTATACAATATGTGCGACAGATGTTATGTTATATAGCTACATCTGAACAACATCAAATATTCGATATCACGGGTAAAACTTATGGAAATTAATTATTTTATAGTAACAGTTATAACTTAGTAACATGTTGGTTATTTAATTAAAATAGATAAAAGACTCATAAAATTAACAAAACAGAATGTCTCCATAGATCTATGAAGGCCCTGAGAACAATCCCCGACGAAGATTCAGATCGACCATCACATCCGTGCCATCTGATCTGGGTCTACATTATTCGCTTTAATTTCATTGGTTAATTTGTGATCAAGGAGCGAACTGATCTTGCTGATCTTTATTGTTCGCACATCCATGTGGAGTAAAGTGTTAAAATATTAGCTGTTGAAAACAACAACAACAACAAAAGGCAGTTATAAGATCTTGGTGGTTTTTGGCCCTTATATTATTTTGAAAAAGCTGTGCACATATAAGTTTGTCTGAAAGTATTTCGCGAAAATATAAAACTGGGAGTGGGTGTAGAGGGTATATTTGTTACAAAGTCTTAACTACAATTTCACACTTGTTACTTGGAAAAACAAAACTAGATGTTGCACCAAAATATCAACAATCGCACATGGTTAAGATTAACTTCAAGGGATTGATAAGTCTTTTTAACAACAACAACAACAACAACAACAACAACAACAACAGGAACAACAAGAACGTGTTTTGTCGAACTAAAGCAATGTATCTTTATGTGATTTTAAACTGGCTAATTACCGTGGTCGTTATAACATTACGATAAAATAACGAACTACAATAACTGAACTTACTTATTTTGCATAATATTAAACGTAATTCTTATCTTAAAAAAGATGTGGCCCCAGACGGATTCGAACCCGCATCGCCAGGTTCAAACATTTGTATTTCGCAAATTGGCCAACGTAATGCCAGGGGCAAAAGAACAGTGAGAAGTTGGATTTGGCGCAGGGTAATCATCTGCAGACCAGACGCAAGCATCATAGCAGTGTAGTGAGACTTTGCCCACAGCGACCAAAATACGACAGATGCAGCCGATCAGAAATGCCTATTTGGTTGATATTTAGTTAGTTGAGTTATGGCTATTTCTTGGAGGCTTAGAAATCTTGACGGTCCTTATATTTACCTGAAAGGCAGAATAATTTTAATGCCACCCAGCTATGACAGTTTGGAAAGCTTTTGAGTTCATGTGGCATCAGCTAGTCTATTGTGATGTACATGTACCCTTTGGTCGTAGATTATTATACTTAAACATATTGAATAATCTGTTGAAACTCATTCGGGGTTTATGGCTCTCACCCAGACCAATTAATGGACTGGGAGTCCTTTTGACGTTGTCATTTCTGCTTGCCAGCCATTTCTTAGAGGCACACAACTTTTCATTTTGATCATTTATTTATTTGCTACCGATCAAAATCAATTAATAGTTAAATACCATTGATGACTTTAAATGTGCTAACGGGTAGTCAACAGTCACTTAATAAAATTAGCCAATTCAGGTATTGGAGAGGGTTGGGGACCGGGAGGATGGAGGAGGGGCGGGGTGAGACATCTCAGAAAAACAACATCTACATGTAGTATGAAAGAACGTCCCTGCAGAATTTTTTACGAGTAGTCGGAGTTTTGTAAAATTTGGTCGTTTGTCTTTTATAATTTATCAATACTATTTTAAACCATTATTTAACTGTGTCAGTCATCGCCACATATTGGTTTATAACTTAAGGGTATGAACACGAGGATTTTATTTAAATGTAGTTTCTATATGAAATGTGTAAAATGTTAATGATATCAATGAATGTAGACGATATTAAACAGTTTAACTTACCCTATACTATTAAACAGACTGTATACCAACTATATAAAATATCCATTTCTTTATGATTTCCACGTGTTTATTCACTACCGTTTATATTTCGAAACCAACCACATCTTAAATCCAATGCATACCTAAAGGGTGAATGCATTAACATGAACATCAAATAATCGAATAATATTTTAAGTTATTCTCTCTCTTTCATAAGTAACGGATGGCTTGCTTTCGTTGTTAAAGTGTTCTTCATGAAAAGTAAACAAATATTTACCATAATAATTGTTGTACCGTGGCAAAATCGGGCTTAAGGCCCATGCAAAAACTGTAGATCCAGATCAGCTTGCGCCATTTAGTCATTTTAAATCAAGTTGTATGTCGTTTCCATTGCTATAATGTTATATGTTGTTTGTTGTAAACAATGTCCGTTGTATACGTCTTAGTTATATATAAGTTCTGTTCTTAATTCATCTTAAAACTGTTAATATATAGTAAAAATAGCTGTCAAATTATATATTTTACTACAGAAAATTGTTGACAAAATCATTTCTGTCTATTGTCGATTATAGCAGTTACATATTCAATCCTATACAGTTATTTCACCAAATAACTTTTTTGTTCATATGCGAACCTGTTGGGGCAAGTGTAAGGTTGATGCACTCTAGAACCTGGTTTAAATCCCCAGTGGCAAAATTGTTTTTCCACTGACCGTTCCAAGATGGTACAATGTAACCCCTCAAATTTTTATTTTTGTTCAATGTTTTTCATATCTTATTGAAACTGATACTTTGATAAACCCATGCTCTCTTATTCACTCTATTTTTTTGCTGCCTGGAGAGGCTGTGTTATATTGGTATAGCAATTGCTGATATGCATATTTCGCATTTTATATAATACTTCACAAACTTTCAGGACTTAAAACATTGCGTATCATCCTTATGACCCGAGAACATGTCTATACTAAGCCTTAATGTTTCCTCCTACATCTTTATTGATACTTGCTCAATTTAAAAAATAAAAACTACAAAATATTTAAACAGTAAAATACACATTTAAATTAAACCTATGTCAAAGTATGATTCACATATTTTTTATAAAAGTTCAGTTGTTCACCCAATGTTTTTGTTACTACGCGAAAATAACATGTTTCAATATAATGTTTACATTTTCATGGAGGGTGATTTCAAATAAAATTGTTTGAAATCTGGCAAAATTTTTATCAACCTTATATACTTTTATATGGCAAACCTACACAGTTGTCAAAATATGTATCTTTAAACAATAACAGCAATATTTTGTTTTCAAAATCGTTTTAATTGTGCATATTGTAGTGTTGCGTGACATGATACAGAAATATACTAAGCCCAAATAAAAAATTGACTAAGTCATATGGATAGGAAACTCCTCTTACATTAATGATACCAGTGAATGCAGCTACCTGAGGAATCTGATCACCAACATGTTTATCTCGGAAGTTGTCGGTTCAGTATCAAACGGTTTAAAATAAAGAAAAGCTAACAGTTTTATTTTGTTCATTCTTCAATTAATATGGAGGTAATTTGCAAAAATGGATATTGAAGTTACTGTATCTTATTTCTTTGCACCAGCGAGCTAAAACTATTTTGTTTTTCTTTAAGTACATGTCATAAACTTCAAATATTGTCAGACGACTAATTCGTTTAAGACTTTTATGTAAAAAAAGTATCGATATCATCATTATTTAGGAAAGAGGAGATAACATTGAACCTTGAGGCAAAATAACATCTTCCCGCTTTATCAAATGTCCAGATATGTGCAAATACAACAACATAAACAAAAGGGGAATGCGGACAAATAGAAATACACATAATTGCTAAGATCTTCAAATTTTCTTCAAATCAGTAAAAGAACTTTGAAAAATCGGACCATAAATAAGCCAACTATGGCTTTCTGAAGTAGCTAACAAAATGCTTTTGGAGACATCCATTTAAATGGTGACCAACGACATAATCAATTCTAGTGCATAAATGAAAATGCATGTACTAAATTGAAAAAAAATCTAAATATAACATTATTTTTTCAAGTAAACAAATATGAAACTCATTCACTTTATGATTGTTAGTATTTCCTGTGAACTGCTATTTGAAATTAAAATTCCTTTATAAAAATTACTAATAAAAATTGACTTGTGCACATAAATTGATGACGTCACTGGTCACCTCAAAATGGCCGCCAGCATGCATTGTGATACATTTTGAACTCACTTTATAGCAACCAGCGGATCGTTTTAAAATTTTTTCAGTTATGTTCCCAGCTTCAAAATATTTTGGCAACTGGGTAACTGACTCCCATATTCCTGTCTTTAAGCTAAAATATAGCATCACTGAACATTTTCTACCAAATTAAAAAAACTAACAAACAAAAACGCAAGTTTTTTGTTAAGTATATGTAACCATGATAGAAAGAATGATGTTTGGAAATATCTTCATGTACCACCATCTGGTGACGTGGTCGAATAACACCTTTTCCTTAGCATCGATCCTTTGGTAACAGATTTTCTCCTCGTTATCTCTTTTATGACACTTAATTACGAACTATTTACTTAATTGTACGACCCTATTAGCAAACATTGATCTTGTACAATCTGATAGATGGTGTTCCTTTCAGCAAATGCTTTTATCTAATCACCACTGATCACGACATCTTTTGCAAATCTTTTTTTTTTCAAAAAGGTAAGTCTCGCCCTATTTAATTTTCTGAAGATATTTCCAATTTATTAAACTTCGGAAACTCCTCTCAATTTCAAGTAAAATGCAGTGGCAAACGTTATTTCGGGGCAATATTGAAATAAAAATAAATCTATTACCAACTATTAAATGAAAGAGGGTCCCAACTTTGCAAAATTGGTCATTTAAGCTGGTCGATTTGTTGCATTGTTTTTTTTTTCCTATCGCATGCAAATCGTTTTTATCAGTTCTATGTGAGGAGAGCACGAAAAAAAGCGTTACTCGCAAACATGTAAAACGTGTACATGTACGTTAATATAAAAATAATTTTAAATGATGAAAATCTATCCTGGACTAACGAATATCATTTTGTTTACCACCGAACAATAATTTAATATCTACAAAATATTTAAAAAAACTAGGGTGGTTTGTGTTAATCCAATGTGTACTATTCTTTTAAACAAATACGCTGGTATAAATATATATTTTGAATAGTTTTGGTCAGTCCAGCTATCCAGCATGAAGTATAATGTTTTGTAGTTATCACTTTATCGGTCCTTCTGCCGGTCCGTTTCGGACGCTGGTGTGAAATCTCTTGACAAGTTAGTGAAAGGTGTATAGTAGCTTTATGCCCTCAAAATAAACAGAAGAGATGTTTATCATGTGATGATGATAAAGACCATGTATCACTGACGTAGAGCTGGTTGGAACAGGTAAGCAAAGCCTCATTAATGCTGCACATGCCCCATCCGGTAATATTTTACCTCCGCCCCACGCCATGTCTCATCAACTTGTTGCGAAGCACCATCACTATTTCTATTACGCGTTATCTTACTTTGTACACCCTCTCGCTGGCGAAACTTGCTCTAACTCCCAAATCCTCGCCCAACTGTCAAAAAAGTTTGTTTATTTTTCTTAAAGTTTTTGAGCCCGGCTGATCCAAATGTGAACTACAGTTTAGCGATGCAACGTAATGCTTTATTATTCAGTCCACCAAAATGACTAGAAACAAAATTTAATATTTGCGCGGAATTTTGCCGTTGTGAAACGTAATTATGTTACAATACAATGCAATTCTCGATGAAAACTGTTACCTTTTCATTACCGGAGACAGAGGTTAGCTAATATCCACATCCAGCACTGGTGTAAACTACTGGGGCTCGCGCCTTCCACACACAAGAAGATCCAATCTTACTGACATATTATTTTTTATTTTTTCAGGTTTAAACTTTAACGAACTAAAGAGTTAAATCTTTGCATTTAAATACTAAAATTATTCTATAGAAGCGTTGCACAGCCCTGCATTATTGTAATACAACTTGGAAGGAAAGAATGTTAATATTAAATGTAAAGTTCTTGTTTAATACCAGCCCAGGTCCAAATAGATTCTCTGATATTCACACCATATTTATAAATATAGAGTTACAGCAGCTGACAAAATAAGTGCATCTTGGTATTGTATAAATGTCACCAAAACAAATGTTTATCAACTAAATTAGTCCCATTTTACAACAGGTCGGTACGCCATGTTGTACCGGAATTGTGTTAAGTTCGGTCAATGTGGTTTTTAGCGTAAACGGATACCTTAAGAATGCACGGTGAGAAAATGAACAGATTTTCAAAACGAGTAAACAAAAATTATAATAGTGAATTTGTTTTCTTTGTGTTTATCAGGCCAAAAGATGCAATTACGGATATAGCTTGTGGAATGAAATTACAAACCAAGCAAACTTTGACATATTAAATGATTCTATAGAATAAATAGACTAAATATAAGATTTCATAAAAGATAATTTGATATGAATAAATATGGAATGAAATGTTTACGCGAAACAAAAAAAAACAAACAAACAAAACAAATATGGAACAGAGGCGTCCTCAAAACAGTATTTTCACAGCTAACCCCGCCTTATAGATATAAACAGTCGTTGTTTATTCTCAGTTTCTATGAAATATTATAAATTTATAAAAAGTATTAGCGTGTATTTTTAATGTTTAGCAGATCACAAAATATTTATTTGTTTTCCTAAAATAATTACAAAAGCTGCTTTTTGGGGGGCTGAAACTTTCCTACACATTTGGTAACTGCTTTTATTTAATCGGTATAATTTACATATTTTTTTCAAAGTCAACATTTCCAAGTGCTTTCTCTGCATTTACGTATGACGTTTTTACTACATTTTTATATTTGAAGACATTTCAGCATAGAAAACAAATAAACCGTCGGTCAGCCAATCCACGGTTCGGCGCACGGGCGGGACGAGGCATTGTTGTGTCACATGTATGGAACGCCTAATCTGCCTTATAGGTTTATTTTTTTGTTCGTTGTCCTCAAATGGCATGTCGTTTTGCACAAAAATGAAGTCGTCATGTACAAAAAGCAGGTCGTTAAGTACATTTAAAAGGTTGTTAAGGTCGAATTGCAAATTGTCATGTACATTTCGAGGTTGTCATGCCGAAAATATATATCGTTATTGACAAAAGGCAAGTGGTTAGGTACATTTTACAGATCGTTATGCTCAAACTACAAGTTGTTGTGGACTAAAAGCAAGTTATTGTGTACAATTTACAAGTTGTTATGCTTGAAAAATATGTCGTTATGGGCAAAAGACAAACCGTTGAGTATAGCTTACAGGTCGTTATGCTCAAATTATAGGTTGTTGTGGACTAAAAGCAAGTTTTGTGTACAATTTATAAGTCGTTATACTTGAATAATATGTCGTTATAGGCTCTTAAGGCAAGTGGTTAGGTACATTTTACAGATCGTTATGCTTAAACTATAAGTTGTTGTGGACTAAAACAAGTTGTGTACAATTTACAAGACGTTATGCTTGAAAAATATGTCGATATGGGCAAAAGACAAACCGTTGAGTATAGCTTACAGGTCGTTATGCTCAAATTATAGATTGTTGTGGACTAAAAGTAAGTTGTTGTGTACAATTTATAAGTCGTTATACTTGATAAATATGTCGTTATGGGCAAAAGACAAGTCGTTAAGTATAGATTACAGGTCGTTATGCTCAAATTAAAAGTCGTTATGAATGAAGTACTCGTCGTCATTATTAAATATGGGTCGTTATCGTCAGATGGCATTTTGTTATGGAATAAAATCAAGCTGCTATGTTCAATTTCTAATTTGTTGTGTATATAAAACCCTTTCTTATGATCATTTCTAAATGTGCAACGACTAGTTTTTTTTTCAATAACGAATTGTTATATGGGTATAACAACTTGCAATCTATAAAGAACAGCATGAAATATGTAGGTAGCGTCTTATTTTTGCTCATAACGACCCATTAATTGTACATCACAACTTGCTTTTTGTCCATAATGCCAAACCAATTTAAGCATACGATCTGTATTATGTACATAACGAGTTGCAATTCGATCATAACGACCTATTAAGTGTTCATAACGACCTATATAGTGAACACGACGAGATGCCTTTTGTAGACGACTTATTTTTGTCCATAACAACTTGAAATTTGAGAACAAAAAACTAAAAACTTTAAATATAAGGCACACATGCATAAAGATTGGTGGTTGCTGCATAAAAAACACTGATATTGATCAAGCTCTCCCGTCCTACTTTGCTTTTTTAACTTGCGAAATAAACATGTGCATCTTTTTTTTTTAAATTTCATAACTGTATTTAGGCAATACAGTTGTACCCGCATACTGGTGTTTTGGGTATGTGAGCTATAGAATTCTGGCACGTGTTGGGTCAGTTCAAAATATATAAATTTCAGCCAATCAGCAGCTTCCGTGTTTTCCAGTCTCAGTAATGTGATTTGGGTGTGCATTGAAAACGCACAATCTTATCTTAAATATAAGCCGGGAACATCTACACACACCTTTCAGTATTCAAAATATCAAATTACCATTATATTTTGTAAAAGATTCAACCACGATTTGACTGTAATGCGTGGGCTATGATAATTGCGACTTGTAATAATTGAAACCCAAGGTTGATCTGAGTATGCGACACATGTCCTTAATCCACACTGGTCTCATATATACAAGTAAACATTCGCTGTGTCCTCCCCTTGTGGCTGTTTTAATGATTCTATTTGCGGCAATATTATGTCGGCTTTTTACTGGTATCTGATACTATCTGATCCCAAGGTTACAACATTAAGAAATGGCGACTGGTCGCTATTTAAGCCAATCAGATGCTTGAGATTTGACATTGGTTTTCAATCTTATCTTTATAAGCTTTAGCCCGGAAGGGGGAAAGGATTTACAAAGTTAGCTTTCTATTGCGACCCAACGTTAAGTTACATTACAACCGTTTACAATATGGTACTAATGTTATGATAATCCACATGTGGTCTTAAAATGATTTAAAATCATGGGTGATATAGAAACATCGTAGGTAATTTTATACTTAAATTATTGGAAAATGACGGATCTTGTTCCTTGTACTGAAACTTGTAACGTGTATTGTCAATTCGACTGGATAGCTAACTATTAAACAACAGGGCCGTAAACCACTACTCACCATCCGATTATTTAATCCAAAATCTGAATGTATATGTAGCATCCTGATTCTTTGACTACGTGTTTAACACAACACAAAACACTAAGTTATTTGTAAAAGCAATTTCAAACCAAGTCTGGCTATTTCCATAAAATGGATTATTGTTACAATATTTGAACAAGTTCAACGCTTCAAGTAATATCTCGATATAATATTTAACTTCCCATTCAACAGTTTGCAGAATATGGTAAATTATAGGTACAATAAAGAATGTTAATATTCATGACAGCTAATTTTTCAACCGTAAAATGTTCATAGCGGGATTGTAACCGTGCAAAAAAGAATTTGAAATGAAGTTCGATTATTACAAAACTGTAGATCAAGGGAGTTAACTAAGTTTTGTCTACTAAATAGGAATACACGAGTTATTTGTTAAATCATGGTAACATCTGTCTCCTAAATTATTTGATGAGATTTCAGCTTAAGTCTACAACATAGAATATATTTTCATATTTTCTTTACTAAATTTATTAATTTCGTTTGAAGCAATTTTTCATTGGTGCGTAACCTTTGTAGTGCCGTTGTTGAATGGGTAACATGTTGGTAATTACACAAGCTACACTGATTAGACTTTCCAAAGTCGCACCAGAGAACGCTATTAAGATCTTAAGAAATGGGATGGACGTTAATCTTGGACTTAACAACGAACTCATATACACCAATCTCTAACACCACAATGGCCTAATATAGAGCGCGGAATAGGAAAACAACAACAACAACAACAACAACAACAGCAGCAGCAGCAGCAGCAAAAACAACATTGTTCGTACTTTACCCAAACAATTATAAAGAATTTTATAACAAAATTTCATAGAATATAGTAAAATCAAAAGACAATTGTGAATAATAAGTAGGTGATAAATAATAACTCCAAAATTGTAGTCGGCGACAACAACACCAACAACATTATTTGGATTTGGGAGGAGTTTGCATAGTTCATAACCCTTTGTATTCTAAAATTCTGTTTGTATGTACACAAAAAGCTTCTGTGTTTACTGAGTACCGGTATATTATTAATTAAACACAAGTGATAATGAAAAGATTTCTTTTAGAGAATGGGATCATCACCATCATCGTTATCATCGTCGTCATCATCAGCGTGATCATCGCCTAGAAAAGAAAAACTGTAGTAATTGGTAGATTGAACCCATCCTTCTGGCATGAAATACACCCCATAGTGATCTTGTCTTTTCAATGCACTTAAAGCGCTTACAATGTAACGCTCTCGTTCAAACTCGGATGTGGTTTAATCTGAACTAATGTATAAGTCAATGTATTAGGACTATTAAAGTCAGTAAGGATTGCCTAAAAGTTGTTAGGGAGCGTTATATGTGTGATGGTGGAGGGGCGAATACACGATGGTGAAGGGGCGAATACACGATGGTGAAAGGGCGAATACACGATGGTGGAGAGGCAAATACACGATGGTGAAGGGGCAAAACACGATGGCGGAGGGGCGATAAAACGATGTTGAAGGGGCGAATACACGATGCTGAAGGGGCGAAAACACGATGGTGAAGGGGCAAAACACGATGGTTGAGGGGCGAAAAAACGATGTTGAAGGGGCGAATACACTCTGGCAATGGAACGATTGCAAAGGAACGAATTCAAGATAGCAAGTGAGGGCACTTAGGTGAAAATACAAAGGCACGATGGCAAAGGAGCTATAATATCATTGAATCTTCGCCATCTTCTTAGATTCCATTCGTGTCTTCTCCATCGCGCTTTCATCATCGTCTCATCATGTGATCTAAATGGAACACCGTATTTATCTGTGCTCTTATGAATAATAATTAGAATTTTGGAAAATGGGAACAAACCTTCTTGAAGCCCGTAGTCCAACACAACCCAGAAATGGGCCGGACCCAGGACCCAGAACCATTGCCAGCTGGGACTAACGATCAGTGAAAGCTTTTTGTGTCGACTGCGAGAGCATGTAGACGCATAGGTATCCTATTGTCCGGTGGCGGCATCTTCGTCATCGTCGGCGGCGGCGTCCCGTAGTCTCCCAACTTTGACATGAAACTTAATGTTGCCTACAACTTTGAAAGTACTTGTTCTTTTGACCTAGTTCATTGGTACTAAGAAAATGTCAGCTGCATGAATATAATAACAAGAATGATAACGCCCGTTTCACTATTTACTGAGTTATGCTGGAATACTTTGGCTGCTGAGCTGCTGTGACGGCTGGGAATAGTTGGCTGCTGGGCTGTTGTGGCGGCTGGGATACTTTGGCTGCTGGGAAAAGTTGGCTGCTGGAATACTTTGGCTGCTGCGCTGCTGTGGCGGCTAGGAAAAGTTGGCTGCTGGGCTGCTGTGGCGGCTGGAAAAAGTTGGCTGCTGGAAACCTTTGACTGCTGAGCTGCTGTGACGGCTGGGAAAAGTTGGCTGCTGGGCTGCTGTGGCGGCTGGGATACTTTGGCTGCTGGGAAAAGTTGGCTGCTGGAATAGTTTGGCTGCTAAGCTGCTGTGGCGGCTGGGATTCTTTGGCTGCTGGGAAAAGTTGGCTGCTGGAATAATTTGGCTGCTGGGTTGCTGTGGCGGCTAGGAGAAGTTGGCTGCTGGGCTGCTGTGACGGCTGGGATGCTTTGGCTGCTGGGAAAAGTTGGCTGCTGGAATACTTTGGCTGCTGAGCTGCTGTGACGGCTGGGAAAAGTTGGCTGCTGGGCTGTTGTGGCGGCTGAGATCATTTGGCTGCTAGGAAAAGTTGGCTGCTGGAATACTTTGGCTGCTGAGCTGCTGTGGCGGCTGGGAAAAGTTGACTGCTTGGCTGCTGTGGCGGCTGGGATACTTTTGCTGCTTGGAAAAGTTGGCTGCTGGATTACTTTGGCTGCTGCGCTGCTGTGGCGGCTGGGAAAAGTTGGCTGCTGGGCTGCTGTGGCGGCTGAGAAAAGTTGGCTGCTGGGCTGCTGTGGCGGCTGGGATACTTTGGCTGCTGGGAAAAGTTGGCTGCTAGAATAGTTTGGCAGCTGCGCTGCTGTGGCGGCTGAGAAAAGTTGGCTGCTGGGCTGCTGTGGCGGCTGGGATTCTTTGGCTGCTGGGAAAAGTTGGCTGCTGGAATAGTTTGGCTGATGCGCTGCTGTGGCGGCTAGGAAAAGTTGGCTGCTGGAATACTTTGGCTGCTGAGCTGTTGTGGCGGCTGTGATACTTTGGTTGCTGGGAAAAGTTGGCTGCTGGAATACTTTGGCAGCTGAGCTGCTGTGGCGGCTGGGAAAAGTTGGATGCTGGGCTGCTGTGGCGGCTGGGATACTTTGGCTGCTGGGAAAAGTTGGCTGCAAGAATAGTTTGGCAGCTGCGCTGCTGTGGCGGCTGAGAAAAGTTGGCTGCTGGGCTGCTGTGGCGGCTGGGATTCTTTGGCTGCTGGGAAAAGTTGGCTGCTGGAATAGTTTGGCTGATGCGCTGCTGTGGCGGCTAGGAAAAGTTGGCTGCTGGGCTGCTGTGGCGGCTGGGATGTTTTGGCTGCTGGGAAAAGTTGGCTGCTGGAATACTTTGGCTGCTGAGCTGCTGTGACGGCTGGAAATAGTTGGCTGCTGGGCTGTTGTGGCGGCTGGGATACTTTGGCTGCTGGGAAAAGTTGGCTGCTGGAATACTTTGGCTGCTGCGCTGCTGTGGCGGCTAGGAAAAGTTGGCTGCTGGGCTGCTGTGGCGGCTGGAAAAAGTTGGCTGCTGGAAAACTTTGGCTGCTGAGCTGCTGTGACGGCTGGGAAAAGTTGGCTGCTGGGCTGCTGTGGCGGCTGGGATACTTTGGCTGCTGGGAAAAGTTGGCTGCTGGAATAGTTTGGCTGCTGAGCTGCTGTGGCGGCTGGGATTCTTTGGCTGCTGGGAAAAGTTGGCTGCTGGAATAGTTTGGCTGATGCGCTGCTGTGGCGGCTAGGAAAAGTTGGCTGCTGGACTGCTGTCACGGCTGGGATGCTTTGTCTGCTGGGAAAAGTTGGCTGCTGGAATACTTTGGCTGCTGAGCTGCTGTGACGGCTGGGAAAAGTTGGCTGCTGGGCTGTTGTGGCGGCTGAGATACTTTGGCTGCTAGGAAAAGTTGGCTGCTGGAATACTTTGGCTGCTGAGCTGCTGTGGCGGCTGGGAAAAGTTGGCTGCTTGGCTGCTGTGGCGGCTGGGATACTTTTGCTGCTTGGAAAAGTTGGCTGCTGGAATACTTTGGCTGCTGCGCTGCTGTGGCGGCTGGGAAAAGTTGGCTGCTGTGCTGCTGTGGCGGCCGGGAAAAGTTGGCTGCTGGAATACGTTGGCTGCTGAGCTGCTGTGACTTCTGGGAAAAGTTGGCTGCTGGGCTGCTGTGGCGGCTGGGATACCTTGGCTGCTGGGAAAAGTTGGCTGCTGGAATACTTTGGCTGCTGATCTGCTGTGACGGCTGGGAAAAGTTGGCTGCTGGGCTGTTGTGGCTGCTGGGATACTTTGGCTGCTTGGAAAAGTTGGCTGCTGGAATACTTTGGCTGCTGAGCTGCTGTGGCGGCTGGGAAAAGTTGTCTGCTTGGCTGCTGTTGCGGCTGGGATACTTTTGCTGCTTGGAAAAGTTGGCTGCTGGAATACTTTGGCTGCTGAGCTGCTGTGGCGGCTGGGAAAAGTTGGCTGCTGGGCTGCTGTGGCGGCTGGGAAAAGTTGGCTGCTGGAATACGTTGGCTGCTGAGCTGCTGTGACGGCTGGGAAAAGTTGGCTGCTGGGCTGTTGTGGCGGCTGGGATACCTTGGCTGCTGGGAAAAGTTGGCTGCTGGAATACTTTGGCTGCTGAGCTGCTGTGGCGGCTGGAAAAAGTTGGCTGCTTGGCTGCTGTGGCGGCTGGGATACTTTGGCTGCTGTGAAAAGTTGGCGGCTGGAATAGTTTTGCTGCTGCGCTGCTGTGGCGGCTAAAAAAAGTTGGCTGCTGGGCTACTGTGGCGGCTGGGAAAAGTTGGCTGCTAGAATACTTTGGCTACCGAGCTGCTTTGGCGGCTGAGAAAAGTTGGCTGCTGGGCTGCTGTGGCGGCTGGGATACTTTGGCTGCTGGGAAAAGTTGGCTGCTGGAATAGTTTGGCTGCTGCGCTGCTGTGACGGCTGGGAAAAGTTGGCTGCTGGGCTGCTGTGGCGGACGGGATACTTTGGCTGCTGGGAAAAGCTGACTGCTGGAATAGTTTGGCTGCTGAGCTGCTGTGGCGGCTGGGAAATGATTGCTAATGGGCTGCTGTGGCGGCTGGGATACTTTGGCTGCTGGGAAAAGATAGCGGCTGGGAAAAGTTGGCTGCTTGGCTGCTGTGGCGGCGGGGATACTTTGGCTGCGAGGAAAAGTTGGCTGCTGGAATACTTTGGCTGCTGAGCTAATGTGGCGGCTGGGAAAAGTTGGCTGCTGGGCTGCTGTGGCGGCTGGGAAAAGTTGGCTGCTGGAATACTTTGGCTGCTGAGCTGCTGTGGCGGCTGGAAAAAGTTGGCTGCTGGGCTGTTGTGGCGGCTGGGATACTTTGGCTGCTGGGAAATGTTGGATGCTGGAATACTTTGGCTGCTGAGCTGCTGTGGCGAAAAGAATTTAAAAAGAAAAGAAATTTGTTTATGAGAAATAAAAGGACCTTACATATTGTTGTCAGTATCTTCTTAATCATTTGGGTATTTAAACTGTATTTGTTTTGCGATGATTCTTTTTTGTGTTTGATTGAAAATAGAATTTAAGGGATTTTTAAGGTTAAACTATTTTTCTTTACTGTTCTAACTTGTATTGACGCTTTTGTCTTCTCGTAGTTGTGAAATGAATGCATTTTTATGAAATCGAGTTAAAGTCAAATATCGTTGATTTAATATTTTTCTTTCACTTTTAGGTGTTTTTCGATTCTATTATAACATTTTTCTTTTTCAAATAGTTCTAATCTGACATTCTCCTGGAACTGATCTGTTGCTCTTCCAACTCCAACAGACACATTTAATATGCGTTCGCTATAGCCCGTAAATTGCTTTTGCTCATTTTACTATGTTCTTTTGTTTGTATCGCGAATGTCAACATGGCTTGTACTATTTTATTTTCAAATCTCGCATTTTATTTCTGAAAAATAAAAGAGCATGAAATACCGGTAAAGTACTTTTTTTTTAAATGATGGCATGATGATTTTAAGTCTGAACCATCTGCTTCTAGGATGGTAGACTGACAAATATATTATAACATCACCTACGTGAAGTTTTAAACTTTTCGCTGCCAAACAGCTAGGCTGCTAGGCTGCTAGGCTGCCAGTCTACTCCGCTGTTAGGCTGCCGAATCAAAGTCTTCCTTCTGAATGAAACTGACGTAATAATTCGTTTAATCAAATTTCTAGTTGATTTTTGAACGTGTATTTCATATTTTTTTTAAATTTCAATTAACTTAATTTTCTAAAATATGTACTAGAACATGAAATATCGAAAGAAATGCGTTAGTTTAATAATATGATAATATAAAATAACGTTATAACATTACCTACGTTAAGTCTTAAACTTCTCGCTTTCCGGCTGCTAGGGTGCTTGACTGCTAGGATACTAGGCTACCCAATAGCAGTCTGACGTGAGAAATTTTTAAAAGCATTATTTAACTTCAATAAAGCGACAGCAGCACAGCCGCTAAAGTATCCCAGCCGCCACAGCACCTCAGCAGCCAAAGTTTTCCAGAAGCCAACTTTTCCCAGCAGCCAAAGTATCCCAGCCGCCACAGCAGCCCAGCAGCCAACTTTTCCTAGCAGCCACAGCAGCGCAGCAGCCAAACTATGCCAGCAGCCAGCTTTTCCCAACAGCCAAAGTATCCAAGCCGCCACAGCAGCCCAGCAGCCAACTTTTCCAGGCAGCCAAAGTATCCCAGCCGCCACAGCAGCCCAGCAGCCAACATTTCCCAGCCGCCATAGCAGCTCAGCAGCCAAGGTATTCCAGCAGCCAGCTTTTCCCAGCAGCCAAAGTATCCCAGCCGCCACAGCAGTCCAGCAGCCAACTTTTCTCAGCCGCCACAGCAGCGCAGCAGCCAAACTAAACCAGCAGCTTACTTTTCCCAGCAGCCAAAGTATCCCAGCCGCCACAGCAGCCCAGCAGCCAACTTTTTCTAGCCGCCACAGCAGCGCAGCAGCCAAACTATTCCAGCAGCCAACTTTTCCCAGCAGCCAAAGTATCCCAGCCGCCACAGCAGCCAAGCAGCCAACTTTTCTCAGCCGCCACAGCAGCGCAGCCGACAAACTATTCCAGCAGCCAAATTTTCCTAGCAGCCAAAGCATCCCAGCCGCCACAGCAGCCCAGCAGCCAACATTTCCGAGCCGCCACAGCAGCTCAGCAGCCAAAGTATTCCAGCAGCCAACTATTCCCAGCAGCCAAAGTATCCCAGCCGCCACAACAGCCCAGCAGCCAACATTTCCGAGCCGTCACAGCAGCTCAGTAGCCAAAGTATTTCAGCAGCCAAAGTATCCAAGCCACCACAGCAGCCCAGCAGCCAACTTTTCCTAGCCGCCACAGCAGCGCAGCAGCCAAACTATACCAGCAGCTAACTATTCCCAGCAGCCAAAGTATCCCAGCCGCCACAGCAGCCCAGCAGCCAACATTTTCTAGCCGCCACAGCAGCGCAGCAGCCAAACTATTCCAGCAGCCAACTTTCCCCAGCAGCCAAAGTATCCCAGCCGCCACAGCAGCCCAGCAGCCAACTTTTCTCAGCCGCCACAGCAGCGCAGCAGCCAAAGTATTCCAGCAGCCAAATTTTCCTAGCAGCAAAATCATCCCAGCCGCCACAGCAGCCCAGCAGCCAACATTTACGAGCCGCCACAGCAGCTCAGCAGCCGAAGTATCCCAGCAGCCAACTATTCCCAGCAGCCAAAGAATCGCAGCCGCCACAACAGCCCAGCAGCCAACATTTCCCAGCCGTCACAGCAGCTCAGCAGCCAAAGTATTCCAGCAGCCAAAGTATCCAAGCCACCACAGCAGCCCAGCAGCCAACTTTTCCCAGCCGTTCCCAGCCGCCACAGCAGCGCAGCAGCCAAACTATTCCAGCACCCAACTTTTCCCAGCAGCCAAAGTATCCCAGCCGCCACAGCAGCCCAGCAGCCAACTTTACTCAGCCGTCACAGCAGCGCAGCAGCCAAACTATTCCAGCAGCCAACTTTTCCCAGCAGCCAAAGTATCCCAGCCGCCACAGCAGCCCAGCAGCCAACTTTACTCAGCCGTCACAGCAGCGCAGCAGCCAAACTATTCCAGCAGCCAACTTTTCCCAGCAGCCAAATTATCCCAGCCGCCACAGCAGCCCGGCAGCCAACTTTTCCCAGCCGTCACAGCAGCTCAGCAGCCAAAGTATTCCAGCAGCCAACATTTCCCAGCCGCCACAGCCGCCCAGCAGCCAACTTTTTCTAGCCGCCACAGCAGCGCAGCAGCCAAACTATTCCAGCAGTCAACTTTTCCCAGCAGCCAAAGTATCCCAGCCGCCAAAGCAGCCAACTTTTCTCAGCCGCCACAGCAGCGCAGCAGCCAAACTATTCCAACAGTCAACTTTTCCTAGCAGCCAAAGTATCCCAGCCGCCACAGCAGCCCAGCAGCCAACTTTTCCCAGCCGCCACAGCAGCTCAGCAGCCAAAGTATTCCAGCAGCCAACTATTCCCAGCAGCCAAAGTATCCCAGCCGCCACAACAGCCCAGCAGCCAACATTTCCCAGCCGTCACAGCAGCTCAGCAGCCAAAGTATTCCAGCAGCCAAAGTATCCCTGCCGCCACAGCAGCCCAGCGGCCAACATTTCCTAGCCGCCACAGCAGCGCAGCAGCCAAACTATTCCAGCAGCCAACTTTTCCCAGCCGCCAAAGTATCCCAGCCACCACAGCAGCCCAGCAGCAAACTTTTCCCAGCAGCCAAAGTATCCCAGCCGCCACAGCAGCCCAGCAGCCAACTGTTCTCAGCCGCCACAGCAGCGCAGCAGCCAAATTATTCCAGCAGCCAACTTTTCCCAGCAGCCAAAGTATCCCAGCCACCACAGCAGCCCAGCAGCCAACTTTTCCCAGCCGTCACAGCAACTCAGCAGCCAAAGTATTCCAGCAGCCAACTTTTCCCAGCCGCCACAGCAGCCCAGCAGCACCCTTTTCCCAGCCACCACAGCAGCTCAGCAGCCAAACTAATCCAGCAGCCAACATTTCCCAGCAGCCATAGTATCCCAGCCGCCACAGCAGCCCTGCAGCCAAATTTCCCAGCCGTCACAGCAGCTCAGCAGCCAAAGTATTCCAGCAGCCAACTTTTCCCAGCCGCCAGATCAGCCCAGCAGCCAACTTTTCCTAGCCGCCACAGCAGCGCAGCAGCCAAACTATTCCAGCAGGCAACTTTTTCAAGCAGCCAAAGTATCCCAGCCGCCACAGCAGCCCAGCAGCCAACTTTTCTCAGCCGCTACAGCAGCGCAGCTGCCAAACTATTCCAGCAGCCAACTTTTCCCAGCAGCCAAAGTATCCCAGCCGCCACAGCAGCCCAGCAGCCAACTTTTCCCAGCCGCCACAGCAGCTCAGCAGCCAAAGAATTCCTGCAGCCAACTATTCACAGCAGCCAAAGTATCCCAGCCGCCACAACAGCCCAGCAGCCAACATTTCCCAGCCGTCACAGCAACTCAGCAGCCAAAGTATTCCAGCAGCCAAAGTATCCAAGCCACCACAGCAGCCCAGCAGCCAACTTTTCCTAGCCGCCACAGCAGCGCAGCAGCCAAACTATACCAGCAGCTAACTTTTCCCAGCAGCCAAAGTATCCCAGCCGCCACAGCAGCCCAGCAGCCAACATTTTCTAGCCGCCACAGCAGCGCAGCAGCCAAACTATTCCAGCAGCCAACTTTTCCCAGCAGCCAAAGTATCCCAGCCGCCACAGCAGCCCAGCAGCCAACTTTTCTCAGCCGCCACAGCAGCGCAGCAGCCAAACTATTCCAGCAGCCAAATTTTCCTAGCAGCCAAATCATCCCAGCCGCCACAGCAGCCCAGCAGCCAACATTTACGAGCCGCCACAGCAGCTCAGCAGCCAAAGTATTCCAGCAGCCAACTATTCCCAGCAGCCAAAGTATCCCATCCGCCACAACAGCCCAGCAGCCAACATTTCCCAGCCGTCACAGCAGCTCAGCAGCCAAAGTATTCCAGCAGCCAAAGTATCCAAGCCACCACAGCAGCCCAGCAGCCAACTTTTCCTAGCCGCCACAGCAGCGCAGCAGCCAAACTATACCAGCAGCTATTTTTTCCCAGCAGCCAAAGTATCCCAGCCGCCACAGCAGCCCAGCAGCCAACTTTTCCCAGCCGCCACAGCAGCTCAGCAGCCAAAGTATTCCTGCAGCCAACTATTCACAGCAGCCAAAGTATCCCAGCCGCCACAACAGCCCAGCAGCCAACATTTCCCAGCCGTCACAGCAACTCAGCAGCCAAAGTATTCCAGCAGCCAAAGTATCCAAGCCACCACAGCAGCCCAGCAGCCAATTTTTCCTAGCCGCCACAGCAGCGCAGCAGCCAAACTATACCAGCAGCTAACTTTTCCCAGCAGCCAAAGTATCCCAGCCGCCACAGCAGCCCAGCAGCCAACATTTTCTAGCCGCCACAGCAGCGCAGCAGCCAAACTATTCCAGCAGCCAACTTTTCCCAGCAGCCAAAGTATCCCAGCCGCCACAGCAGCCCAGCAGCCAACTTTTCTCAGCCGCCACAGCAGCGCAGCAGCCAAACTATTCCAGCAGCCAAATTTCCCTAGCAGCCAAATCATCCCAGCCGCCACAGCAGCCCAGCAGCCAACATTTACGAGCCGCCACAGCAGCTCAGCAGCCAAAGTATTCCAGCAGCCAACTATTCCCAGCAGCCAACGTATCCCAGCCGCCACAACAGCCCAGCAGCCAACATTTCCCAGCGGTCACAGCAGCTCAGCAGCCAAAGTATTCCAGCAGCCAAAGTATCCAAGCCACCACAGCAGCCCAGCAGCCAACTTTTCCTAGCCGCCACAGCAGCGCAGCAGCCAAACTATTCCAGCAGCCAACTTTTCCCAGCAGCCAAAGTATCCCAGCCGCCACAGCAGCCCAGCAGCCAACTTTACTCAGCCGCCACAGCAGCGCAGCAGCCAAACTATTCCAGCAGCCAACTTTTTCCAGCAGCCAAAGTATCCCAGCCGCCACAGCAGCCCGGCAGCCAACTTTTCCCAGCCGTCACAGCAGCTCAGCAGCCAAAGTATTCGAGCAGCCAACATTTCCCAGCCGCCACAGCCGCCCAGCAGCCAACTTTTTCTAGCCGCCACAGCAGCGCAGCAGCCAAACTATTCCAGCAGCCAACTTTTCCAAGCAGCCAAAGTATCCCAGCCGCCACAGCAGCCCAGCAGCCAACTTTTCTCAGCCGCCACAGCAGCGCAGCAGCCAAACTATTCCAGCATCCAACTTTTCCTAGCAGCCAAAGTATCCCAGCCGCCACAGCAGCCCAGCAGCCAACTGTTCTCAGCCGCCACAGCAGCGCAGCAGCCAAAGTATTCCAGCAGCCAACTATTCCCAGCAGCCAAAGTATCCCAGCCACCACAACAGCCCAGCAGCCAACATTTCCCAGCCGTCACAGCAGCTCAGCAGCCAAAGTATTCCAGCAGCCAAAGTATCCCTGCCGCCACAGCAGCCCAGCAGCCAACATTTCCTAGCCGCCACAGCAGCGCAGCAGCCAAAGTATTCCAGCAGCCAACTTTTCCCAGCAGCCAAAGTATCCCAGCCACCACAGCAGCCCAGCAGCCAACTTTTCCCAGCAGCCAAAGTATCCCAGCCGCCACAGCAGCCCAGCAGCCAACTGTTCTCAGCCGCTACAGCAGCGCAGCAGCCAAATTATTCCAGCAGCCAACTTTTCCCAGCAGCCAAAGTATCCCAGCCACCACAGCAGCCCAGCAGCCAACTTTTCCCAGCCGCCACAGCAGCCCAGCAGCCAACTTTTCCCAGCCACCACAGCAGCTCAGCAGCCAAACTAATCCAGCAGCCAACATTTCCCAGCAGCCATAGTATCCCAGCCGCCACAGCATCCCTGCAGCCAAATTTCCCAGCCGTCACAGCAGCTCAGCTGCCAAAGTATTCCAGCAGCCAACTTTTCCCAGCCGCCAGATCAGCCCAGCAGCCAACTTTTCCTAGCCGCCACAGCAGCGCAGCAGCCAAACTATTCCAGCAGGCAACTTTTTCCAGCAGCCAAAGTATCCCAGCCGCCACAGCAGCCCAGCAGCCAACTTTTCTCAGCCGCTACAGCAGCGCAGCAGCCAAACTATTCAAGCAGCCAACTTTTCCCAGCAGCCGAAGTATCCCAGCCGCCACAGCAGCCCAGCAGCCAACTTTTCCCAGCCGCCACAGCAGCTCAGCAGCCAAAGTATTCCTGCAGCCAACTATTCACAGCAGCCAAAGTATCCCAGCCGCCACAACAGCCCAGCAGCCAACATTTCCGAGCCGTCACAGCAACTCAGCAGCCAAAGTATTCCAGCAGCCAAAGTATCCCTGCCGCCACAGCAGCCCAGCGGCCAACTTTCCCTAGCCGCCACAGCAGCGCAGCAGCCAAACTATTCCAGCAGCCAACTTTTCCCAGCAGCCAAAGTATTCCAGCCGCCACAGCAGCCCAGCAGCCAACTTTTCTCAGCCGCCACAGCAGCGCAGCAGCCAAACTATTCCAGCAGCCAACTTTTCCCAGCAGCCAAATTATTCCAGCCGCCACAGCAGTCTAGCAGCCAACTTTTCTCAGCCGTCACAGCAGCTCAGCAGCCAAAGTATTCCAGCGGACAACTTTTCCCAGCCGCCACAGCAAGCCAGCAGCCAAGTTTTCCCAGCCGCCACAGCAGCTCAGCAGCCAAAGTATTCCAGCAGCCAACTTTTCCCAGCAGCCAAAGTATCCCAGCCGGCACAGCAGCCCAGCAGCAAACTTTTCCCAGCCGCCAACTTTTCCCAGCAGCCAAAGTATATCAGCCGCCACAGCAGCCCAGAAGCCAACTTTTCCCAGCCGTCAACTTTTCCCAGCCGCCAAGGTATCCCAGCCGCCACAGCAGTCCAGCAGCCAACTTTTCTCAGCCGCCACAGCAGCTCAGCGGCCAAACTATTCCAGCAGCCAACTTTTCCCAGCAGCCAAAGTATCCCAGCCGCCACAGCAGCCCAGCAGCCAACTTTTCCCAGCCGTCACAGCAGCTCAGCAGCCAAAGTATTCCAGCAGCCAACTTTTCCCTGCAGCCAAAGTATCACAGCCGCCACAACAGCCCAGCAGCCAACTTTTCCCAGCCGCCACAGCAGCTCAGCAGCCAAAGTACTCCAGCAGCCAACTTTTCACTGCCGCCACAGCAGCCCAGCAGCCAACTTTTCCCAGCCGCCACAGCAGCTCAGCAGCCAAAGTATTCCAGCAGCCAACTTTTCCCAGCAGCCAAAGTATCCCAGCCGCCACAGCAGCCCAGCAGCCAACTTTTCCCAGCCGCTAACTTTTCCCAGCAGCCATAGTATCCCAGCCGCCACAGCAGCCCAGCAGCCAACTTTTCTCAGCCGCCACAGCAGCGCAGCAGCGAAACTATTCCAGCTGCCAACTTTTCCCAGGAGCCAAAGTATCCCAGCCGCCACAGCAGCCCAGCAGCCAACTTTTCCCAGCCGTCACAGCAGCTCAGCAGCCAAAGTATTCCAGCAGCCAACTTTTCCCAGCAGCCAAAGTATCACAGCCGCCACAACAGCCCAGCAGCCAACTTTTCCCAGCCGCCACAGCAGCTCAGCAGCCAAAGTATTCCAGCAGCCAACTTTTCCCAGCCGCCACAGCAGCCCAGCTGCCAACTTTTCCCAGCCTCCACAGCAGCTCAGCAGCCAAAGTATTCCAGCAGCCAACTTTTCCCAGCAGCCAAAGTATCCCAGCCGCCACAGCAGCCCCGCAGCCAACTTTTCTCAGCCGCCACAGCAGCGCAGCAGCCAAACTATTCCAGCAGCCAACTTTTCCCAGCAGCCAAAGTATCCCAGCCGCCACAGCAGCCCAGCAGCCAACTTTTCCCAGCCGTCACAGCAGCTCAGCAGCCAAAATATTACAGCAGCCAACTTTTCCCAGCCGCCACAGCAGCCCAGCAGCCAACTTTTTCCAGCCGCCACAGCAGCTCAGCAGCTAAAGTATTCCAGCAGCCAACTTTTTCCAGCAGCCAACGTATCCCAGCCGCCACAGCAGCCCAGCAGCGAACTTTTTTCCAGCCGCCACAGCAGCTCAGCAGCAAAAGTTTCACAGCAGCCAAAGTATCAGCTGGGCTGTTGGGCGGCCAACTTCACGCTGCCTGGCTGCTTGGCTGCTTGGCGGCCAACTTCACGCTGCTTGGCTGCTTGGCTGCTTGGCGGCCAACTTCACCCTGCTTTGCTGCTTGGCGGCCAACTTCACGCTGCTTGGCTGCTTGGCGGCCAACTTCACGCTGCTTGGCTTCTAGGCGGCCAACTTCACGAACATATATGATGTTTTCAGCGTTCAACGTCGCAGCAAGTATATCTTTGGATATTGTTTTGTGAAACAAAGATTTACCTCCTGCAGTTTTACCGTTGCCTTTGGAGTAAATGAGTAGTTATCAGGATCACCCATTAATACTTATAACTATATTAAGATGTTAATTTGGTAATTGCTTTTAAAGATCATATAAGGGCTCTTCTTAAGCCCTTCGCGACATTGAGTGTGGTGTTATATAATGATGCTTATCACATTCACGAATCTCCTTGCGGGTTCAACTACAGATCAGATCTCGCGGATGACCCATGAATGTTTATTGAGGATCCGAAACTATGGGGGTAGCTAGCCATTTATTAATATGGATTCATAATTAAGCTAGTGTTGTCCCCGAAAAAAATTAAACAATCGTGTAAACTGTTACATTCTGGGCGTTCTGAGAAGAATCATGTGACTTCAGTGTTCGACAGCTTCGCGCCTGCATACGAATGCACAGCGGTGTGACTTCTGCTGGGAGCATATCCAATTGCCTGTCGGAAGGAAGTTGGGAGCGGGGGACGTCTGGATAATATTGAAGACGCTATCAGTAGCCGGATCCGTTTGTTTATTACAGAGTATAATTAATGCTATACAAGAGGAATCATTATGCAAATAACTAGTGCACACGTATTTTTCAATCCAGTATAAGATTATTGTAAACAACGGATCTTTAAAGACCAATTTAGAATTTTAATGCTTTATGAATATTATATTGCTACCGAGTATTTGTATGAGTAAACAGTACCCGGGTGGGGCGGAGCGGATGTGGTTCACCGAAGAAATTGATCAGCATTTGCTGTTTTACCGAGCTCGCCGGAATAAATCTGCCAATTTAAAGTATCGGGATCTTATGCATTAACGTTTAGAGAGGCTGGCAGGGTACGGGTAAGCTAAAGAACGCGTCCATATCTAAAACAGTCAATTCTTCACATTAAAGTTAAGTTCTCAATACTCGCCCGATGTTGATCCAAATCATTATAATTACAACACCATCGTAGTTTCTATTTGTTGTAATATTGAAAATTTCCGTGATTTGTATTGATTATACTGTTTTTATATTACAATGATCAATCTGTTCATTTTGGATTGAGAAATAAAAGCTGTATGGAGAAGAATACCATAATTTAGCCCCAGGGTGTGGGTATACTTGCACAACCTATATTTGTAAGAGTTGAATGCGTTCAATCTTTCAAGGTAGCGGATTGTATGTGACTTTTAAGCAAAAACATAAATATTAAAATAAAGATGGCCACTTATGTTTGGGAGAAATATGTTCAAAATAACAGTTCAATGTTGTTTTTTTGGACTTTGACTTTATTTTTGGTGGAAGTTTAATCATACAACAGAGACATGTTGTGGAATAATGGAATAATAAAAGATCTGTGATGTGACAATGATGTGAAGTACTCTTGCTTGTACATGTAGAGTGATCCTGTGCTCAGCACAGCAGTGGCAGAAGATAGTGCGGTACAGACAAGATAATAGGTATGGTGAGAATTCCTTTACAAATCCTTAAACATCGTTAACTTTTAATTTAATAAGGTCAATTATTCAACCACCCTTCTGTCTATAATGTGCCGAAAGTGATATTGATTGCTTTTTACAGATTTAAAAGTTTTACATGAACAATGAGACAAGTAAAATTTAATGTTTATGTTAAACGAACAGAACAAAATTTTGTTTTACAAATTTTTAACTCTATGGCACCTGTGTTATGTTCAGATGATACTGTTGTTAACAGTCATACTAATGCCGAAGTTGACAAGATTCTCTTATCAAACTTACTTCGACAACACTCCCCGAATGTACATATCCATTTAAAAACCTGATTTTCCCGTGTCCATTGCGCCTTTATATCAGTTGTCGCTTCGAAAATGATTCACCGGACCGTATGTGTCCCAAAAATGTTTTGTGTTAATTATACAGTAAAACCCTTTTAAGACCGCCCCGAAATAAGGCCACTCCGATAATAAGACCACTAGTTATATATCCTTTTTTGCACTAACTTCTACCTCGGAATTAAGACCACTCCAGTATAAAGACCTCTCTTGTCCAGTCCCAGAGGTGGTCTTTGAGAAGAGGTTTTACTGAACATTTGTTTTTTTATATAAAATCCCGAATGCAGGGCGTTTTCATTCATTTTCCAGCTAAACATTAGAAGATAACAGAATAAGATTCTGAATTTTCTTTAAAGTATCACATAGGGTAAAACTACTCCATAAACGCCGCCTCTGTCAGCCTTATTCTGTCTTCAATCACAGTTCGGAAAAAGACTGACCGAGGCAAGAGGCGAGCAAAGGTACCATCAGGCTGGGAACTGAACATACAGGGCGCAAGATTATTAAGCTAAAACTGGAGACCATTCCCAAATCTCAAGCATTTGATTGGCTGAATTTGAGACTGGTCTCCAAACTCAGTTTTATTATCATGGGCCTAGATCTCTGGCGTTTTGGAAATTGTTCTGTTTATATTCATCGGAGGAGAGAAAAAACGGATTTTACGTAGTTTTTTGAAAATATATTATGCTAATCGTAAACCACTAGACTGGGATTCAACATACATTTATATACATCGTTCTAACAGGCGCGTAGCGGTCTATACGCGAGAACGAGACTGAATCCACATAATTGGACGGAAAGATTGAAACAATCTCAGCAAAAATGAAAATAAGTATTTGACTAGCCTACATGTTCATATCAAACGTTCCTTGCAGTTTCTGCACTGCTAAATATCAAATTGAGGACCCATCCGCGTTTCAATTTTTTCCGGTTAACATTTCTTGGGACCCCACCCCCAGCACAATTATTAATCCACATAAATAAAGGGCTAGCTACTTCCATTTTCTCTTGCTTAATTAACTCACATTCATTAAGTGATCTCTTCAGAAAATTAAAACTTATCTTGTATATTGACGTCGCCGGTTCTTTCTTTTGAAGGTTATCATTGTGTTGTGCTTCATTCTATTTTTTTTATTCCCAGATCGACAGAGAAGACAAACAGATGGAAAGTGCGTCGTCCACCGAAACATATACATGTACCATATAAGGTAATAAATAGCAATCCTTTAAAGGAAAACGTACAGCCTGTTCTATTTACTATTATACTGTATAATTATACATGCAGCTGTACTTATAACTGTACATCTAGCTATCATTTTTATAAGGCCTTTCCGTTACTAAACCGCATAGAATGTATAAAAGCACTAAAATCATATTTTCATCATTTCTGTTTACAAATTAATCAAGTAACGATAACGCTCATTTCCATATCTGTTAAATATTTTTCTAAAAACATATGACAATGGGTTTTGATTGTTAGAAATTGACAGTCACTGGTAAAGTCACATTCTATTACACATACACATTTAGCAGTCGGGCCTCCATTGCACCACTTGAATACAGTAACAGCTGTTTTACAGTTATTCGTCTTACTGTCCTCGTGCCTTCCCACACTCTATTGACCGTCAGCCAAAATTACCAATGTTTTAACTAATATTCTATATACAATCACATGTATTTGTCAGTGGAGATAAATTGCAAGTAAACAGCTTTTAGTTAGTTGAGTAAGGCAACTGAGCAAACTTTTATAATACCATCAGGCTTGAAATGAACCTACAGACCTCGGTATAATTTGATGCAATTTAAAAATTGAGCTATATTTTTCATCAACGGATTTGAGCCGAGTCTGTGGAATTTAATCCTATTTTTTGTTTTGTTGTTTTAAGTTTTATGATGGGGAAACACATCTTCTTTGACATTATTGCATTGATATGCATTTTAAATATTTATTCATTATGAACACTATTTATGTTTTATTATAACAATTACAGAAAGAAGAGGCTCGGTCAAAAAAGTTGTTAAAAAGTTTGTTATGCTGTTTTTGTTTTTGTTTTTTGTTTGTTCTTTCCCTATATATATATGTTCGGTTTTTATGTATTAAGTATTCTTTGCTGGTGAAAACACATTTTTGTCATCTTTTTGCCGTGGTTGCATTGATTTTGTAATTTTATTCATTTTTAACACTAATCCGGTTTAATTATTCTCCAGATATCAGCTGCAACAGATACAGAAAAAAGAGGCGCAGTCAAACTTTAAAACGGAAAGTATTTTTCTTTTGTTGTTTAAATTATTTTATGCTGGGGAGTTTTTGAAAGCTGTGTTGATATGTCTGAGTCAGTTGATGACTCAGACATTCTGGGGGCGGTGGCTGCGGTGATATTAGGGAAGACATAGCTTATAACTGAAAGCCATCAGCAAGCGGTGTGCAGATGATGTTTGTTCACCACTTGCCAACAGCTTCCACATATACCCTAAATCTTTCCTAACATCAATCCGCGCATCTCTTGCTGATGTCTTCCATTGATAAGCTATGTCTTCTCTAACATTCATCTGCTTACCACTTGCCAATGGCTGCCATTGTAACATGATACGTTGTTTCATTGTTCAAATATTGGTAACCTGAAGATGTTCAAATATTGTTTTCTTTGTTTAACTTTTAATTTCATTTCTAACACTGTTCCGTTTTCTTAGTGCTTTTTTTCAGATAAAGTTGCAACAGATACAGAAAGAATGGGCGCAATCAAACTTTGAATGATACGTATTTTTTCTTTTGTTGTTTAAACTTTTAAAGTCTGGAGATTTTTTTCTCATTTTTTTCAATATCTTTGTTTGCATTGTTTTTGTTGATTTCATTTCTAACACTGTTCTCTTCTTTTTAGTGTTTTTCAGACACCAGCTGCAACAGATACAGAAAGAAGAGGCGCAGTCAAACTTTGAAAGATAAGTATTTTCTTTTGTTTTTAAATGAAAGCCATCAGCAAGTGGTGTGCAGATGATGTTAATTCACCACTTGCCAACAGCTTCCACATATCCCCTAAATCTTTCCTAACATCAATCTATGCACCTCTTGCTGATGTCTTCCATTGATAATTTTCTTTTTTTTCCCAATAAATACTTAAAGAAATTAGAAACGCAACTTCTTTAAACAAGAAATACATTTCATGTTTAAAGAAGTTGCGTTTCAAATTTCTACAAATACATATTAAATAGTAAAAGATATTAAAACGCAACTTCTTTAAGCACGAAACATATTTTGTGTTTAAAGAAGTTGCGTTCTAATTTCTTTAAGTATATTTGTTTGCATTTTTAGTTAAATTTCATTTTCTAACAGTGTTTTCGTTTTTTAGTGTTTTTCAGATTACAGATGAAGATACAGAAAGAAGAGGCGCAGTCAAACTTTAGAAGGTATTTTTTTGGTTAGATAGATAGATTAGACTTCCTAGTCCGCTGGTGAGATAGTTATATAGATCCGACTTCCGAGTCCGCTGGTGAGGTAGATAGATCTGACTTCCTAGTCCGCTGGTTGGATAGTTAGATAGATTCGACTTCCGAGTCCGCTGGTGAGATAGATAGATCCTATTTCCGAGTCCACTGGTGAGATAGTTAGATAGATCCGACTTCCTAGTCCGCTGGTGAGATAGATCTGACTTCCTAGTCCGCTGGTGAGATAGTAACATAGTTAGATAGATCCGACTTCCGAGTCCGCTGGTGAGATAGATAGATCCTATTTCCGAGTCCCCTGGTGAGATAGTTAGATAGATCCGACTTCCTAGTCCGCTGGTGAGATAGATCTGACTTCCTAGTCCGCTGGTGAGATAGTTAGATAGATCCGACTTCCTAGTCCGCTGGTGAGATAGTTAGATAGATCCTATTTCCGAGTCTGCTGGTGAGATAGATAGATCCTATTTCCGAGTCCGCTGGTGAGATAGATAGATCCTATTTCCGAGTCCGCTGGTGAGATAGTTAGATAGATCCGACTTCCTAGTCCGCTGGTGAGATAGATCTGACTTCCTAGTCCGCTGGTGAGATAGTTAGATAGATCCGACTTCCGAGTCCGCTGGTGAGATAGACAGATCCTATTTCCGAGTCCGCTGGTGAGATAGATAGATCCTATTTCCGAGTCCGCTGGTAAAAACCGTCAATTCGACTGGGTTCGAACTAAACAAACTAAACAAACCTCCGAGTCCGCTGGTGGACTTAAAACAGAATCCCGTCACACTGATGTAATGTTGACCTTTCAAACCTGAGCCTCTGGCAACACAATGGGCGCGTTATGGTGCGACTGAGGGTAGTAGGTCTTTTGACCCAATAGCCAGTATGTTAAACCTCGGACTTCGGTCTGAGGAGTGCTACCCTATTGTCTCATTACTTGTGACGTCCGTGGGATTCTAGATTTTTAATGCGGCTTGTAAAGAACATGTACAATGTCATATGCTCATTAACAAAGACCAAATGCACAGAAAAAGTAAACCTAATGGTGTTGACGTTTTTCGTGTATATGACTAGTCATATGTGCTTTACAAAAGGTCCCAAGCCCTTAAAACGCAGAGGGAAAATCAAACATAGCATCAAGCATTTTTAATCCCATCAATCAATCAGATTTCAAAACAACAGCCAGTTTCAGATGCATTTGAAAGCACAGTCTACACAACCATGGTGAACATGGACAACTTACTAGTAGAAAGGCATGTGAATATCTGTTAAGAATATGTATTACTTAGTTTTTGTGATAGCAGGTACACACATAGGGATCCTATCGCCCGGTGACGTCGTCGGCGTCGTCCGGTAGCCCCCCAGCTTTAACATGAAACTTAATGTTGCCTATAACATCAGGCCTGCCAAAACTTCTTTATTAAAATCTGGAGATTTTGTCTGAATATTGAATAATGATGAGGACGAAGAAGAAAATGTTGTTGTTGTTGTTTTAATGTCTTATTGCTGCTGTTCACTGTGACTGAACAAAAATGATGATGATTATTAAAATGATGATGCTGACGATGATGATGATGGTGATATTTTTTTATAATTATATTCTTCAATGAATTCTATAAATGAATATTGCCGATTTTATTAGAAATGTTAAACCCGATCTTAGAATGAACATGCAAGGAAAATATAGATAAAGCAGGTGTAACATTGAGGCCTTTGTTTAGTTTATGACACGCGGTTATCGTATAGTTGTGCAAGAAGCACTGAGGCAGCATGTCACCGACCACGTTCTAGCTATCTCATTATCTCGTAATAAACAGGAAATCTGCGACTGCAGTAGAATAATTATAACGTTCATTGCACAAGTTTTAAATTAGGTTAAATTAATCTACATGTATATTTTTGCAATTTCATATAAATCCGGAGATTTTGACTATAAATCCGGAGATCGCGAGAAGTAACTTAAAATCGGATAATCCGGAGATTTGGCAGGCCTGTAAAATTGAAAGTACTTGTCCTATTAACTTCATACAAGAATCATAACTCCTGTTTCACCATTTTTTAGTTACGCCCCTTTCAAATGCAACTTTAACATGAAACTTAATGTTGACTTTAACTTTAAAAGTTCTTGTCCATTCCACTTAGAATTCAGAATATAACATCTTCATGAACAACGTCATCGTTAACGATAAGAATGATAACTCCTGTTTTACTATTTTTTTTAAATTATGCCTCTTTCAAATGCATCTTGAACATGAAAATTTAATATGTTGACATTAACTTTGAAAGTACTTGTCTTTTTCACATAGAATTCAGAATATATCATCTTCATGAACAACATCATCGCTAACAACACGATTGATAACTCAATTTTCAATACTTTTTGAGTTAAGCCCCTTTCAAATGCATCTTGAACATGAAACCTAATGTTGCCAATGAGTTTGAAAGTACTTGTACTTTTCATTTAATACTTGGAATATATCATCTGCATGAACAACAACATTGATTACAACAAGAATCATAACTCATGTTTCACTATTTTTTGGGTTATGCCCCTTTCAATCTTTAACATGAAACTTAATTTTGACTTTAACTTTGAAAGTACTTGTCAAATTCACTTAATACTTGGAATATATAATCTGCATGCACATTGCTATTGGTGAAGAATGACAACTCAGGTGTTAACACTTTTTAGTTATGCCCATTTCAAATGCAATTAAGGTGACTCATGTGTTTCGTGGTGTAGTTTTGCAATCAACTTGAATTAAATCGTTTTACAATATATGATTAATCATAGGCCCACATTTCAACTTTGTGCAAGCACACGACACACGTGTTCCGTGGAACACCAAATTATAGTTAATAGTCAATAGATTCAAAGAGATACAAAGAAACGATTTAACGATTTCGAAATTTGGGTCGGAATAGATGTACGCTGTAAAGGTCATCAAGTAATAGTTAAATAGTACTAATAAGTTATGACCCATAATTCGTCCAGAAAAATACCAATGTACACTTTTCATTTATTCAAACTAAAGTAGTAACTAAGTATCAACATAAACTTGTTTATTCCTGCAGCCAACTATTCACAGCAGCCAAAGTATCCCAGCCGCCACAACAGCCCAGCAGCCAACATTTCCCAGCCGTCACAGCAACTCAGCAGCCAAAGTATTCCAGCAGCCAAAGTATCCAAGCCACCACAGCAGCCCAGCAGCCAATTTTTCCTAGCCGCCACAGCAGCGCAGCAGCCAAACTATACCAGCAGCTAACTTTTCCCAGCAGCCAAAGTATCCCAGCCGCCACAGCAGCCCAGCAGCCAACATTTTCTAGCCGCCACAGCAGCGCAGCAGCCAAACTATTCCAGCAGCCAACTTTTCCCAGCAGCCAAAGTATCCCAGCCGCCACAGCAGCCCAGCAGCCAACTTTTCCCAGCCGTCACAGCAGCTCAGCAGCCAAAGTATTCGAGCAGCCAACATTTCCCAGCCGCCACAGCCGCCCAGCAGCCAACTTTTTCTAGCCGCCACAGCAGCGCAGCAGCCAAACTATTCCAGCAGCCAACTTTTCCAAGCAGCCAAAGTATCCCAGCCGCCACAGCAGCCCAGCAGCCAACTTTTCTCAGCCGCCACAGCAGCGCAGCAGCCAAACTATTCCAGCATCCAACTTTTCCTAGCAGCCAAAGTATCCCAGCCGCCACAGCAGCCCAGCAGCCAACTGTTCTCAGCCGCCACAGCAGCGCAGCAGCCAAAGTATTCCAGCAGCCAACTATTCCCAGCAGCCAAAGTATCCCAGCCACCACAACAGCCCAGCAGCCAACATTTCCCAGCCGTCACAGCAGCTCAGCAGCCAAAGTATTCCAGCAGCCAAAGTATCCCTGCCGCCACAGCAGCCCAGCAGCCAACATTTCCTAGCCGCCACAGCAGCGCAGCAGCCAAAGTATTCCAGCAGCCAACTTTTCCCAGCAGCCAAAGTATCCCAGCCACCACAGCAGCCCAGCAGCCAACTTTTCCCAGCAGCCAAAGTATCCCAGCCGCCACAGCAGCCCAGCAGCCAACTGTTCTCAGCCGCTACAGCAGCGCAGCAGCCAAATTATTCCAGCAGCCAACTTTTCCCAGCAGCCAAAGTATCCCAGCCACCACAGCAGCCCAGCAGCCAACTTTTCCCAGCCGCCACAGCAGCCCAGCAGCCAACTTTTCCCAGCCACCACAGCAGCTCAGCAGCCAAACTAATCCAGCAGCCAACATTTCCCAGCAGCCATAGTATCCCAGCCGCCACAGCATCCCTGCAGCCAAATTTCCCAGCCGTCACAGCAGCTCAGCTGCCAAAGTATTCCAGCAGCCAACTTTTCCCAGCCGCCAGATCAGCCCAGCAGCCAACTTTTCCTAGCCGCCACAGCAGCGCAGCAGCCAAACTATTCCAGCAGGCAACTTTTTCCAGCAGCCAAAGTATCCCAGCCGCCACAGCAGCCCAGCAGCCAACTTTTCTCAGCCGCTACAGCAGCGCAGCAGCCAAACTATTCAAGCAGCCAACTTTTCCCAGCAGCCGAAGTATCCCAGCCGCCACAGCAGCCCAGCAGCCAACTTTTCCCAGCCGCCACAGCAGCTCAGCAGCCAAAGTATTCCTGCAGCCAACTATTCACAGCAGCCAAAGTATCCCAGCCGCCACAACAGCCCAGCAGCCAACATTTCCGAGCCGTCACAGCAACTCAGCAGCCAAAGTATTCCAGCAGCCAAAGTATCCCTGCCGCCACAGCAGCCCAGCGGCCAACTTTCCCTAGCCGCCACAGCAGCGCAGCAGCCAAACTATTCCAGCAGCCAACTTTTCCCAGCAGCCAAAGTATTCCAGCCGCCACAGCAGCCCAGCAGCCAACTTTTCTCAGCCGCCACAGCAGCGCAGCAGCCAAACTATTCCAGCAGCCAACTTTTCCCAGCAGCCAAATTATTCCAGCCGCCACAGCAGTCTAGCAGCCAACTTTTCTCAGCCGTCACAGCAGCTCAGCAGCCAAAGTATTCCAGCGGACAACTTTTCCCAGCCGCCACAGCAAGCCAGCAGCCAAGTTTTCCCAGCCGCCACAGCAGCTCAGCAGCCAAAGTATTCCAGCAGCCAACTTTTCCCAGCAGCCAAAGTATCCCAGCCGGCACAGCAGCCCAGCAGCAAACTTTTCCCAGCCGCCAACTTTTCCCAGCAGCCAAAGTATATCAGCCGCCACAGCAGCCCAGAAGCCAACTTTTCCCAGCCGTCAACTTTTCCCAGCCGCCAAGGTATCCCAGCCGCCACAGCAGTCCAGCAGCCAACTTTTCTCAGCCGCCACAGCAGCTCAGCGGCCAAACTATTCCAGCAGCCAACTTTTCCCAGCAGCCAAAGTATCCCAGCCGCCACAGCAGCCCAGCAGCCAACTTTTCCCAGCCGTCACAGCAGCTCAGCAGCCAAAGTATTCCAGCAGCCAACTTTTCCCTGCAGCCAAAGTATCACAGCCGCCACAACAGCCCAGCAGCCAACTTTTCCCAGCCGCCACAGCAGCTCAGCAGCCAAAGTACTCCAGCAGCCAACTTTTCACTGCCGCCACAGCAGCCCAGCAGCCAACTTTTCCCAGCCGCCACAGCAGCTCAGCAGCCAAAGTATTCCAGCAGCCAACTTTTCCCAGCAGCCAAAGTATCCCAGCCGCCACAGCAGCCCAGCAGCCAACTTTTCCCAGCCGCTAACTTTTCCCAGCAGCCATAGTATCCCAGCCGCCACAGCAGCCCAGCAGCCAACTTTTCTCAGCCGCCACAGCAGCGCAGCAGCGAAACTATTCCAGCTGCCAACTTTTCCCAGGAGCCAAAGTATCCCAGCCGCCACAGCAGCCCAGCAGCCAACTTTTCCCAGCCGTCACAGCAGCTCAGCAGCCAAAGTATTCCAGCAGCCAACTTTTCCCAGCAGCCAAAGTATCACAGCCGCCACAACAGCCCAGCAGCCAACTTTTCCCAGCCGCCACAGCAGCTCAGCAGCCAAAGTATTCCAGCAGCCAACTTTTCCCAGCCGCCACAGCAGCCCAGCTGCCAACTTTTCCCAGCCTCCACAGCAGCTCAGCAGCCAAAGTATTCCAGCAGCCAACTTTTCCCAGCAGCCAAAGTATCCCAGCCGCCACAGCAGCCCCGCAGCCAACTTTTCTCAGCCGCCACAGCAGCGCAGCAGCCAAACTATTCCAGCAGCCAACTTTTCCCAGCAGCCAAAGTATCCCAGCCGCCACAGCAGCCCAGCAGCCAACTTTTCCCAGCCGTCACAGCAGCTCAGCAGCCAAAATATTACAGCAGCCAACTTTTCCCAGCCGCCACAGCAGCCCAGCAGCCAACTTTTTCCAGCCGCCACAGCAGCTCAGCAGCTAAAGTATTCCAGCAGCCAACTTTTTCCAGCAGCCAACGTATCCCAGCCGCCACAGCAGCCCAGCAGCGAACTTTTTTCCAGCCGCCACAGCAGCTCAGCAGCAAAAGTTTCACAGCAGCCAAAGTATCAGCTGGGCTGTTGGGCGGCCAACTTCACGCTGCCTGGCTGCTTGGCTGCTTGGCGGCCAACTTCACGCTGCTTGGCTGCTTGGCTGCTTGGCGGCCAACTTCACCCTGCTTTGCTGCTTGGCGGCCAACTTCACGCTGCTTGGCTGCTTGGCGGCCAACTTCACGCTGCTTGGCTTCTAGGCGGCCAACTTCACGAACATATATGATGTTTTCAGCGTTCAACGTCGCAGCAAGTATATCTTTGGATATTGTTTTGTGAAACAAAGATTTACCTCCTGCAGTTTTACCGTTGCCTTTGGAGTAAATGAGTAGTTATCAGGATCACCCATTAATACTTATAACTATATTAAGATGTTAATTTGGTAATTGCTTTTAAAGATCATATAAGGGCTCTTCTTAAGCCCTTCGCGACATTGAGTGTGGTGTTATATAATGATGCTTATCACATTCACGAATCTCCTTGCGGGTTCAACTACAGATCAGATCTCGCGGATGACCCATGAATGTTTATTGAGGATCCGAAACTATGGGGGTAGCTAGCCATTTATTAATATGGATTCATAATTAAGCTAGTGTTGTCCCCGAAAAAAATTAAACAATCGTGTAAACTGTTACATTCTGGGCGTTCTGAGAAGAATCATGTGACTTCAGTGTTCGACAGATTCGCGCCTGCATACGAATGCACAGCGGTGTGACTTCTGCTGGGAGCATATCCAATTGCCTGTCGGAAGGAAGTTGGGAGCGGGGGACGTCTGGATAATATTGAAGACGCTATCAGTAGCCGGATCCGTTTGTTTATTACAGAGTATAATTAATGCTATACAAGAGGAATCATTATGCAAATAACTAGTGCACACGTATTTTTCAATCCAGTATAAGATTATTGTAAACAACGGATCTTTAAAGACCAATTTAGAATTTTAATGCTTTATGAATATTATATTGCTACCGAGTATTTGTATGAGTAAACAGTACCCGGGTGGGGCGGAGCGGATGTGGTTCACCGAAGAAATTGATCAGCATTTGCTGTTTTACCGAGCTCGCCGGAATAAATCTGCCAATTTAAAGTATCGGGATCTTATGCATTAACGTTTAGAGAGGCTGGCAGGGTACGGGTAAGCTAAAGAACGCGTCCATATCTAAAACAGTCAATTCTTCACATTAAAGTTAAGTTCTCAATACTCGCCCGATGTTGATCCAAATCATTATAATTACAACACCATCGTAGTTTCTATTTGTTGTAATATTGAAAATTTCCGTGATTTGTATTGATTATACTGTTTTTATATTACAATGATCAATCTGTTCATTTTGGATTGAGAAATAAAAGCTGTATGGAGAAGAATACCATAATTTAGCCCCAGGGTGTGGGTATACTTGCACAACCTATATTTGTAAGAGTTGAATGCGTTCAATCTTTCAAGGTAGCGGATTGTATGTGACTTTTAAGCAAAAACATAAATATTAAAATAAAGATGGCCACTTATGTTTGGGAGAAATATGTTCAAAATAACAGTTCAATGTTGTTTTTTTGGACTTTGACTTTATTTTTGGTGGAAGTTTAATCATACAACAGAGACATGTTGTGGAATAATGGAATAATAAAAGATCTGTGATGTGACAATGATGTGAAGTACTCTTGCTTGTACATGTAGAGTGATCCTGTGCTCAGCACAGCAGTGGCAGAAGATAGTGCGGTACAGACAAGATAATAGGTATGGTGAGAATTCCTTTACAAATCCTTAAACATCGTTAACTTTTAATTTAATAAGGTCAATTATTCAACCACCCTTCTGTCTATAATGTGCCGAAAGTGATATTGATTGCTTTTTACAGATTTAAAAGTTTTACATGAACAATGAGACAAGTAAAATTTAATGTTTATGTTAAACGAACAGAACAAAATTTTGTTTTACAAATTTTTAACTCTATGGCACCTGTGTTATGTTCAGATGATACTGTTGTTAACAGTCATACTAATGCCGAAGTTGACAAGATTCTCTTATCAAACTTACTTCGACAACACTCCCCGAATGTACATATCCATTTAAAAACCTGATTTTCCCGTGTCCATTGCGCCTTTATATCAGTTGTCGCTTCGAAAATGATTCACCGGACCGTATGTGTCCCAAAAATGTTTTGTGTTAATTATACAGTAAAACCCTTTTAAGACCGCCCCGAAATAAGGCCACTCCGATAATAAGACCACTAGTTATATATCCTTTTTTGCACTAACTTCTACCTCGGAATTAAGACCACTCCAGTATAAAGACCTCTCTTGTCCAGTCCCAGAGGTGGTCTTTGAGAAGAGGTTTTACTGAACATTTGTTTTTTTATATAAAATCCCGAATGCAGGGCGTTTTCATTCATTTTCCAGCTAAACATTAGAAGATAACAGAATAAGATTCTGAATTTTCTTTAAAGTATCACATAGGGTAAAACTACTCCATAAACGCCGCCTCTGTCAGCCTTATTCTGTCTTCAATCACAGTTCGGAAAAAGACTGACCGAGGCAAGAGGCGAGCAAAGGTACCATCAGGCTGGGAACTGAACATACAGGGCGCAAGATTATTAAGCTAAAACTGGAGACCATTCCCAAATCTCAAGCATTTGATTGGCTGAATTTGAGACTGGTCTCCAAACTCAGTTTTATTATCATGGGCCTAGATCTCTGGCGTTTTGGAAATTGTTCTGTTTATATTCATCGGAGGAGAGAAAAAACGGATTTTACGTAGTTTTTTGAAAATATATTATGCTAATCGTAAACCACTAGACTGGGATTCAACATACATTTATATACATCGTTCTAACAGGCGCGTAGCGGTCTATACGCGAGAACGAGACTGAATCCACATAATTGGACGGAAAGATTGAAACAATCTCAGCAAAAATGAAAATAAGTATTTGACTAGCCTACATGTTCATATCAAACGTTCCTTGCAGTTTCTGCACTGCTAAATATCAAATTGAGGACCCATCCGCGTTTCAATTTTTTCCGGTTAACATTTCTTGGGACCCCACCCCCAGCACAATTATTAATCCACATAAATAAAGGGCTAGCTACTTCCATTTTCTCTTGCTTAATTAACTCACATTCATTAAGTGATCTCTTCAGAAAATTAAAACTTATCTTGTATATTGACGTCGCCGGTTCTTTCTTTTGAAGGTTATCATTGTGTTGTGCTTCATTCTATTTTTTTTATTCCCAGATCGACAGAGAAGACAAACAGATGGAAAGTGCGTCGTCCACCGAAACATATACATGTACCATATAAGGTAATAAATAGCAATCCTTTAAAGGAAAACGTACAGCCTGTTCTATTTACTATTATACTGTATAATTATACATGCAGCTGTACTTATAACTGTACATCTAGCTATCATTTTTATAAGGCCTTTCCGTTACTAAACCGCATAGAATGTATAAAAGCACTAAAATCATATTTTCATCATTTCTGTTTACAAATTAATCAAGTAACGATAACGCTCATTTCCATATCTGTTAAATATTTTTCTAAAAACATATGACAATGGGTTTTGATTGTTAGAAATTGACAGTCACTGGTAAAGTCACATTCTATTACACATACACATTTAGCAGTCGGGCCTCCATTGCACCACTTGAATACAGTAACAGCTGTTTTACAGTTATTCGTCTTACTGTCCTCGTGCCTTCCCACACTCTATTGACCGTCAGCCAAAATTACCAATGTTTTAACTAATATTCTATATACAATCACATGTATTTGTCAGTGGAGATAAATTGCAAGTAAACAGCTTTTAGTTAGTTGAGTAAGGCAACTGAGCAAACTTTTATAATACCATCAGGCTTGAAATGAACCTACAGACCTCGGTATAATTTGATGCAATTTAAAAATTGAGCTATATTTTTCATCAACGGATTTGAGCCGAGTCTGTGGAATTTAATCCTATTTTTTGTTTTGTTGTTTTAAGTTTTATGATGGGGAAACACATCTTCTTTGACATTATTGCATTGATATGCATTTTAAATATTTATTCATTATGAACACTATTTATGTTTTATTATAACAATTACAGAAAGAAGAGGCTCGGTCAAAAAAGTTGTTAAAAAGTTTGTTATGCTGTTTTTGTTTTTGTTTTTTGTTTGTTCTTTCCCTATATATATATGTTCGGTTTTTATGTATTAAGTATTCTTTGCTGGTGAAAACACATTTTTGTCATCTTTTTGCCGTGGTTGCATTGATTTTGTAATTTTATTCATTTTTAACACTAATCCGGTTTAATTATTCTCCAGATATCAGCTGCAACAGATACAGAAAAAAGAGGCGCAGTCAAACTTTAAAACGGAAAGTATTTTTCTTTTGTTGTTTAAATTATTTTATGCTGGGGAGTTTTTGAAAGCTGTGTTGATATGTCTGAGTCAGTTGATGACTCAGACATTCTGGGGGCGGTGGCTGCGGTGATATTAGGGAAGACATAGCTTATAACTGAAAGCCATCAGCAAGCGGTGTGCAGATGATGTTTGTTCACCACTTGCCAACAGCTTCCACATATACCCTAAATCTTTCCTAACATCAATCCGCGCATCTCTTGCTGATGTCTTCCATTGATAAGCTATGTCTTCTCTAACATTCATCTGCTTACCACTTGCCAATGGCTGCCATTGTAACATGATACGTTGTTTCATTGTTCAAATATTGGTAACCTGAAGATGTTCAAATATTGTTTTCTTTGTTTAACTTTTAATTTCATTTCTAACACTGTTCCGTTTTCTTAGTGCTTTTTTTCAGATAAAGTTGCAACAGATACAGAAAGAATGGGCGCAATCAAACTTTGAATGATACGTATTTTTTCTTTTGTTGTTTAAACTTTTAAAGTCTGGAGATTTTTTTCTCATTTTTTTCAATATCTTTGTTTGCATTGTTTTTGTTGATTTCATTTCTAACACTGTTCTCTTCTTTTTAGTGTTTTTCAGACACCAGCTGCAACAGATACAGAAAGAAGAGGCGCAGTCAAACTTTGAAAGATAAGTATTTTCTTTTGTTTTTAAATGAAAGCCATCAGCAAGTGGTGTGCAGATGATGTTAATTCACCACTTGCCAACAGCTTCCACATATCCCCTAAATCTTTCCTAACATCAATCTATGCACCTCTTGCTGATGTCTTCCATTGATAATTTTCTTTTTTTTCCCAATAAATACTTAAAGAAATTAGAAACGCAACTTCTTTAAACAAGAAATACATTTCATGTTTAAAGAAGTTGCGTTTCAAATTTCTACAAATACATATTAAATAGTAAAAGATATTAAAACGCAACTTCTTTAAGCACGAAACATATTTTGTGTTTAAAGAAGTTGCGTTCTAATTTCTTTAAGTATATTTGTTTGCATTTTTAGTTAAATTTCATTTTCTAACAGTGTTTTCGTTTTTTAGTGTTTTTCAGATTACAGATGAAGATACAGAAAGAAGAGGCGCAGTCAAACTTTAGAAGGTATTTTTTTGGTTAGATAGATAGATTAGACTTCCTAGTCCGCTGGTGAGATAGTTATATAGATCCGACTTCCGAGTCCGCTGGTGAGGTAGATAGATCTGACTTCCTAGTCCGCTGGTTGGATAGTTAGATAGATTCGACTTCCGAGTCCGCTGGTGAGATAGATAGATCCTATTTCCGAGTCCACTGGTGAGATAGTTAGATAGATCCGACTTCCTAGTCCGCTGGTGAGATAGATCTGACTTCCTAGTCCGCTGGTGAGATAGTAACATAGTTAGATAGATCCGACTTCCGAGTCCGCTGGTGAGATAGATAGATCCTATTTCCGAGTCCCCTGGTGAGATAGTTAGATAGATCCGACTTCCTAGTCCGCTGGTGAGATAGATCTGACTTCCTAGTCCGCTGGTGAGATAGTTAGATAGATCCGACTTCCTAGTCCGCTGGTGAGATAGTTAGATAGATCCTATTTCCGAGTCTGCTGGTGAGATAGATAGATCCTATTTCCGAGTCCGCTGGTGAGATAGATAGATCCTATTTCCGAGTCCGCTGGTGAGATAGTTAGATAGATCCGACTTCCTAGTCCGCTGGTGAGATAGATCTGACTTCCTAGTCCGCTGGTGAGATAGTTAGATAGATCCGACTTCCGAGTCCGCTGGTGAGATAGACAGATCCTATTTCCGAGTCCGCTGGTGAGATAGATAGATCCTATTTCCGAGTCCGCTGGTAAAAACCGTCAATTCGACTGGGTTCGAACTAAACAAACTAAACAAACCTCCGAGTCCGCTGGTGGACTTAAAACAGAATCCCGTCACACTGATGTAATGTTGACCTTTCAAACCTGAGCCTCTGGCAACACAATGGGCGCGTTATGGTGCGACTGAGGGTAGTAGGTCTTTTGACCCAATAGCCAGTATGTTAAACCTCGGACTTCGGTCTGAGGAGTGCTACCCTATTGTCTCATTACTTGTGACGTCCGTGGGATTCTAGATTTTTAATGCGGCTTGTAAAGAACATGTACAATGTCATATGCTCATTAACAAAGACCAAATGCACAGAAAAAGTAAACCTAATGGTGTTGACGTTTTTCGTGTATATGACTAGTCATATGTGCTTTACAAAAGGTCCCAAGCCCTTAAAACGCAGAGGGAAAATCAAACATAGCATCAAGCATTTTTAATCCCATCAATCAATCAGATTTCAAAACAACAGCCAGTTTCAGATGCATTTGAAAGCACAGTCTACACAACCATGGTGAACATGGACAACTTACTAGTAGAAAGGCATGTGAATATCTGTTAAGAATATGTATTACTTAGTTTTTGTGATAGCAGGTACACACATAGGGATCCTATCGCCCGGTGACGTCGTCGGCGTCGTCCGGTAGCCCCCCAGCTTTAACATGAAACTTAATGTTGCCTATAACATCAGGCCTGCCAAAACTTCTTTATTAAAATCTGGAGATTTTGTCTGAATATTGAATAATGATGAGGACGAAGAAGAAAATGTTGTTGTTGTTGTTTTAATGTCTTATTGCTGCTGTTCACTGTGACTGAACAAAAATGATGATGATTATTAAAATGATGATGCTGACGATGATGATGATGGTGATATTTTTTTATAATTATATTCTTCAATGAATTCTATAAATGAATATTGCCGATTTTATTAGAAATGTTAAACCCGATCTTAGAATGAACATGCAAGGAAAATATAGATAAAGCAGGTGTAACATTGAGGCCTTTGTTTAGTTTATGACACGCGGTTATCGTATAGTTGTGCAAGAAGCACTGAGGCAGCATGTCACCGACCACGTTCTAGCTATCTCATTATCTCGTAATAAACAGGAAATCTGCGACTGCAGTAGAATAATTATAACGTTCATTGCACAAGTTTTAAATTAGGTTAAATTAATCTACATGTATATTTTTGCAATTTCATATAAATCCGGAGATTTTGACTATAAATCCGGAGATCGCGAGAAGTAACTTAAAATCGGATAATCCGGAGATTTGGCAGGCCTGTAAAATTGAAAGTACTTGTCCTATTAACTTCATACAAGAATCATAACTCCTGTTTCACCATTTTTTAGTTACGCCCCTTTCAAATGCAACTTTAACATGAAACTTAATGTTGACTTTAACTTTAAAAGTTCTTGTCCATTCCACTTAGAATTCAGAATATAACATCTTCATGAACAACGTCATCGTTAACGATAAGAATGATAACTCCTGTTTTACTATTTTTTTTAAATTATGCCTCTTTCAAATGCATCTTGAACATGAAAATTTAATATGTTGACATTAACTTTGAAAGTACTTGTCTTTTTCACATAGAATTCAGAATATATCATCTTCATGAACAACATCATCGCTAACAACACGATTGATAACTCAATTTTCAATACTTTTTGAGTTAAGCCCCTTTCAAATGCATCTTGAACATGAAACCTAATGTTGCCAATGAGTTTGAAAGTACTTGTACTTTTCATTTAATACTTGGAATATATCATCTGCATGAACAACAACATTGATTACAACAAGAATCATAACTCATGTTTCACTATTTTTTGGGTTATGCCCCTTTCAATCTTTAACATGAAACTTAATTTTGACTTTAACTTTGAAAGTACTTGTCAAATTCACTTAATACTTGGAATATATAATCTGCATGCACATTGCTATTGGTGAAGAATGACAACTCAGGTGTTAACACTTTTTAGTTATGCCCATTTCAAATGCAATTAAGGTGACTCATGTGTTTCGTGGTGTAGTTTTGCAATCAACTTGAATTAAATCGTTTTACAATATATGATTAATCATAGGCCCACATTTCAACTTTGTGCAAGCACACGACACACGTGTTCCGTGGAACACCAAATTATAGTTAATAGTCAATAGATTCAAAGAGATACAAAGAAACGATTTAACGATTTCGAAATTTGGGTCGGAATAGATGTACGCTGTAAAGGTCATCAAGTAATAGTTAAATAGTACTAATAAGTTATGACCCATAATTCGTCCAGAAAAATACCAATGTACACTTTTCATTTATTCAAACTAAAGTAGTAACTAAGTATCAACATAAACTTGTTTATTCGTATTATTATTTTTTTGCGTAATTAAGTACTGTCATAATACTTTTAACATCACCTACTTCTTTACTCCATATGATACATGTATATCTCACGGGCGAACAATGTTGATCCAGATCAGCCGGCACATCCGTGTTGACTGATCAGAATATACAATATTCCCTTGATTTATTCATAGCGTATTTCTGACCAAAGAGCGGACATTGTAGAATTCTGATCAGAGAGCACGGATCACGGATGAGACGGCTGATCCGGATCTACATTGTCTACACTGTTCCCACATGCGATAAACCCGTAGAAACCCGTAGAAATGGAGTACTATTGTATTTTATCCATTAGTTCAAACTCATCTTCTTTTTTAGAAGTTAGAAAACTAAATATAATTCTTGTGTAGGCAACTATACTAAATAAATAAATATGTCTGGAGTAAATGATACAATTTGAGCTGAGTTTGAAATCTAACCTTTTACGAAGTTAGGGGATAAAGCATAAATGATGTCGGTCGTACTTCAAGCGAGGGATTTTCTGGCTGGTGCTTTTTCGGCGTAGCTGTTTAAGCTCACTTTTGACCTAATTTATTAACCAATGAAGTGCTGTAAATAATACTCGTATTCTATGATAATGCAGCGGGAAAATGAAATAAACTATTTCGATTGGTAGCTATTTATACCAGAGAGGTATCTAGCAGGGTTAAGAGGTATCTTGTGGGATTTTTAAACAATTAGTTTACACTGTTTGAAACGATTATTGCAATGACATTTAGATCTTTGCTAATCTGTTAAGTTGAAAGATGTTGAAATGAGGCACACTCCATGTCCTCGTCATTGGTTAGGTTTATTTGTCAATATTTACATTTCGATTGATTTCTTCGTTTAAAAAAATTCGGTTCATTTTGCATGAACCGCATGACCCGTAATGACGTCAGTAACGTCATGGCTGTTACTATTGAAAACTCCCACGTATTACTCCCCCTTTTCACTTAATACTAATTTTTGAAAGCGTTCGACTTAAGTTTATTTAAAGAAAAAAATGAATAAAATGTAAATATAAGTAATGATTCTTATTTTGGTGCGGTTCATGCAGATTGGACGTGCACGCGAGAGCTGGCAAATTTACCATAAAGCGCTAGCGCGCGCTTTATGGTAAATTTGCCAGCTCTCGCGTGCACGTCCAATCTGCATGAACCGCACCAAAATAAGAATCGCGCTTTATGGTAAATTTGCCAGCTCTCGCGTGCACGTCCAATCTGCATGAACCGCACCAAAATAAGAATCATTCCTTAAAAAACAATACAGTCACTCTTTATCAACCTATACAAAATGACTGCCTTCTGGCAGCTGTATATAATATGCTACGCGATATAAACAATGAGTTCGCTATTTAAGTCTAAATGAAATCTTCACTAAATATATTTTATTCTTTCAGCAAATGATAAATCATCTAATACATTATCTTATAAGAATAAACAAAACCGATACCTTTTTCAATAAGTGTCTTATATAAAATTCATTTTTATCACGACTGAGGATTGTACGATGTGCTTACCGGTACTTGTCTTAAATCTGGCTACAACGTGTACATGTAATATGTTACGCGAAAAAACTTCGAGTCCGCTCTCAGCTCTTAAAGCAATCGCACTCAATTCAGATCTAAGAAAATGTTAGCGTAGCGGTTTTCAGGATTTGATTTTTATCAAATTGCTAAAGTATACAGCTTTCATAGAGTAGCATTGTTGCGGTATATTCTAGAACTGTTTCATATTCCTAAGAAATTCTCTTCAATTTTATAAAGAAAACAATTATAACTCTTTATTACTTTTTATTGCTTACAATAAGTCTTAAGATCATCACTAGATTTATTTATTATCTCGGTAATTGATACATACTCTACGACTTGTTAATTATGTTTAAGGTATTTAGCCATATATAAAGCCAAGACCTTTAAAATACTTTTATCACAATTATAAGATTCACATTTATAAACAAAAGTAACATCTATTTATCTGTTTCTTATTATGTGTGGTATGTAATTTTACATTCAAATCTAAGTAATTTAATAAAAATTATTTGTGTAGGATTCTCAATGAAATGATTTAATTTACACGTAAATCAAGATGAAGTGAATAATAGCAGCTATAAACTGCATCATTTCATATACCATCTACGCCGTTTATCTTTTTTAAAGATATTTCTTGTTATTCAATATGGCGGTACAAAGTCCGTTTTTGCTAGTAGATCTTATATTTTCACACGATTATTACTCTGAATTCAAGTACCTTTTAGAATTATTCCCACTATTTATTTGTTGTTCTACACTATAAGTGTAAAAAATTAGAGACCTGTACACAGCATGTACTGATATTTAAACTAACACGAAGAATTCACCTTGTTTTTTTTTTTTTTTTTCAAATACCCAGATAAACAGATTCTGTCAATAACGTACAGAATAGTAAAACCAGATAGATGCATATTTAGTCAGAATTTCAGTATCTCATACAAATCATCAGAGATCTTTTATCATACAGATTTTACTTCAACATCCATTACGGATTCCCTGATGGTATTGTTTTTTGTTCGACCCTTTTCATTCTTTAATAATGCATTCTTTCACGAAGACAGTGCTTTAATAACTGTACCCAAAGGGACTTTAACATTATTTTTCGTTCATTTTCCCCAGATGACCTTATTAAAATAAGCTTCAATTATCTCTACTCGAAACAATTATTTCTATTCTTAACCTTGCTGCAAAATTACCGTTTCGGGCAGTTTGACACATTCCGCTTGATCAGACTTCGCTTTAAGCGCTGAAGTAAGGCAAATTTCAAAATACTTGATGCGAATCTACGAACGTAGAGGACGTGTTGTTTACTCTAGGATATACACATTTAATTGGATAGTTTTTTTATTCTCACGCTAAAAGGTATTAACGTTTACTCTTCAGATTGAAATGAGTATGTGTTTAAAATTTAAAAAAAGATCTTTGTTGAAATACAATTTTAAAAGTTCAGTTAACATCTTGAACTTTCACCTTTATCTGATGGTTACAATTTTGACAATTGTAAGATCCAGTTACAAATTAAACTGAATAGCGGTAATCGGTAAAGGTGAACGCTTACAGTTCTACTCTCAACCAAAGAAATATAGGGATAGTCTTAGGAAAATTTCTTTCTGTGTTACAACTATTACAGCTACTGAAGTCATTCCTTGGCTCATTCTAGGAATAACACGTTCACATGCTTTTCTCGTGCAACATATCGAATTTTAAAAGTAAATTATTTCGCTTAAGGTGTTACTATTTTCTTCACTGCACTGTCACCGATAAAAATAAACAATAAAATCATTATAACTTACAAATATTAATGTATCTTTATTTAACATATCAGCGCCAGGATACCTTGATTTCTGAACTAACATTTTCATCTTTCTGTACGCCTGTAATCTTGCCATTTGATTGGTTGTCGGGCGTCGCGAATTTATGCGAATTTAACGCCAGTGGGATCCTCATGGATATCGCAACCATGAACACCCCACAGGCGTTTAATTCGCATAAATCCGTTTCTGTTTTCGAAATAATAATGTCATAAAATAACTGTGTATTGTACTAATCAAACAGCCAATTGATGTTAGGGTAAACCAGATATCCCAATCCAATTTCTATACTATTTGCCGGGTAAACCCCACCCTCACCCCCACCCCACCGATTCGTAAGCGTGTCGGTGTCGGTCGATAGTCGCCGGCTCTCCGAGCAGTCTGATAAAGTCTAGTGTCTGCCCAAACTACGCGTACAATATGCACCGATAGCTGACGGATTCACAGTAATTTCTGCATAATTTCTAACAAAACAAACGCTGTCATAGCAACTGAACAGTCGTTTTATGTTAGTATATATTAACATGTTTGAAGTCAGTGTTCCGATTTACTGTTGTGCAAATACCAAACGCGCGCCTTTCATTTTGTGGATTCATTTACAATGAATCAAACTAAAACTTTAATCAATGTTTCTTGCGGCATTTTATTATCGCATCATTCAGTTCATTTTCATTGAATTAAAATACTTCCGAAAATCTTCAAACATGTATAAACTTAAGAGTATGAATCATGGAGTTCGGCCGATCCGTTTTTTAGTGTATAAAGTATTTGTTTTATATCAAGTTTAAAAATATTTTATCGACCAATTTCACTGACCTATTAAGAAAATGTGTAAACCGAAATTTATGTTACAGGAAACCAGAAAACCCAGAGGTTGTGCTTATATTTGCAAATCATAATTCCGGACAGATTATTTTCCTTAAAACACATTTAAAATGTATTTATTGATCGTAATTGGAAGGACAGTTTAATAAATCTAAGTTGATTTTCAGACTACAACATCATAAACTTTCCGATAATCCTAACCGAGTGACATTTCGAACTGACACAATTTCGGATTTGATCTTTTCAGACACTTTAAACCAAAAAGAAATGCAACAAATAATAAAAAGTTTCAATAAAGTATTGAACATATTTTGCCAAAACTGCTGCAAGGACTGGGTTCTATAAATGATACAAACATATTCAAGAAAGATCAGTTCAGTTAAACATGGTAACTCTGAAAATGTCATCTGTTGTATAACTGTTTCGTGATTTTTCTTAACATCACTGACTGCAAAAAGCAGCTTCAGCTTGTGGACAAATTGTCAAATTTGTCCTGACACCGACTGGTTTTGGAAGTCTGAGACAACCTGTGCCTAAGGTTATAAAACTGAGCATGCAAACCAGTCTCTAATCTCAAGCATCTGATTGGCTGAAATGGCGACTGGACTGCAATCAGATGCTCGACAAAAACTGCGTGTTAATGAATAAACACTATTATCCCATTTTTAAAGTACATTAGTGTTCTAAATGCAGACGACGAGAACCAAAATAAAGACGTCCTTGTACAGTTAACTACCATATCCCGATCTAATATCTTACAACCATAATGATTGTGTACGCGTCTTTTAATCTAATTGTAATCTTTTTTCTTAAAATTGAAATGTTTCCAATGTTTAAGTTTACATAATTCTCATAAAAAGCATTTTAAACGGATATTTTTTCAATGTTAACATTTTATCAAAATAAACGTCTAAGACTGAGGGTTTTACTAGTGGAATCATTCTTTTAACAACGTTACAATGTATGTAAAATGAGCTAATATTCATATTCACCGGGCAAAATTCAAATGTCCCATGTTACACTTAAGCCAGTCGTATCTGATGTCAGTTAAATGACAGGAAATTCAACACATGTTGCCCGCTTATGCTTATTTCGGATATCTTATTAAACCTGCTTTTAAATAATGCATTATGATCAATTTCCCCGTTTATGTTTATGATTTCATTAACAAAAATAAGACATGAATTTTTCATAGAATTGAAAATAAGACCTTTGCCTTCAAGTGTTATGAATCTATTTCACTATATAGTTTGTTCTTAAATCATAAATCTGCGAAACTTTTCAAACTATTATTTGTTCTATCATTAAAAGTTTTGATATTTCTGTCCAAGATTCTTTATGTGCTTTCTTATCGATTCCAAAACATAAACCGATAGCTTTGACCTGATATTTTAATGAAATTCTATTGATATTTTGTTTTGTTTTTGCTTTTTGAGTTTACTATAAGTAACCCTTCTGTTTCATTTATGTATCTATCTAAGACCAGAATAGATTCCAAATGTTCTAACAATATAAAGAGCGGCCTAAGTTTCACCAATAAAGTTGTATTTTCAGCGAGTTGATAAATGTTCATGTTAGTCACTTACATTAATTTAATGGTTTCATTGACTGATTAGACATACCAATCCGCTATTCGTTATTTTCATTACTTTTAGATTGTTATATCCCGGATTTTGTTGAGTCATTTGTCATGCTTCATCAACCCGCTCTGTTTCACAATCGACAAACCATGCATTTAAGGTGAACTTTATAAGGTTCTATTTTGTGGTCTTAACATTTTGTATCTTGTATTCTGTATTGTTAGATCAGTGCATAAGTGCATAAATAAACTAGCAAACTTAAAATAGTCTTGTTTCGTTGGATGTTACATGCGCTTATATCTTTACACACCCACTGGGTATCAGGGTTTTCACCGAGTACTTTGATTCAGTACTCGAGTACTGGATGCTTAAGTAGTACTCGAGTAGGTACTGAGTACTCACTTTTATGAGTGTACTTAAGTAAGTACTACTTAATGTACTCATGAGTATGTTGCGAGTAAAACAACTTTTAGTATTATTTTCATAATTATTTAGTATACTATACACTTATTCAAATGTGGTATGCTCGTATAATTTTGTTTATATTGAAGTAATATATAATATTTTTTATAATTGACATTATCACTAGACAAATAATATAAACAGAAATCATAAAAGTTCCATTATTGAAAAAAAAACAACACTGACCAACAACAGCTAGTTCAACTGTCAACAGTCACAGGAATTATCTTGTATCATCATTAGCCTTTCAAAGTGTCATCTACACATATCTGGTCTCGCCATAATCACATTTGCAAAAGTGAGAAAACCATTTTTATCTTCAATTGTATTATGCACGGTACATTTTAGTAAGGTATTTCAACCATTGACACGTATCAGGATTTCTTTATAATGCATGAAAAAGTATATAAAAACAAACAAAATATTACAAAACAACATGTACAAAAGTTGTTTAATTATCATACCCAATATGTGATATCAATAAATTATTTCTTAACACTCCATTTATCTCTATATATACCCATTCCATTAGGTTACATTTTATTTAAGTTCATATTATTTCATTGAAGTGTGAAAGTACTTATATAGTACTCGTAAAGTACTCACAAGTACTGACCATATTTCTTAAGTACTTAATTTAGTACAAGTACTTGTACTCGTAATTTAAGATGAGTACTGAGTCCTGCTGAGTACTTAGAAATTGGTACTCGAGTAAGTACGAGTAGCGTAACTCTGCTAGGAGATAAATATAGGAAGCGGAGAGACCGACATCAACGATGTATGGAACATTAAGGGACATTCTTCGAGAAGGAGGAAAAAGCTCCGTAAAAGACAAGTTACAGTACGATTATGACGTCGTTAACGTCTAACTTTAGGACCATACCGTGCACCGGATCGCTCTAGATGTACATGCCATTAACAACATAACTGTTATTTGTTGATGTTTTTGTATATTGTAACGGATAGATTCCGCTTTATGGTCTGTGTAATTTTATGTAAATGCATTTAGCATGTTATGAATCTTCTATCTTGTCCGGATCAATTTTTTATCACGTCTCGTATTGTGCTAAGAAATATCATTGATAAAAAGTAAAATAATCGGTGTAAGATTTTCTTTTTTCCCAGTATAAAGATAACAAAACACCTTTCCCTAACGGCTCGGGCAGTGACCATGCGCAGCCATGAAAGTAAATGTACAACAGGTTAGGATGAATATCTTTTGCACATGGATATCGAGCCTTACAATATATTTTCAGCGTGGGATCGAACTAGCGACTGGTTTATAAGTTACCAGGGTCCAAGATAGTCAAACTAAGATTGGAGCCAAATCTCAAGTATCTGATTAGCTAAAAAAGAGAATAATCTCCATTTAAGCCAATCAGATGCCTGAGATATGCTCATCGTCTCCAGTTTTAGTTGTATGATCTTGACACATGTACTGATTAATTTCAAGATGTATGAATATTTCCAGGGTAAGGTACAAGTTGAAGAGAGCCGTTAGCACCGAGCCCACACCTGCATCAAGATGTTGCTGACATCGTTCACAATATGGATTCTTTTGATTATTCAACTGTATATTCGTTGCCAAGGTAAGTGTAGACTCTAAATTCCTTTCAGATCCTTCAAACCATAGACGATTGATACAATTTTATCAACTTTTTGTTCGACATTAATTCGATAATTATCTGCGCAGGGGGAACTTAGTACCCGAACAATATGCTGTACGTCGTTTTTGGAATCAGTATAAAATCGGCAGTATAAAGATCAAAATATGGAAGTTTGTCAATGGGCGTTTTCAAGTAGAACGTCGTTGCCTGATATGGAACTCGATAATCTAATAAGGAACTCAAAATAATTCTGCAGTCGTTTATTTCTTGACACTATATTATCCAATGGCAGGAAACTCAGTCTCACGCATGCTTACGATACTGTACTCAGCAATCATAATAAACAACGTCTTATTTAAAAAATGTTTTTAAGTGTGGAATACAATCATGGGCATGCTCCGATATTTTCATCTATTTTTTACTGCCGATTTTAAACTGATTCCATAAACGACATATACAATATTGCATGTGATTCGAAGGAGGGCCGAATAGCATTCTAGAGTATCATGGAAATGGGCTCTAATTTATGTAATCGATGGCACTTGAGGATCACTTACCCTTTTGTGACATTATTACGTCTGTTTTGGAACACCGGAAGCGGCCAATATGATTTTGTCGGGAGAGCAAGTTGGGTTCTATATTACAGTTCTTCCGACGTAATTACCAGAGTTATAGAATTTATTAAAATTTATGTGGGATCTTCGTTAGTTAAGTTTCATTGAACATTGTGACAAACATGTATCAACTTTAACTTTAAAAATAAAGTAAGGAGTAAATGAGATTTTAGACTGTACGATCAAAAAAGGTGCCCATGCTAAACTCTAAAAAAGGACGATCATTGATTGAAGCAACCATTACTTGGACCACGTTAGCATGCAATGCGAACCCGAGAAAAAGCTGTGTACATGTTGAACTGCATCGGCAGATAACGTCAGTAAGATAACACTATGATATTCTATTTATTTTACGAATAAATTACTTTTCCCTGACATCTGTATGGAAACTTGTTGTAACTTTCTGATTTGTGTAATTTTAAAATTAACCTGGTTATTAAACCTAAACAAGTTTTTATGATGGTTATAGTTTATACAAATAAACTTTGTATTTTTATGAGGGACTTTGTTTGCGTTGCGGTCATTTTATTGAAGAAGGCTTAAATGTCGAAACAATAAAACCTGTTAAAATATAGCAATTAAATTTAATCGATTTTTGCTAATTTAATGACGAATATAAATGAGATTTATAGACTCATTCGAAGTTCTAACTGGTGATCAGGTGCACAAGTTTTCGATGAATGCTAGTTTCGTGTTTTTCCTTTTATCAAGAAAGTGGTTATATATAACTGCGTTTCCTTGGAAGTAATTATTTAATGTCTTTTTAATTTGTTATTGCTTGTTTCTTTAATAAATTTAATACCGATTACTTTTACCACAGACTTTTTATAGAACAGTTATGATTTGAAAGGGAGGTTGTTATAACACAAATACAAAAACAATATATTTAATTGCTGTTGATTGTTAGGGATTAATAGTTTTCTTCCTAAATTGGATTTGTAGTACAACAAAAGAAGTAATTCCTGGTAATTTTAAGTACTCGGTATAAAACAACATGTAATAAACTTAGAGCAAAAACTCTGTAGATCTACAAGTAACAGATATGTTCTGCACGGATAAAATGTTTGCTTAAATGGGCGACGACAAATTCTGTTCTAGTCTACTCTGATCTGTCCACTCCACTCCACTTTATCCACGCTAGGCTAGGCTATTTACTAAATGATACAGATTTGAGAGCCTTTTGGTAAAACCAGCAAATTTTAGTTCACGTCCGTTGATTTTGTGGATAGTTTCAACGATAATATTTTGGTTAGCGCATTGCTTTCCCGTTTACAGCTCAATTTGACACTCGCGAGTGCGAAGACGGCTGGGTGAAGTTCCTTGATCCAAACGGAAGGGGACTCTGTGTGTTGATTGTGGAGGAACCGGTCCCATGGGATGAAGCCAGACAGGCCTGTAAGGACAGGCTAGCCACTCTGATAAACCTGAATAGAATCCGTGATTACACTGTCGAGATTACCGAAATTAGGAGTTTTATAGCTGATGCACTTTTTGACAGTAAGTTGTACACCGGAAATGCACTTTTTGACTGTAAGTTGTACACCACAAGAGCACTGTTTTACAGTAAGTTGTAAACCGAAAGTTCAATTTTTGACAGTAAGTTGTACACCGGAAAACCTTAAAGTCTGAACGCAATTTTAAATTTGTTGTTACATCCTTGTACATATTGAACATATCCTAGCTGTTCGGTTAATACAATGATTACATAATATCAATTTTATGTTGGTATAATCAAACGTTTACTCTAGGCTCGGATTAGAAAATGCTTGAACTCAACTTTACAGTACTATCCAACATTAAGAAATATTTAGATGCCACGTGACTTAGGCAGTGTAAGACTGTAAGTTTTTTTTTCACAAAAAAGAGAATTTAAAATACATATATACAGATTTAGATATATCTTCTTCTCAAAACAAATATTACCTGGATTTTTTTTTAATAAGTCGAATATATTATTCAAGTAAAAGTATTAGAATTTTTTTCAGACTTGTTTATGTCAAAAATGTATTTGAATGTTTAGTTTGAGCCTTAACAGATATTTCACTTCAATCTGCAGACCATATGACGTATAGGCGAAATGTGTAATCAAAATACTGTAGAATCAGAATATCATTTCTTTTTTGTGTTGTACAAAATATTCAGATATAAGGAGAAATTATTTCGGCACCTTTGCGTGGCCCTAATTTAACAAATATGAACATCTAATGTCGTCAAAAACAAGAGTACAATTCTAAAAATCTGCGAATTTATTAGTGATGTACCGATACCCTTGCTGTATGGACTTTTTCTTTAGAACAAAATAAAACAAAACAAACTATATATGCTCTGTAGATGAATTGTGTATGTCATTATTTGCTGAATGTCGTTATTTGTTAAACGTGTTTATTCTTTGCCATAAATTATGCTGTAAATGGCCAAAGACATTATTTTTTTCCTAACTCCAATAAACTTGAGTCACGTGTTTGAAAGATTATCAGGATCATTGTTCTGGCCTGAAGGTTATAAAGCTGAGATTGGAAACCAGTCTCAAATCTCAAGCATCTGATTGGCTGAAATGCCGACCAGTCGCCATTTCAGCCAATCAGATGCTTGAGATTTGAGACTGGTTTCCATGCTCAGTTTTATAACCTTGGGCACAGGATGGGAAGAATGCACTTTATCATACAGTAGAAAAACATCGACATTTAAGTGGTAAGTGCATGATAAATAGAATAACAGGTTACTGTTAGATATCTATATAATATCATTAACGTGATATGCACCGCGTATATCCGAGACATAGAGAATAACAGGTTACTGTCTTGCGATATAAGTGTTATCAGGCGAGGCCGATATGGGGAGCGGAGGGGCGAGGCTCTGCCGAGCTCCTCCGCCCCCATATCGGCCGAGCCTGATAACACTTATATCGCAAGACAGTAACCTGTTATTCTCTATGTCTCGGATATACGCGGTGCATATCACGTTAATGATATTATATAGATATCTTCCATAGTAGAGTAAGATGTTATTATTAGAAATCAGATAACATGTATCAGGACTTTTTTAAAGGAAATATCACGGAGTTTTGGTCCGGAATGTACGTGGAGAAGGGGCGACTAATGTGGGATGAGAACGGTCCCCGGCTAATGACAAGGCAATATTACCAATATCATCAGTAAGTTATTTCTTTCTTGATTGATTTATATAGTGTCATAAGGCAAAACTAAATTGACATAAGTTTACATTTTAGTCCTAATTGTTACATAGGTATATTTTAAATTTTTTGGCATAATTTTTAGGCAAAAATATGACATTGAGTTTTAAATATATTTATATAACAATCAGGATAAAATGTAAAATTGTGCCAATTAATTTTTGTCTTGTGACAAAGGACAAGTTTAATTTATGTTATTTTGCTTCATTATTCTTAATTCCAAAGACATAAACAAAATGAATTATTTTGAGTTTAAAAATGTGTCTAGTTCGGGAGATTTGAGGTATAAATGTATTTGTGTTTATTTCCGTGTGTGCAACGCAATAAATTTATTTTTGTACGTTAACATACATTGTACGTCCATGTTGTCAGAAAACAAGATAGAAAACTCTCTGTCATTTTGTTTTTAAATCCTCTTTGAACTAGGAAGCTGTTTAAAAATCTATTTCAGCATTGTTTTCTGGTTTTATAATTATGTTTGTGTACATACTATTCGAAAAATTGCCAAACTACTTAGTAAACAATATTTCTTTTCTTTTATTGTTTCCCCCAGTTCACAATAGATAATGATTTATATAAGCGTTGATGTTCTGAATTTAAGAATTTCAAAGAACCTTTCTTTATGTTTTGTAACGATTATATCGCTTTTTTTGCCTACCTAGATGGTCCTGGGCTACTGACCAACCCGACCCAAAGGCAGGTGATTGCGGTATGGCAACTATAGCAACACGCAGTATTCAAGGCGTTATTATTGCAACAAGCACACTTAATGTTAGCTTAGAGTATTGCACAACGACACTACCTTTTGTTTGCCAAAAATCTCCTATTGAACTAGAAGTCAAAACCAGTAAGTTGCAGTACAGAACATCTAAGTTTAATGACGTCACCAGATCGCTAGATCCCGTGTACGCAAAACTTTTTGACGTTGCTTTTCATCGCTAGCTGTTCCAAGACAGTACTTTCTTTCATTAATTGTTAAAAGTTAGTGGACGCTAAAAGGTTGTGCACGACAGGCATCTCCCGTCTAAATATGCTAGTGTCACTGACTTCTGTTTATGTATTTCAAATTTTCAACGGAACAGACATTTAATGTCAGTGACATTGGAATTTTAATATTTAATATAAGTCAGCAATTAAACTAAATGTCAATATTGTTTTGTGACTATGGAGACTAATTTATTCGTTATAAAAATATACTAGTTAAATACACATTGCAGCCAAATCCAGTTACTTCTTCCTGCACCATGCATTATCATGCCAAAAACAGGCATACATAATTTGTACAAAAAAGATTTCATCCCATAATATTATGCTTAGATTCTTGGGTAAACTAAAGACACTGTAATATGCGTTTAATTAATTTACATATATTACGTCACTGATTTGGGGGGCACGCCTCATGAAAATGTGTCTTCCGTAATAGATTTGGACATTTTAATGTGTTTCTATATATGGAAAGAACTTATAATTATCTATTATTTTCTCATAAATTATTATAGATTATGTGATACATGTAAAAATATAATGTTGTTTAGTTTTTTTGGTAATGTCCTCTGCTCAACTTTATGACGTCATTTCAAAAGATAAAGTCAACCATTTCCCGTGACGGGCACCTTTATGATTTGAGGCTCTGAATTATCATTTGTTCATCCGAAAATTTGAAGGCATCTAACCACGTTCGTGTGTGTGTTTTCAGCCTGGTTCTGTGGCAACAACTGGGTGGGGAACCTGTTGATTCCTCAATGTTACCGAATATTCAAAGATCCAGTCACTTCATCAGAAGCGGAAACACGATGTCGGGATGAAAGAGGACAACTTGCGCCAGTCAGCACATCTTTTGATGAGACCTTACTTTCATACGTTTATAATTTCTACAAGAATTTTGATAAATGTATGTAAAATTTATAACAATCAAATTCGCCTGTCTAATTCTTTTGTGATGTGCTCTTGCCTTATTCAGGTATATATCCACCACCCGTTCTCCCTCTGCAAAAATCCTTTCTTTTACTTTTTCATTTTTTATGCCCCCCACGAAGTGGGAGGCATATAGAGTTGCACTCGTCCGTCCGTACGTACGTCCGTAAATCTTGTGGCATCAACTCCTCCTAAACTACATGTTTCAAACTTGCACAGATGATCAAGCAGGACGTGTAGATGATAGTAAGAAAGATTTTTTTCCTGCGCCAATTTTTACCAGAGTTATGGCCCTTTGTTATTAAAAGTTGCAGCAGTGGGGGCATCAGTGTCCGAGGACACATTAGGTTTTCCTTTGAAACTCACACCAATAAATAAGTTTTGGTGGCGAGGTTGGGGAATGATCAGGGTTACCTCACCCACCGCCCCCCTTTTTTAAGGTTCTTTTGTTGTTGTGGGGGAGGGGTGGGAAATCGGGAACAGAAGTATTTGGTGGTAAAATGGGGGATGGGGGAATGGGAATGCAGAGTAAGGTTACCCCCACACGTCAACAGTATATACAATTAATTTCATTTTATTTGTTTCTTAACTCAAAACAACAAGCTTTTGTTGTTGGGTGGAGGGATGGGGTGGGCATTCAGGTACCCTTCCACCACCCTCTATTGATTTTACTTTTTCATGTGTTTTCCATAGTAATTCGCACCAATACGAATTGTTTTATAGTGGAGTTGAGGAAGTATCATGGGGAGTGGGTTAAGGGGGTTGAAGGTGGGGTAACGCGGGTCCTCATCTTCCCCACAAAATAACATTACTCATGAATTGTTCATTTTTATTTTTTTTTCTTTTAAAACTCAACAAAATGATCAGGGTTGTGCACCTCCATTTTTTCTCTTTTTTATTTTTAACTCGAAAAAAGGTTGTTTTTTAGAGGAGAAGGGTTGGTGGTGGTGTGATACAATATTGTTTTGGGGTGGACAGAGAGAATCAGGGGACAAGGGATGGGTGGGTGGGGTACGTTTTCGTTTTTTTTATAACGTTTAATTACATCCTAACAGGGATGAGAGTAAAAAACATAAAATTGTTTTTACACTCTATTTTTTCATTGTTTTACAGCACAGACAGGAAATACTCTGAGTATTTCCTGTCTGTGCTGTTAAACAATGAGAAAAATGTAGAAATTTTCTATAAATAATCTTGAAAAAGGCTTTATGCCGAAACGTCGAAAATAGAGTGTAAAAACAATGTTATGTTTTTTTTAAAAATTTTTGTTTATAACTTAAGCAAACAAACTTTAGGGGGATACGCTTGCCCCCTTCTCCTCTCCATTTCTTATTTTACCTTTTATTTTTTATTTCAAGAAAGCCAATAAAAGGTTTAACACGGAGGTGGGTAAGGTAGATTTTTTCCATATTCTTAGCAAAATCTCCTGTTGAAATGATGCACCATTTAAAATGCGCTTTTATGTATCAGCTTGCTTTATTTCCGACTATTCAAATTGTCGAATGTGCTGTCGTTTCCGACTGGCCGTTGTCGTAGCACTTTCTGTTTATTTGTTTTCAACGACCCGTTTTTATTTCAGATTTTAATGTCACAAGGGTGGAACAATTCTGGGTTGAGAATACGAGTGGTACACGGGTGTGCAGTGTATATGCACTAGAACAGGGTATAACTGCTGTCAACTGCTCGAAAACCCTCCTGTACATGTGTTCTAGACCAACATCATTTCCAGGTTAAAAATTGTTTAAATCTATAGAAAAATCTATATACTAGTAGTTAAGAAGCACTAAAAGAAACCTAACTAAAGTCCCCAGAATGAAGCAACTATAACTTGAATGTTTTAAACACTATTTTCACCCATAAGGTGTTCATACACTAATGCTCATGAGTTTGAAATTCACAGATACTGTTTTTTGTTTATCTTATGAGAAATTGTAGACAACGTTTGAAAAGGTTTAACCACAGTTTAAGTTTTACTAAAATTACTATAGCATAGTAATTGTCTTTGCATGGCCAGTCCGGAAGCCAGGTTTGAATCCATTAGGTCATTATTAAAGGTTTTTATTCAATTTTCTTTATTGCTTGCTTATTATTCGAGCAAAAGATGGGTCATGTGTACACAATCTTCGGATGTCTAAAAAATTTCTTAAACTGTGGTAAAACCGCTTCAAACTTTGCCTGCAACTTTCTCAGAAGATACATATTAAGAAAATAAAACATTATGTGTGCATTTTAAAATTGTGAGTATTAGAGTGGGAAATCATCATCATCATCATCAACAACAACAACAACATTTATTAACAGTAAAGTAAAAACATCGTTAATTACCTGTACTGTTTATTTGTAACGTTGGATATAAAAACTAAGTAAGACATAAGTAGTAGCCATTTAAAGACAGATTTGGTACAATGTTGTTTGAAAAAGGTAAAACAAGGCTGCAGTAAAGGTGACTTGACAGAGTATATCGATGCAAGACATTTTAGGTTCCTTGTTATGTTTAAAACCAATACGTTTTTCATGATTTGGGACACGCCACATCAAAAGGTACCTCCGGTGATATTTTATACACTAAAGTTGTTGCTATATTTGAAAGAAGTTCAGTTATCTATTATTTTCTCATAATTATTCGAAAATTTGTTACATGATGAGTTTGACCGCGAAACACACAATAATATATGTCAATAGTAATGTCGTCTGCTCTACATTATGACGCCATTTCAAGAATTGACGCCAATTGTCCAAATCTACTTTCTCCCCGAGAAGCGCCCCATTTCATTTTTATGATAATAAAATATTTTCAGGATTCGGAGAAATAGGCCTGGAGAGCCCATACTTCGATCAAAAAGAACTTCTACAATATGACCCTTTTCAAGTACTTCACGTATCCGGTTATTACGAACGCAGTCTTCAAGAAAGCGAAACTATATTTTTCCGGACACCGTCTTTTATCCTAAACTCGTCTTTATCCTATTATCAGTGGGACTACAGTGGTGACACCGTCGGCTGGCGAGTTACAGAATCGGACAGAGTGTCTGCTCCATATTATGTGAATATCTCTATTCCATCTACACAAAGAGAACCAGCAAGGAGAAAGCGTCAAGGTCAGTGGAACCTTAGTACCTTACGTAATAAGCATATAGGACCTTGACAGGCCCATACCAAGGCTGAGGCATACCGAGGCATTTGCCTAGTGAAAATTTGAGAGAAGAACAAAATCAATCCCATTAAGAATAAAAAATTCTTGGGAGCACGCCCCTACACATCACCTAGAAAATCTTCCCTCGATGCCGCCGCTCTGGATACGGCCTTGCATTGAGCCGCCCATATATTCCCTTCACCAATCACTTAAGGACCTTTTAAATAAATGTTGTTTTCTTCTGAAAGCCTAACAACACATTTTGCCATTTTTGGAGGGATGCAATAAGGCGCCTTCCTGTAACGTCTGTTTGACATTAAGACAGACTCGATGCATGGACATTGATTACGACTATATTCTTTACTCAAAAGCTGTGCTAAGAAGGTTTACAATAACATGTTGTTGTTTTCAGTGGAAGGGTCAGGGGCGCTCATACCTATTGCCGGTTCCAACGTTGATTATGACTATGTTCGGCAGACGACCGGGTATTACTCATTCGGTGTTTATAACATAAACCCACCCCGCTATGAGGAGACAGATCCACAACTTGTGCGATACTCGGGTATAGTAACACATCTTTCCAAAGTGCGAGGTCAGATGTGAAAAACCGCTCCTTTGTTAAGGAATGGGGACGTTTGAGGTCAGGCCTTTATGTGGGAGGTGAGGACGGAGCATGTGGGATTGGGACGGGGGCATGGGAGATGGGGACGGGGACATGGTAGATGGAGAAGGGGGAATGGTGGATGAGAACGGAACCATAGGTTGGGGACAGGGGCATAGGGGATGGGGATGGCGCCTTAGGATGGGGACGGGGGCATAAGATGGGGACGGGACATACGATGGGTACGGGGGCATGGGGATGGGCACGGGGCCATAGGATTGGGAAGGGGGCATAAGATGGGGAAGGGGGCATGGGAGACTGGGCCATAGGATGGAGACGGGGATATAAGATGGGGACGAGGACAATAAGGATGAAGATCAGGGCATAGGACGGGGACGGGAGCATGATGGATGAGGACGGAGGCATTGGGGATGGAGACGGGGAAATGATGGATGAGGACTGGGGCATAGGATGGGGACGGGACATGGTGGATGGGGACGGGGGCATAGGTTGGGGACGGGGCGTGGGGATGGGGAAGGGAACTGGGGCATGGGGGACGGGACATTTGGGATTGGGATGAGAAATGGTTAGTAACTCTGCCAATTTCTGCAAAGACACATCCTAAAAAAAAAGTTTTTGCCAGATGGACTGGATTTTCACATCCGTACTAAGTATGCATTTTATCTTATTAATTAACACTTTCTGTACCAGTTAAGTGATCCATTCTCTAAAAATCTCGGGTGCATTGTGACTTTTGCTTCTTGATGAAAACCCAGTAAATACATAATGAAAACCGAATGTGTACTTTATAGGAAATTTTATTGTACTATGTTTGCGAGGCCAGTGATGGCGGACATACACACCATGATCATGTTGTTTAGAGTTGGTGTTGGCATCGTTAAGTTGTTAAGAAATTTCAACTTTTACTTATTTTTGTCATACGATTATATGCTACAAGTCATTTTATCTGTGGACATCACAAGCCTTATAAAGTTTAAGACCGAAGAGGTTAGTATGGGACATGCATAAGCGAAATTGGCAACATGGTGTTTTTTATGTTCCAATGAACGCTATAATTTATATATTCAATTCTTCTGTGTATACCCTTCTTAATATTTTGTTCATTATCATATTATTAGTAAGAATATGTGTAATCGTGACTTTTCGCAATGACCCATTAGAACAGCAAACTTTACTAAAGAACGTGTGACGGTGCAGATTTTCGCAGCAACTTGTACACTTAACCAATGTTTCCACCACACCGAATATATATAGTTTTAAATTTCTCAGCGTGGATTCAAAGTATACTCTTCAAAATTAAAACAAAATAAAATGCAGCTTTTTTAATTTTTTTATGAAATAATCATGAAATTCCCCACATGCTTATGGAAACCACTGACATTAAATAAAGGTAGGGTCAAAACAAGTCACAAAAAGAGTCCGTAGCGGGTATAGTTTCCGTTAACGAAAATTCATGTTTCTTTATTTAAATATGGATTCTCAATTAATTTTGAAAACTTTTATTCAATTCCGCAACAATGCGATTGCTTACCTTGCATATTGGCTTGTCAGCTGTTTTTGCCGGTTTCGGTATATCCTCCTTACAAAAGCTAAGCTCGGCTTTGTGACTGAGTTTAACCCTCACCTCGGTAAAATGTTCGTGGTTTATGAACGCTCTATGAAGATTTGTATAGCAATTTCATAAAAGAAACTGATGCATCTTATTATATTTTAAATCTGAACAGTGCATCCCAACTCCACGCGGAGAAATTAATATTTTATGAGCGGTGTAGTTAGAACATTGGTAACGTGTAACTAAACCTGCCACCATTAGTATATGTAGTGGGCGCAAAACGTTTTTCATATCAAAAAGAAAACATTTGAATCTCAGCAAAGTTCAGATCGGTGTTAATTTTTTGTTAATGCTTAATATTGTCATTTTTCTATACTGGTTTACCACTATCAGTTGAATCATTCTTTCGACGTATAAACGCTGTTAACGCATTTTGTACTTGTTCGCAATCGTATACGGAAGGAAATATTTTAAATGATAGTGTTTAACTACAAGACTAAGTACAGAAATATTGCTTGGCATAGAGTTTTTTTTTAAAACCAATATTTTGGAATAACTATTAATTGGGTTTCACTTTGGGGAATATATATAACTGTGTTTCCTTTTTTTATGTTTAGAGCGTTACCTGTATATCTACGTCGTTAATTTGGATTTTCAAGACGGAGTTATCGGTCCTGAGCCGAACTCAACGATTGATATTTGGAAGATAAACTCGTTCAATCTACTGAAAGATGACAGTTATATTGGACTTCTCTGGGAAAGAGGTGCACTATATAACTTACTGGACAGGACGCCTCCGCTACTGCAAGGTCTTGTTGCGTATTATAGGGGTCAGACGGAAGCAATTCAGTAAGATCTTTAAAATTTACATACTGTGGATGCGTTTGTATCCGTGGACATTAAATTCCGAGTTTTTCCGATAGACACCAGATTCGTGGGGTCTTAATTTCGTGGAACACAATTTTCTACGTTTGTTTTCTTTCTATCTGAAAAAATCAAATACCAATACCATTAAATACTACTTTTAGCAAAAATGTTCACGACAATTCATATTTATAACAGCAAATACCATAAAATCACTACTTTTCTTTTTAAAAGTTGCATATTGGTCAATTTTGGTTCATTTGCCGATGGTACTTCCATTCCACACAAATTTGAAAGAATTACTTTTACAAAAACATCTGATTACATACATTATAGTATTACGACTAAAAAAATCGTGTAGAATAATTTTGACACCAACACTGCTGGTTTTGGACGAGAAAAATCAAGAATTTCTGTACATTCATATATAAGCCACCATGCTTCTTTGAAGGGAGCGCATATGCGTTACAATTGGAACTTATTAGTGTGATTACAAAATTGAAAAAGCTACGTTTATAGAAGTTTCTTTAGACCAATGGGGATCTGTATTTAGACAGCACTTTAGAAACATTCATATGAATGACACCATAGTTAATAAGAAAATGTTTGACCGGGCAAAATCTTGTAATGTTAAAAATAGTTTTAAAAGAATAGAAGCATGTCTCCGTGATATTGATATGTCACATGTGATTGATTTAGATGTCAAAAATTCAAAAAGTATTGTGAAAGAAATAGAATGTAAAATAGTTGATAAACAAATTGTTATTTGGAAAAATTTAATAAATAGAGAGACTGGAAACAGAGGTCAAGGTGGAAATAAACTTAGAACATATAAACTTTTTAAACAAGACTTTAAAACAGAGTGTTATGTTGAAAGAAACATTCCTTTTAGGTATAGAAGTGCCTTTGCAAAGTCCAGGTGCGGAATTGCACCAATACGTCAGGAAACTGCTATATACGAAACTATTGCTGTTTGTAATAGAACATGTTTCCATTGTACAAATATTGTTGAAAATGAGATGCATGTAATTCTACATTGTCCAATCCATGCCAATATTTGATGTCAATTATTGGATACTCTATCTACAAATTATAAATGTCAAAACATGTCAGAATTAGAGATATTTATTTACATTTTTACCAAAGAGAATTTGATGTATTTGTCCGCCAAAACCTGCTATAATATTCTCCAAGAAAGGAGAAAACACCTATATCAATGACAGTTTTACAACAAATGTTAATATGTAGAGCTGTATATAAGAATAATTTAATAATACAACAATTTTTTAGTGTTTTATAATTTTGCCAACAGAACTGATATATACCGTACTATGAGTACACTATTGTTTTAAGATTCAGATATGTCTTAATTAAGGTGCAATTACTTAGTCTAATCAATGAATGTTTTCAGCGTTTTAGATGTAAAGTAATGTATTTAGTATCAAATAGTCTCTTATAATAAATCAATCATGATTGGTCACATGCATGTACTATTACATGTATATAATTTCATTGTATAAACTATGTTATGTATATGTAATGTGAATGAGACTTTAATAAAATAATTGAATTGAATTGAATTGAACCATAAGACTACACAACTGTGATAAAGGACCAATATCAGTTGATAAACAAATAGATCCTCAATATAACCGATATATGAACATAGAACTGCGACCAGCAACAAATTAGCCGCGCCATGCGCAAATCTTTCTCCGGGAAGATGACGCCGTTCCTTGAATGGTCGTTGAGCACGATACTTATGTACTATACTAATTGTACTTCTAAACTTCATTTTGTTTTACTATTTCGGCCAGTTAAAAGATAGGTGGATATAATATCGCAGCTAATATAGTTTTGGATATTGTTCTATCACCCCAAGGATATATTTCCTGCTTGTTAAATTTTGCCTCGTCTCAGATATGCAGGATTTATATTCTTAGATCCCCTGTCAAATTTTCCATTCTGTATAGTTCCGCCCAAGGTTCCATGTTCACCGTCATATGCATTCCGTCGTTTGGGATGGATCAAAATTGTAATGTTTATTGGTGTAAATATTGAGTTTTGCTCAACCCGGGGCTAGGCGGCGTGGGCAGTAATATACATTTCCATTACTGTCCATGAACAGGCTCAATCAAACCGAGCCTGCAATATTTTCATATTCGTCGTGTTCGGAGGCTTTCAAAGTTCCCTTTTCATCTTTTCATGAATTTGAATTCACGTAAGGAGGCATTATTATTATTTTTGCATTTTGCAGACATATAAAGCAATTTAGCCAAATCTGGCCAATAAAATCACTTAAGGTATGACCATCCTAATGGGCACTATTAAGAATCCAACATCTGATTATTTTTTCATCAACTGCTTCATACCACTGACTTGTATGCAAAATTTTAATGATTTTCACCGTGTAGTTTTTGAGATTTTTAGCTTTTTTTATTTAAAAAAGTGAGAAAAAACGTGAAAGTATCCAAATTCTTTAATCGGTGACAAATTTTTTTGTTATTGATAAATTCAACCCTTATTTTTTACAGTTTATCCAAAATATGTTATATTTCACTAAACCAATTTAAGATATAATATATAAATACATAATTTATCTTAAAATGACATTTTTTGACCAAATAAATTTTAAAAATGCATTTTTTTATATTTCACGAGACTAAATTAATGAAAATTGTGCAAAATCCTGATTGGTGCAATATACAAAAATTTACCATTTTTTAACTATATACCTTAAACAAAATTTATACAAAATTTCAGAGAAGTTTACCGTCCAGTTTTAGAAATTTTCAAATTGATGACTTGAATAAACACTATTCTGATAGCGAAAACCCCTTTAATCTTGATTATTTTGCTTATTTTAGTTTAAATCATGAGAATTTTATATTCAATGACAGAATTATACAGGAAAAAAAAAAGAAATATGCCAATTATTTAAGCTCTAGGCTTACAAAAAAAATTAGGTTCCAGTGGGATTTGAACCCCGGTCCTCCTGGGTGATAGAAATCTATCCTAACTTACTACTATAGTTACCTCCCTTGGATACTCTTCTTGATATAGGTATTCATTAGGATGGTCATACCTTAAATTGTATACGAAATTATAGATTATTGTTGCTAATTATAATGGTAGCTATTTTTAAAAAGACAAATTTTCCAGAGTGGTTTTTATTTTTATGTATTTTTTTTATTTTGGCAGAGATAACACAGCAAAATTCCGGATATTTGTAGCACCGTTAGTAAGCGAGGAGCGAATCCCGGCTGTGTCTGAGCAGGTGGTTTACTCTGCCATTCTGGACTTCTTTAAAGAGGAAGTCTCCAGTAACACATGGAAACCCGAGACATTACAAGTTCGAAGTACAGGTAATTTGTTGCCTCAAGTGCAGTTTACATATAATTTGGAATATATAAAATAGTCGCTAATAGTGGACACCAGCAATGACTATTTTATCTGTTTTGATTCCCATATACACTTCACAAAAGATTAAGGGTCACACAATCAATTTTCCTCGGCTATAAACAAAATAGTATAACGATATCCAAAGATTTTGTTTTTTCTTCAATCACAACTAGAACTTAAATATTTTTGACCATAGTTGATATTTTTTTATTAATAAGTGATTTTCAGGATTGACGAATAAGGGCGGGTGATGGATGGGCGTCAGTCTTAACACACTTCAGTACAATATAAAGCAAAATCTGTGGAATTCCTACTTATTTGTTGATAGACGAAGCTTAAACATGTTAATTGAAAAAATAAGAACAAAAAACATACAACAACATAACTAGGTTATATGCAAAGACACTTGTATTGTCCAATAATTCAATGCCAAGCATTGAATCAAACATACTTAACAAAAATATTTTCTCCACAGTATAACTGAATGAAAAAATCTTTACATTGTGTATAAATCGACCTTCTGTTCTTGCACGGCGTGATGGCCGCCTGCGAAAAATTCCTTACAAGTATGAATGATGAAACACGGGAGTTGTGGCAGAACATCGCAGAACACGGCTCCAAACAGGCGAACTTCAAATCTTCATTGTAGTTATCAGTTTTAAATACCTCACTTGATGGTAATATACTAATTTCAAACCTTGCAGAACGTCCATCGTTGAATATGGGAATTTATCGGCATACTTGAACTATCCGTTATTTTGGGACACGGATGTTATATACTCTGTCTGTCCCTTGCACGGTTGGCTTGGCTTCCGCCGTACCCCACTAGCTATTCTTACACTTTGACATGGCACATTGACCTCACGTCCAGCATCTCATCTTTATTGATGTCAGACCATGTAGAACAAAAGGTCTATCCAATCAATGCACGTCACCAGGTGGATTTATTTGGCGGATCTAAATACTGGTTTATACAAACCACCTTCCAAACATTAATGCCCGAGCGAGTTTCAACATTTCTATAAAATACTTACAGAAACGCAAACATACCTGGTGTTTCATCATTTAAAATTGATCAGTCATTGTGACTTCCCTCACAGAAGCATTAAACTAAATGTACTGGCCAATGTTGTCGGAGATTGACATTGCTGTCGGACGGGAACTCAGGGCCGGCGGGAACAAAGGGCCACAACATGTCATTTTTTTAAATTCGAAATTCTCGTCATATGTGCCAGTTTCAATCAGTAGAAGATTAGTGTTATTTTTTTATATTAAGTACAATGTTTGCAATATTATTATATGTCTGTCTACCTTTCAGTGAACTGCCCGTTTACTCAGACATACAAGGATGGCAAAAATTTGACATTTAATCCTACCAAGTTCGGAGAGAAGGGCTTTAGCTGGGAACGATGCTATCCTGGTAAGATGTTCACATTGTCTAGCTTGCTTTGCTAGGCAGTGAACTGTGGTTGATAAGTAAAAATAACTGCTACTTTACACATGACAACGTTCATTAGCGGTTGCAACTATATTTGCCCAATGGAATTTCATTATCTTACAAATTGTTGGGAAGTTTATTTGTATGGATCAGTACTTACGCATCATTTAATGAGTTACCCCTTAAGTCAATTGATTTACTAAATTAGAAAATATAATTTCAATCACCAAGTCGGCTAGTGTTTATTAATGAGCATTTACAAATGAAATCGGTCGCTCGGCGCAGCCGAGTAAGCTGGACCAAATTTATTGTTGTTAATGCTCTTTATTCCCCAGCTTCGAAGAAGAGGGGGGTGTACTGTTTTACCCTTGTTTGTCCGTCCGTCTGTCCGTGTGTGCGTTCTTCCGTCCGTAACAAAATTTCCGTTGCAGTTTTCTCAGCAGTTATAACATGCAGCAGTCTGATATTTTGCACATTGCTTTACCCTATAGTCCCATATAGTGTAAAGCGATTTTATTCTCTTTGCTCATATACTTCCTGTTTAACGAATATTTTTAGATTTTGTCACTATATAGGTGCATTACATCTACCAAACGGCATCTTTATTTTCCGTCGCAGTTTTCTAAGCAACTATAGCATGCAGCAGCCTGATATTTTGCATATTGCTTTATCCCATAGTCACTTACGGTGTAAAGCAATTTTATGCTTCTTGCTCATCTACATCCTGTTTACTGAATACTTAGATTTTTACACATAGTTGAAATACATGCACAATTTCCGTCGCAGTTTTCTATGTAACATGCAGAAGCTTGATATTTTATATACTAGTATTTTGTATATTTATATTTTATATATGGAAATACTTGGAAAAAATTGACACCCTTTATACATATGAAAAATGCGAATTACTTATTGAAAGTCAGATTTCTCAAAGCGGGGGTATCATTAGTGAGCATTAGCTCACAGATTTACCATGTTAATGAAGAAAAACTTATTCATAACTATCAATTTATCACCTACTGTTAAAACAATTTTGTATAGTTGTATTTATTAATGAGCATTTACAAATTAAATCGGGCGCGCGGCTATGCCGATCTGGAAGAATTTGACTTTGTTTATGCTCGTTAAACACAAACCTATACATAAACACCAGTTTATCACCCAAAAATAATGTTAACATAATTTTGAATAGACACAATTATCCTGCAGTCTCAAAAATCAACAATTGGTCTGTTGAAATTTCAGACTTCCAATTTGACATATTTTTCAATTACCTGGCAGATTAACACACTTGTAACGGTTTGACATGGAAGAGTTTATATTTTGCCTCTCTTGTAGACAACAGAGCACTTGCTGTAGCCGAATGTAATGGCGGATATGACGACGGCGCCACCTGGGGACAGATCACATTGGCGGGAAACTGTGGCGTTATACCACAATTCAACAAATCTGAAAGTACTACAAACTTGAAAAATCTTTCTGAGGTACTGTACAATAACTTGTCGTTTACATTTTTACCATGAAGTTGTTTACTAATAATAGGCGAAGTTTTAGAGTATAACACACCTGTAATCTGGAGATCGCGGACGAGAGTCCAGGTTTACATATTGTATACAGTCGTTATTTTTTAGCACATTAAATATCGTGACGTTGGTTCAAGTTACATATTGCATACAGTCGTTATTTTGTGATCACATTAAATATTTTAACGTTGGTTCAAGTTACATATTGCATACAGTCGTTATTTTGTGATCACATTAACGTTGGTTCAAGTTACATCACATTAACGTTGGTTCAAGTTACATATTGCATAGCCCGCCCGGCTAGCTCAGTGGATAGAGCATCGGACTGTCAATCCAGGGGTCGTGAGTGAGCCGAGGCGGGAAAAATTTCTCCGTGACAATTGAACTCGGACATTGCGTCTGAGAGTCATTTGTCCCTCACCTCTGATTCAAGTGAGGAAGCAGTCAGTCGCTTGCGGAGAAATTGGTTAGTACTGGTTAGAGACCCAGGAACACCGGTTAGGTGGACTGACCGCCGGGATATAACCAGAAAGGTGTTGAAACCAGGCGTAAAAACCCCAAACAAACAAACAAACAAAACAAACATATTGCATACAGTCGTTATTTTGTGAGCACATTAAATATCGTGACGTTGATTCAAGTTACACATTGCATACAGTCGTTATTTTGTGAGCACATTAAATATCGTTATGTTGGTTGAAGTTACATATTGCATACAGTCGTTATTTTGTGAGCACATTAAATATCGTGACGTTGGTTCAATTTACATATTGCATACGGTCGTTATTTTGTGATCACATTAAATATTGTAACGTTGGTTCAAGTTACATATTGCATACAGTCGTTATTTTGTGGGAACATTAAATATAGGGACATTGGTTCAAGTTACATATTGCATACAGTCGTTATTTTGTGAGCACATTAAATATCGTTATGTTGGTTGAAGTTACATATTGCATACAGTCGTTATTTTGTGAGCACATTAAATATCGTGACGTTGGTTCAAGTTACATATTGCATACAGTCGTTATTTTGTGAGCACATTAAATATCGTTATGTTGATTGAAGTTACATATTGCATACAGTCGTTATTTTGTGAGCACATTAAATATCGTGACGTTGGTTCAAGTTACATATTGCACTAAGTCGTTATTTTGTGAACACATTAAATATCGTAACGTTGGTTCCAGTTATATATTGCATACAGTCGTTATTTTGTGAGCACATTAAATATCGCGACGTTGGTTCAAGTTACATATTACATACAGTCGAAAATGAACGAGATATGTGTCATATCTTTTTTTGCAGTTTATTTTCTTCTCTTGTTCGTTTTAACAAGCTTTTTTTCATCCTTGTGTTATCTTTCAATGTAGGTTTAGAATGTTCTAATTCAACTCATATTTCTATTTGTGCATAATTTCAATTGTGCAATCATAGGTTGATAATTTGTTACTCACTGACCGTTCCAAGGCGGTAACCCCAAGGGTTCTCGTTTTCGTTAATTGTTTTTGGCGTCTTGTTTGAATTTGACATAGTCATAACAAACATGCTCTCTTTTCCTCTCTTCTTTTTCACTGCGTGAGGAGGCTGTGTTTTGTGAGTGCGGCGATTTCTGATATGCATATTAATTTTGAGCTGTCTTATAATTTCCTATCATTTTTATGCTTTTTGTTTTTGCCTACTTTTCCTTAGACAACCTTAACGGACGACAATTTCGAAGAAATCATCCAACAGACAGTTGACTTAACGGACCCAGTGTTTAATCTAACAGAGGCAGATGTCATCTATACCGCAGACATTCTATACAAGTACCTCAAACTGGATTCTTCTAACACCAAAGAGGTAATGTCGCCTGTATACAATATAACACTAGAGGTAATGTACAACATAACGTTAATAGTGCTAAAGATGATAAAACTGAGATTGGGGATCAGTCGCAAATCTCAAGCATCTGACTGCTGGCTAAAATGGTCTTGTGTAAGTTTAGTGTAATTTATCTCTAAGTTTTTAATCAGTGTAACTGTAATTAATGCATATGTCAATTGTATATACACTTCCACTTTTCAAAGGCAGTAGCATCTATATTATAATTTCAGTTTGCACGGCATTGGTCTGATTTTATCATTATCAATGCTAATTTGATTCATATTTCGCCTTTTATTTAAAAAAAGCTAATTAAGACACTAGTTACTAATTTACTTTATCTTCAGGTAATGACGAATATATTTAAAGTCGTCAATAACGTACTTAAAGCCTCCACCGGCGTTATCGACTCCGCTCAGAAAATAACAAATGCAGCAAATAGGTAAGGGTTCGTTGGAAACAATCGGTAGCCTTGTTATTTTTAAAATAAACTATTTCATATTGTGTATGAAAAAGCATTTGAGATCATTTGACGTCAATCCTTGAAATGACGCCATACACTGCGGGGAATCACGTGGTTTTGTTTTGAAATCATGCACGGATAATGGCCGCCCAAAATCGCCGGTAAGTTTATCTTTTTAGTTATTGTATAGCCCACATCGGTTTATACTTTCCAAGATATAGCCTATCATACGCGGAATTAAATTTTTTTTCAATTGGTACCTTACTTTCCCCTCGGAGTTGCGTATATTTCTAGTTTACCCTTTGCATTTGCTTTGTTTACATTGTGTAGTGGGATACATCTTTCACGTATGAACCCTATTATTTTATATAATTGCTTGAAATGATACATTTCATTAGATTTTCTTTACTTATGATGTTTAGCGAGTGTTCTTTCAAGTGTATTTGATGATTTGGAATTTTTATCTTTGATATTACACAAAATACCGGCACAATAAGTGAAATGATATTTGCCACGGAATAACATTTTATGATATCTTTCACGTACAGATCATTTACGTTTTGTAGATGGACATTATTTTAATAGCCCGCATTCGTTTTAAACGTGGCATACACAAGAGAATTCAAATAAAACTGATGAAATGTATGACTTTATGCAAAATGTCTAATACGGTTGTACGTAAATGTTTTTTTTCCATCCACTAGGCTTGAATCAATTGTGTCTAATCTCGCAAAATTGTTTTCATTTATTTCAGATAATGACACGTACAAAATCTCGTTTGGCGTTACAAAGAAAACCCTTGCAGCCCCGAAATGCATTCAAATCGCCATCGCCATCAACATTGTATGGATGGAAAAAGGTGAAGTATTTTAGAAGTTCTTTTTAAAGCCTGAGCGATTCCACCTTGCCTAACCATGATTTTAAATTTAGCGATTGATACTCTAAATATGAACAGCCAATAGACTTACCAGAAATCAAAATAAATTGTACGCAAGAAGTTTTATTGGTTTAGTAGATGGTGAGAAAACAACTATTACATTGCTTCACACAGCATGTCAAAACATCACCAATTATGTGACTACTCCTCATATATCTTATAATTAAATGACTGCGGTATGACTGCGGTATGATTTTCAACATATGTTTATATATGAAAAGAGAAAGTGGAAAAGGATAGGGCGTATGTGGAATTCGATCTCATCATCTGCACAATTCTACTTATATCGAATAGCCTACGTTGCAAAGGTAGCAACGAAGCAGACGTCTTCAACATAATGTATAGTTATACATTTTATTTCACTTTCGTATGAATAACGATACGATTTGCCATGTATTATGCTTGAAATTGTTATAGCGAATTCGTATTTCTTGTTTTTTCCTTTCAGAATATCACAAGGGCGAAATCACGTCTTCCTGTACCAACCCCAGAGAATACGAACTGATACTTGATACTTGTTTGAACAAACTTTTCATGTGAAATATGCTTAAATGATTGAAAAGAAGAACAAAGCTCTTTCTCCTATGTTTTCACCTTTTTTGGTCATAAGATATGTATCCGTCGGGTAATGATGCACTTTAAGTATAGCTTAAATTGATGTAAAATTAACTGAGTTATCCCGTTGTTTTGATAAAAGCTGCTATTCACTCTTCAACGTGCTCTGTCTTCTGAATGTGGCAATACATATGTTATATGTGTTATGCATATTTCACTTTTTTAATCTAATATCTGCAGATATGACATGTTTTAAAAACTTGAGAATCTTGTGCGCCAGAAAGGTGAAGACATGTTCAGCATATTAGGTACTCGAGATTTGTAACGGGTTTTTTTTTCTCAAATGTTGTATAGACAATACATTCCAATCAAAGAGCATTTGTATGCACACAGATTAGATGAAAGATCAAAATACATACTATAAAATGTTTCATTGATTTATTTTAAATTATTGACAAAACATATAACATACATTGAATTACAATAATTTCACGTAAATGTATTGGAATAACAGATGTTCAAGTTTAAATCACAGCATAAATCAAGAGTGTAAATCACATATAAATAAATATGGAGGATATCGTTAACCTGAGCTTAGATATACATGAAACACAATGTATACATTACATAATTCAACAGGAATAATAATAAAAATGAACAAAAACATGACAACTTACAGATAAAAAATATACGGACGTAACGCTAATTTTTATTACACTGAAAAGGTGCCTTGTACATGAAAAAAACAATAACTTCAAACATAGAACAAATGACAACAACAAAACATCAAAAGAGGACAATATTTGGTACTTGTCGTCTTACTGGATGCATATATAAAAAAGATTCTGATCTAAACACTTTTTGACATACATGCGTTCATATAAAACGAAATGAAAAACCTCGGTTCATCAGTTTTAACTGTTAAAATGTTCATTCATGATTGATATGCCATAAACATGATAACAATATTTAATAGTAGGAATTTTTAGCTCGACTATTCGAAGAATAGGGGAGCTTTCCTATTCGCCCCGGTGTCGGCGTCGGCGTCGGTGTCGGCGTCGGCGTCGGTGTTTGCTACGGCGTCCGTTAAACAAAAAATGCACTTTGGTCCATAACTTGAAAACTACTTATGATATCAACTTGAAACTTGGAATATATATGCACCATCAAATTCTACATCATTACCAACAATACCCATAACTCTGCTACAAATATTTTTCAAGTTATGCCCCTTTTTCACTTAAATTTTGCGTCAAGGAAAATATGCACTTTGGTCCATAAGTTATAAACTACTTGAGATATCAACTTGAAACTTGGAATATATATTCACCATCAAATTCTACATCATTACCAACAAGACCCATAACTCTGCTGTCAATATATTTCAAGTTATGCCCCTTTTTTCTTATATTTTGTGTTAAGCAAAATATGCATTTTGCCCATAACTTTAAAACTACTTGAGATATTGCCTTGAAACTTGAAATATATTTTCACCATCAAAATCTACATCATAACCAACAAGACCCATAACCCTGCTTCCAATATTTTTCAAATTATGCCCCTTTTTCACTTACATTTTGTGTTAAGCAAAATATACACTTGGCCCTTAACTTCGTTATGAATGGAGGGATTTCAAAATAACTTGCCTGTAGGTCCAATGTCAAGGTCACTGTTACTAAAAATAGAATTTTCTTGCAAAATCGTGTCCGCTCTATAACTTTGTTATTTCTTATTGGATTTTTAAATAACTTGGTATAATTGTTCACCATATCAAGACGGTGTGTCACGTACATGCCCAAGCCTGTAGGTCGAAGGTCAAGGTCACTGTTACTAAAAATAGAATTTTCTTGTCCGGGCTGTTCGTTTGTTATGAATGGAGGGATTTCAAAATAACTTTGCACAAATGTTCACTATGACAAGGCAGTGTGTCCGCACAATACCCAACCCTGAAGGTCCAAGGTCAAGGTCACTGTTACTAAAAATAGAATTTTCTTGTCCGGGCTGTAACTTCATTATAAATAGAGGGATTTCAAAATAACTTGACACAAATGTTCACCATGACAGGGCGGTGTATCGCGTACCATGCCCATGCCTGTAGGTCAAGGTCACTGTAACTAAAAATAGAATTCTCTTGTCCAAACTTTAACTTCGTTAGGAATAGAGTGATTTCAAAATAACTTGACACAAATGTTCATCATGACAAGGTGGTGTGTCCCGTACCATGCCCATGCCTGTAGGTCCAAGGTCAAGGTCATGTACTAAAATAGAATTTTTAATCTTAACTTGCTTATATTTACACTTCAACTTCGTCCGCTACGATAAAGTCTTATTCATCAAACGAATCATAACAGGATAGGGTATTTTGAATGCTTTTTTTCTCGTGGTACTTATGAATTACATTGGAATCATGCGTGAAAGGTATCATAAAATTTTATTCCGTGGCAAATATCATTTCACTTATTGTGCCGGTATTTTGTTTAATATCAAAGATAAAAATTCCAAATCATCAATACACTTGAGAGAACACTCGCTAAACATTATAAGTAAAGAAAATCTAATAAAATGTATCATTTCAAGCAATTGTATGAAAGAATAAGGTTCATACGTGAAAGATGTATCCCACCACAAAATGTAAACAAAGCAAATGCAAAGGGTAAACGAGAAATATACGCAACTCCGAGGGGAAAGTAAGGTACCAATTGAAAAGAAATTCAATTCCGCGTATGATAGGCTATATCTTGAAAAGTATAAACCGATGTGGGCTATAGAATAACTAAAAAAGATGAACTTACCGGCGATTTTGGGCGGCCATTATCCGTGCATGGTATCAAAACAAAACCACGTGATTCCCCGCAGTGAAAGTTGAGTAGACGACGTTACTTATTACGCGATTTTGCGGTAGATTCAACATAATAATAATTTATTATGAGTTATGAAAATACTGGTAATTATAAGTACTAAAACACAAATGTCATAAAACATAATCAAAGACACCCATCACTGTGACGTGCCGATTCTGATTAACAGTAGTAACATTTAGATAATTGTTAAACAAATCAATTGTATAAAGTGCGCAACGATCAAAGTAAGACTTGTTTGCACATGCGCACAGAAAGGCGGTGACATGTCTGCGATGACTAACTTATAAGAAGTCGAAGAGGTCGTTTAGGGCATGATAGGCATTGAACTCAACATTATACAAAGTTTAATTTATTATCTAGTACATGTATTTAAAGTGATTATTATTTTGTATAAAAATACAAATTTTCCTTTTTTAAAAAACACAGTCTCTGTCTGCATGTTTCTTTTTCTTTCTTGCAGAATCATATTGTCTGTTGATGAACTGACAAATAATCTAAACTTAATTGGAACTGATGTTGTGCAGTTTTTGCATGATCTCGTTGTAAGCGAGATTTGGGAACAATATGGCGACGGAAATTTGACCATTGGTATCAATTTGAACTCCACTGGAAGTACAGAAATCAAGAAAGAGTACGTCAGTTCTGTTCAGCAGGAAGATGACGTCACTATTACAGAAACAGACACTGCTATCTTCCTGACAGAAGCTCTTCTAAAAGGTTAAAATAATACAATTAAATACAATTCAAAAATAAAATATATGTTGACTTCTACGATGCATTCTCTGGTGCTGACTATGACTGACTGGCGCATGTAAGGGTAAGCATGCATGCGATATGACCCTGATTGCCTTAAAATTTCAAAGGTAGGGCAGAAACGAGTTTCGATGAAACAGTTCAAGCAGTAAGCTACTTTTGATATATCAGTTTCCAAAAACATAAAGGTCATCAAAAGAGGATATGCGAAGTATACCCATTTTTCAATTGTGTTATTGAATATGAACATCCCCATTTAATTTGACCAACTGAATTTACCAGACTGTACACTTAAAATGACAGTTCGCTTATCGAGGATTGTGAACTTCTTTTTTCCGGAATAAGAAACATTAAACTTTGGTACCCGATGTAACCGATTTTACTTTCATCTTCTTTAGACTCAGAGGCGGATCGAGAGAAGGTTCAATGGGGTTGCTCGAAACCCGTTTTAAAGGCAATATTTAATTTGCATTGGTATTTTGACCAGAAAGTTTGAAATTATCATGTAACTACCCTAAGGCCGCCGAAAATGAACCCCTTTCTATAAATTTTGCATTCGACACTCTCATAAATATTAAACCACTATAAATAATTGTATTGCTTATGTAAGAAATCATGGTTAAGATTAGCTGTGTATAAAGCCATGAGTGTGTTATGATGAATCTGTTTCACAGGTCAGGACTCTCACTTGACCTTCCACATCTACAGTAACCCGGACCTGTTCTCTGTCATAAGTAGCAGGTTTAAAGTAAATAGCAAGGTGGCAGCCGCGAGACTAACGAGGAATGATACACCGGTCCTGGATCTGGGAACCGAGTATGTCACAGCAGTCTTCTATCCATTCGAGGTAACAATACACCTAATGTTGATTCCAATTAATGTTCACGTTGTCGCATTTTATACCCTTTCGAGGCAATCAAATAAAAAATAACTAACCCATTTATGAAGTAACACCTAAATATTTAAAATCCCGTCAAAATTATTTACATATGTATCATTATTCCATCTCTTAGAATCAACTAGACTTATTTTTTTTTTATTTCAAGAATAATGTTCATGTTGCATGCAGTAATCTTTCTCTTTGATGGAATCGAACTATTTAGTTTGAACCCATCCATGAGTAATGGTCGTTTTGCAGCAGTAACTCATCTCGTCAACACATTCAAATGATCTGAACTGTTTTAATATCAATTTACGATATATGTTCGTGTTCCTGTAGTATTACATCACATGGAAAGCTCTCAGGTCCAGCCATTCAAGCTTTTTACTAAGATTTCTGTTTAGGAATTAAACTATCTTGTTTTGACTCCCATGATAATGTTCATGTTTCAGCAGTTTTTTACCCCTTCAAGGTCACCAACTGATATATTTGATTTTCATTAATGGCGAACGTTCATGTTGTAGCAATATTACTCCCCTTCAAGGCTGTCAGACTCTTTTTAAATCCATTTTTGAATGAGGCCCATGTTTAAGCAGATTCCAATCATTTTTAGGCATATAATTTAAAGACAGATAATTTATTTTTATTCTCTCCAAGAATTATGTCCTTGGTGCAGTTAAAATTCGAAAATGATTTTGAAACTGTTTACATTGTTTATATTTTAGAAAAGTGACAAACTTGTGTGCGCTTACTGGAATTACACTAAAAACGAGGACGCGGGTGGCTGGGAGACGCGCGGCTGCACGCTTTCTTACGAGTCCGGACGTGTCGTCTGCAAGTGTAACCATCTCACAAACTTTGCTGTTCTCATTGTAAGTTGATCGTTAATGCTTTTACGCATATATGGTAGATAGCTTATGTTAAAAGTTAACTATTTTACTTGCAACCGTGTCATATTTCATAACTGTAACTTAGCTTAACCAATTATGTGTTAATTTTATACAGTTTGATTTAATAGTACTACAACATATGGTCACAAAATAACACGGTATTTATAAGAAATGTTTCTTACTTTGCCACATTTGGCGCATGTTAACTCTCCCTAATAGAAGTGTTATGTCATAACACATCCATGGACATACAAATAATGACTTTAATACTAAATTTTATAATAATAATAATAATAATAATAATAATAATAATAATAATAATAGAGTTGATGATTGTTTTCATCCGGTTTACAGGATCAACGGGCGAACCAGATATCGGCAACAGACAAGCTGGTTCTCGGCGTCATTACCAAAGTAGGACTGATCATCTCGGCGATCGCTCTCGGAATAAATATCCTCACCTTTTTGGTGTTCAAGTAAGTACATTCACCGATATTGTGTACAATAGGCTTCTTGGTAATCAAGTTAGTACATTAACCAATATCGTGTTCAATAGCCTTCTTGGTGTTCAAGTTAGTACATTCACCGAATTGTGTTCAATAGCTTTCTTGGGGTTCAAGTTTGTACATTCACCGTTATTGTGAACAATAGCTTTTTTGGTATTCAAATTTTTACATTCACCGATATTGTGTTCAATAGCTTTCTTGGGGTCCAAGTAAGTACATTCACCGATATTGTGAACAATAGCTTTCTTGGTGTTCAAGTTAGTACATTTACCGATATTGTGAACAATAGCTTTCTTGGGGTTCAAGTCAGAACATTCACCGATATTGTGAACAATAGCTTTCTTGGTGTTCAAGTAAGTACATTCTCCGATATTGTGTTCAATAGCTTTCTTGGTGTTCAAGTTAGTACATTCACCGATATTGTGTTCGATAGCTTTCTTGGTGTTTAAGTTAGAACATCCACCGATATTGTGTTCGATAGCTTTCTTGGTGGTCAAGTTAGTACATTCAGCGATGTTTGTGTTCAATAGCCTTCTTGGTGTTCAAGTAAGTACATTCAGCGATATTTGTGTTCAATAGCTTTTTTGGTGTTCAAGTTAGTACATTCATCGATATTGTGTTCAGTAGCTTTGTTGGTGTTCAAGTCAGTACATTAAGCGATATTAATGTGTTCAATAGCCTTCTTGGTGTTTAAGTTAGTACATTCACCGATATTGTTTACAGTTGCATTCTTGGTGTTCAAGTTAGTACATTCACCGATTATGTTTTGTGGAATAGTTTTCCTTAGAATCGGGTTAAGACGACTATTCTGTAGCTTTGTTGGTCAGTTATGTGATGGAATAGCCATGTAAAACATCGTTCTCGTATCCATTTGTTGTTATAGGAGTTAAATGTATCACCTCAGTAGAGAACAGTGAAGATCGTTGTCAGTCTTCTTGTATTACAGGCTAGTCCGGGTCTACACTGCTAAACACAGTTAGTATTTGTAAAGATAATCCAAAGACCATAAAAATAGGGCGATAGGCCTAGCGCCTAGCCAACCATGCAAGAGACATACACAGTGCATACCATTCATTTCCCCCAAAAGGGATAGTTCAAATAAGCCTTTATACTTCCACCCACATTGATTGACATTCTACATGGTTTGAAATTAACATATTGTCATCAAGGGAAGTAATTGAAACTAATAACTTCACTGAAGTGAAGTGCGGGGAGACTTTTTTCAACCGCCACACGGCACTTAACACAAGCAGAGATGTATAGATAATCGCAAATCCGTACAAACACGGCGGCAGCGTCTAGCAAACCATGCTAGAGACCGATACAGTATATACCATCCGTATCCCCCAAAATGACAGTTCAAGTTTGCCTTTAAAATGCCACCCACTAATTTGACATTCTACGTGATTTGAAATCAGCATATAACCTTCAAGGGAGGTAATCAAAACTGATAACTCCACTGAAGAGAAGTACGAGGAGACTTTTTACAGCCGCCACACGACACTTAACACTTGTTGCAGTGACAAAAAGCAGTACAAACACGGCGGCAGTGCCTAGCCAACCATGCAAGAAACAGACACAGTACATACCATCCGTATCCCCAAACATGATAATTCATGTATGCCATTGTACTGCCAACCACAATAATTGACATTCTACAAGGGTTTGAAATTAACAGATTAACACCAAAAAAGTAAAATACGCATATCAGGAAATGCCAAGAAACTGTCGTGTGGCGGCTGTAAAAAGGCTCCTCGTTGTCATGAGAACATTTTTTGGGCGTGGGTTGGTGCACCCTAGAACCCCCGGTGGCAAATCGTTTTGGCAGTGACCGTTCCAAGGCGGTAACCCCTCTGGTTCTCCTTTTGTTAATTGTTTGTTGTGTGTGTTTTGAAATTTAGCATTTTATAAACCATGATCACTCGTTCTCTTCTTCTTGGCTATGTGAAGAGGCTTATGTGTTCTGAATGTGACAGTTCCTGATATTTATTTTCACTTTTTTAAGTCCTGCTGGGATTTTAAAACCAGCGTTGAACGGGGAAAATAATGCTATTCGACTACATCCTTTAACAATCCTGAAAAAAAAATCAGAAGCATAAAGGCAGTCTTCCTGTACTTTAAGTCAGTGCTGTAGATTATTTTTGGTATAGAAATTACATGTATCATCCTTATTCATGACGCCAGTTTGTTACTTTCTCATTTCAGACACCTCCGAAACGGACGAGGGCAACAAGTTTTAGTTAACTTAAGCGTTGCCATGTTGTGTTCCGCCATTTTGTATTTGGTTGGTATTGACCGAACGGAATCGCGAGCTGGCTGCATCGTGGTGGCAGTGCTGTTGCATTATTTTATTCTGGTAACATTTATGTGGATGTTGGTGGAAGGCGTGCTACAGTACCTAAGATTTGTTAAGGTCCTGGGAACATATATTCCAAACTTCATGAAGAAGTCTATGATACCAGCATGGGGTAAGTTTAGTTTTGTACATTTTGTTAATGTTTCGGCTATAAGAGTGAACATTGCCTTAAATTTTATGAAACATGCATTCCCATTAATTCCATGTGACTTTTTCAAAAAAAGATGTATTATTTTATATTACTGAGCATTATATCATTTCTCATTTTGGACGCAGGGAAATGTTATTAAAATGCGTGAAAATTTCCCACCATGGAAATGAATGAAACAAGATTTTCTTGGAGAATTTATTAGGCAATAATTTTTTCTAAGCTGGTTTCTTGGTAGCAAATTTCTGCCAAAAGTTAACTATTTATGGTTTGCAAATAATTTCGTGTTTCGCGTTAGCCACATACATTCCTCCACAATAAACATGTTAACTGGTTAAAAAAATGGAAAGTAAAGTGTGTTTGTTGAAAATTTGATTTTTATTTTACTCGTGAATACCCGGTATATCAGACGTACCCACCAGTGGCTATCCTACATGTGAAAATACAATTTTCTGCGTTCATTTGGGGAAATAAAAACGAGTAGTCCGCTGAAAAAATAAGAATAATCTTTCTACCATAAACTTAGCTTGGATTCCAGGCGATAATTATATATTTTGTATGTAAAAATTGATTGGTGGTAATTTACAGATTTTCCTACAAAATGTCATTGATAATACAATCATCTTTTTCAAAAGACAAAATGAAGATATAGACTAAAATATAAAAAGACACAAAACAAAACAACATATTACTGTGTTATTGTTTTGCAGGAATACCCCTGATTCCCGTGGTGATATGTTTAGCAATAGATTATGATATGTACTACGGTGGAAACGGATAGTAAGTCTTTGCTGTTCTTTATGAGTTGTCAGTTTTATTTAGATGTTCATGGCAAACACCAAACAAAGACTGATACTTTTTTGAGCCCGCTTGCGATGAGCTCGACTTAGTTGTGACAATGGCGGTTCGTTGTATGTGCTTGCGTTATTGCGTTCTCCTGTTTTATATTTGACACGAATGTAACCTTCAGTGAGAAGGAGCGTCGTGCATAAGTATCGTCTATAAGCTACTCGATGTTAGAAGGAACATTAATAATACATGTATTTCATGAAAATAATTTTGTTGTTGAGTTTTAAAACAGTCCAGTCGCGATAACTCAGATACCAAAGGGACCGACGATTTACTTTGAGTTATCGCGTTTTTCAAGTTTCCGGAGTGTTTCAGTTTTTGTAATTGTTCCAATGACTTTTTGATTAATTAAGCAATCGGGAAACTTTTATGGGCTCCATTATTATAACATATGATGTTACTTTTTCAGTTGTTGGTTGTCATGGGAGCCGTTTCTCTATGCATTCATCATTCCTGTCGCCGTGGTGATACTGGCGAACTTAATCATTTTCTTTATGGTACTGTGCAACTTGTGCTGCCGGCGAAAACACAAAGGAATGGCATCGAATCAGTCCGAGAGGAAAATGGCATTTCTTCATTTCCAAGCTGCAATATCGATCCTTGTCATTCTTGGTAATTGGAATTTTCTTTTAGGCGATTATGGCTTAAGCCTGTAGATACATGTAATTTGTATGAATTTCGACACCGGAACAATTCTTCCTATATATATATAAAGTGAATTATGCATATCAGGAATGACCAGATCCAGTAGACACAGTTGAAAGGTAAGTTAAAACTGTATATCAGAATAATAAGGCATTACAACGAACGACCTGATTCTGTTACTAATAGGCCGTTGACAGTCAGGTAAAACTTGTATACGTTTTAGACAACAATCTGATAAACAAAATATGATACACTTTTATATGAAGACATAGGGTAATAACATGCTTGAACTTTACTCTGTTTTGTCGACTTACACAATAATTACATTGCGAAATATAATACTTCTACTATTTCATTGCAGGCCTTACATGGGTGTTTGGTTTCCTTACTGTAGATGACACAAGAATTGTGTTTCATTACTTGTTTGCAATATTCAACGCTTTCCAGGGTCTATTTATCTTCCTTTTATTTACTGCCAGAGAAAAGCAAGTAAGTACATGTGCATCTTAAAACAACATTGACCTTTTCAAATATACATAGCGGACTCCACTCCTATTTATTGAGCTCTGTCACACATGGTTTAAGAGAATTTGCATGTCAAATGGTCTTGGCCACAGATTATAAAACTGATATTTGAAACCAGTCTCAAATCTAAGTTTTTTTATAATCTTCGGCCCTGTGCTTAAATGCAGAAGAGCACCTGCTGAAACGAGGATGTTCTGCACCGGGTCGCAAATGTTACTGTCTTGTTGATTACATGGCTAAGGCTAAAGCGAGTCTAACTGTGGGTTGTCTGAAACAACAAAAAGTGTTAACAGCGAAATATGCTTATCAGGAACACAGCCACATATATAATAAACAGCCTCTCTGTACAGTCAAAAAGGCAGAGAGGAAAATAATATATATATTATAAAATGATCATTTTTAACAACGAAAAAAAATGATGACATTGGTAGGTCTATCGCCTAAACAGTTCATTAGTTAATAATTAATATCGCGTCCAATATAAAAAGGCGTTCAATAATGTAATTGACAACTCTCCTAACTGAATAACATTTTCATAAAGATCCGGAAAGCGTGGAAAAAGATGTGTTGCAGATCTTCACCGTACAAGACCTCTACCAGCGGTACAGACTCCCAGCCTCGCAAACAGTCAACGGACACCTATGTACTCAGTAAATCAGGGGGATCAAACCCAAGCAGTACCACCAACGGACATGGAGATTTCGCAAATGGAAACAATGGCCTGTATTTTTCTAACAGACAATATGAAGATGGGATGTGAAATTTCTAGACTAGTCATTCACCGGACCTGTAAAGAAGAATACTTGTCCAGGAATAGTTTTATTACTAGAAAGTTGATAGTTAGCAACGAGAATTCAAGCTGTAAAGCTGGAGCTCCTATCTCTTGTGTAATGGACTATGATATTGAAGGTCAAGTTATTAACACTGATCCATATTTTGTTTACCTCATCATTGATAATAAACTTTGTGTATGTGTTACGCAGGAAACAGATCAAGTGAGAATATGGTAGAGATATAATATAACAAGTTATACATGTGAATTCTTATGTTTCTCAATTCAACTGTTTTCGTTATATTTATTTTCATACTTCTAACGTTAATACTGCTAATTTTGACGAAACTTACATACGGGTACATTTTCTTTGGTAAAACAGTATCTTTACATGGGACTAGAAAATGTTGGGGAAAAGTTTACTTGTGTTTCAAAATGTGAAAGCTTACCATTGATAGTTTAATATCTTCTCCAGGATAAATTTTGTATTTTTTGGTATTATAAATCAAAAGTTGGATTAAAGCCCACTAAACCTGACACTGTTTATTGTAGATCTGATATTTTGAAATTAATACATAAGGTTGCAGGGGTTCGCATTATATCTTGATGTGAAAATACTCGAGATTTAGGAATTTTATTTTATCATTGTATTTTTTTGTTTAAAATAAAATGTTTAATTTTTGTAGATGTCTTTCCGTCTTTGATAAATGGATGTCTTTCTGGACCGTTTGCTCTCCCGCTTTGTTCTCTGCTGGGAAAGGGGGAGAGTATGTGGCTGTTCTTTCTACATGTTTATTTTCCATGCACCTGCGAAGTGGGATGTGTATAGACTTGCAATGCATGTACGACAGTTCTTCAAAATCTTGTAGAACTAACTTTTCATTAAATATCAAGCCGAATTCGTTCAGACTTGTATAGATGATAATCGGGCAAGATGTGAAGGCGGACGTAATCTCATACAATAAAGGTGAAAAGATGGTTCAATTGGTGTCCACTATCTTCAAGACACACTTGGAATCAGCTCTTACTGGAAATATGAATTATAATATATCATATTCAAGTTCAATACGAACCAAATCATAGCAAATCAACGCATTAAATACACTTAAGTTCTCGAAGTCGCGCCATTTATTGATGCACTTGTTACTAGCATAAACCTTAAACAACAACGTGAAGTTAGCAGTGAGCAGTTACAGCAGTGAGATGATATAACTGCCGCAGTGGCAACAGTAGCAGCAGCAAGATCGTTTTTACTGCGGCAGTAACAGCAGTGACAGCAGTAGGATCGTTTTTACTGCTGCAGTAACAGCAGTGACAGCAGTAAGATCGTTTTTACTGCGGCAGTCACAGCAGTGACAGCAGTAAGATCGTTTTTACTGCGGCAGTAACAGCAGTGACAGCGGTAAGATCGTTTATACTGCGGCAGTTACAGCAGTGACAGCGGTAATATCGTTTTTACTGCGGCAGTTACAGCAGTGACAGCAGTTAGATCGTTTTTACTGCGGCAGTAACAGCAGTGACAGCAGTAAGATCGTTTATACTGCGGCAGTAACAGCAGTGACAGCAGTAATATCGTTTTTACTGCGGCAGAAACAGCAGTGACAGCAGTTAGATCGTTTTTACTGCGGCAGTAGCAGCAGTGACAGCAGTAAGATCGTTTTTACTACGGCAGTAACAGCAGTGACAGCAGTAAGATCGTTTTTACTGCGGCAGTAACAGCAGTGACAGCAGTAAGATCGTTTTTACTGCGGCAGTAACAGCAGTGACAGCAGTAAGATCGTTTTTACTGCGGCAGTAACAGCAGTGACAGCAGTAAGATCGTTTTTATCGCGGCAGTAACAGCAGTGACAGCAGTAAGATCGTTTATACTGCGGCAGTTACAGCAGTGACAGCAGTAAGATCGTTTTAACTGCGACAGTAACAGCAGTGACAGCAGTAAGATCGTTTTCACTGCGGCAGTAACAGCAGTTACAGCAGTAAGATCGTTTTCACTGCGGCAGTAACAGAAGTTACAGCAGTAAGATCGTTTTCACTGCGACAGTAACAGCAGTTACAGCAGTAAGATCGTTTTTACTGCCGCAGTAACAGCAGTTACAGCAGTAAGATCGTTTTTACTGCGGCAGTAACAGCAGTTACAGCAGTAAGAGCAGTACGATGTTCTTAGATTATAAAAAAACAACACCAAAATCATCTTACTGCCGCAGTTACAGCAGTGACAGCAGTAAGATCGTTTTAATTGCGGCAATTACAGCAGTGACAGCAGTAAGATGGTTTTTACTGCGGCAGGAACAGCAGTTACAGCAGTAAGATCGTTTTGCTGCGGCAGTTACAGCAGTAAAAGCAGTAAGATCGTTTTTACTTCGGCAGGAACAGCAGTAAGATCGTTTTTACTGCGGCAGTAACAGCAGTTTCAGCAGTAAGATCAGTCCGATGTTCTTAGATTATAAAAATAACAACAAATTCATCTTACTGCAGCAGTTACAGCAGTGACAGCAGTAAGATAGTTTTTACTGCGCAGTCACAGAAGTTACAGCAGTAAGATCACCGTACTGCCACATGAACAGCAGTGAGAGCAGTAAGATTATCTTTTTTGCAATAAACTTTGATGAGTGATCCGGAAGTGCCAGAATTTTATGTCTTGTTGAATTAAAATTGATGTCTACATTTACTTACAATTAATTGTATAGTAACTGAATCGTAATTTTATTCCGAATACTGTTTACTGTCTTTTTTACCATTTTGTTGGAATATGGTACAATTGTTAAAGTAGAATCATTTTTATTTTAAAAATTCTTGGTTAACTTTTTGTGACCAGAAATTGTCCGGACTAAATTTTGTGGACTCGGGAAGTAATCTTCAGGCGATAGCCGGAAGTGATCCGGAATACCCCATGTTGGGGGTGATCCGGAACTACCTATTTTGTTGAATTTTCATATTTACGCACGCGCATTGTTAAGTAACTATTTTTTACCTTTATTCCGAATAAAAGTGACTGTTTATTTTACAGTTTTGAGAATTGCGGTACAGTTGCTAAAATAGCATCAATTTAACCCTGCAAACTCTTACATTATAAAAACAACACCAAAATCATCTTACTGCCGCAGTTACAGCAGTGACAGCAGTATGATCGTTTTTACTTCGGCAGTAACAGCAGTAAGATCGTTTTTACTGCGGCAGTAACAGCAGTTACAGCAGTAAGATCAATACGATGTTCTTAGATTATAAAAAACAACACCAAAATCATCTTACTGCCGCAGTTACAGCAGTGACAGCTGTAAGATAGTTTTTACTGCCGCAGTCAAAGCAGTAACAGAAGTAAGATCATCATACTGCCACAGTAACAGCAGTGACAGCAGTAAGATAATCTTTTTTGCAATAAACTTTGATGAGTGATCCAGAACTACCAGATTTTTATATCTTGTTGAATTAAACTTGATTTCTACATTTACTTAAAATTAATTGTATAGTAACTGAATCGTAATTTATTCCGAGTGCTGTTTGCTGTCTTTTTTTACCATTTTGAAGGAATATGGTACAATTGTTAAAGTAGAACCATTTTTATTTAAAATATTCTTGGTTTACTTTTAGTGACCAGAAATTTTCCGGACTTAATTTTTTGGACTCGGGAAGTAATGTTCATGCGATAGCCGGAAGTGATCCATAATGCCCCATGTTGGGGTGATCTGGAACTTCCTAATTTTTTTTTAAATTCTTAATGAATGAAACGCAGTTTCCATATTTACGCACGCGCATTCTTTAGTAACTATTTTTTATAGAGTGTCTGCGGCAGTAACAGCAGTTACAGCAGTATAAGACGATGTTGTTATATTATAAAAAAACAGCACCAAAATCATCTTACTGTCGCAGTTACAGCAGTGACAGCAGTAAGGTCGTCCTTACTTCGGCAGTAACAGCAATGACAGCAGTAACTATAATAATAATAGTAATAATAGTAAGTAATAGTCCTTGCTGTAACTATTTTTTACCTTTATTCCGAATAAAAGTGACTGTTTTTTTTACTATTTTGAGAATTACGGAACAGTTGCTAAAATAGCATCCATTTTACCGTGCAAACTCTTAGATTATAAAAAAAACAACACCAAAATTATCTTACTGCCACAGTAAAAGCAGTGACAGTAGTAAGATCGTCTTTACTGCGGCAGTAACAGCAGTGACAGCAGTAAGATCGTTTTTACTGCGGCAGTAAGGGCAGTGACAGCAGTAAGACCGTTTTTACTGCGGCAGTAACAGCAGTTACAGCAGTACGAAATTCTTAGATTATAAAAAACAACACCAAAATCATCTTACTCACTTATTATCGTGAGTAAAACAATTATCCACTAATTCCATTGTAACTACACTAAAACTAAGAAAAACACAAGAACTATATAGGAAATAGGCTTTTAGTATTTGACAGCATTTCAATCGACATAAATATGTCCGGTGACAAATACAACATAGACATGTAACAAACGCACTTTTAACACTCTGATAATGTCATATCTTTACACTGATAATGTCACATTTGTCTTTACAAATCAAAGGAATCGACACAAAAATATCATGTTAAGGTTCATGTAGTTCCATTTAACTTCAACGATTAACATTTGGCACAGTAAAGTTCGTCGAACATTTTCAGGTGAAGCACACTTCATTGTTTAGTCCTGGATAATAGGCATCCCGAACGAATACCCCCCGGTTTCAGAGCTGTAGGGTGAATATACGTCAGACCTAAAATATACTGTGTAAAATTGAGAACAAGATCGAAATTGATTCTAAATTCATGATATTATCGACATAGATAAAACAAGTACTCCCGAATGAAAATAACATTTAACTAACTTCAACATCATCGATGACAAAACCAGCTGGGTGGGCGGGTGGGAAGCAACCATAATGTATTCGCTGTCAAATACTAGTCTCGAGTGATTCAAAATAACGAAAAATCAGAATATAAGACACATTTGCACGAGAACTACATGCGAAACGTCAAAAAAACCCCGGGAAAACCAAAAACCTTGCAAATTCTACATAGACTGGCTACATACTCCATATAGACTGTCACAAAGCGTAACAATGTCAAACGTGAATAATTTTATTTACTCACTTATTATCGTGAGTAAAACAATTATTCACTAATTCCATTTTAACTACACTTAAACTAAGAAAAACACAAGAACTATATAGGAAATAGGCTTTTAGTATTTGACAGCATTTCAATCGAGCTAAACAAAGAAGGATAATAAACCGTGATCTCCAGAAAATATAAAACAATTCATTATTTGCGTTCGAATTAAACACGTAAAAAATAATATTTTAACAAAGCACTTGTATAATTTTATGATCGCATGACAAAATATACTTCTCTTCAAAACCGATTCATGTGAGCCTCTGCTATCGACACAAAATAAGCCACTGACCAGTGATCTTTTGTCTGAAAACGAGTCCACAAACAACCAATCGGAATATTATACAACCATTATACAGTTAAATAAACCTTTACTAAATGCCTAGATTAAATACCACAAAGAAAATCATTCCAGTACCCTAGCCCAAGTTAACAACTGTTCCAACGCTGCTCTAGTAAGAAACCAAATGTACCAGACACTGATAAGCATTCTCGTCTAACTGACCAAAATTTTACAATAAACTGATATTTAATAACACTAACCATGAAACATTTAAAAATTACCCGCTCTAATTCCAGGTAATAACTAATCAACTGACGAAGAATAATTATAAATACATTTGCATTTTGTTGGTTGGTCTAAAAGAATGAATGCTTATGTAAAATTCACCGTCCTAAAAAGCAACATAACCGTGGTGTCGTGTCGATACCGGTGCGTCCGTATAAAAACTGGAAAGCCAAACAGGAAACTTAGCCATGACCTCGAGGTATGTGTCAACAACTAAATGTAAGCATCGTTTCAATTCTAATCCGTTCTAAAAAGCCAAGCCAGCATGGCCAGCATTATTATAATTTATAGCATGAAATTAAAGAAATCGAGGCACAATTACAATCCTTCCAACCACGTGCTCTTAATGCAACCGAGACACAATGACAATACTGGTCCGACCCTTCCAACCACAAGCTCTTAATGCCACTGAGACACAATGACAATACTGGTCCGACCCTTCCAACCACAAGCTCTTAATGCCACCAAACACAATGACAATACTGGTCCGACCCTTCCAACCACAAGCTCTTAATGCCACCGAGACACAATGACAATACTGATCCGTCCCATCCACCCACAAGCTCTTAATGCCACCGAGACACAATGACAATACTGGTCCGACCCTTCCAACCACAAGCTCTTAATGCCACCGAGACACAATGACAATACTGGTCCGACCCTTCCAACCACAAGCTCTTAATGCCACCGAAACAATGACGATGCTGGTCTGACCCTTTAAACCACTAGCTCTAAATGCAACCGCGAGACAATGACAGTACTGGTCCGTCCCTTCCAACCACAAGCTCTTAAAGCCACCGAGTCACAATGACAAAACTGATCCGTCCCATCCACCCACAAGCTCTTAATGCAACCGAGACATAATGAAAATACTGGTCTCACCCTTCCAACCACAAGCTCTTAATGCCACCGAGGCTCAATTACAATATTGGTCCGACCCATTCAACACAAACTCTTAATGCCACCGAGGCAAAATGACAGTACTGCTCCTTCCCTTCCAACCACCAGCTCTTAACACCACCGAGGCGCAATGACAATATAGGTCCGTCCCTTCCAACCACAAGCTCTCGATGCCACCAGGCACAAAGACAATACTGGTCTGTTTCTTCCAACCACAACCTCTTAATGCCACCGAGGCAAAATACAAATACTGTTCCGTCCTTGCAAGCGACGACCCCTTAATGCTAACGAAGTAAGATCACACAAGGGGTCCGTCCCCGCAAGCCACGACCACTCAATGCCACCGAGGCATACAGACAACAAAGGTCCGTCCTTGTAAGCTACGACCCCTTAATTGTAACAAGGCACGATGACACATGGGGTCCGTCCTTACAAGCTACGACCTCATAATGCCACCGAGGCATACTGACAACACTGGTCCGTCCTTGCAAGCCACGACCCCTTAATGCTTACGAGGCCCGATCACACAAGGGGTCCGTTCCCGCAAGCCACGACCACTCAATGCCACCGAGGCATACTGACAACACTGGTCCGTCCTTGTAAGCAACGACCCCTTAATGGTAACAAGGCACGATCACACATGGGGTCCGTCCTTACAAGCCACGACCACTCAATGCCACCGAGGCATACTGACAACACAGGTCCGTCCTTGTAAGCTACGACCCCTTAATGGTAACAAGGCAAGATCACACATGGGGTCCGTCCTTACAAGCCACGACCACTCAATGCCACCGAGGCATACTAACAACACAGGTCCGTCCCTGCAAGCTACGACCCCTTAATGGTAACAAGGCAAGATCGCACATGGGGTCCGTCCTTACAAGCTACGACCACTCAATGCCACCGAGGCATACTAACAACACAGGTCCGTCCTTGCAAGCTACGACCCCTTAATGGTAACAAGGCAAGATCACACATGGGGTCCGTCCTTACAAGCTACGAGGCATACTAACAACACTGGTCCGTCCTTGCAAGCCACGACCACTTAATGCTACCGAGGCACGATCACAAAGTGGTCAGTCCTTGCAAGCCACGACCCCTTAAAGCCCAGGAGGCACGCTTACTACATTTATTACAATCACAAAATCAATAAAATTAATGTTTTTCCTTTAACCGTTCATGCAATTAGCGAAACAATTACATTCCTACACTATGACAACTGCATGCTGCTATCTTTAAATTGCTAATTTAAAGACGTTATTATAATAATAAACGGGCAAATACATCGCACTTTCCTATGTACTCGAACGACAATGAAAAAGTTTATAATTTACAGAAAACGACAGACCAAGTAAGGAGCAATTTTAGAGAAACATAGAAATATACTAAAGCACAATACATACTTTATAAACATCAAACCTCCGCTTGTTAACCAAATATGCGGCCATCATCAGTCTATCAGGACGATTTAAGTTGCTTCTCAGCCACACTAGGCACAGAGCACAACGTTATTGATCGTTTATCTAAAGCTGAAATATTATTATTGTATAAGTTTATAGAAAAATGAATCACATGCCAACAGAAACAAAAAATGCATATCCCCTGTACACACGATCGTGTGCTACAAGTTGTATTTCGTTTAGTACACGAATTACACGATTTCCTTTTTATCTCTAAAATCCGAACTATAACACATTACTATCTTTAGAAAAGTTCAAATTACGGTTTTTTTTTTTTTTTAAATATATTCATTCAAAAAATCAACAACAACATATATAAATTAAAACACGAATGAATTTTCAGCAAAATGAATTAAAATAACAAAATCTTGTCACCAGAAGGCTGGTGTTTACAAAGTGTTTATCTGATATGCGTTCAGCCACATTTACCTTTAGACATATAGGTTTATACTTATCATAACCAGCTCCATTTGAGTTCAGTCGTGTTCACTTTATACGATGGAAACGTTGAAAACACAAACGACCTTCAAAGGCATGTCCAACATTTGTCCTCAAAGATAGAATACGACTCTGTCTCCCTCTGACTAACCCCTCCGAGTAGATTTGAGATTGCGCCGCAGGGTCACAAAATACAAATAAATAGAATTAAGAATATATTCATTCGGCCTTGAATTACTGCTGTCTTCCACGCGATGAATCTTTCTGTTAGCTATCTAACGAAAATATTTTAATTTTATTTTGTGATTTTAGTTCATCATCAAAACGTACAGGTGTGTCAGCTTTCCTCAGAATTACAGCATTTCATCGCCCAGAACGGTGTCTAAAAATTACAGCATTCCGAAGCACTCAAAATATCGAACTCAACAAAATAACATTTGCAATGATATACATGCAAACAGTTTGACATTAAAGAAAAAGGTCTTCTCAAGTTATATTGTATAATTATACACGCTTTCCACGTGCAACTATACTTATAACAGTACATCTAGCTATCATACACAATGCGTGTTTCTGAAAGACCCATCTGCTTGTAAAATAACATACATGTAAAAACGCTTGAAAATTAAATTTTTCATCGCAACTCTTTACAAATTATCAAGTAACCATAAAGCTGATACCGACTGCTGTTAATAAATTTATTGTTTTAAATTACATTCTCCAACTAATAAAGTGTAACTCGTAAAATATAACAGTCAGGCCTCAATTGCAGCACTTGCTTTCCCTAATCCCACACTTCCGTTAACGTTCAACCAAAATAAAACGTTTTCACAATTAAGATAATAATTATTACAAATCAACTGAATAATAAACGTGTATCTAAATCGCTTTACCTCTTGTTAAATTCAGTTCGCAATCAATCCGTATCCTTTTCAAGTCTCATAATTGCCATAAAAGACCGTTCGGTTGGTTCAATACTTTAATGTTATGCCTGTCCATTAACTGTCTTTAAAAATTAGCAATCTAATAATTTTAACCTAATAAGCAACCATAATGTATTCGCTGTCAAATACTAGCCTCGAGTGATTCAAAATAACGAAAAATCAGAATATAAGACACATTTGCACGAGAACTACATGCGAAACGTCAAAAAAACCGGGAAAACCAAAAACCTTGCAAATTCTACATAGACTGGCTACATACTCCATATAGACTGTCACAAAGAGTAACAGTGTCAAAAGTGAATAATTTTATTTACTGCCTCACTTACAGCAGTGACAGCAGTAATATCGTTTTTGCTGCGGCAGTAACAGCAGTTACAGCAGTAAGATCAGTACGATGTTCTTATATTATAAAAAAACAACACCAAAATCATCTTACTGCCGCAGTTACAGCAGTGACAGCAGTAAGGTCGTTCTTATTTCGACAGTAACAGCAATGACAGCAGTAAGATCGTTTATACTGCGGCAGTCACAGCAGTGTCAGCAGTAAGATCGTTTTTCCTGCTGTAGTAACAGCAGTGACAGCAGTAAGATCGTTTTTACTGCGGAAGCAACAGTAGTGACAGCAGTAAGATCGTTTATACTGCGGCAGTAATAACAGTTACAGCAGTATCAACAGTACGATGTTCTTAGATTATAAAAAAAAACAACACCAAAATCATCCTACTGCCTCACTTACAGCGGCAGTAAGATGATTTATTTTTAATCTACGTACATGTTACTGCTGTAACTGCTACTACTGCCGCAGTGAAAACGATCTCACTGCGGTCACTGCTGTAACTGCAGCAGTAACATAATCTTACTGCTGTCACTGCTGTAACTGCGGCAGTAAGATGATTTGTGTTATAGTTTTTTAATATAAGAACACATTACTGCTGTAACTGCTGTAACTGTTGTAACTTCGGCAGTAAGGTGATCTTACTGCTGTCACTGCATTAACTTCGGCAGTAAGATGATTTTTGTTGTTTTTTTAATCTACGTACACCTTACAGCTGTAACTGCTACTACTGCTGCAGTGAAAACAATCTCACTGCTGTCAAGTCTGTAACTGCGGCAGTAATATGATTTCTGTTATATTTTGTAATCTAAGAACATATTACTGCTGTAACTGCTGTAACTGCCACGGTAAAAAGATAAGAACATATTACTGCTGTAACTGCTGTAACTGCCGCAGTAGAAAGATCTTACTGCTGTCACTGCTATAAATGCGGCAGTAAATTGTTTTTTTGTTTTTTTTTAAATCTAAGAACATCTTTCTGCTGTAACTGCTACTACTGCCGCAGTGAAAACGATGTCGCTGCTGTCACTGCTGTAACTGCCGCAGTAAGATGATCTTACTGCTGTCACTGCTGTACCTGCGGCAGTAAGATGATTTTTTTTAAATCTACGTATATTTTACTGCTGTAACTGCTACTACTACCCTGAAAACTATCTCACTGCTGTCAATGCTGTTACTGCGGCAGTAAGATGATTTTTGTTATAGTTTTTGAATATAAAAATATATTACTGCTGTAACTGCTGTAACTGCCGCAGTAAAAACGATCTTACTGCTGTCACTGCTATAACTGCGGCAGTAAGATGTTATTTGGTTGTTTTTTTATTCTTAGTACATCTTACTGCTGTAACTGCTACTACTGCCGCAGTAAAAACGATCTCACTGCTGTCACTGCTGTAACTGCGGCAGTAAGATGATTTTTTATATATTTTAATCTAAGAACATATTACTGCTGTAACTGCTGTTACTGCCGCAGTAAAAAGATCTTACTGCTGTAACTGCGGCAGTACGATAATCTTACTGCTGTCACTGCAGTAACTGCGGCAGTAAGATTATTTTTGTTGGTTTTTTTAATCTACGTACGTCATACTGCTGTAACTGCTACTACTGCCGCAGTGAAAACGATCTAACTGCTGTCACTGCTGTTACTGCGGCAGTATGATGATCTTACTGCTGTCACTGCTGTGCCTGCGGCAGTAAGATGATTTTTGTTATAGTTTTTGAATATAAGAACATATTATTGCTGTAACTGCTGTAACTGCCGCAGTAAAAACGATCTTACTGCTGTCTTTGCTATAACTGCGGCAGTAAGATGTTTTTATTGTTGTTTTTTTTATTCCAAGTACATCTTACTGCTGTAACTGCTACTACTGCCGCAGTAAAAACGATCTCACTGTTGTCACTGCTGTAACTGCGGCAGTAAGATAATTTTTATATATTTTAATATAAGAACATATTACTGCTGTAACTGCTGTAACTGCCGCAGTAAAAAGATAAGAACATATTAATGTTGTAACTGCTGGAACTGCCGCAGTAAAAAAAAATCTTACTCCTGTCACTGCTATAAATGCGGCAGTAAGATGTTTTTGTTGATTTTTTTAATCGAAGAACATCTTACTGCTGTAACTGCTACTACTGCCGCAGTGAAAACGATGTCACTGCTGTCACTGCTGTAACTGCGGCAGTAAGATGATTTTTTTCTAATCTACTTACATTTTACTGCTGTAACTGCTGCTAGATATACTTGGAATAAAAAAAAATAAAAATCATCTTACTGCCGCAGTTATAGCAGTGACAGCAGTAAGATCGTTTTTACTGCCGCAGTTACAGCAGTTATGTGTTCTTATATTCAAAAACTATAACAAAAATCATCTTACTGTCGCAGTTACAGCAGTGACAGCAGTACGATAATCTTACTGCCGCAGTTACAGCAGTGACAGCAGTGAGATCGTTTTCACTGCGGCAGTAATACCAGTTACAGCAGTAAGATGTACGTAGATTAAAAAAAACGACAAAAACATCTTACTGCCGCAGTTATAGCAGTGACAGCAGTAAGATCGTTTTACTGCGGCAGTTACAGCAGTTACAGCAGTAATATGTTCGTAGATTAAAAAAATCAAAAAAAATCATCTTACTGCCGCAGTTACAGCAGTGACAGCAGTAAGATCTTTTTACTGCGGCAGTTACAGCAGTTACAGCAGTAATATGTTCTTAGATTAAAAAATAAAACCAAAATTATCTTACTGCCGCAATTACAGCAGTGACAGCAGTCAGATCGTTTTTACTGCGACAGTAGTAGCAGTTAGAGCAGTAAGATGTACTTAGAATAATAAAACAACAAAAACCATCTTACTGCCGCAGTTATAGCAGTGGCAGCAGTAAGATCGTTTTTACTGCGGCAGTTACAGCAGTTACAGCAGTAATGTGTTCTTATATTCAAAAACTATAACAAAAATCATCTTACTGTCGCAGTTACAGCATCGACAGCAGTAAGATCATCTTACTGCCGTAGTTACCGCAGTGACAGCAGTGAGATCGTTTTCACTGCGACAGTAGTAGCAGTTACAGCAGTAACATGTACGTAGATTAAAGAAATCATCTTACTGCCGCAGTTAAAGCAGTGACAGCAGTAAGATCGTCTTTACTGCGGCAGTAACAGCAGTGCCAGCAGTAAGATCGTTTTTACTGCGGCAGTAAGGGCAGTGACAGCAGTACGAAATTCTTAGATTATAAAAAACAACACCAAAATCATCTTACTGCCTCACTTACAGCAGTGACAGCAGTAAGATCGTTTTTACTGTGGCAGTAAAAGCAGTTACAGCAGTAAGATCAGTACGATGTTCTTATATTATAAAAAAACAACACCAAAATCATCTTACTGTCGCAGTTACAGCAGTGACAGAAGTAAGGTCGTCATACTTCAGCAGTAACAGCAATGACAGCAGTAAGATCGTTTATACTGCGGCAGTCACAGCAGTGTCAGCAGTAAGATCGTTTTCCTGAGGTAGTAACAGCAGTGACAGCAGTAAGATCGTTTTTACTGCGGAAGTAACAGCAGTGACAGCAGTTAGATCGTTTATACTGCGGCAGTAACAACAGTTACAGCAGTATCATCAGTACGATGTTCTTAGATTATAAAAAACAACACCAAAATCATCCTACTGCCTCACTTACAGCGGCAGTAAGATGATTTATTTTTAATCTACGTACATGTTACTGCTGTAACTGCTACTACTGCCGCAGTGAAAACGATCTCACTGCGGTCACTGCTGTAACTGCAGCAGTAACATAATCTTACTGCTGTCACTGCTGTAACTGCGGCAGTAAGATGATTTTTTTCTAATCTACTTACATTTTACTGCTGTAACTGCTGCTAGATATACTTGGAATAAAAAATAATAAAAATCATCTTACTGCCGCAGTTATAGCAGTGACAGCAGTAAGATCGTTTTTACTGCCGCAGTTACAGCAGTTATGTGTTCTTATATTCAAAAACTATAACAAAAATCATCTTACTGTCGCAGTTACAGCAGTGACAGCAGTACGATAATCTTACTGCCACAGTTACAGCAGTGACAGCAGTGAGATCGTTTTCACTGCGGCAGTAGTACCAGTTACAGCAGTAAGATGTACTTAGATTTAAAAAAAACGACAAAAACATCTTACTGCCGCAGTTTTAGCAGTGACAGCAGTAAGATCGTTTTACTGCGGCAGTTACAGTAGTAATATGTTCGTAGATTAAAAAAAAATCAAAAAAAAATCATCTTACTGCCGCAGTTACAGCAGTGACAGCAGTAAGATCTTTTTACTGCGGCAGTTACAGCAGTTACAGCAGTAATACGTTCTTAGATTAAAAAATAAAACCAAAATTATCTTACTGCCGCAATTACAGCAGTGACAGCAGTTTTTACTGCGACAGTAGTAGCAGTTAGAGCAGTAAGATGTACTTAGAATAATAAAACATCAAAAAACATCTTACTGCCGCAGTTATAGCAGTGGCAGCAGTAAGATCGTTTTTACTGCGGCAGTTACAGCAGTTACAGCAGTAATGTGTTCTTATATTCAAAAACTATAACAAAAATCATCTTACTGTCGCAGTTACCACAGTGACAGCAGTGAGATCGTTTTCACTGCGGCAGTATTAGCAGTTACAGCAGTAACATGTACGTAGATTAAAGAAATCATCTTACTGCCGCAGTTAAAGCAGTGACAGCAGAAAGATCGTCTTTACTGCGGCAGTAACAGCAGTGACAGCAGTGACATCGTTTCACTGTGGCAGTAGTGGCAGTTACAGCAGTAAGATGTTCTTAGATTAAAAAAACAAACAAACAAAAAACATCTTACTGCCGCAGTTATAGCAGTGACAGCAGTAAGATCTTTTTACTGCGGCAGTTACAGCAGTAATATGTTCTTATCTTTTTTACTGCGGCAGTTACAGCAGTTACAGCAGTAATATGTTCTTAGATTAAAAAATATAACAAAAATCATCTTACTGCCGCAGTTACGGCAGTGACAGCAGTGAGATCGTTTTCACTGCGGCAGTAGTAGCAGTTACAGCTGTAAGGTGTACGTAGATTGAAAAAAAACACAACAAAAAGCATCTTACTGCCGCAGTTACAGCAGTGACAGCAGTAAGATCATCTTACTGCCGCAGTTACAGCAGTTACAGCAGTTACAGCAGTTACAGAAGTAATATGTTCTTCTATTCAAAAACTATAACAAAAATCATCTTACTGCTGCAGTTACAGCAGTGACAGCAGTAAGATCATCTTACTGCCGCAGTTACAGCAGTTACAGTAGTAATATGTTCTTATATTCAAAAACTATAATAAAAAACATCTAACTGCCGCAGTTACAGTAGTGAAAGCAGTAAGATCATCTTACTGCCGCAGTTACAGCAGTGACCGCAGTGAGATCGTTTTCACTGCGGCAGTAGTAGCAGTTACAGCAGTAACATGTACGCTGTAAGTGAGGCAGTAAGATGATTTTGGTGTTGTTTTTTATAATCTAAGAACATCGTACTGATGATTCTGCTGTAACTGTTGTTACTGCCGCAGTAAAAACGATCTTACTGCTGTCACTGCCGCAGTATAAACGATCTTACTGCTGTCATTGCTGTTACTGCCGAAGTAAGAACGACCGTACTGCTGTCACTGCTGTAACTGCGGCAGTAAGATGATTTTGGTGTTGTTTTTTTATAATATAAGAACATGGTACTGATCTTACTGCTGTAACTTCTGTTACTGTCGCAGTAAAAACGATCTTACTGCTGTCACTGCTGTAAGTGAGGCAGTAAGATGATTTTGGTGTTGTTTTTATAATCTTAGAATTTCGTACTGCTGTTACTGCTGTTACTGCCACAGTAAAATCGGTCTTACAGTCTTCGACAAGTGACGTTTTTCGGGGAGTATTTTACAATTCGCCGTAGATTGATTAAACGTGTGCTGCTAATTTTAAAACATGTTATATATGAAATGAAGGAGAATTTTTTTCCGATAATGGTAGTATTCCTTGATTAAAAAAAACATGAACTGCTATTTGAATATCTATTCATAAAGGGTGCACTAACTTCGTTTTGGGCGTGACCCAGCGTAACACGTGACTAATAGTTTTGTTCGGGAAAATTCTGCAGTTTGTTTATAAATTGAACAAAGCCAACCAAATTTTGGCCATTGACGTTGACACCACACCCGTTGATAACATCATCAACGGAATGTAATTCAAACATTCGAAGTCGAAATACCGAATATTTTCTAAGAAGGGGTGATTTGTCCCATTTCCGCGAAATTTAACGGAGCTCATGTTTTAAACGATATTTACATACACAAGGGAAACGGATAAGTTTTGATTTACACATGAAGAAATTGTAATTTTTCTCTTCAACGTTTCCATATAAAAACAAATTAAATGATCACTTTACTAAAATGACAATTAAAAAATATCTGTTTCTAGCAAAATTGTGAAAATCCGTAAATTTTGCGCTATTTCTAAAATTGTCGTTTTTTTCTGTAGAAGTATGAAAAGTGCCGTTTATTAATATGAGAAACAAACCTGTATTGATCTTGTAATTTTTTCGCTTAATCTTTACATATATACTTTGTGGTATATAGAGTTCTAGTTAAAACGCTACGAATACAAATTCATATCTAGCAATAATGTGAACTGCCCCATTTTTGGCGGCGTCAGATAACGTCATAAATCTGATTGTTTTGTTTTGTTATATCTTTTAATTTCATTTGAGTAATATTATCTAGGTAGAAATTATATCATTTAAGTGAAGTGATTGTTTGAAACAAGTTGTCGGCCTATAAGGCTAGAAAAAGCACTTCCTAAATCCCCACGAAGACGAAGTGCCCTATTATGCACATTTCTTGGAACAAACTTGACTTCAACAATCGCGGAGAAATGCTTAAGCGAGCTAGTTCTATGAAATGTGAATCAGTTAATTATCATAACTAAAAAGAAAAGAAATGATAGAGCTCGACATGCAGTTGCTGTTATAACTACGTCTTATATTAATATATCATGCTATCCTCTGGTGTAATGAATGAATAAATAATAATTTAAAAAGAAAACGAAATATTAAGCATTGACAAAAAGAGTTTAAAATCTTTTTAATTTAAATTAACCTAGGCTGTTATATTTTATATCAGAATTAAGTGTACACATTTTCTATTATATCCGAATAAACAGTTCGGTTTGTTTTCAGTTTTTTATTTTCGACATTTAAAATTATATCATTCAATAAAATTACAGGTACTTTTTACGCATTACGGTTTAGAAAACAAAATGCTTCATTTGGTCTCTTATATTTAGTGTTAAGTAATACACGGTCGTTCACTTTTGAATGGCAAAATGTATGTTTGTATATATCATGATAGTATATTTACTTGCACACGACATGTAAATTTTGCACAACTTTTATTTAGTTGTACTACATTTCCTGTTTGTTCGTTACCTAAATACGACGTCCTGAGCGCTGAAATGACGTTACGCTTTATAGTCGAACACTGTGCGCAACGTCACTGCTGTCTCTGCCCTTACTGCCGTAGTAAAAACAATCTTACTGCTGTCACTGCTGTTACTGCCGCAGTAAAGACGATCTTACTGCTGTCACTGCTTTAACTGCGGCAGTAAGATGATTTTGGTGTTGTTTTTTTTATAATCTAAGAGTTTGCACGGTAAAATGGATGCTATTTTAGCAACTGTTCCGTGATTCTCAAAATAGTAAAAAAAAACAGTCACTTTTATTCGGAATAAAGGTAAAAAATAGATAGTAAAGAATGCGCGTGCTTAAATATGGAAACTGCGTTTCATTCATTAAGAATTTAAATAAATAGGTAGTTCCGGATCACCCCAACATGGGGTATTCCGGATCACTTCCGGCTATCGCATGAACATTACTTCCCGAGTCCAAATAATTTAGTCCGGACAATTTCTGGTCACTAAAAGTAAACCAAGAATATTTTAAATAAAAATGGTTCTACTTTAACGATTGTACCATATTCCTTCAAAATGGTAAAAAAGACAGTAAACAGCACTCGGAATAAATTACGATTCAGTTACTATACAATTAATTTAAAGTAAATGTAGAAATCAAGTTTAATTCAACAAGATATAAAAATCTGGTAGTTCCGGATCACTCATCAAAGTTTATTGCAAAAAATGATTATCTTACTGCTGTCACTGCTGTTACTGTGGCAGTAAGATGATCTTACTTCTGTAACTGCTGTGACTGCGGCAGTAAAAACTGCTGTGACTGCGGCAGTAAAAACTATCTTACAGCTGTCACTGCTGTATCTGCGGCAGTAAGATGATTTTGGTGTTGTTTTTGATAATCTAAGAACATCGTATTGATCTTATTGCTTTAACTGCTGTTACTGCCGCAGTAAAAACGATCTCACTGCTGTTACTGCCGAAGTAAAAACGATCATACTGCTGTCACTGCTGTAACTGCGGAAGTAAGATGATTTTGGTGTTGTTTTTATAATGTAAGAGTTTGCACCGTAAAATTGATGCTATTTTAGCAACTGTACCGCAATTCTCAAAATTGTAAAAAAAACCAGTCACTTTTTTCGGAATAAAGGTAAAAAATAGTAACAATGCGCGTACGTAAATATGAAAATTCAAAAAATAGGTAGTTCCGGATCACCCCAACATGGGGTATTCCGGATCACTTCCGGCTATCGCCTGAAGATTACTTCCCGAGTCCAAAAAATTTAGTCCGGACAATTTCTGGTCACTAAAAGTTAACCAAGAATTTTCAAAATAAAAATGATTCTACTTTAACAATTGTACCATATTCCTTCAAAATGGTAAAAAAGACAGTAAACAGCATTCGGAATAAAATAACGATTCAGTTACTATACAATTAATTGTAAGTAAATGTAGACATCAATTTTTAATTCAACAAGACATAAAATTCTGGCAGTTCCGGATCACTCATCAAAGTTTATTGCAAAAAAGATTATCTTACTGCTCTCACTGCTGTTACTGTGGCAGTACGATGATCTTACTGCTGTAACTGCTGTGACTGCGGCAGTAAAAACTATCTTACTGCTGTCACTGCTGTAACTGCGGCAGTAAGATGAATTTGGTGTTGTTTTTATAATCTAAGTACATCGGACTGATCTTACTGCTGTAACTGCTGTTACTGCCGCAGTAAAAACGATCTTACTGCTGTTCCTGCCGAAGTAAACACGATCTTACTGCTGTAACTGCTGTAACTGCCGCAGTAAAAACCATCTTACTGCTGTAACAGCTGTTACTGCCTCAGTAAAAACCATCCTACTGCTGTAACTGCTGTGACTGCGGCAGTAAAAACTATCTTACAGCTGTCACTGCTGTAACTGCGGCAGTAAGATGAATTTGGTGTTGTTTTTATAATCTAAGTACATCGGACTGATCTTACTGCTGTAACTGCTGTTACTGCCGCAGTAAAAACGATCTTACTGCTGTTCCTGCCGAAGTAAAAACGATCTTACTGCTGTAACTGCTGTAACTGCTGTAACTGCCGCAGTAAAAACCATCTTACTGCTGTAACTGCTGTTACTGCCTCAGTAAAAAACATCTTACTGCTGTCACTGCTGTAACTGCCGCAGTTAAAACGATCTTACTGCTGTCACTGCTGTAACTGCGGCAGTACGATGATTTTGGTGTTGTTTTTTTATAATCTAAGAACATGGTACTGCTGTCACTGCTGTTACTGCTGCAGTAAAAACGATCTTACTGCTGTCACTGCTGTAACTGTCGCAGTTAGAACGATCTAACTGCTGTCACTGCTGTAACTGCCGCAGTAAAAACGATCTTACTGCTGTCACTGCTGTTACTGTCGCAGTAAAAACTATCTTACTGCTGTCACTGCTGTTACTGCCGCAGTAAAAACGATCTTACTGCTGTCACTGCTGTTACTGCCGCAGTAAACACGATCTTACTGCTGTCACTGCTGTTACTGCCGCAGTAAAAACGATCTTACTGCTGTCACTGTTGTTACTGCCGCAGTAAAAACGATCTTACTGCTGTCACTGCTGATACTGCCGCAGTAAAAACGAACTTACTGCTGTCACTGCTGTTACTGCCGCAGTAAAAACGATCTTACTGCTCTCACGGCTGTTACTGCCGCAGTAAAAACTATCTTACTGCTGTCACTGTTGTTACTGCCGCAGTTAAAACGATTTTACTGCTGTCACTGCTGTTACTGCCGCAGTAAAAACGATCTTACTGCTGCCACTGCTGTTACTGCCGCAGTAAAAACGATCTTACTACTGCTACTGTTGCCACTGCGGCAGTTATATCATCTCACTGCTGCCACTGCTGTAACTGCTCACTGCTAACTTCACGTCGACCAAAACGAAAATAGTTACCTATTAAGCATGCGCGGAGTTAAAAGTACAATCAATTCATTACGTGTCTGATAATATCTCAACACTTGAGAACAAAAATATCAGAAAAATTATTTATTTAATACTGCATTGGAAAAAATGGCATGCCTATTATAATTTTCCAAAACCATTTTAGATCTAAATTCATTTACATAGTAATGAAAAAGTACATGTGTCTGTACTTTTCAAATATCAAGATAACTTCCATAGGTTCAGGGAATTCGTAAAAAACATCTGTAAATTCAAAAAGAAAGGTTACCAACATGATATTCTACAGCGCTCTGCAGGCCTTGTGATTCACCCATCTACAGTTAATCACTATGCTCACCTTTTTGGTTGCACGACGGTGGCAGGGGTTTGAGAGTTTATGAAGGTTTATAGGGAAATCTTTTTTTAAAGAACCCAGAAGCTCGATTTGTTTCTTTTTTCCATGTCGTCGTGTTCTTGCTGATTTGACTCCAGGTGCTCTAGTCTCGGTAAGGTCATCGAATACCCGTCCCTTTGGCTTTTCAATACTTTTAGATTCTTATGATTGATATGTTTGTGTGCTTTTGCATGCAACATTGTTATGCTGATGGATGGGTTGGAGTAATTTTACTAAGACAACTTGTGCTTGTTTTGTGATATGAGAACCTGTTGGGGCAGGTGAGAGGTTGGTGCACCCTAGAACCTGGTTTAAACTCCAGATGGCAATTTGTTTTGCCACAGACCGTTCCAAGGCGGTTACCCCTCGGGTTCTCACTTTCGTTAATTGTTTGTGGCATCCATTTTGAAACTGATAATTGTAAAACCATGCTCTCTATTCCTCTACTGTTTGGCTGTTTCTGCTGGATGTGGCCATTCCTGATATATGTTTTTCACTATGAAGCATGCATTCCCATCAATTCCATGTGACTTTTTCAAAAATAGATGTATTATTTTATATTACTGAGCATTATATCATTTCTCATTTTGGACGTAGGGAATGTTATTAAAATGCGTGAAAATTTCCCACCATGGAAATGAATGAAACAAGATTTTCTTGGAGAATTTATTAGGCAATAATTTTTAGGCAATAATTTTTTGGTAGCAAATTTCTGCCAAAAGATAACTATTTATGGTTTACAATAATTTCGTGTTTCGCGTTAGCCACATAAATTCCTCCACAATAAACATGTTAACTGGTTAAAAAAATGGAAAGTAAAGTGTGTTTGTTGAAAATTTGATTTTTATTTTACTCGTGAATACCCGGTATATCAGTCGTACCCACCAGTGGCTATCCTACATGTGAAAATACAAGTTTCTGCGTTCATTCGGGGAAATAAAAACGAGTAGTCTACTGAAAAAATAAGAATAATCTTTCTACCATAAACTTAGCTTGGATTCCAGGCGATAATTAAATATTTTGTATGTAAAAATTGATTGGTGGTAATTTACAGATTTTCCTACGAAATGTCATTGATAATACAATCATCTTTTTCAAAACACAAAATGAAGATAAAGACTAAAATATAAAAAACACCGAAACAAAACAAGATATTACTGTGTTATTGTTTTGCAGGAATACCCCTGATTCCCGTGGTGATATGTTTAGCAATAGATTATGATATGTACTACGGTGGAAACGGATAGTAAGTCTTTGCTGTTCTTTATGAGTTGTCAGTTTTATTTAGATGTTCATGGCAAACACCAAACAAAGACTGATACTTTTTTGAGCCCGCTTGCGATGAGCTCGACTTAGTTGTGACAATGGCGGTTCGGTGTATGTGCTTGCGTTATTGCGTTCTCCTGTTTTATATTTGACACGGATGTAACCTTCAGTGAGAAGGAGCGTCGTGCATTAGTATCGTCTATAAGCTACTCGATGTTAGAAGGAACATTAATAATATTTATGAAAATAATTTTGTTGTCGAGTTTTAAAACAGTCCAGTCGCGATAACTCAGATACCAAAGGGACCGACGATGAATTACTATGAGTTATCGCGTGTTTCAGTTTTTATGCCCCCGCCATGTAATGGCGGAAGGGCATATAGTGTTCACCCTGGCTGTGTGTGTGTGTGTGTGTGTGTGTGTGTGTGTGTGTGTGTGTGTGTGTGTGTGTGTGTGTGTGTGTGTGTGTGTGTGTGTGTGTGTGTGTGTGTGTGTGTGTGTGTGTGTGTGTGTGTGTTCGATATTCGTGTCCGCTCTGTAACTTTGTTATTTCTTATTGGATTTTGAAATAACTTGGTATGAATGTTCACCATATCAAGACGGTGTGTCGCGTATATTACCCATGCCTGTAGGTCCAAGGTCAAGGTCACTGTTACTAAAAATAGAATTTTCTTGTCCGGGCTGTAACTTCCTTATGAATGGAGGGATTTCAAAAATACTTGGCACAAATCTTCACCATGATAAGGCGGTGTGTCGCGTACAACACCCATGCCTGTAGGTCTGAGGTCAAGGTCACTGTTACTAAAAATAGAATTTTGTTGGAAAAATCGTGTCCGCTCTGTAACTTAGTTATTTCTTATTGGATTTTAAAATAATTTGGTATGAATGTTCACCATATCAAGACGGTGCGTCGCGTACAACACCCATGCCTGTAGGTCCAAGGTCAAGGTCACTGTTACTAAAAATAGAATTTTCTTGTCCGGGCTGTAACTTCCTTATGAATTGAGGGATTTCAAAAAAACTTGGCACAAATCTTCACCATGATAAGGCTGTGTGTGGCGTACAACACGCATGCCTGTAGGTCCAAGGTCAAGGTCACTGTTACTAAAAATAGAATTTTGTTGGAAAAATCTTGTCCGCTCTGTAACTTTGTAATTTCTTATTGGATTTGAAAATAACTTGGTATAAATGTTCGCCATATCGAGACGGTGTGTCACGTACAATACCCATGCCAGTAGGTCCTAGGTCAAGGTCGCTGTTACTAAAAATGGAATTTTCTTGTCCGGGCTGTCACTTTGTTATGAATAGAGTGATTTCAATATAACTTGGCACAAATGTTCACCATGACAAGGTGGTGTGTCGCGTACCATGCTCATGCTTGTAGGTTCATGGTCACGGTGACTGTTCCTAAAATAGAATTTTCTTGTTTGGGCTATAACTTCCTTTTAAATGAAGGAATTTCAAAATATCTAGGCACAAATGACAAGGTGGTGTGTGGCATATAATACTGTAGGTCTAAGGTCAAGGTCACTGTTACTAAAAATAGAATTTTCTTGTTTAGGCTATAACTTCGTTATGAATGGAGAGATTTCAAAATAACTTGGCACAAACGTTCACCATGACAAGGTGTTGTCTTGCATTCAATACCCATGCATATAGGTCCAAGGTCAAGGTCACTGTTACAAAAAATAGAATTTTCTTGTACTGGCTATAACTTTGTTATGAATGGGGGGAATTCAACATTACACTTATGAGCAAACAACAGTGCTGCAAATACAAATAATTTACTTGATTTTCAAATTTATTCATATTCTTATTTTTACTAGCACATCACCTTCTTTGAAATGCTATTATTCCCATCAGTGCACTTCATTGTCTGGTAACATGCATAGCGGGGGCATCCGTGTCCTATGGACACATTTCTAGTTTGTAATTGTTCCAATGACTTTCTGATTAATTAAGCAATCGGGAAACTGTTATGGGTTCCATTATTATAACATATGATGTAACTTTTTCAGTTGTTGGTTGTCATGGGAGCCGTTTCTCTATGCATTTATCATTCCTGTCGCCGTGGTGATACTGGCGAACTTAATCATTTTCTTTATGGTGCTGTGCAACTTGTGCTGCCGGCGAAAACACAAAGGAATGGCATCGAATCAGTCTGAGAGGAAAATGGCATTTCTTCATTTCCAAGCTGCAATATCGATCCTTGTCATTCTTGGTAAGGATGGGGCATTTTATTTTAAGCGATTATAGCTTTGTCTGTGGTTAATTTGTATGAATTTCGACACCTGGCAAATAGTATTTTATCATCCTATATATTTATTTCTAGACATACAAAAAGTGCAATATGCATACCAGGAGACACAGTTTAAAGGTAAGTTAAAATGGTGTATCAGAATAATAAGGTTTTACAACAAACGACTTGGTTCAGTATGTTAATAGACATTTGACTGTCAGATAATTATCTGATAATTTTAACAAACAATTTGATAAACTTTTACATAAAGTCATAGGATAATTACCTGCTTGAGCTTTATTCGGTTGTGTCGACTTAAACAATAATTATATAACAAAATATAACACTTATACGATTTCATTGCAGGCCTTACGTGGGTGTTTGGTTTCCTAACTGTAGATGACACAAGAATTGCGTTTCATTACTTGTTTGCAATATTCAACGCCTTCCAGGGTCTATTTATCTTCCTTTTATTTACTGCCAGAGAAAAGCAAGTAAGTACATGCACCACGTCATAGCAACATTGACATTGTCGAATATATGTAATTGACTCCTCTCCTTTTTATTGAGCTGAGTCATACATGGTTTAAGGGAAATCGCATGTCAAATGAGTGGTATGTGCTTAAGAGGTCGCAAACATTGCAAATGGCGAAAACTGGCTAAAATTTCAAAAATGAATTTTGGGGGAAATACTTATTGCCACCTAGATTTTAGTAAAGAAATGTATTATTATTATCGTTGAATTAGTAATAATACATCAGCGTGATGAAATTTTTTATCACGAATAGTTTATAAAACAACAAATCTAATTTGACTAAAACAGGAATCTTTTTGATAAAGATTCCTGACTAAAAGTGTAAAGTCATTATTCCTCGCGCCAAGGTTTACTTTAAACGACTTAAACTAACAGCCTGTGTTCTATCCACGGATAAATTGAGTGTCGTTTCCGGCTTGGCGTGTCTTATCAACTACTGACATGCCGGCTGCGATTGATTTTGAAAGCGGCATGTCATAAAAATGCCAAATTGTCGCGCACAAGGGGTCCCCTGTCAATTACTAAGAAGAAGATATCACTGACCAATAGAGATCGGTTTACTTTTTTATGTACCTCCACCTCCCAATTAATAAGTATATCGAATTCCTTAATTTCTGAATCGGGTAGCAAAAGTATTTGATATAGCAGTTATATGAATTATTAATCCTTAATACGACAAGTAGAACCATAAGACATCAATTAGAAACTCATCTTAGCAGAACATTTGATAAATATTCAATCAAGCGATCGAGCGTTTACGCCAAAATGACAGAATTTCAAACCTTAGCAGTCTTAATGTTAATATAAATGTTCCCATCATTATTTGAAGCCGGCATCTCCATCTTTATTAGAAGCCAGCATCAGAACCCTTGAATTTTATTCTATGAATGATACGAACAATCATATAACCTTATTGATCCTGCTTAATTTCAAGACAATATCAATCGTACCGTATTTTTGCTTGTGAAGTATACGTGACGTTTTCAAAAATTCAGAATTATTTTTCGTTGAACATATACGGTACGATGAATTCAAGAAATAGATGATTACAAGTATAACGTACAGATACTGTAACCGACTGTTGACATGTCACGATTTCCGGAGTATAGTACATTATCAGTCTTAGCAATTTGCGAATTTCATACCAGTTAAATATAATTTTAAGTATAAAATACATAAAGATGAAAATGCTGTATAGAAATTCGTAACATTAATACTAACGTTTATCCAAATCGCGTTTCATACTGCCCACTATCAACAAGAATGGTACATGTTCTTACAATATTAAAAATGCAAATATCTAACAAATGGTGAAAATAAAAATGTCTGACTAGAATAACAGACCAGTAACTTATTTTCGACCGGCGGCGACGATTACACACCTGAAATTTAATGGATTATGTTAGGCCTTATGTGCTTAAGCCATAGTCCGATAGTTCAGCTTTCCTGTGAAGCCTCGTTTTGGGTTGATATCTGGTCACGGGGAGTAACTCGTACAGGACTTCGAAACTGTTTATTGGAAAGGCGTATAGCAATGGATGTAGTTAATGTTTGCATGCTCAATTTAGTCTAATTCATGTTCTTATTACCAAGCACATACTAAAACAAAAGAAAAACCATTTGCATGAGAACTCTGAAATTCATGAACAATATACCAAAGCAACTCATATCTGAAATACTTATATGCTAGTCTACAATGTTTAGTGCCAATTCATCTAAAAAATGTTAGTGTTTTCAAGAAAATCAAAAAAATCTTACTACCTGGTTCAAAATGAAAGTAGATTTCTATAGATTTCTACTTTCGTTTTGAACCAGGATGTAAGTTTTCCTTTAATTTCTTGAAAAACCTAACACTATTTTGACAAATGGCACTAAACATTGTAGACCAGCATATACTTATTTCCGGTATGAGTTGGTTTGGTATGGTTTGGAGTTCTCATGCAAACGGTTTTTCTTTTGTTTTAGTATGTGCTTGATAATTAGAACATGAATTAGACTAAATTGAGCTATCAAACATTAACTACATCCTTAGCTTAATACATTTCTTTACTAAAATCTAGGAGGCAGTAAGTATTTTTCCCAAAATTCATTTTTGAAATTTTAGCCTGTTTTCGCCATTTGCAATGTTTGCGACGCCTTAAATTAAAACAGCAGCTGAAGACAGAATGTTCTGCTCTGGCTCTCAAATGTTACTGTTGTCTTGATTTTATGGCTAAGGCTAAATAAGTTAAGCGGTGGGTTGTCTGAAACAACAGTGTAAAACAGCGAAATTTACATATCAAGAATAGCCACAACTAGAAAACACAGCCTCCTTATACAGCCAACAAGCAGAAAGTAAAATAATATATTTAATAAAATGATCAATAATTAATAAGACACCAAAACAATTTAAAAAAGGAATAGATTCATGGGTAGGTTGAACAATTCATTATTTGATTATTTATTTCCCGTCTAATATAAAAAGACGTTCAATCTTGTAATTGACAAATCTTAGCATGCCTTGAAAACTCGTAACTGGATAACATTTTCTTACAGATCCGGAAAGCTTGGAAAAATATGTGTTGCAGATCCTCACCGTACAAATCTTCTACCAGCGGTACAGACTTCCAGCCTCGCTTCAGTAAATCAGGAGGATCAAACCCCCGCAGTACCGCCAACGGGCATGGAGATTTCGCAAATGAAAACAATGGCCTGTATTTTTCTAACAGACAGTATGAAGATAGGATGTGAAAATTCTAAACATGTGGTTATTCACGAGACCTGTAAAGAAGAAGACTTGCATAGTTTTATTATTAGCAATTTGAGAGTTAGTAGCGAGAATTCGAGCTGAAGCTCCTGTCACTTGTGTAATGGACTGGAATGTTGAAGTTTATATTAACCGTGACTGATCCACATTTTGTATTTTGTTTACCTCATCTTTAATCCTAAACTGTGTATACATGTATGTGTTACTCAGGAAGCAGATCAAGAGAGAATAAGGTGGAATTATAATAACAAATTATACATGTTGAGTTTTATGTTTCAAATTCAACTGTTATTATGATATGTATTTCCATATTTCTAACGTTAATAATGATGATTTTGACATACTACTCTGAAACTTACATACGGGTACATTTCTTTGGTAAAACCGCATCTTTACCTGGGACTGGAAAATGTAGGAAAAAAAAGCAATATATGCATATCAGGAATCGCCACACTCACAAAACACAGCCTCCCCACGCAGCGAAAAAGAAGAGAGGAAGAGAGAGAGCGCATGTTTTATATAAGTATGTCAATTCAAATAGGAATAAACAATTAACGAAAAAGAGAACCTTTGGGGATACCGCCTTGGAACGGTCAGTGGCAAAACAACTTGCCACTGGGGGTTTAAACCAGGTTCTAGGGTGCACCAACCTCACACTTGCCCCAACAGGTTCTCGTATCACAAAACTTGTACTTGAAGTTGTCTTGGTGAAATAACTCCAACCCACCCATCGGCTCAACAATGTTGCATGCAAAAGCACACAAACATATAAAACATAAGAAGCTAATAGCATTGCAAAACCAAAGGGTGGGTACTCAATGATCTTACCGAAACCAGAGCACCTGGAGTAAAATCAGCAAGAACACGATGACAGGGATAAAAGAAACAAATCGAGCTTCTAGGTTCTTTTAAGAAAAGATTTGCCCATTAACCTTCATAAACTTTTAAACCTCTGCCACCGTCATGCAACCAAAGAGGTAAGCATAATGATCAACTGTAAATGGGTTAATCACCAGGCCTGCAGAGCGCTGTAAAATATAATGTTGGTAACCTTTCTTTTTAAATTTACAGATGGTTTTTACGAATAACTTGGAGAAATTAACATTGCCTTTGATCTTCTTAAGTTTATAAATTAAATCTCCATAAAAAACTGGTTGTGAAATACCTTGTTGCAACAGTGATTTTAAACTGCAACTGTATTTATGAATTAGATCTGGGTATCGGCGATAAAACTTGCAAAAGGTTTTCCTTAATTTGTGATACCGATAACCTTGTTTTAATAATTTTTCTGTAATGCAAAGATTATGTTCATTGAAATCATTCACATCGTTGCAAGCTCTTGAAAAGCGAACAAACTGTGAGATATAAACCCCGTAAGATGTTGCACGCGGAACATCGCCGTCTAAAAACGGAAAATTTACTGTATAAAAATTAAAGTGGAAAAACGTTCCATGACATATGTTTCAAAATGTGAAAACAGCATTATAAAATTGATAGTAATTCCTTAAAATGTATTAATATCTTCTCCAGGATAAATTATGTACATATTGTAAATCATAAGTAAGATCAAAGCATATTGTACCTGACAATTTTAATTGTAGATCTGTTGTTTTGACATTTATACATGTACATCAGGTTGCAGGGCTTCGCATAATATCTTGATGTTAATATACTCACGATTTAGAAAATTTATTATATCATTGTTTTCTTTCTTTTGTTTTAAAATAATATGTTTGATTTTGTAGATGCGTGTTAGTCTTGGATAAATGGATGTCTTTCTGAACTATTTGCTCTCAGGCTTTCTTCTCTGTACGGGAAAGGGTGGGTTTGTGGGTAGTCATTTGGGTTCTTTTCTACCGGCTTATTTTCACCCACTCACGAAGCGGGGCATAGAATTGCTATTTCGTACGCCCGCAAGTTTGTACGTCCTCCAAAATCTTGTGGCACATCTCATTTACTTTCCTGCGTATTTCTTTCAGACGTGCAAAGATTATCAGTTGACGTAAACAAACTCATATTCAAACGTGAATTGATGGTTCAATCGGTGTCCACTATCATCAAGACAAATTTGAAGTGAAGATACTCACAAGGGCCTATATGTGTAGCAGTACTGGTTAATGCGGTTCCTGGTATTCTGTGAAAAGGATACAACCATCAGAAATTGTGTTTGAGTGACAGTAGTTTTGTTCTTATAATAAAAAATTGATATAGGGACTTGGCTATTCTCATAAAAAAACGGACGTCCCACCGTTTGGGTAACAGAACTGCATTAACAGTGCCGAAAGTGTCGTTATCTCGACTGCAGTTGTATTGTTTACCAACCGGAAATACACGCTCAATTTAGAATTTCTGATTTTGTTTCAATTTTCCGTATTAGCATAACACGTGATCCTATTTTGCGCCAATCATCTTTAAGTTGGTGCGAAACGAATATACACATAATCTTTCATTCCATATCAGCTGACATGTTTCACTTATCCTTCAATGTAAACACAAAATTCAAACATCTGCACTCTGACTGCAATGCAAAATTAAATAATTCAGTTGGTGTTTAGTCTAATTTACACATGCTTCGTACCATCGCGCATATTAAGGATACACTACACTGCTCCCCTGCACGTTCATCGATAAAAATTATCAAAATCTCAAAAACGGCAAAGTGCTGTTTAACGAAACTTTGCCCAAATGGGTGTTTCTAATTTATCTTTATTTTGCATATGGTTTGACACGTTAGAACAGTAGAGAAAAAAAGCAAAATCATAAAATTCCCTAAACTTGTATTTACATAAATTCACAAAAACTTAACAACACTAAACATCATTTCAAATGCCCACATGAGTAATATGATACTTGTATTGAAAACAATATATTGTGTCCTCGTGACTAACATATGTAAACTTAATGTGATATTAGTAAAAGTGTGTCTGACTATCAATTTCCTGGTCGCTTCCTGGTCGCGTAAACGGATAACAATCATTGATTTCTCTTTTAGTAGTTGAAATGTACACAACATTTTCTTGTCAGTATCATTACACTTACGTGGGAATTTAAAATTAAGTTTTGTATTGCTTAGTTTTGTGAATTAATGTTAATAGAATTTTAAGGAATTTTTAGTCTAGTTTTTTTGCTTTAAATTACCTTTCTTACCATATGCAAAATAAAGATACATTAGTGACATTCATTTGTGCAAAGTTACACTGAAAGGCATTTTGCCGTTATTGAGATTTTGATTATTTTCTTTTTATTGATGAACATGTTGGGGAGGAGTGTAGTACAATGTAAGCCCTTAATGTAGTCCTGTCGGAGCTACCGAAATACAAACACGAACATATTTTTCAAACACATATTTTGCTGACACTTTAAAACACACGTCTGTTAGAGATGTGTGCAGTTAGCGGCCTGGCGGCGTGAAGTTAGCGGCCTGGCGGCCTAGCGGCCTGGCGGGGTGAAGTTAGCGGCCTGGCGGCCTAGCGGCCTGGCGGCGTGAAGTTAGCGGCCTGGCGGCGTGAAGTTAGCGGCCTGGCGGCATGAAGTTAGCGGCCTAGCGGCGTGAAGATGGCTGCCTTTATCACAATTTACGTTGATCTTAAACACTGATTGAAATCTATTTTTACAGCATATAATGTAAATTGCAGGGGTGTATAAGAAAGTTATCGAAATGATTTAGCTTTTATTTTTTAAAATAAATTATTTAACAAAGTTCTTGCTTATCTGCAAAGACAAATCGGAATCTCTTTGTACATTTACTCCCATGTACTCTTTGTAAATTACATTACAGTTGATGATAAAGAACTAGCTTTGATTTTTTTAACTTTTCGAAGCCTGGCGGCCTAGCGGCCTAAACTTAAAAGTTATCATTATTTATGTTTATCTAAAAATGTCTTGAAATCGATTTTTTCAGCATGTAATGTACACTTCTGGGGTGAATAAGCAAAATATCAACAAGAACTAGCTTTGATTATTTTTAAGTTTTCGAGGCCTGGCGGCCTAGCGGCCTAAACTTAATATTTATCATAATTTATGTTTATCTTAAAAACGACTTTAATTCGGTTTTTTACAGCATGCCATTTACATTTCAGGGATGATTAAGTAAAATATCAACAAAAACTAGCTTTGATTTTTTTTAAGTTTTAGAAGCCTGGCGGCCTAGCGGCCTGACGGCCAAGTGGCCTAGAGGTCTAGCGACCTAAACTTAATATTTATCATAATTTATGATTATCTTTAAAACGACTTGAATTCGAATTTTACAGCATGCAATGTATATTTCAGGGATGATTAAGTAAAATATCAACAAGAACTAGCTTTGATTGTTTTTAAGTTTTCGAAGCCTGGCGGCCTAGCGGCCTGGCGGCCTAGCGGCCTAAACTTAATATTTATCAAAATTAATGTTTATCTTAAAAACGGATTGAATTCGATTTTTGCAGCATGCAATGTACCTATCAGGGATGATTAAGTAAAATATCAACAAGAACTAGGTTTGATTTTTTTTAAGTTTTCGAAGCCTGGCGGCCTAGCGGCCTAAACTTTATATTTATGTTTATCTTAAAAATGTCTTGATATCGATTTTTCAGCATATAATGCACATTTCAGGGGTGAATAAGCAAAATATCAACAAGAACTAGCTTTGCTTTTTTAAGTTTTGGAAGCTTCGCGGCGTTCTTGATTCTTTGAAATTCGATTTTATACACGTTTTGACGATAGAACAAATCCATATTCTGCATATAACCGCAATTACGGAGGCTCGGATCTGTACAGTCTTCTAAGCTTGTCAAACAGTCTATACATGGTTGGAATCAGAATCTAAACCCTCGCAAACATATATGTTTACATTTAAGATATGTCCCTCTTTTATGAAATAAATATCAGAAACCGAGACTAGCCTCGGATTGGTGCCTTACGTCTTTCGCTTTAACCTGGATTGCTTTGTTGCGGTCTCTTCTGGTATGTAGAATAATTTTCAGATCTCTTTTGTTGCGAGTAAAATTTTATATGAAACATGAAAACTGTTCATCAACTGGCGGAGATTTAGGACGACGTAATGTTTACTTATACAAAGAATGCCATATTCAGCATATACCTGCAATTACCGAGGTTTGGATCTGTACAGTCTTCAAAGCTGGCCAAACAATCCATACATGGTTGGAACCGGAATTTAAACCTTCGAAATTATTTATGTTTGCCTTTACGATATGTTCAAATTTTTATGACAAAAGATACCAGAAACCGAGACCAACCTCGGATTAAAGCCCTCCTTCTTTCGCTTTAACCTGGATTGCTTTGGTGCGATCTCTTCCGGCATGCTGAATAATTTTAAGATCTCGTTCTGGCGATTAAAATGATATATAAAACATGAAAACTGTTCATAAAATGGTGGAGATTTAGGACGACGTAACGTTTAACAATAGAACAAATCCATATTTTGCACATAATCGCAATTACGGAGGCACGGATCTGTACAGTCTTCTAAGCTGGCCAAACAACCTATATATGGTTGGAACCAGAATTTAAACCCTCACAAACATGTATGTTTACCGTTACGATATGTCACTCTTTCCATGAAATAAATATCAGAAACCGAGACCAGCCTCGGATTCGAGCCCTAGTTCTTTCGCTTTAACCTGGTTTAAATTACTGCAGTCTCTTCAGTCCCGTAGAATAATTTTCAGATTTCTTTATTGCGAGTAAAATGGTATATAAAACATGACAACTGTTCATGAAATGGCGGAGATTTAGGACGACGTAATGTTTACCCAGAGAAAAAAATGCCATATTCTGCATATAATCGCAATTACGGAGGCTCGGATCTGGACAGTCCTCTAAACTAGCCAAACAATCCATACATGGTTGGAACCGGAATTTAAACCTTCGAAAACATGTATGTTTATCTTTACGATATGTCCCTATTTTAAAGAAAAAAATATATCAGAAACCGAGACCAACCTCGGATTAAAACCTTCCTTCTTTCGCTTTAACCTGGATTCCTTTGGTGCGATCTCTTCCGGCATGCTGAATAATTTTAAGATCTCGTTCTTGCGATTAAAATTGTATTTTAGGCCGCTAGGCCACCAGGCCGCCAGGCTGCTAGGCCGCTAGGCCGCCAGGCTTCGAAAACTTAAAAAAATCAAAGCTAGTTCTTGTTGATATCTTACTTAATCATCCCTGAAATGTACATTGCATGCTGTAAAAATCGAATTCAAGTCGTTTTTAAGATAAACATAAATTATGATAAATATTAAGTTTTGGCCGCTAGGCCGCCAGGCTTCGAAAACTTAAAAAAAAATCAAAGCTAGTTCTTGTTGATATTTTACTTAATCATCCCTGAAATGTACATTGCATGCTGTAAAAATCGAATTCAATCCGTTTTTTAAGATAAACATTAATTATGATAAATATTAAGTTTAGGCCGCTCTCTAGGCCGCCAGGCTTCGAAAACTTAAAAAAAATATCAAAGCTAGTTTTTGTTGATATTTTACTTAATTATCCCTGAAATGTACATTGCATGCTGTAAAAATCGATTTCAAGCCGTTTTTAAGATAAACATAAATTATGATAAATATTAAGTTTAGGCCGCCAGGCTTCGAAAACTTAAAAAAAATCCAAGCCAGTCTTGTTGATATTTTACTTAATCATCCCTGAAATGTACATTGCATGCTGTAAAAATCGAATTTAACTCGTTTTTAAGATAAAAATAAATTATGATAAATATTATGTTTAGGCCACTAGGCCGCCAGGCTTTCGAAAACTTTAAAAAAAAATCAAAGCTAGTTCTTGTTGATATTTTGCTTATTCACCCCTGAAGTGTACATTACATGCTGAAAAAATCGATTTCAAGATATTTTTAAGATAAACATAAATTATGATAAATTTTAAGTTTAGGCCGCTAGGCCGCCAGGCTTCGAAAAGTTAAAAAAAATCAAAGCTAGTTCTTTATCATCAACTGAAAAGAGTACATGGGAGTAAATGTACAAAGTGATTCCGATTCGTCTTTGCAGATAAGCTAGAACTTTGTTAAATAATTTATTTTAAAAAATAAAAGCTAAATCATGTCGATAACTTTCTTATACACCCCTGCAATATACATTATATGCTGTAAAAATAGATTTCAATCAGTTTTTAAGATCAACGTAAATTGTGATAAAGGCAGCCATCTTCACGCCGCTAGGCCGCTAACTTCACGCCGCCAGGCCGCTAGGTCGCTAACTTCACGCCGCCAGGCCGCTAACTTCACGCCGCCAGGCCGCTAGGCCGCTAACTTCACGCCGCGAGGCCGCTTACTTCACGCCGCCAGGCCGCTAACTTCACGCCGCCAGGCCGCTAGGCCGCTAACTTCACATATCTGTCTGTTAGTCTGTTCTTGGAAAAATTAACTTAATATTGTATACTAATATAAATTTGATAAGGACCACTTATGTACGCTGTAGTTGTTATAAAGTGAAGATTTTGAACATCTTTCAACTTTCAAGTTTATTGTATACTCTCATTTCATATGACAACATGAGGTAATAATAAAAATAATATATAGAGTTAAACAATGGTGAAAACAAACATAAACATACAAAGAGCGAATATACACAATACATAATGTTACAAACGCAAGACAATCATTTACTTGAACTTGCATATAATATGTTTTATAAAGATACATAGATTTTTATAATCATGGTTGCTATTACTACTCATATTTAACAACTTATCAAATTTAAAGATATTAGGTCTATTATTATACTATGGTTTGATATATTTTAGTCTCATTGATCTTTAAATAGAGCATTCAAATATATAATAAAATTCGTCGCCTATACCAGTATTACATAGTGTACATATTCGATTTTCTAATAACTTATTATTCAAAGATCCTGTTACAACTGGTAGTTCGTAATTTCTGGTTCTAAATTGAATAATATCATTTAAAAAGCGATCGTTTGTTTCAGTCAAGTATTTTTCAAATTTTAATTCTTGTTTGAACAACCTATATATCTTTCAACTGCTGGAATTTTCAATAGTTGTAAACCAATCGTTTAAAAATAAAATTTATGAGTTTTTAATGAACAGAGCAAGTAATCTATTTAGAGTTAGGGAAAAAGTGTGTTGACCATACATTTTGCATTCCACATGTATAAAGTATGTTCTTAATGTTTTTAAGCCATTTAAATGTTGTAGCGCGAGCGTTTGTATTATTAAAGTTATATCAATTGATGTTATCAACTTTGATCAAAATGAAATAATGAAATAATCCTAGTTTTTATATCAATTGAAATTGGCATAACACCTGTTTCTCCGTATACCATTACATTTGGTGTCGAATTCTTCATCTTTAAAAAAGTGAATTATGCATATTTTAGGGATGGCCACATCCAGCAGACACAGCCTCCCCACACAGCCAAACAGTAGAGAGAAAAAAGGGAACATGGTATTACAATAATCAATTTCAATATGGACGCCACAAACAATAAACGAAAGTGAGAACCCGAGGGGTTACCGGCTTGGAACGGTCAGTGGCAAAAAAATTTGCCACTGGGGGTTTTAACCAGGTTCTAGGGTGCACCAACCTCACAATTGCCCCAAAAGGTTCTCGTATCACAAAACAAGTACCAGTTGTCTTGGTGAAATAACTCCAACCCACCCATCGGCTCAACAATGTTGCATGCAAAAGCACACAAACATATAAAACATAATAAGCTAATAACATTGCAAAGCCAAAGGGCGGATACTCAATGATCTTACCGAGACCAGAGCTCCTGGAGTAAAATCAGCAAGAACACGATGACAGGGTTAAAAGAAACGAATCGAGCTTCTAGGTTCTTTTAAGAAAAGATTTCCCCATAAACCTTCATAAACTCTTAAACCCCTGCCACCGTCGTGCAACCAAAGAGGTAAGCATAATGATCAACTGTAGATGGGTTAACCGCCAGGCCTGCAGAGCGCTGTAAAATATCATGTTGGTAACCATTTATCTTCTTAAGTTTTTAAATTAAATCTCCGTAAAAACCGGCTGTGAAATACCTTGTTGCAATAGTGATTTAAACTGCACCTGTATTTATGAATTAGATCTGGGTAACGGCGATAAAACTTGCAAAAGGGTTTCCTTAATTTGTGATATCGATAACCCTGTTTTAAAAGTTTTTCTGTAATGCACAGATTACGTTCATTGAAATCATTCACATCGTTGCAAGCTCTTGAAAAGCGAACAAGCTGCGAGATATAAACCCCGTAAGGTGTTAAAATATGTTTGAGGAACTTCAATTGAACTCTATCGATTGCATCAAGGTTTCCGAAGCCCCAAATTTCACAGCCATATAACAAAATAGGTTTTACTAACTTTGCAAATAAATCGATTTTTAAGTCGATAGGTAAGTATAGATTTTTTTACTTTTTAACTATCTGATTATACATTCAGTTTTGTTCGTTTAGTTTATTTGATAAAACTGATGAATTAGTCATCTGAATTGAATATTTGAACTGAAACATGAGTGTAAAATTATCTAATCGGGAAAACTTACTTACTACAAAAGTGGCTCTTATCAAATTTTGAGTATATATCTTTCGCAAAAATTAACCACTAACAAGTAAGAAATCTCGAAACTATTGATAACAGTTTTGTAACATTGCACTTTTTGGCCCAGTTTCGCTTCCCGTCTTAATATGCGTTTGAATAATAGACATTTAAAGCTATACAAAGTAATATGTCGATTAAAATATACAGATTGCTCTGTTCCGTCTTGAAAATAAACAAATTTGACAACTGTTAAGATGACAGGGAGAGTCAGAACAGAAATTTTGACATGACCAATACCAAAAATGATTAACAAATAGGGAATGCGCGTGGTTACCGCACTGGGACGGTTAAAGTATGCTCAGTTTCTTTGCGTGTCTGATTGTCACCCACCCCCATAAAATAGCACTTAAGAACAAAAATATCAGAAAATTAATACCGGATTAACGTGCTATATTGGGAAAAATTCACAATTAATATTGACACACCTATTGCTATCAACCAAAACCATGGTTTCATCACTTATATGTAAATAAAATGAGTACATGTGTACATACGTCTAAAATATGAAAATCATTTTCACAGGTTCAAACAGACCTCAGGAAAATATTTAATTATAAATTGTTTCCGGTTGGTGGAATTATGTGACTTGTCTTACAAACACGCCAACTTAGCCCCCACCCCCCATAAAATAGCACCGCCCGAAACCCCCCCCCCCCCACAAAAAACATAAAAAAAACACAAAAACAAACAAAACGATCTGCATTGTTATCAAAACGGCAAGTTTTAAATTGTTGTAAGGTGCGGTTTAGTTTACGTTGTATTCTCGCCAGACAATTCAGAACACATAGAATTTTCACTAAAATCTCTAAAAATTCCTCCAACACACACTGTCCCCGCTGTTGGTTTTCATTGCTATCGATAGTTCTTTATTATTTTTTTTTGTTAGTTCTTGATCCCGTTATATTATGGAATAAGTTGTCGATTTCAATTTAGAGGATAAATTAATATTTTTTTGTGTGTTTAAAAGTATGAAAAATATTTGGCCTCTTGAGCCTCTTGAGCGTTGCAGAAGCAATACCATGTTTATTACTCAATGAACGCAATAAATAATTCAACACTTACATTTGGATATTTATCATTTGAAAAGCCATTTTATTTAAGGATTGAATCGATACTTGATGGTTTCCATTTGGGTATGGAAAACAGTTGGGTTGTTTAAAGTGAGTGAAGCCCGAAGGGCTTCACGCGTACTTTAAACAATCCAACTGTTTTTCATACCCAAATGGAAACTATCAAATATTGATTCAATCCTTATATTTACACTCATAAATAATTTCATTAATACAGAAATAACTAGAAGAATTTGTGATATTACGGCTTTTTCGAATGGCTGTTCGAACAGCTACGTTGACGACAAATGCAATGACGGCACGCTTTTTCGCAGCAACTCGTGGCAAAACGTGCGTGCACGGCGACGTCACACGTCAAAACATCGTGCAACGTCCAATAAGTTGTGAACGGCTCTACATTAACCACGCCTTTTAAAGTAATACGTCACACTGTTCACCATCAGAAATTATGATTCGTTAGATGAATAAGACTTCATCGTAGAGGATGAACTTGAAGTGTATATATATACATTTACACGTACTATTACTATGACATAGTTCATGATTTTTTTCATCTCATCAACTTCTGTTCACCTTCTGTTGCTTGCGAAAACACAAACAACTGACATCGAATCAATGAGCGAGAAATGTGAAGATTCCTTATTTCCAAACGCGGTCAGTCTTTGTAATTCCGGGAAAGGATCGGACACTTTTTTTCAACTTGTGATATTTAGGTCTGCCTCGTTCATTAAATATATTCAAAATGCTGGTGAATATTAATGAATAAAATTATTTGAATTTAAAAACAATTCCGGAATTGAATTTTGAAATACGTGTCAACTTCAATAACAACACACTTCACATTTCTGTAAAACAGACGTCAAAAATATGTATATTTTACGTTTTATCACATAGATAGATCTACTGAGCAAAATTGAACACTTACCAGTTTTTAAATTCAGAAAATATGTTCAGTGATGCTATATTTTATTTTCATTCTGATGTTGTAATTTTTTTCACAGAGTACAAGGTTATCTGCTCTTTACTAAATATTGATGAGATCGATAAATTTTAAAATAGAAGTCTCAAATATTTTATTTGACTTTAAAATTTAAATGTTTATGGCATTTCCAGAATGAAAAACACATTTGTTTTATTACATCGATGCAAAGGAATAAATTACAAATACCTAAATATCCGTTTTTTGAATATTACCTCCCTTTTAATTTTTTAATTAAAAAAAGGAACAAAATCGAACTCGTAATTTGCCATAACCATGTATGTTTTTGTTTTCTTTGTTTTCTTTTTTTGAACCGATGTATACAGAACCGACAACTTCCATGACAAAAATATTGGTGATTGAATTTCTCCAGATATTAACACTAACTGGCTTCATGAATGTAATATTAGTTTCCCATGTTACTTTCGTCAAGTTTTCATTTTGGCTCAGTATATTTACTCATGAAGTATTCATCATCTTTTTTATTTTACTGATAAACTATTTATATGGCTAATTCATAAATGTAATAAACTTTTGAGACGTTTTAATTATTTTTTTTGTTTTCATGAAACTTCTGTGTTTCGAAATCAATTTATCTATCCGGCATGGAAAGCAAACAAAAACCTATAAAACGAGCATAACACATAAAACGTTTATTTTTATAACTGCAATATATAACACTCCTACACTAACGTGGGTATTTGTTTTCCTTGCTGCAGATGACAAGACAATTGTATTTTATTACCTGTTTGTAATATTCAGTGACGCCCAGTGTCTGGTTTTCTTCATTTCATTTACTGCCAGAGAAAAATAAGTGCATCGTTACGGAAACATTTGAAACATTTAACCCGTTTGTATTTAGAAAATGGGTTCGGTGGATACACTGTGTTTCAAATGAGTTACTAGATAAAAAGGTGAAATATACATATCAGGATTGGCCACATCCAGCAGACACAGCGTCCCCATACAGCCAAAAGGTAAAGAGGAAAATAGAGCATGGTTTTAGATTAATCAGTTTCAAAATGGACGCCACAAACAATTAACGAAAGTGAGAACCCGAGGGGTTACCGCCTTTGAACGGTCAGTGGCAAAATAATTTGCCACTGGGGTTTAAACCAGGTTAAAGGGTGCACCAACCTCACAATTGCCCAAACAGGTTCTCTTATCACATAACAAGTACAAGTTGTTTTGGTGAAAAAAGCTCCGACCCACCCATCGGCTCAACAATGTTGCAAGCAAAAGCAAACAAACATATAAAACATAAGAAGCTAATAGCATTGCAAAGCCAAAGGGCGGGTACTAAATGATCTTACCGAGACCAGAGCTCCTGGAGTAAAATCAGCAAGAACACGATGACAGGGATAAAAGAAACGAATCGAGCTTCTAGGTTATTTTAAGAAAAGATTTCCCCATAAACATTCATAAACTCTTAAACCCCTGCCACCGTCGTGCAACCAAAGAGGTAAGCATAATGATCAACTGTAGATGGGTTAATCACCAGGCCTGCAGAGCGCTGTAAAATATCATGTTGGTAACCTTTCTTTTTAAATTTACAGATGGTTTTTACGAATAACCGGGAGAAATTAACATTGCCTTTTATCTTCTTAAGTTTGTAAATTAAATCTCCATAAAAAGAGCCGGTGTGAAATACCTTGTTGCAATAGTGATTTTAAACTGCACCTGTATTAATGAATTAGATCTGGGTATCGGCGATAAATCTTGCAAAAGGTTTTCCTTACTTAGTGATAACGATAACCCTGTTTTAAAAGTTTTTCTGTAATGCACAGATTACGTTCATTGAAATCATTCACATCGTGGCAAGCTCTTGAAAAGCGAACAAACTGTGAGATATAAACCCAGTAAGATGTTGAGGAACATCGCCGTCTAAAAACGGAAAATTTATTATATTAAAATTAAAATAATCTCTTTTATCATATATTTAATAGTGACTTAACCATTTTCAATGGACAGATTTAGATCAAGAAAGTTTGTTTGCTTTTCTGAAGTTTTCGCTTTATTAAGCTGTAGTTCTTAAGGATAAATCTTATAAACCAGTGATGGAAAATGGTTATTATCTATATTAAATTAATCATCAAGGTACCTCGTGGTGTTAGTAAAAGCTGTAATAATATCATCTTGATATTCGGTAGAAAGAGATAACATAACAGCATCAAGGGGTGCACAATTAGTTCCCATTGGAATGCCTATTACTTGTTTATAAATAGAGGTAACAAATCTCAAATAAATATTATCCAATAAAAATGTGACGCCTGGACAAGGTCTTGACAGGTCCATGAAGTATAATTATCATAAGAACCATCTGTAAAGAATGCCCTATGTTCATTACAAGCGATAAATGTTTTATTTTCTCTAGCAAAAGTGTTTTCAATGAGACTGGTTAGCTTGTCGCTTATTAAATTATGAGGGAGAGAAGTATAAAGTGTTGAAAAAATAATAAGTAGACAAACAGAACACCTGAAAATTATTTGATTTAAGCTTCTTCAAAATGTCATTTGAATTTTTTAAAGACCAAAATAAATTTTTGCCAGTGGTTTCAAAATCTTTTTCGCAATACCTAATTACATGTTCTTTTTAGCTGTAAGACAAGATGTAAAGAGCACGGATAATTTTGTTGTTGTACAAGAACTAGAGTTTGCAATAAATATTGCTTTGTACGGTGTTTTGTGCATTTTAGGCAACCAATACATAGTAGAACTTTGTCTTGTTTCGGCTCAACACTGATTCTCAATTTTGTAATTTGTAGAGTGTGTGCATTAACAATATCACTCTAAGATGATGGAGTCAGTGTTTAAGCATTAGTGCTATTAAGCTCTTCAGTTTGAACATTATATAATATAGTGTATACGTCACACTATAATTACATTATTTGCAGCCTTATCAGCAGGTGTTTAAACAAATCTGTTGTGAAAATCTTGAATACCCTTTTTCAAATGACGAAAGTTAAAACGAGGTCGAGGTGGTAATAAAGCTATGATTTTTTTATAGAAGGATATACGAGTGTCAAATATTTTGAATATTTGATTTTCCAGTTTGAAAGAGCATTTTGCTCAGCATGTTCTCGTTTACACCATTTATTGCAAAGAGCGTTTAAAGACTCTGCAATTTCCGCGCGACAGGTATTAAAGTCGATGTCCGATGGAATTCTATATTTCGGACCTTTTTGAAATTAAATTGCCGATTCTAAAGTCTTTGATAACATTTAGATCCCCTGTTACGATGTGACCTGAAGGTTGAAAGCAAAATTTTGAATTGGAACAGTCTCATTTTGGTATATTCTCAACAATCTGTAAATCCGAGGTAATTTTGTAGTAATTGAAAATAGTGTTTCTAATTGGTTTGTTGTATTTATAACAAACGATGGGTGTTTCAGTATTCTTGAAATAATAAGGTATAGCCGATTCAACAGTTTTATCTTTAAATATACTTGGAAGGTCAATAAAATCTATACCTTTATTTAAAAATGAAATTTTCAGAAATTGTCTTTGGTGATCGGATTCCAAGTCAATGTGTGATTTGAGAACATGCCGAGTGTAATACTGAGCAAGGCTAGCAACTTCATGAAGCGGATGAGTTCCTATAACAATATCATCGGCTTCCTTATTCACTTTTGTGTAAACTTGAAATAGAAAGAGAAGCCAAACGTGACAGCATAGCGTGTCTACCAGAATGTTTTAAACTATTTTGAAGGTCATGAATAGAACATTGAACACGTGATTTCCTTTTGATGTTACAATTAGTCCTTATCCCATGTGACCTCGATTTTCGTTTTCGTATTTGAAGCAAATCAAAAATGTCAAAATCAGGATTCCCCTAAATGTTGCCTTCTTGATAAATATTATCATTTAAACCAAGTTGATAAGGTGTTTGTAATTTCTTTATCCATTCATGCTCTGAAACTAGCCTTGCTCTAATTTTAAATGCTCTTGAAGCATTGTTATCAAATACATTTTTTCAACAGGTTGAATATTAACGTGTTTTAAAGTGTTTAAAATGTTTATATTAATATGTATTGATTTTATTATTGTTTCTTATTTTAGAACAGTGCTGACTAAAACGTGTTTTCAAAGGGCGCCCGGTCTGTAAAACATATTGAATCCCACAATTTAAAGCATTTCAGGTTAAAACATAAATAATATTATCCGTTTGTCAGTCAATATCTGAATTGATGTTTACTGAAAAAGTTCTTCCATTAACTGTTAATTTTATTGTTGAACTACATTTAAACAAGAAATATCTTTAAAAAAGATAAACGGCGTTGATGGAAAAGATTTTTATATATAAGAAAGAAAGAAATAAAGACCGTGCAAAAATTTCGTCTGGTGATCATACGTCGATTAAAAAAGACTGTCTAACATTAACTGTACATTCAGTTTCAATAAAATACCTCTTGTAGAGTTAGCACTAATGATGAATAAATGTCTTTAAAATACAATAAATGAAAATAATAACAACTTGTTACAAGAGCGAAATCTACCAACTTTTACGTAAATTAACTTTAAAAGAAAGTGTCCCTCCCGAGTATTGAACCCGGGGCCTCCGCTTGAGAGGAGAGTGTGATAACCACTACACCAAGGCGTTTTGAATATCTGGACTTGAAATTAACAATCAGTATCAAAGGAACTAGAAAGGAACCAGTAAGAACCAGAAATATCTGCACTTCTCTGTCGTTTTACACTGTGTATTGTACTCGAGTGTTTACCTGACACCTATGAATATTCCATATAAAATCGTATTTAAGCCATCAATTGACTTAATTGGTTATTTATACCGTAAATATCTTTTTCTCCAATACAATTAACGCTTTTTAAAACGAAAATGCCCGAACATAAAGCGCCAGGTAAATACTTACACACAATATAAAAATCGTTACGGTAATCATTAACAAGACCCACTAATAACCAATCAAAATAATCTATTTGATTTTCCCGCTGCATAATAAATTTTATTTACAATATTTCATTGGTCGAAAAACTAGGTCAAAAGTGAGCTTAGACAGCTAACGCCGAAAACATTACAGCACAGTTATATTTTTCGGCGTTAGCTGTCTAAGCTCACTTTTGACCTAGTTTTTCGACCAATGAAATGTTGTAAATAATACTCGTATTCTCTTATTATGCAGAGGGAAAATGAAATAAACTATTTAGATTGGTAGCTATTTACACCAGAGAGGCATCTAGCAGGCTGGAGAGGTATCTAGTGGGATTTTATTATTATGCAGCGGAAAAATCAAATAGATTAATTAGATTGGTTGTTAGTGGGTGTTGTATTGGAGAAAAAACATATTTACGATTTAAGTAACCAGTTAAGTCAATATTGATGGCTTAAATACAATATTATATGGAATATTCTTGGGTGTCACTTGCATACAATACACAGTGTAAAACGAAAGAGAAGTGTAGATATTCCTAGTTCTTACTGGTGTCTTTCTAGTTCCTTTGATACTGATTGTTAATTTCAAGTTCGTAAGACAAGTTCATTGTAGTGTAGTGGCTAACACTCTCGCCTCTCAAGCGGAGGCCAAGGGTTCAATACTCAGGACGGACACTTTTTTTAAACTTAATATACTCAAAAGTTGGTAGATTTCGCTCTTGTAACAGGCTGTTATTATTTATATTTATTAAATTTCAAGGACATTTATTCATCTTGAATTCTCACTCTACACGAGGTATTTTATTGAAACTGAATATTTTGCTTCTTTAATCGACTTGTTATCACTGTATGAAATTGTTGCAACAGCTTCAACATTTTTTTTGAAAGACACTTTCAATGAGTTGTCATGATTCGGTCGCTTAATCTCTAAGTCATACTAAGAAGGCAGGGAGGGTTCGTCAACAGCTATAACAAATAAAATAAAATAACTAAACTGTGTCTGCTTTGCCTCTCTGTATTTCTTTCTTTCTTATATACATGTATATATAAATCTTTTCCATCAACGCCGTTTATCTTTTTTAAAGATATTTCTTGTTGAAGAATGTGTGATTTGAGAGGTGACAATTTTATTTTTAAATTCTTTTTAAATAAATTAGTGCATTGTGCACTCTGCAAACCGGTCATATTGACTGAAGTAGCGGAAGAAAGATTTATTGTAGATAAACGAACTGACGTTTGCATGTATATAAAAGTTTTTAATTTAGCCGGAATAATGACAGAAGACGCAGAAGATAGCCTTGGAGATAAGATATTTGGTATTATTTTGTACGCCATGATTAATGTAGGCTGCTGGTTGGCTGCAATAATGTGCAAGGCTGCTGGGTGTCTGCAATAATGTGCCAGGCTGCTTGGTGGCTGCAATAATGTGCCAGGCTGCTGGGTGGCTACAATAATGTGCCAGGCTGCTGGGTGGCTGCAATAATGTGCCAGGCTGCTATGTGGCTGCAATAATCTGCCAGGCTGCTGGGTGGATATCTTCTCGTTACCATGGTGATGGGCTGCGAGCTTCACGAACATTAATGATTTTAGAGAGAGAGAGAGAGTAGGGTAAACGGCCTTTGACCTAGTTTTCAAACTAATGAACTGTTATAAATAATACGGGTCTTAAATTCTATCTATCTTCCAGTAATGTCGAACCCCTTATGCAGAGGGGAAATCAATCGATTGGTATCTATTTATACCAGAGCAGAGTTATGTTTATTATTACCGAAACCATGAACCATTTTTAATATTTGATTTTTCGTTCATCTGGTTTAATGATGATGTTTCGAAATTAAGTTATGGTAACTGAACATATTTGGACATTCGATAAAGCAAAAAAGATGTTGGTATTTTTCTCAGAGGTCTCCACTTTCTTAATATTATTTTATGATCACACAAATGTACGGTCGAGTATAAAGATTTGCATCTTAATTTGCTACAACTAAATGCTGTTTTTGGCATTTTGTAGTTGTCAATGAGAGATCTGACTCGACTTATTTCAAAATAAACAGTTTTATCTAGGTCTTTTCATAATATTATTTAAGGCTTTCCAACTTATTTTGTGTATGTTTCTTTTAAGTTGATTGTTAACGTATGTGGTAGTATGGTTTTATTGTTGGCATGACTTCAGGAATTTCATTTTAGAATGTAAAGAGAAATATATAACTATACCTGGGTAATAAAATATTATATCATTAATGATTGATTTAAAAGTTAAATACTGTTCATCAGGACAAGATATACACAAGAATAAAACAGCCTCCTCGCACAGCCAACAAATGTTTAGGCTATCATCTGGAGGAGTTTTACCTTGTTAATGAACATCTATAAGTCAGAATCCCGCCTCTAATATTGCAAACTATTTTTTTTTCTTTTTTTTATTCGTAAAAATAACTAGACAATACAATCACTCATAATATAATAAAACAGATAGCACAGTACAAAATAAAGACTATAATTTTAGCATTGTTAACATTGTAAGTTTTTGACAAAGTTATGTATATTTGGCTTATAAATGATTTTACGATCATAATACTTACATAATATCATGATATACGTATTCAACATATTTATCATGTTAACATGTTATGTTCTTCTTTCACTAATAATACATGAATTGTAATAGCAAAAGCTAACATAGCTCAACAATATATTTATATCACTGTATTCTTTAAAAATAAGTTTATATCCAATTATTATAGATTTTAGGTTTTAAATATTTTTGTTATATATTCTTACTATTCTTTGCTGGGTTATGACTGAATGTATCTAAGTCAAAATGCCTCCCAGGCTACTTACACGACGAAAGGGGAAAGGGAGAGCATAATTTTATAATACGGTAAATGTCAACATTTACTTCCCACTGGGGACTCTATTCAGGTTCACCATTCTACTATTCTACAATTCACCAACCTCCTTTATCTCGCACGATAGATTCTTAAACGTGTACAAGCCTTGATGACTAAATTTCCAACACACCCATCTAATCGACAATGTTGCATGCAACAGCACTCAAACACTTACAAAACAGAACAAAGCAAAATCATACAATGATATAAAGTGTCATTTTTATTACCTGTCATTGTTTAAAGAAGACACGTTTCAAGAAGACATGCTTGTTTTACGTTATAAAATACTATGGTGATTGACATGTAATTAAATCTTGCATGCTTGATTGGCTCTCAGTACATAGATATCGAACGTTTTGCATGCACTCTCTAATGCAATCTCTTGCATGTTCATTACAGGGAATACATCTGGCACGCTTTATTAAGTGCATTGTTATCCTAAACAGGCTCATACAGTTTAACACGCCCCTTACTCCATTCATGTACACGTGTACTCTATCATCAAACTATCTTAAAATGTTGCTAATTTATTATTAAACTATTATTCAAAACGTTTAAGGGGACAAACATTGCAAATAGCGCAAACTGGATACAATTTCAAAAATGAAATAAAAGAGTACTCACCGACAAAGAAAGGTTTTTTTTTATTCACGATGACTTTAAACATTTGCACGCTGATTTCAGGCAAATTATTGCTCTAATTACCAAGGACCCCATATAGAAACTAAGTATATGCTAGTCTACAATATGTTGTAGCAATTTGTCAAAATAATGTTCGTTTGATTATGAAATTCGAAAAAGACTCCTTTCATGTCTGCTTTCAGACATATTTTGACACCCGACCGTAACATATTTCAGATAAAAGTTTACACGATATCTCTATCGTTTTTTTAGATGTTTCAAACAGCAATTCCAGATTTCTAAAACAAACGGTATTTCCTGTGTTTGTCTGTGCTATGTAAATAAAGTTCTCTTTCATATAACTTGAGCATCAAAACTTAAATAGAGCATAATTGCCCTATATGTCCCAGGTAGAGATAATATCATTTTCTATTTTATCCGGCAGGCAGTGGTTATTATTGTCAGGATTTAAAATTGTTCAGCAAATGATTTGCCCTTGAAACCGAAATGAGACGTAATGGAAGTCTTTTTCACATTTCTTAAAACTGGCTTTTCGTCTTAGTATTATCTCAACAACTTATTGTAGCTATATATATTGATCTGTTGCACATGTTACTTTTACTAATATGATCTTCAGTATTGTGAATGAATGAACATGCTTTTACCTGTAAAAAAGTGAATTATACATACAAGGAACGGCCACATTCAGCAGACACTGCCTCCCTACATAGGCAAAACGTAGGGAGGAGAAGAGAGCACGGTTATGCAATGATCAGTTTCAAAATAGACGCTACAAACAATTTTCGAGAATGAGAACCATAGTGGTTATCGCCTCCGAACAGTCAATAGCAAAACAATTTGCCGCTGGGGGTTTAAACTAGGTTCAAGGTTGCATCATCCTAACACTTGCCTAAAGGTTCTCATTGGAATAAACAAGTCCAAGTTGTCTTGGTGAAATAACTCCAACCCACCCATACTCTAGACACTGATGCATGCAAAAGCACACAAACATATAAAACATAAGAAACTAATAGCATTGTAAAGCAACAAAAGGGCGGGTACTCAATGACCTTACCGAGACTGGAGCACCTGGAGTCAGTCAGGTGTACTCAATGACCTTAACGAGACTGGAGCACCTGGAGTCAGTTAGGTGTACTCAATGACCTTACCGAGACTGGAGCACCTGTGCCCAAGATCATAAAACTAAGATTTGAGATCAGTCTCAAATCTCAAGGATCTGATTGGCTAAAATGGCGACTGGTCACCATTTCAGCCAATCAGATGCTTGAGATTTGAGACTGATCTCCAGATTTAGTTTTATGATCTTGGGCACTGGAGTCAGTCAGGTGTACTCAATGACCTTACTGAGACTGGAGCACCTGGAGTCACTGGAGCACCTGGAGTCACTGGAGCACCTGGAGTCAGTCAAATCAGCAAGAACACAAGCAAGAACACAATTACAGGAATTAAAAGAAACGGATCGAGCTTCTTGGTTCTTTTACAAGATTTTCCTATAAGCCTTCATAAACTTTTAAACTTTAAAATCCATTTTTGTTTATGTTATTCAGAAATAAGCTAATTGTGCTTACCCATCAGCATCGACTGTGCCCAAGGTTATAAAACTGAGCATGGAAACCAGTCTCAAATCTCAATTATCTGAATGGCTGAAATGGCGACTGGTCGCCATTTCAGCCAATCAGATGCTTGAAATTTGAGACTGATTTCCAAACTCAGTTTTATAACCTTCAGCCCAGATGTCAGGGCGGGGTTTGAAAGATAGAAGTTGCAGAATTCGGATATGAGGCTTCGAGTAAAACAGACTTGACAGCTACAGATTAGCTTGAACCTCCTTTCAACTAACATCTCCGAAATTGAACCGAACTGTTTAAGCGGAATAAGTCCATCTGGAAGTACAAATTTTGTTAATCATTATAAAAAAGAGGGTATCACCCGCTATTTTTATCGCATACATTAGTTTCTGTTTTCACAGATCGAACTTAGTTAATTATGGTTCTTCAATATATTGAACAAAATACATCCATAAATCAAAAACACCGAGGTTTGGTTTGATATATATTTGCTCAAATAAATAACTCATAACTGATATCTCCAAACAAATCGGCCTTCTTTTTTTGTCTCTTGTCCATTTTAAGAATAGTTTCTATATTAATTTCTGAAAATTTATCGCCGCTTGTCACGAAAACATTAACCACTACCTACCAGGTTCAAAGTCAGTTTTATGAGATTTCGATACTAGCGTTTGTTTGAAGAGTAGTGCAGTTTGCAGATTTCACAATAATGGGGAATGGAGACAATCAATGATTCGGTAAATGAGCTTGCAAATATCATAATATTTTCTTAAATATTTTCAATAATTCCATTCCCTCTGCGCAAATTGAATTGTTACCGCGAGCGCAACACTAATTTTCCAAAATCACCTCTTTATCCAATTAGCAACACGGAAGCTGTTGACGTCATTGACTGAAAGGTAAGCGAGTTATATCGTGGGATAGGACCAAACATAAATTGATGCAACTTTTGTTATGTTTATTTATTTAGAGAACATGTCGTCAGTTTTGAGGGTTTGAAACTTTTATACACAAATATTAATACCAGTATAGGCTAGCATAGAATTTAAGGTAAGATTCTCTTTCTCCGTTTTGTTGAGTTTACATTTATACATGTATCTACGTTATAATATATGTTGCTATATCGTGAAATAATACTTACACGTCTAAAAAAAAAGGACCATCAAATTAAGAATACTGAATCGAAAAAAAATCCGATAGTCTAGTTTCATCTCAGATTCATTACGCTTTCTTACTACTTGTTCGTACATAATAGCAAAATTAAAAAAAATATCGTTTAGAGCGGTAGGACTACGGTGCTTTGAAAAAAAACACACAAAAAACCTACAGCATTTATTTGATCTCCAAGTAAATATGAAAAGTATATATCTAAGTATAATAACATATATTGTTCATGTATTTTTATTTGTAATATCGGCGTAAACCGGTGTCTGTTTTTTTCATATCTAATCTAGAAGATTCCAGCGAACATTTGAGTTTTGAGTAAAATTTATTATGTTTAATTAACAATAAACTATGCTCAGCCTATAGATATCTAAAATAAAAAGGTATTAGCAGGTAATTTATTGAAGAATTGTAAAAATTTTCTTATTTCTTCCAAAACATTTTGTGTAACACTTATTAAGTTTCATAGGACTCGTAAATGATTTTTTGATTATTTGACACAAACAGAAAACAATATACAAACTATAAATAGTTTTATATACGTAGAATGATTTATTATTGAGTTTTTATTTTTCTTTATTTACCGTGCATTAACATTATTGGGGAACGAGCTTATGTGGAAACATATCATATAATTGTAATTGCTAACAAAAAACTAAATGCGTCATTTGTGAAGTCAAGTGAAGTTATGCAACAAAATTATGAAATTCTGCAACATACAAGTAAAATAAATAGCCTGCAACATACTAGTAAATAGTCTGCAATATACAAGTAAATAGTCTGCAACATACAAGTAAAGTTGCAACATACAAGTAAAGTAAATAGTCAGCAACATACAAGTAAATAGTCTGCAACATACAAGTAACTAGTCTGCAACATACAAGTAAATAGTCTGCAACATACAAGTAAATAGTCTGCAACATACAAGTAAATAGTCAGCAACATACAAGTAAACTACTGTAGCAAGCAAGTGAAATTATACATCACATATGAAATACATCAATAACACAAGTGAACTACAGCAGAATACGATTTAAATTCTGAAACACACAAGTGAAATACTGCAGTACACAAGTGAAATGTTGAAGCAACACACTTTTAAGATTATGTTACGTAAACTGATAGTACGAATCTCAGGAGGTATTTTAATATAAATGAATGTCCTGTAATTATATTCTTAACCTTATGCAGGATATAAATAACTGATTTCGGTCATTCTTGGAGAGTTCCATACACAAACATGAGTTAGCATCTTTGATAATTGCGTGAGAAGAAAATGTAAAAACAATCACAAGGTATTTAACAATCAATTTCCTGTGTCAATATATATCGTCTTTGAACGTTTGTAACAAAATGAGTTAACCCCCGGAAATGATATTCGCACACGCTTTTCTGACTGTTATTATACCGAAGCGAGATGTTTACTAAGTTTGATTGCTTCCACTTAGTGCGTAGTAAAAGCAAGGACACACAGTCATTGATTCCAAGTAATTATCCGAATCTGAAACCGTCCGAATGCCGTAACTGATACAAAAACAACCTCTGAAAATAGATAATCGGGTTTATCAGGAAAATTCATCTACTTAGAAAACAATGGAATTCAATTGTGATCGCGTTTTAAATTCAAAAGGAACAATACTATTCCATGCTCATTAAAGAAACTCCCTGTTTTCCTTTTTCCTCTAGTTTGGTAACTCATTAGTTACAAATTACATCCGTGGTAATTTGTTGATATTAGGTTACTGATAAAGGGTCAATTAAGAAAGGTTAAATAAACTTGTCATATTTGAAGAACGGTTTGAATACCCAACTGGAAATATTCCTGGGCTGTGTTTATATAATCGCTGTGCGTATTGTTAGGAGACGAAACCCAATTATGTTATAAGTCCCAACACAACAGAAAACAAGTCATGCAGATCAAATGTCGTTATGCGACAGTGTTGCGAAATACTAATGGTTTTAGAATACATGAAGCGCGCATAATGTTCTTCTCAAATTTTTCCTGGAATGTTTTGTTTACCAACTGTTTGTTCTCCACCCTAAAACGGATTTGTGCGACGAAATTGTGTAACTTAAAATCAGAACAAAGGGTTATAATTAGATTCGAACCCATGGCTAGAAATCGTCGTACCTGTCAACCTCGCTGTCTTGACCACTGAGCAGATGGTACTGTAAACAGTAATTTGTGTAAATGAGCGTTCTAATTATTTTAAATTCACGTTAATTTGTCTTTTAATTCTTTTAAGAGAGAAAGCAGCATCTAATCATATTTGTTCAACAATTCTTGAGTCTTAGTTTTGATCTTTGGGTTATTTCATCACTTAGGGATGACAACCAGACTAGCAATATTTAATCAAGAAACCCTAATAGTTTTTATTATTCATAATGGTCTATTCAGAAAATAACGTTCGTTTTCTCCCCAGTACTTTGGGTATGTTCTATATTATTAATACTATTTGTGCGAATTGTAACACCTGGCGATGATGTGTCAGCATGTTTTAATAAATAACTCTGACTTGTGGTAATTGCTGTATTAACATGATATTATACCTACTGTCAATACTGCGCAATGTTCCACGTTTATTATATGAATGTGTACAGAGGCCCGATGTCGACATCTGAAATTAAAAAAAAAATTGCAACAGACAACTTTCGTGTATTTAATTTGGATTTATAAAAGTCCATTTACTCCTTGTTTCAGATCTAATTATCGATACAAATATTATTGCCGTGCGATGAGATGCATGTATTTCCGGGAAAAGGTAATCAGAAGGTTATCTTCAGGCCAGCGAATATTTCTGGAAAATCCTGTGCATAGTTTTAAACGTGCCAAAACAAAGCAATATATACTGTACATTACCAAACATGGGTTAAAACGAAATAATCTTATTGTTTATAAAAAGAACAACATACAGTTTGATTGGTGCAATAATGCTTTTATTCTTTTATTATATGTACCCAATGATTTTAGCATATGGCAGGGCGAATCTGCAAAATTCATAAAACGAGGCAGATCAGTAAATCCTCATCCCATAGTGTGTTCATTTGATTCCATATCACTACAGTTGTATGTGTTATATAACTACGCCCTACTATGTTGTGTATTCTAATCGTAATTTTTCGGCACTCTTCGGCTCATACTGAACTCCAAAAAAGGATTTTTTTTTCACTGTTCTACAACCATTACGATATTCTTGCGCAATTCATAAATTTACTGTTGCGTGCTACTGTTATTACTACTGATCGATCAATCCACGTTGTTGACTGAAAAAAAAGTTGTTTAGTGTGTTTATAATGACAGTATGCAATCTTTAGTTTCGTATCATTTCTTGTTGCGTATGTAAACCGCAACACGCTCGACCTCCGGTCTCGCGTGATACAGTTTACACACATAACTCGGATGATGCGAACTAACAGACTGCATACTGTTAATATTTTCCAATTATATAACAAAAAAGATCTTATGGCAGAAATGGGCGAGTTAATTATTTTTTGAGTTAGAAAAGAAAAGAACTTGAAAAGAACATGGCGATATCATATATTTTTTTTTGCACATTCAAGGCAAATTGCGTATCATTTGGGCGTAAACTACTACGTAAAATATCTACGTTTAGGAAAACTTGAAAGAAATCAGGATGCCTTCATAGATGGCGTTGTTTTTCAATAACTGTCGTCGGCAAGTGGATATATTTTGCACGTTTTAATAAAGCGATCCTATCACATTATTCTGACCAATTTTCATAGATTTGGACAATATTTAATTCTTGACATCAACACTTGCTGAGCAACGTTTTCATCCATCTTAAAATGCGTAATGTTGTGTAGAATCTATCAGCATTACAGTATAACACCTTGTGTGGGCATAATTAAATTTCTGAAGGAATAAAACGCCCACAGATGAAAGTCTCTTTCTTTGATGTCTCGGATCTTCTGAAAATTGTGATTGTTTTATGAGTGTTTTTTTCAAGTATTTGAAAGATAAAAACTATTGTGTTGAAATAATGAGCGACATGTAGATTTTCTCTTAACAAGAATGATTCAAATGCTGTTTTGATCTATCCGATGTCCGTATTATATTATCGATTCAGTTCTTATATTAACACTCCTAAATATTCCCAATTCTTATCAACAAATTGTGAAGGATTAAGGATATTTTGAAATAACTGTTGGATCAAAACGAAAACAAAAACAATATCATAATCACCGCCAGCAACAACAAAAACAATTATAACAACATTTGCATTACCATGTCGACATCACCCCTCTATACGTTATGCACTGCTCAGCAGTTTGTAAGTTGTTATTGTTGCAGCCTGCCGTGCATGATTATGTTATAAGAAAAACAGAAAAACAGTATAAAGAGGAACTAAAATCAGCAAAGTACAAGATGATCGTAAATCGATAATTTAACGGAGAAGAAACATATTTTCTTTTAAGAAACCAACATTATTATATACATTTTAAAATTATCTTCTCACATGACAATGTGATTTATATTGTCATGTATCAAGAATCTGCCAAGATGTTTCTGTTTAGTTCAGGAATTGTCTTCACAAATATTTTTTTTGTAATTGTTCCCAATGCGAAAGCCAGTTTTCTTCTCTTGTTTGTTTCTTTCCCTACTTTATTGTTGTTTTGTGTAGACGATAAGACGTGCTTGATACGGGATTAGGACGCCTGATTACATATATCATATGTGATAACGATTCTACATATGACATACTGTATTAAAGGGGAAACTGAGCCGTTATCGAGGTAATGGGTTCAAAAACACAAATATGACAATGTTCGGGGAAGTACTTAGAGTAAGATAAGAAAAAAGTGATGGCAGGAATAGAAGTAACTGATCAAGTTTTTTACGTTCATTTCCATTTTTTCCAACCTCCATAAACTCTAGAACTCTTTTCAGTGTCTTGCAACCAAATATTTAACAGAACTCACAAAACATGAAGAAATAAAGTTTAGAAATTAATATTGCCTTTTATTTTCTTCAATTTGTGAATAAGATCTACAAAACAAGTAGCGATTTCAAACTGCAATTGTATTATTGGATAAAATCTAGAAACAATGGATGAAATTTTCAAAACAATGTTCATAGTTTCTAGTAGCGATACATCTGTTTCAAAACAAGTGAAATATACATATCAGGAATATCCACTTCCAGACAACATAAACTCTCCGCTTAGCTAAAGTCCAGAGAGGAAAAGAGAGCATGGTTATATCAAATGGCCACTTTCAAAAAGGACACCACAAATATTGTAAACATATATGAAAACCTCGGGGCGGAGGGGGGTGGGGGGAGAGTTACCTAATTGGAAAAAGAGGCTGAAAATTTTGCAACTTGGGGGCCTAAACCAGTTTGTAGGGTGCACAGACATCACACTTGCCCAAACAGGTTCACATATGAACAAAAAAGCACAAGCTATCTTAGTAAAGTAATTCCAACTCACTCGCAAACTTGACTATGTTGCCTGCAAAAGCACAGAAAGATTTTAAACGTAAGAAGCTTATGTGTGCACCTAGAGTTAAATCAGCAAAAAAAGAATGGCAGTAATGAAAGAAAACGATCAAGCTTCTAAGCTCTTTTTTATGAGTTCACTAGAAACCTTCATAAATTAAAACTCCTGCCATTGACATGCAAACAAAGGTGTACGCAAAACGATTAAATGTATATAGGGTAATCTCAAAGCATGAAGATCGCCGTTGTAGAATATCAGTTTTTCCTTACAGATTTCTTCATAAATAAAAGTGAAAAATAAAAAATGTCTTTTATTTTCTTAAATTCATATTGAAAATGGATACGCCTCTACTAAAATATATCATAAAAGAGATTATTTTAATATTAAGACAGTAAATTTTCCGTTTTAAGACGTCGATGTTCCTCGTGCAACATCTTGTGGAGATTATATCTCACAGCTTGTTCGATTTTTTAGAGCTTGCAATGGTGTTACTGATTTCATTGAACGTAATCTTTGCATAAAATAAAAACTTTTAAAACAAGGTTATCGGTATCGCAAATTAAGGAAAAGCTTTTGCAAGTGTTATCGCCGATACCCAGATTTAATTTAAAAATACAGGTGTAGTTTAAAATCACTATTGCAACGAGGTATTTCACATTCAGTTTTTATGGAGATTTAATTAATAAACTGAGAAAAATAAAAAAATAAAATGCATTATTAATTTGCCTGGTTATTCGTAAAAACAATCTGTAAATTCAAAAAGAAAGGTTACCAACATGATATTCTACAGCGCTCTGCATGCCTGGTGATTAACCCATCTACAGTTGATCATTATGCTTACCTCTTTGGTTGCACGACGGTGGCAGGGTTTTAAGAGTTTATGAAGGTTTATGTGAAATCCTTTTTTTAAAGAACCTAGAAGCTCGATTTGTTTCTTTTATTCCCGTCATCTTGTTCTTGTTGATTTGACTCCAGTTACACTGGTCTCAGTAAGATTATTGAGTACCCGCCCCTTTGGCTTTTCAATGCTATAAGCTTCTTATGTTTTTTATGCTTATGTGCTTTTGCATGCACTATTGTTGAGCTGAAGGGTGGGATGGAGATATTTCTCCAAGACAACTTGTCCTTTTTTGTGATATGAGAACCTGTTGGGGCAAGTTTTAGGTTCGTGCACCCTTTATCCTGTTTAAACCCCCAGTGGCAAATTGTTTTCCCACTGACCTTTCCATGGCAAAAACCAAGGATTCACTTTTTTTCGTTAATTGTTTGTGGCGTCTTATTTGAATTTGATCTACAATGAAACATGCTCTCTCTTCCTCTCTTCTATTCCGCTGCATTAAGAGGCTGTGTTTAGTGAGTGTGGCGATTCTTGATATTTATATTTCACTTTTTAAAAAAAATCAAATCTCCGTAAAATGCACGCTGTTTAATATATCCTTGCAGTAGCGATTTGCACTTGTATGTTTGAACTATATCAGTGTAATGGCGTTAAAATTTGTAAAAGGTTTTTCGTTATTTTAATTACAGATTCCTCAGTTTCAAACGTTTTTCTTTAATGCAAATATTGTTTCAAGATATTGAAAAGGGAACGGGCTTTGAACAATTAACCCCGTAAGATGTTTCCAGGAGGACATCAACCTCTGAAAATGGAATATTAACAAAGTTAAAATCAAAATAATCTCTTTTATCTGGTTGTTACAAAACCATTTTTAACAGAAAGGTTAAGATCAAGAAAATTTGATTTCTTTCTCACAGTATTGGTTATATTAAGGATGAGTTTATTAAAACATAATTGTTTCATTCAACAAATCTTTAAGATACCTCAATGTGCATTTAAAGGCTTTAAAAAAATAGCGTTATATCTCTTTCGAAAGAAAGAGATTACATAAATTCTCTTTCATAGCAATATACAAACAGATCAGCAAAAGAGGAGAAAACTGTTATCCTTAGGGATGTCTATGACTTGTTTTAAGAAACATAACGACTCTTTACATTTTACTGTATGCAAGGGTTTAGTTCATTAAAAACTTTTACGTTGATATTACTTCTATATATAAAAGCCGTGCAATGAAAAGCGCGTAAGACGTTTTACGAGGCACATCACTATCGAAACATGAAAAGTTTACATTACAAAAATCAAAATCGTCTCTTTTATCATATTTTTATGTTATTAAAATTAACGTAGTCGTTTTTACAAAAAAAAAATTATATCAAGGAAGGTTGTTTCTGTAGTATTTGCTTTAAAGTGACTGTCCATATTATTTTCTTCATTTATAAAGAAAGATAATACTTTCGCTCCGTCAAATATTAAATACAAAAGCTCGGAGTGTTATGGTGTTACTAGAATCCGCGGTCAAAATTATTGGGGTCGACATTACTTCGGAGAGAATAAATGTTAATTAAAATTCAGCTTGTCACGTGATTATTTTCAAAAACAAACATCATGACGGATACCGAAGTGTTATAGCGTAAAAACGTGAGAAATATCTGTTTGAAGTCGAAAGGTATGATATTTCGTAATACTCATTTTTCCTTGACGTTTCATTTGTTTTTATTTTGGCGGGATGGCGATTATGTCATTCTGCTTACGTTAGACTACGCATGCGCACGAATATAGTTTGCATCTCTCGCGGTGAGACATCAATTTTCGTACTTAATAACTATATCAGTGTAAAGTAAATAAACGAGTTAGATTTCTTTATCCTATTTTGTGTTTCTGTCTCTTGCGTTTTAAACTTCTGACATTTTATGCAAAAAGTTATTTTTATTGACAGTTTTTACATAATTGATGGAAATTCAGTTTAAAAAGCTAATGTTTACTAGGGTATATTTTACCAAAGATTAAAAATTATTATTATCTGTACTTAACGAATCGTCAAGTGCGAGAAAAATGGAGTTTTCTCCTCCAAATCCACGTGAAAATGTTATGGATGAAATAGAGAAGAATGTGTTGACTCAACGTGCCCAGCAGACCATTACGAAGTTATATCAGTGCAATGGACCTGCAAATCACAACATTTCCTTTAGATTTCATCAAATTTTAATGATACAAAGATGAGAAAATACTCACAACTGTAGGGGATGCATTGAACTGTGTTTACTTGAGAACTGCTTTCTGTATACCAGTGAGCTTAAAGTGTTATTATTTTTCAACGCTTTAAGCAATTTCAAATTTGTTTGCGTGCTTTAATAAGAAGTTGATATTCTTTCATTGCAATTTACAATATTTGAAAGGATTCAATCAAATAGTTGGAAAAATCAACATTTATCAAGTGTGCACTTAGAACTTTTGACTAGTGTAGTAACAAATCAGCAACAAGGATGCATAATTCCTACCCATACGTTGTTCTTTAGTAGATGTACCAAATTTTAAGTAATTATTATCGAGTAAGAAATAGAGTGAAATTTGGAATTAAATTGGAATTAAATTTAAATTTTGTTCTAAGGCAGGAGATATAAACACAGACAACAAATAAATTAACTATTAATAACTGTTTATCGCGTTGGTATTTTTTTCAGTTTTTAACGTCCAGTGTTGACGTTAACAAGACAGTAGTTGAAAATCTTTTCACAAATGGTCATTGTTTACAACTTTACTAATTAGTTACTACTTTAATTTAAGTTTGGAAGGATTAATTTCAACATGTAGACGAAGGTGTTCTGTTTAAATCACATCACTGGACAGGTTCGAATTCATGAACTTGGGTCGAAATTTGATATAACCTAAAGGTAAAAGACACCGTTTTACATTCTCTAATAAAATAATCACTTTTGGTGGAAATGAATGCTCTCTGATCTTGTAACATGTAATAGAAATGACTGGGCTGAAGGTTATAGACAAGTCGCCATTTCAGCCAATCAGATCCTTTAAATTTGGTTTCCATGCTCAGTTTTATAACCTTGGGCACTGATGATTGGCATTCAGAGTTCATATACTTCGGTTAAAACTGATACATGGGCATCTTCTTTGGGTTAACTGTATGCTTTGATTTCGTTTGCTTTTTGTGTTTTAAAGAAAACATATCATTAATAATTGCCATTAAATTATGACTGCTGGGGAATGCCGAGTTATGTGTCATATGAGAACCCGTTGGGGCAAGTGTAAGGTTGGTGCACCATAGAACCTGGTTTAAACTCCCAAACAATTTGCCACTGACCGTTCCAAGACGGTCACCCTCGGGTTCATATTTTCGTTAACTGTTTGGGGAAAACAGTTTTTAAAATAGATCATTTTATAAACCATGCTCTCTTTTCCTCTCTAAGTTCTGCCTGTGTAGAGAGACTGTGTCTTTTGCATGCCTTTTGCATGTGGCTATTCCTGACAAGCATATTTCTTTGTTTTAGCAATTCGGTCTTTTTAAAGTTGAAAAACTCATTTCATTTAGGTGGCTTTCAAAGCTCCCTTTTCATCTATTAATATATAATTTAATTCTATATCCCTGTTGCCACATTTGTAATTATTAAATTAAATTTCAGTTGAAAGCCTGTCTTGAAAAGAAATTTTATTTTGTTTAAATAATAAATATTCTGAAAAAAAAAACAACAGATTTAATGAACGAATAACACGAATGTAATTGCAAAGCCTTACTCGATAGTTATGTTACTTATCATTGTTATTTCAGACACTATATATGTTAAGAAAATTAGGATATATGTATCCACAGAAGTCACGATTTTTTCCGTATCATTATAATATTAGCCAATGGCGTTCTTGTCTGAATATTGTTATATAGATGAAAAAGATATTTTTACAACAAAAAGAACCAAGATATTAGTTATTATTTGGCGCATTGATTTGTCAGATTGTTTTTTTACTTCTGATTGGAAATGATAGGTACCAAACTACATGATTGAAATTAAACCGTTTCTTATGAATGTGAACATTCCTGATATGCACATTTAACTTTTTTTTAAAGAGTTCTTCTACAAGACATAGCATAAATAAATAAGTTTAAAACCAAAAAAACGAACAGAACCAAGTTATTAGTTTTTATTTGGCATAATTATTTGTTGTTATTTATCGCTTGTAATGAACACAGAGCATTTTTTTACAGATGGTTCTTATGATAATTATACTTTATGGACCTGTCAAGACCTTATACAGGCGCTCACATTTTTATATGATAATATTTATTTGAGATTTGGTACCTCTTTTTATAAACAAGTAATAGGCATTCCAGTGGGTACTAATTGTGCACCCCTTGTTGCTGATCTGTTTTTATAATAATTTCGTATTATGAAAGAGACTTTATGTTATCTCTTTCTACCGAAAATCAAGATGATATTATTACAGCTTTTAACAACACCTCTAGGTACCTTGATGATTTTTAAATATAGATAATAACCATTTTCCATTACTGGTTAATAAGATTTATCATATAAAGAACTACAGCTGAATAAAGCGAACAGTTCAGAAAAGCAAGCAAGCAAACTTTCTTGATCTTAATCTGTCCATTAAAAATGGTTACGTCACTACTAAAATATATGATAATAGAGTTGATTTTAATTTTAATAGTAAATTTTCCGTTTTTAGACCGCGATTTTCCTCGTGCAACATCTTACGGGGTTTATATCTCACTGCTTGTTCGATTTTTTAAAGCTTGCAACGATGTTAATGATTTCAATGAACGTAATATTTGCATTACAGAAAAACTATTAAAACAAGGTTATCGGTATCACACATTAAGGAAAACCTTTTGCATGTTTTATCGCCGATACCCAGATCTAATTCATAAATACAGGTGCAGTTTAAAATCGCTATTGCAACAAGGTATTTCACAGCCTGTTTTTGATTGAGATTTAATTTATAAACTTAAGAAGATAAAAGGCAATGCTAATTTCTCCCGGTTATTCGTAAAAACCATCTGTAAATTTAAAAAGAAAGGTTACCAGTTAAGCATAATGATCAACTGTAGATGATTTAATCAACAGGCATGCAGAGCGCTGTAAAATATCATGTTGACATGATATTTTGCAGCGCTCTGCATGCCTGTTGATTAAACCATCTACAGTTGATCATTATGCTTACCTCTTTGGTCGCACGACGGTGGCAGGGGTTTAAGAGTTGATGAAGGTTTATAGGGAAATCTCTTCAAATAACCTAGAAGCTCGATTTGTTTCTTTTATCCCTGTCATCGTGTTCTTGCTGATTTTACTCCAGGTGCTCTGGTCTCGGTAAGTTCATCGAGTACCCACCCTTTGGCTTTTCAATGCAACATTGTTGGGCCGATGGGTGGGTTGGAGTTATTTCACCAAGACAACTTGTACTTGTTATATGATACGAGAACCTGTTGAAAAAGAACAAGTACCAGTTGTCTTGGTGAAATAACTCCAACAATGTTGCATGCAAAAGCACACAAACATATAAAACATAATAAGCTAATAGCAATGCAAAGCGAAAGGGCGGGTACTCAATCTTCTCTTTATCCGCTGGAGGTCCAACCCTTCCGAAAATCCTTTTACTATCGATACACAAGCTCCCTGCTTACTCCCTGTCCATTGCCTGTGTTTTCCAAAAGCTTTGTTTTCATAGGTCATTTTCCTGCCTTAACGCACATCTTAATAAACGTTCGCTGTTCTGTCTTTGACGGAGTCTCAAAGGATATACGACGTTCCGAAATGTAAAATGACGTTGCGTACAAAAAATCAAGGTTTTGCGGAAAACACGATGAACAATATACAAAAATAGAATTTGTTTCTTAATTAATTGATTTACGCCGGCCTTTGGATAGTTGTGTTGCTATGTTAACCGCCAAACACACCCATATGCTACTTACGCATCGAATGCACAGTTTTCATACTAATAATTAATTTAACTTTATGTGGACGAAAAATCAACTTTCTGTTTCTATTTTCACCTGAATATTATTGTTTGTCTCAAAACTTTCCAAACAACCCTCGCATCTTCTGCTAATATAAGTCAATATTGTCCTTAGATATATATTTCAGATCTCTTTCTATTAGAGACTCAAGTAAAGGGGAATCGCACTGAATGTCCACAAAGGCTTTCGTATCTTTTTTGATCACAAGCCATTATTGTTTCGCGTGCACATTTATTAACGTTAATGTTATAACAAGACAGTGCAAGTACATGATTATTATACCGTAATGCTTTATCATTTCGAAACAGTCATAAATTTTTTCTAATTGGTTCAAACGTTGTTCTTAAAATGAAACATTGCTGACAGAAAAAATGTTATCGGTAAACGAACCATTCTTTCATCCAATTATGAATATAGTTTATTACTGTTCTTAAAGTTTAGAATATCATTCTGATATGCTTACATTGTTTTCCAATGCTAAGTTTGGAATAATCCACTAATCTCATATCCTTATATCATGATAATTAGCAACAATTACATCGTTTGTATAACTTTCCCATTTTAAATGCTATATAATGACATTCAATTCTGTACTCTAAACATTTCTGCAAACGATTTTAATACTCTTTTAGAACATAAATATTCTGATTTTGATACAGAAGAGAGGTTAACCGATAAACACCAGAAACTTTGTTTTGAATTGCATAAAAATGATATAAATTAGATATGAAGTCATTTCTGAAAACCAGTACTTCCGGTTTTTATTCAAGATAGCTTCCAATTATGAAAAAATATTTTTAACCTGTGGAGTTTAACTTGACGAGGATCACTTTATACACGTATGATTTTCTTTTTTTCTGGCTATTTTTTTATTATTCACATCATTTCAATTAATATACAACACAACTTACAACAACAATACAGAGAATTTAAAAAAAAATTTAATATTTTGTTAACATTACTGTATCAATGTCTATTATTCAATAAAAATGAATTAAGAAATACAATTTCATTTTGTCCAAAATGTGACAAGAAAAAATCTATAATGCATTATAAAACTTTTGGATAAAATTTGTGTGTATATCTTTCTTTTTCAAAAATTGAAGGTAAATATTTAATTGTATGATTTTCTAAATAGATCGATTACACACCTTTTTCTTAAATAAACACATTGTCGTAAAAAGGAAACTTTTTCTTCAGACAATACGTAGTCTTTTCATAACGTTACACCCATTTTTACAATGTAATCTAAAATGTTGTTAAGAAATGAAACTTCGCATGCGTTGATTACTTTTCTAGCACGCCTATTGAAATTAAGAATACACGTTTCACAGAACGATGGGAAAACGTTTAGTCAACATACTAGATACACCACAAATAAAAAAGTAAACAATAATAAAAACTGTAATTACAACTCTGATTTCATTCATGTTCTTGGGAATACAAATCTCCGACTTGCTCCACCAGCTTCTTTTAACAATGAAAAAGACATGTTGCTATGTTAAATTGTATCCAATCCATCTTTAGTGGGATGGATCCATATTTTATTGTCTGTACGAGTAAAAATTGATTTGCGCTCAACCCGGGGCTAGGCGGCGGCGTGGGCAGTAACGTTCATTTCCAATGACAATATAGAAGCTCAATCATACCGAGCCTGCAATATTTACATATTTGTCGTGTTCGGGGGCTTTCAAAAATCCCTTCTTGATCATAATGGAACTTTGAAAGCCACTGAACACGACAAATATGAAAATATTACATGCTTATTATGATAGAACTTTTGCCTGACTTTTAATTCTCTTTTAATTAAGTATGTATCATAGCTGTGAGTAGTCTCTTGGATATCGTGATGTATAATCCTGGAGACTTGCTGCAAGTATTACCGTGTTCTAGATTGTCACAGCTCACCGATACATTCTTCATCTTACACGACAAAGTATCATTTGAAAACACATTGTATAACATCAATCTAAGTCCTAGAATAAAACCTATTTTTTTCAAAGGTTTATAGCCCATGCTTTTCAACTTTTTATTTAACAGAGGAATTAAATTATAATTTTGAAAAAAGCAACAACAGCAAACTCAATTTTATCAATATTGATGCTGACTGTTAGAGATTTTTTTTCATTTCTGTCCATTATTTTGAGAGTTTTCCCATCTGGAATACAGTTCTTTTTCTTGTCATTTATTAGATGAACAGACATTTTGGGAGGAAACTGAGTTCCATGCATACATGTGTGTTCATTGTTTAATACATCACCTTGTGTGAATCTGATTGGGAAAATAGTGCAGTAGGATCAATTCTGTATTTGCGATTGGTATTCTAGAAATGACATTCCAGTAAATATAAATGATATCATTCAATCCAACATGAAAAGTTTTTTTTATAAATTCAGAAGAACTAAGATTGTCGGAAACATTCTTATATATACATGTATATGACAGCTGGTGCACCCCCTCCTCTAGAAAACGGTGATAGCTTACAATGTAATTTGTGTCGTATTATACGTACTTAGCAATATTATGATAAAATGGTAAATCAATATATTATATTCATGTATCACGTCCAGCATTCCAGTGTTGATAATTATACAAGTTTTATGAAACACCTGAGTTATAAGCCACGTGTATGGTAATGAACCAAGAATTAAGAAATATACTTAAAGAAATTAGAAACGCAACTTTTTTAAACATGAAATACATTTCATGATTAAAGAAGTTGCGTTTCTAATTTCTTCAAGTACATATAATATAGTAAGAGAAATCTAAAACGTAAATTCTTTGATCACGAAACATATTTTGTGTTTAAAGAAGTTGCGTTTCTAATTTCAAAGTAAGGCCGCACATTACATAATTTTCTTCCTTGTTTTAAGCACAAGTATTTTATTTTGAATACTCATTCCGAAAGATGAATCAAAATATTTAAATCGAATATAAATCGTTTTGGGTCCCAGGATATGAATGCAGAGACTTTTGATTATAAAAATCATTTCAAGTTGAAGTATAAAGTGTTCTTAAGTTAAGGTTATATCAGAGCTGAATTGAAATGGGTGTGGGAAATCATGATTTCATAAATGTTCATTTGTTTTCTGACTTGTAAAGTTCTTTTGGCTTCGCATATCTGAGCATATGAATGTTTAAAATCATACAAAAACAAAATAAAAGTGTAATTGGTAGTAATTTCTTACCTTGAAAACAGACTTTCTGTGGGAGTCCGAACTTCCTAATACTTCCAATTACTGATACACAAAGACATTCCATAATAAGGACAACAATGTCTTAGAATCTTATTCACTAAGCAACAGCTGAAATGTACAAAATTAACATTCTCAAAGTGACATTACACTAAAATTGGCATCCATGTTTGTTTACTAATTTCTCAAAATGCAAGTTATGGTGTACAATAACAAGGACATAACTTTCAATGTTATTGTTGAATTATCTGAATTTTGAAAACTGTTTCTTATTTCACAAATTGTAAAACAGCGGCCATTTTTAAGCAGTTACATGATTTCCTTGACTTGACATGACGCTATCGACTTTCAGACACCTCTGTATTGAATGTATATAACACTTCTTGTCTATCTTGAAACCACCTGTTTATTGCCATTTTCTTCATAGTTTTATATCTGTTTGCCTCAGTAGATCTCTGTTCATCACTCATTTTCACAGAACATACAAAACTTATCGTCGTCAAGCAGTGTTTTGAAATCAGAATTTAAAATCATTTTATGAATGTCACATCACATGTTGGTACCACAAAGTTTCATAAGATTCATGAGAGTAGCCTAAAAAACAACGCAATGGTGCATCATTTTCCATACGAAATTGCACTGGAATTCTTTACAAATTGGTCCCATTTACATTGAGCGATGTTGCCATAGAGACTGCCTTTTTCTTATGAAAATATGAATAGCAATAATATTTGTAAAATAAATGCAATATAGCAAAGTCTGCAAAATCAGAAAGTTTCTTTGCTTATTGTACAATTTAAAAGTGTAGCACTTTTTGCAAACTTTTTGAACACCCTCTTTTACCTTATTTCTATCAACTATAGTAAAATCGATAAGGTTTAGTTAGACTGAAAAATACTAACATGTATTATAATTGATGAAAAATTTCAATTCCAATACTAAGTAGAAAACAGTGTCCTGTAATGAATAGATGTTTCATATGTGGTCCCAAGTAAAACAGGTCAAACATTGGTGAGAAGTATTTTTATAATGCATAAGACTGTGTACATAATTTACCTAATAATATGTAATTATTAATCTTTCAACATTTCAAAAACACTTCTTATACTAGTAGAAAAACATTTTATTTAGTAATTATTATTTGAAATGTTAACCGAAACCTCGAAAGTGATGTCCTATATTGTACACCATACCTTCAATTACCAAGCGCATTTTGGGAAGTCCTACTTTATAAACTTGTAAACAAAAATGGATGTTAGATTTATTGAACAGTCACTTGGAGAATGCTGTTTTAATACATTTCTACTGTTCTTTAATGAATTATCTTCTAAGACATGTAATGGACTGTCTTCCTGTGGCATTAATTGTTTACAACAGTGGAAGTATAGGAAGTTTGGACTCCCATAGAAAGTCTTTAATCAAGGTAAGAAACTGCTAAATATCTCTCTTATATTGTTACTTTTGCATGACATTTTACATTCATATGCTTTACAATGATACTTCAAGCTGAAAGAAGCTTTGAAGTCTGAGAAACAAATTTACTGTCATAAAATTAGGATGTGACACACCCAACCCAACCCACTTCAGCTATTCCATGACAAAGGATACCACCTTAAAATTTCAAATATGTGTGCACACCTTGATCGCTCGTTAACAGATTAGATCAAAATAAGCATAATTTCGTTACCCATTTGTACATTAGGCACATTTGTACATTAACGTATGATCCTTAAAATAGCATTAAAATCACTAATACCGTTTTGACTTAAATGTGTCTGTCACCCATTCAACAACGCGTTCCTAACTGCAGATCAAATGATACAAAAGTTTGTGTTATTTAATGTATATTTGCACAACCGTTTCAGCATTAGTACAACCACAATACGGTATGACAGGAAAAGACGTAGAAATAATCGCTTTCACTTTTTGGTAGTGTTTAATCTCCAATAAAGCTACAATCGTCAATGCAAATCTAGATGCATGAAGAGGCAGAGCAGTAACCGGATTTTCTTGCTTCACGAGCGTTAGTTCCTAACCTAGCCTGGGCGTTTTTTCTTCAAAAAAGTTTAGTTGACGTCTGTTTTTCAAAAAGAGTTTTTTTCACATGTTTGACTTACGGTAAAGAAGATTGTTCCTGGTTTTGTTTTTACGCAAAATTGTCGACTTGATGGTGGCTTGAGCTAAATCACCAAAGTTTTATGGGAGCCTGTTACAGCAATTTAGAGGTTGACTCACCATCACTGTATAACCACATCGGCAAATCGTTTTGCTATTGACCGTCCCAAGACGGTAACCCTCATGTTCTCCTTTGCGTTAATGATTTGTCGTGTCTTATTTGAAACTGATCTTGTTATAAACCCATCATCTCTTCCTTCTCTCTCGGGATGAGGATCCTCCTGACTGTGGCTATTCTTGATATGTACCCAAGGTTATAAAACTGAGCATGGAAACCAGTCTCAAATCTCAAGCATCTGATTAGCTGAAATGGCGACCAGTCGCCATTTCAGCCAATCAGATGCTTGAGATTTGAGACTGGTTTCCAAACTCAGTTTTATAACCTTTAGCCCAGTATGTTTCACTTTTGTACTTCTCTTTTTAGGTTCATGGTTGTCTTGGTTTGTACTATTGTATCTTTCGATAAATACACTAGTCATAAGTCATGGAGATGGAAACTATCGTTCTGGGAATATTTTCAGACATAATGTTTGAATACTCCTTGCGCATAAGTACTAACGCATACGCATGCGCAGATTAATATCCGACTTCAGAATAAACCCGATATGAAATTGGTCTCTAGAAATAACAAAATGCAGCGCTTATTTTTTCATTAGGTTGACAAATCAGTTGACAATAGCTTCTTAATGTAATATATGACTATACTTCTCATAGCTAACGTTCCCCCCCACAGGACTGGATGCCAATATTAGTAAAGGAAGGACGTTTGAAATACTGCCAACATATCTGTGTCATTTTCCTGTTAATGAAAATTTATGTAAAATAATTTAAAAATTGTGTGACATAAAAGGAACATAAAACAAGTTTTGCATCCAGTATTTTGGTTTAAACATTTGAACTTTGTCGAAAATTTTAAACAATAATAAGATAGACATAACTGGTGAAATACATTGAAAATTAATAACTTTACAATTATTTTAAATCAAAACTATCAGAAATATTTTTGTTTATCTTTTCATTTTAATTTAATTCTTCAATAAATTTATAGTTATCTGTCGAAAGCTATGGATTTAAAGTAAAAAAGAACAGGTTAGTATTTTATATATTGTTTATTTTGAACTATTTCAGTAGATCCACATTCAACAACTTGGATTGTCTTTATACTTTTATACAAGATGATCAGAAGAGTTATTTTGGGTATCATCCTATCTTTCAAAAATAATAATATTCTTTCATATGAAAATATTGTTTCGTTTATGTGAACTGATATTTTAAACATAATTATTCTAATTGTATACGCTCTTGTTAGTTGAATGGCTTTATTTTTGTTTCTTCAAATCTTTGCAAAGTTCCAGGCTGATTTTGAAACTCATAAAAAGGTATTTTGTTTATTGCTGTTAAATTGAACAATTATCCATTAATGTCAAATATTTAATAAAAAAGGATGATTTTATTATGATAATAACAATGTAAAAACTTAACCAACGGATAAAAGTCATGGTAAGATGAATTTCAAGATTTGTTTTTCAAATACAAGCAGCCGACTCAATTAAATATTGATGAAAAAGAAACTTTGAAAGTCACGGAACATGACATATATGAAAATATTGCAGGTTCGGTTTGATTGAGCCTTTTCATAGACATTATTAGAAATAGATGAAAAGGGAACTTTGAAAGCCTTACGAACACGACAAATATAAAAATATTGCAGGCTCGGTTTGGTTGAGCCTGTCCATGGGCAGTTAAAAGCATATTTCTACATATTGTAAGCAACTAAACATGTACACAAGTTACAAGTACCAATTTTGATTCATCCTAAAAGATGGTGTGCATATATCGGTAGACATGGAACCTTCCATACGGTATTTACTGATTAATACCATTTCATTTTCAGCAGCGTATGGTCCCCACATATTAAGAATTGATATTGCCTTCGTTTTGTAATGTTTTAAATGTTGTGTTTATTTCTTTATAAATTAGTTGTTTGTCTTTTGTTTCATTTAAGTAAAAATACCTTTTATAACAAAATTCATTATTCCTTCTTATAATGGTTGAAATTATTTTTGAGCAAATAACATAGTTGTAGTTTTTTAATTTTTCGTTCTATTATTATTACAATGTTGCATGTCTGAATTCGTTTAATAGGTCACTTTCCTTATTATTTTTCATTGATCATTGAATGGTTCACATAAAGTTCGTTTACTGATTTTTAATGTATGGCAGTAGGCGTGACATACAGTCTGAGGCAAGAAATGATTAAAATCTTCAATTGAGCTTGTGGAAAGGTTGTGGAATGTGGCAATTCCTGATTTGCATTTTTCCCTTTTTATCATCACAGTAGTTTTGTATGTGCTATGTGGCGGCCGTATTAACAATCAATACTGTTAACTTTTCATCACTTTGGGACAGCATTTGACATTCACTTTAAACACACTTTCCCCACTTACTCATTTACTATCATAAATTATACTGATCATTTCACCTTTTTAGATTTGTTGGTTGATGATGGGCTCTTTAGAATAAATACAAATGGAGTTTTAGCGGAAGAACCAATTCCTCGTTGTCGTCTTTTTCACTTAAAAGTTGACTGTTACACAGGTTTTCCCTGGTGTTATTAAGATAAAGAAATTTCATAAGAAATGCATTATTCGCTAGGTAAACATATGTGAACATCTGATCATGGCGTTAAAAGGACACGCGACTTGTCGTCTAAAACTTAGATGACAAGTAATTAAAATGCATTTCGCTAGGACAAAATACGATTCGTTGCTAAAACAACACGTATTAAAGGATACGTATGTAGGCATAGTGGTATAAAGAAATGAGTTGATTTCATTGCCGCCTTGTTTATCAGAATGCAGGTGTAGGGTTTAGGGTAGGTGATCTCCCTCAAACAAATGTGAATAAACGGTGTTTTCTGGTGCATTTTAGAGCCTGGTTTCTTAAATTTAGTTCAATTACCAGAGATGAAATTAAACCGATGCACTTTTCTAGTGTGTCCGGTGACATGCCCCCCACCCCCCTTTCTCCCCTGATTTTTCATCCTAGGTCTAAGATAAATTCAAAATTTTATTTTTTGTAAACTTTAAGTCCAGAAAGTTTTATATGGTTATCTTTCATTTTACAATACATATTTTCATAAGTTACCCTTTACACTGACACTGTTAATGATTTTAATTATTATAATATTGGCGGAAATGTACTATGATGATCATGAATTATTTGAGGGGAGGGGGGAGGTGCTGATAGGATTTAGGGGCAATCCCATATTTATTACTTATATGCAAATAGTGCTTACCGGTGCATTTTGTAGCCTGTTTTTAAATTATTTTTTTAAGAACGTTGTTATTAAAAGTTACCGAGATGATCAAGATTTCTGAAGAAATTATGGAGGAATGGGCACAGCCTTCTTGCCTCCACCAAACAGGCCTGCACTATGCACTTAAACACTTAATGCTTGAAAATTGTTGATAAGGCATGTCAGGGAGGTTTCTCATATTGAATTATTTAATGATGATGTCAAATTTCGTACATTCAAGCACCACCTCGCCCAAGAAACTGGGAGTTATGAAATAAGTCAGCATTCTTATGGACAGGATAGGCACAAAACTTACAAACTGTTTGTTACCATAAATAACGAGGCACATTTATGGACTTCATACTGATACCGTAATTAAGAGTCAAAAACACTTCCGCAAACAATATTAATGGAAATGTTATCGTTATTTCATTTTCTTTTTTCAATAAGAGAAATCAAAGAAGTAAAAGAAAAAGACACCATGCAGCATATTGCAGGAATCTACCTCTGAGAACAGTAAATTGCTGTATCGTGTTTTCTTCTTTACTTGGCAAGTAATGAAACCACTTGTTTAATCTTTTTAAAATGGTTAACATTGTCCAACACTAGCAGGAATAAGCTATCTAGTCTGTAAATAATAAGCAGCTTACCAAATACAACAATTCAGGCAAACTGCATGGATGTATACAAAAAATATATTTTTTGATATTTGGATATTGTTCAATCACCATAATGATATAGTTTCTGCTTTTTAAAGTTTTGGTTTCAGCGTAATTTGATATGCAGGATTTATATTCGTCGATTCCCAGCCAAAATTCTATTTTGTTAGGTTTTGCACATTGTTTTTTTATTAAGGGCAATTAATCCATTCTATTATCTAGGGACCATACGCCGCTGAATGTGGAATATATTAATCTGAAAATATCCCATTGAAGGTTTCGTTATCTCCGCCACATGCAAACCATCGTTTGGAATGAATAAAAATTGTACTATTTATTGGTAGCAATATTGAGTTGCGCTCAACCTGGGTGCTAGGCGGCATTGGCAGTAATATGCATTTCCATTACCGCTCATGAACAGGGTCAATCAAACCGAGCCTGCAGTAGTTTCATATTTCTCGTGTTTGTTGGCTCTCAAAGTTTCCTTTTCATCTATTGCATTTTCTGTTTTGATTTATCAGTGTCTCTTTACTGTTACATTCTAAAAAATATTTGTTTGATAATAAGCAATTGTTTGAATAAAAAATAAAGTGTGTGTGGTATTCCAGAGACTTCAAGGGTTTCAAGACACTTCAAGAGTATCAGATGTTAATTCAAAGATTTAATTAATGAATGTGATATTTTCTACATAATAATTCTTGTGGTATAGCTCAGGCGTTTTTCTCATTAACGGCGAAGAAATGGAACGTTCCTAATCTCCAACTATAAAATGAAAACAAAAGAAAATTACTAATATAATGATTCTGCTGGAGGAGTAATAAAGAGTGAAAATTAGCAAAAACAAAAACAAAATCAAAAACAGGCATTAGATAACACGGTTTCTTTAAGAGAGGGGACATGGTATTTAATTATCATTTAAAAAACAAACAAAAACATCAATAAATCACATTTAATAATGATAATATAATTTAAGTTTACAACTGCTTTTCAATTAGCTTTTAAAATCAAGATTATCCAAAGGCAGTCAAAATGTAAAATCAGAATTAAAACATATTCACCCTAGAAATATTATTTCATCGCAAGCCTAGTTAAAATTTTTAATTTGATTTCAACGTAGTTGGCTTGGCAATGTCATTAGCCACTTATTTTTTATACGTTTGCATGCTTTTGCATGCAACATTGTCGAGTGGATGGGTGGGTTGGGGCTCATTCAACAAGAGAACTTGTACTTGTTTGTTCATATGAGATTTGTCTGAGACAATATTGTAGTGTATATGAAACACATGTATCATAAGGATAACGAACATAATTGAATATAGCTTTGACCAAATTGAGAAAGAATCATACACACCATTGTGTGTTTCATATTCAAGCATTAACATAGATGTGGTCTAGAGTGAAATGTTTAAAGTAAAACAGAAAATGAATTATTTCGATATATAACTGTTCTTAAAAGAAGATATATCAGTAAAAAAATATGTTTATTTTCGAATACAAGAAATCTAAGGGATGTCTTAAGCTTTGCATTAAATGATTAAAATAGATCAATTTAAACATCTTTAATTACTGGAAATCAATTTAATTGCCAATATTAAATTTTGTCACGAAATACACCAACAGTGTTTAAAAGAAATCACGGAATTCATTCCGACTTCAGTATACTTATACCTATATCAGGTCACATCCTTCCTCACTCGAGATTTCGTTTCCCTTCATTGACATTGGTCGGTTTTTCCCTCTCAACTATTTAAATTTCTTTTTATATTAAATGTGATTCTCATACATAACGTACTTTGACCATTGCCCAATGTTATAAACTGAGCATGGAAACCAGTCTCAAATCTCAAGCATCTGATTGGCTGAAATGGCGACCAGTCGCCATTTCAGCCAATCAGATGCTTGAGATTTGAGACTGGTTTCCAATCTCAGTTGTATAACCTTCAGCCCATTTTTCTTTTCACAAACCTGGGGTTTTACTTTTTGTTAATTGTTTATCGTATCTTTTAAAAATAATATTCTAATCAACCCCTGCTTATTTTCCCCACTATATTTTTTGACAATGTGGTGAGGCTGTTCTTTTTCTGATATCGGACAATTACTTTTCTGATTTTTTTCTGTGAGATTTCTGTCCATGGTATGACTCGGCCATTTGTATTTCTCTATTTTGTTGCATTTGATTAGGGCCTTCAACAACTGCGTTTGATTCTACCACGAGATCGTATCTTTACAATTAACAATAGCTCTGGGGAGCTTGGAAAAGATGTAAATTAACGCACAAACTTTGACACACTTAAACTCCAAGAACAGTTACGTTTCACAAAAAGTAGGTTTTCGTTTTAACTATGTATTTATAGTATTCTCGCAAGATTGTTTTAGTATTTCAGGACCACTGGGATTCCAAATTAAATTGTGTTGACTTAATAGGAATAATGAACTCGGAGAATTTTAGAGTTGGTAAACAATTTCTAATTTATTCATTTACAACCATATTAAAATCGACCTCATTTCCACTCCGTACATGTATTGGTCATGCTGATTCCGATGATAAAATTATTATTTCTTAACGTTTCTCCGAAAATTGTGGGTGGGAAAGAAAATAAAAAGAAAGGCTTAATTTGGGTTCCCTTTTCCAAAGCATCTCTATTAAAAAAAACACCGGTTTCCGAACAATTCTAAAAACAATTCAAGTTTTAATCGATAGTCAAAAGATATTGTATAGTCTGAAAAATAAATGATAAAATCGTTCTTAAAACATGTAGAATCAAAACCCTGTTGAAAATCAATCGACATTAAAATCCTGAGATATCATTCTTAAGTACATATTTCTTATATTTGGTCTTTCCTCTTCTGCATTATCAATACCTTACACCACCAACTCGTGCTGTTGTTCTTTGTCAAACCGAGCCTGCAATATTTTCATATTTTTCTTGTTCGGGCGCTTTCAAATTTTCCTTTTCCTCAATTCGAATGTTTAACTAAATTTGATTTTATTTTGGGTTTGGAAATTAAGTTATAACACCTTTTTTGAGTAGTTGACGTACTGTCAATATAAAAACCATACATAAAGTTATTACTCCAAGAAGCAATGCGTTTAACTGTAGAAGTAATGTTGAGGCCCAAACATAAGTTAAAGATTAAAAAAAAGTTTAAAAAGTCGTATCTGGAAACCACACTTTTTATGTTCTATTATGTTCTGTTCCACCCTTTGTTTTCTCGTTTAGAGCAAACCCATTCTTTTATTCGGGGACCATACCCCGCTGAACAAAAAATGGTATGGTAGTTATCTGAAAAAAAATCGCATTAAAGGCTCCATGTTCCCCGCCATGTGCATACCATGGCTTGGAATGGATCTAAATTGGTCTATTTATTTGTGTTAATATATAGATGCGCTCAACCAGGGACTAGGCGGTGCGGACGGCATTTCAATTACTGCCCATGAACAGGCTCAATCAAAGGGAACCTCCAATATTTTCATTTGTGTCCTGTTCGCTGGCTTTATTACTCGACCTTTTCCTTTATAATGCTGTTAGCTTCTTGTGTTTATTGTTTGTGTGCTTTTGAAAGCGAGTGAATGGGTGGTTTGGAAATATTTCACCAAGAAAACTTGTACTTGTTTGTTCATATGATAACCTGTTGGGGGAAATGTAATGTTGGTGCAACATAGACTCTGGTTTAAAAACCCAGCGGCAAATTGTTTTGCCATTGACCGTACTAAGGCGGTAACCCTATTGGTTCTCTTTATCGATATTTTTATGGTTTTTAATTTGAAATTGATTCTCTAATAAACTCATGCTCTCTTTTCCTCTCTACTTTTCCTCTCTGCTTTTCCTCTCTACTTTTCCTCTCTACTTTTCCTCTCTACTTTTCCTCTCTACTTTTCCTCTCTGCTTTTCCTCTCTGCTTTTCCTCTCTGCTTTTCCTCTCTACTTTTCCTCTCTTTTTTTCCTCTCTACTTTTCCTCTCTACTTTTCCTCTCTGCTTTTCCTCTCTGCTTTTCCTCTCTGCTTTTCCTCTCTGCTTTTCCTCTCTACTTTTCCTCTCTACTTTTCCTCTCTACTTTTCCTCTCTACTTTTCCTCTCTACTTTTTGGCTGCTTGGGGAGATTGTTTTTAGTATTACGAGTACTTTCTTATCCCAAAGTTTATTGTTGAAAGTTCATTAATTAAAGAAACTACATTTCTTTTTTTTCCGTTACAACTTTTGTGGAGGGATTCTAGTTATTTTGCTTCCACTTTTATTTTCTTTATTTAATTAACTGTAATAAAAGTTTTACCTCTTAACATCTCACGGAAGTATGAAAGAAAAAAGATGATAGTTGATACTTAAACTTAAAGTTTCATTATTCAATTAAAACACGTTATCTGAAAATTGTCTCCCCTTATACAAGGTCGTTGATTGTTTTTGAGGACTTTTGGACTATCTCACATTACAAATGACTTTTTTTTCTTTTTGGCAACTTGCAAAATGGTATGATTAACATAATTGTAGACAACTATCCTACTATGCTGAAATATACGGGCAAGTTTGAGAAAATATCGACAGTGAAGGGCTTTTTATTATAAGGCAATGACCTAAAATTAAAGCAAAAACATCATGTCAGCGCTCTCAATGTTAATTTAATACAGTTGCATGATAAATGACTAGATTGGTACAAATATACGATTGATGAAATAATGAATATTGGAATTTTTATACCTTAAATACATATTTGACTGAAATATTGCCTAGGGACTTTTATGAAAATTAGAGAATTGCAACTACCACAAAAAGAAGCGTTTTCGACCAGTCGCCATTTCAGCCAATCAGATGCTTGAGATTTGAGACTGGTTTTCAATCTCAGTTTTATAGCCTTCAGCCCTGGTTGAATGTATGGGGTGAGGTTTTACTGCCAAAAAAAAAGACTCCCGAAAAGGAGAAAATTGGAATATTAGTCGATTTAACGAAAAGCTAAACCATTGCTGATAATTGTTTAGTAACGGTTTATGTTTATACAGCAATTTATCCTCTGAATTATCCAGTGATGCTAAACAGGCGCATGTTGTTGGCGAAACATGATAAACAGACATTTTATTGTGTTTTATTATAACGGAACACTTCATAAATACGTCAACGATGAACAAATGTTTGTTCTGTATACTAACCAATACATTGTATCTGTTCATGCCTTTTCACAATATAAAGTACATGATTATGCACCCAGCAGTTTGTTGATTATCGATCTTGGCATCTACGATACCACAATGACTGTCTGTTGTTTTCAAGAGATAATTAAATTGTTGTTTTTATCTGTATTTCAGAACAAGCAGAATGAAGGCCATAATGAAGTCACTTACAGAGGTAATCACGTGTTTAGCAATCGTGAAAATAATTTGCACATGCGCAATGACATTTCCATCAACTTCATTTGGAGAAAGTGCAAATGACCACGAGTTGGAAAATCTCATTGACGAACTAAAAAAAGTATTGAATATCAATTCAAAATCAAATACAAGAAATCTATTTTCATTGACAAACTCGAGATTAACTGAAACTAGTCTGAAAAATCTACCAAATTTTGGTTCTTTGTCCGATTACTCAAGACCAGAAGTTAATATGCGTCCTCTTTTGTCAGCAATATTATCAAAGGAAGATATTTCAAACACTTTTGATGTCAGCAAAAGACAAGGGTCCTGGGATTATGATTACGGACTAGGCGGAGGACGATTTGGCAAAAGGGCGAAGAGTTTCGGAGACTACTCTCTAGGTGGAGGAAGATTTGGTCGTGATGTTGATCACGTGACAAACATGGCAGACGACGCGGTTGATTTTGTCGATCCAAGCGAAGAATGATTCGATCAAAGGAAGAGATCCACGTAAAATTCTTCCACAATAAATGGTTTATTTCATTAGCTTAATGCTAATATGAAAGCAAATTCCGAAGATGACTTTTATTATGTTTCATTGATTAATTGATACAATTATCTATGTCGCAAAAATGGAAATTATTAAATTTTCTAATTGAATAAAGACAATCTAGATATTGAGAAACAAGACACTCCATATGTTAATCAGCCGATCAACAAATCAACCATTAATTTCTTGTTTTTCAAAAGGTTCCTTAATAAATTAAATAGATTATGTGGGTGAAAAGACTTTGTCATTTTACTTGTGCATTGAGAATGATTCGCTCATTATGGTGTTTTTATATGTTTTCCATGGGTCCTTTCGTAAATATCTGCAATATGAATTTGTTTGACATCGACAAGGAAAATGTTTGCGAAACAGCCGAACCATATAAAATAATTTATCAGTGTTGTGTTGCCGTGTTTTCCTGTTTATACGTAGAGAACATCACCCTTAGACAAAATTTTAATGTTCCTTTTAATGTTAAAAAATGTGTGATTGTTATATTGACGTAAATTTGGTCTGCCTTTCACCACCCCTCAAAACAAAAGGAAAGTCAGTATTTTTTCTTTGTCAAATGTATTACTCTTAACTTCGAAATTCTCGAATACTTGTGCTTTATTAAGGAAAATACAGACTTTCACGTGACCGTTTGTTGACGATGTGTTTCACTGTAATAGTTGTGAGGGCCACTTGTTCGTTTTGTTTGAAGTGTTATCTGCGGCTTAGCAATTGACGGTTCCATACCACCAAGAGCTTTGAACTTCTCTTTGAACCATTTCAGTGACCCTCCTATTTCCTTTTTACTCAAAAATCAATGGTCAGACCGTTTGCCAGTTCCAAATCCTCGCTTGCACGTGACTTGTCTCTATCGCTAAAGCGATTTATTAGTGAGATATAATGAATATCAGGTTACTGTCTTTTGATAACTGGCGATATTGGACAAAGTCGATATGGTCGTAGGAATGCCGAGTCCAATATCACATGTTATCAAAAGACAGTAACCTGATATTCTTTATATCTCACTAATAAAGCGCTTTAGCGATAGAGACATTTTTATCATGCAACTTAAATTTATTTTGACTCATTTTGCATAAATAAACACATTCTTGAATATTTCGTAAAAAGATGGAATCTTGTTGGCGTATGAATACACATGTCATGGAGACAATTCTGTAAAAAGTCGGCCATTTTGTTTATATTGTTTTCACTTTCATAATGTGTAAAGAATACTGAAATATCATAGACATTTAAGGGTCTCTTTTGGAATTTGAAACATAAATAAATTTGATAAAAACCATTGGGAACATTAGACAAACCTGCCATCCTTGAACAGCTGAAGTTTACAGGTCGTAGGCTTCCATTCCAATATGCAAAAACCACTTACTTTTTCCAGCTGACTACTTGAAAAAGGCTAGTCTTTGTATTTCCTTGTCCAAATATACACAAAAGAATAGCCTCATTTTATTTTTTTTTACTACAGTCAGTTGAAATTAACACCAGCAACAAAGACCGTTCAGTTCTTCAAGTTTTAAACCGAAATCGCCTAGACGCAGGCATTCAGTCTAGAATTCTAATAATCCATTGTTATCCATCAACAAAGAATAAGAAACAATTAAAACACATTTCAGTCTAATAAAATACATAAAATGTGTCCGAAATTTAACACACTTTCATGCCGGTAGGAATATTGATTTCGAAAATGACGTCAACTTTACTTATAAAGGTCGTAGCAGTGAGGGGCTGTAACGAGTGGCACTATAGACTCTAGCAGAACGAAGGGTTGCTTTCTTTTTCTTTTGGGGAACTTCCAAACTATTAGTTTTAATACGAAATTATACAACTGTCTTTTCGGTGCTTGCATATTTAGGCGAGATAACGAAAAATAGACAGTAGATTGTGAGCGTCTTCAAAAAATAGCGAGAGAAGGGTGATGTTCTTCAAAAAAATATTCCGTCACAGTGGGCGGAGCTTAAATAGTGTTATCGGTCAATAACTGATAACACTTGACAATATCAGCTCAACGCTGTCAATGCAATTTTAATACAGATGCATGATAAAATAATAATATCAAATTGTATTATTACTTATTTATTCCGATAATTTTAATCGTGACAAATTGCACAACATTAACAAATTTGTATTGGAAGAAAAACGTAAAAAAATAAGTTAGTAGAAACATGTATATATATCATATAAGTCTGCATGTAAAGACTATTGGAAACAAGGGGACCCTGTATAGCAAAACTCGCCATTTGAATTATGGACAAATATCATACAGAATTACTGGCTGTATTTTGATTCGCGTGGAAACTCAGTGAATTAGTTAAAATAATTAATAAACCGTTTTCGCTTTCCGAATTGTCAGCTTACTGTTGTCTATTTAAACTTCAATGATATTTTTAATTATTGAAATAAATGTTTTGTTCAAAGGAAGTTAAAAATTATACATTTGCAAAATAAAAATAATTAAAATGTTCTGTGAAGGGAAGTCGAACAATGTTTCAAGTTGTGGCCTAAAGGTCATTTTGGGAAAGACTTGCCCATAATTAAAAAGAAACATTGCTTCAAGTTTGTTTATTCTAAAAACACCCGTTATACATGCTGCAAATGACGTAGTCAGCACATTCTTGTTTGTATACTATTTGCCGCTTCAAAAATAGTTTTAAACAATAGGCGATATTTCTGTGTGCTATATATAAAATTAAGAAAAACACTGGCCAATGTTTAATATAAAAGACAGTCAATCGCAAACACAACATCTACAGCTGAATATACTTCTAGCATATTAATATTTGTTGTTTAAATAAGAATTCCGATTGATAAAGTTGATGTATTTCCCCTTTTGTGTATGCGTACGTTTTAAATGCTAATAGACGGTACAAAATAGCATGTAAGATTTAGCCCGACCTAGCATTACACCAAAATATATACACTCAATCGCAATGGAAATTCACATATGATCGAAAGAAGGTATACATACCTAATCAGCGTATCTGGTGTTTTCGCAGGCGTTTTAAACAGCAATTTCATGGCGAGTCGTTTCAGCCATAAATAGGAAGCTATGAAACTATGATATAACAAGTTTTAGCTTTCCAAAAAGCTAGTCGGTCATTAGAAGATAAACTAATGGAATATGTATGTATTCGTGCTTGCATTTACTTTTGGACCACCGGAAGTCAAGGATTTGTCCAGTTTTCTGTCGATCAATGTCACGTAGATTGTTTATTTCCAATTACATTTCTCTGTATTTACAATACATAAACAAAAGAACATATATAGATTACAAATGCTGTTACTTTAAAACATGCAAACAAAGTTGAACGGCTGATGTTTGATTAATTTTGACGTGTATCGGACGTGTATTAAGACATTAACTTAAATAATCATGTTTTTGGTATACGCAACTCATTATTAGGGACGTGTAGAAATAATGACGTTGTTTAAGCACCATCGAATTGGATGAATATGTTACATTAACACGAATGCTCACAGAGGTACCATAGAACTTTCCACAGTCGATGCTTATTTGTACAGTGAGCAGAAAAGCGATGCCTATAATATTCAGTATTCATTACCAACATAAAGTGTAGTTTTAGTTAAGTCAGCAGATCTGGTCAAACTTGAAGCTGACGAGCGTTAGAAGACAGTAAACAATAAATTAGGATGCAGATGCATTTATTATTTTGACTTACGCTTTACGTTGCTCATATCTTTTGTTTTAGTTAGAACGATTTTCTCTGAACTATTACAGAAACTCGAGAAGCAATATTTGTATTTAAATTAATGTATGATCAGAGAAATTGTCGTTATGCCACTGTTCTGAAAATTCTTCACAACTATTTCTTTACTTTAAAGGCTGGTTTTGTATTGCTTGCAGTATATTCTAGTAGAACCCCCTCACATAGAAATGATAGTGCTTGTGTTGTCTACCTTACTGTACTTTTCAAAATAATGTTATTGTTTAGTATCAACCCAAAACCGAATCCAGATCCGTTATATTGCATGTGTATGGGGAAGCAGACATTGGGGTCAGGGAAATCCCCGGAAATCTTTTACAAGTTAAACTCAATTTGGATTGCAACTGCGACGAGTCCAACCGTTCACAATAGATCCCAAGAAGAGAACGCATGGATAGATGCGGTTTTGAGATGAAATCGGCGAATCAAAATTAATCACTTCGTATTTCTTTGAAAATGCATATATTCAAGGGCTAAGGCATGTTTTGAATATTGGGGCGGTGGGGTTTTTGTAACTTACATTCATTATCACTTGAATGAAATAAACATACTTTAGGTAAGGTCATGTGAACACCAAAACCTAAAAACAAAAAAAAGGTAATTTTAACTTTTTATATAACTTTGATAAACAAAGGTTTTTAGTGATTCGGATCGCCTACACAAACTGAACTTTTCAACTTTCCATGACAATGTTTTAATATTCTATGATTTACCAGTATAAAATCCGAATATTCCATGAATTTTGCAGACAATACTCGTTTTGACTTTTAAAGATGTGCAAACCTTGCAATCAGCAATCCCAAGCGAGCTCTCCACAAGTTAAAATAAACATTCCATGAATTTTCCATGCAATACTCGTTTTCCATGTCTTTTCTAGATCTGTGCAAACCCTGCCATCAGTAATCCCAAACGAACTCTCTACACGTTCTTACTATACGCCAAGTTTCATGTCAATACGATGAACTGAACTCAAGTTAATCGCCGGAAACCACATTTCTATTTTTAGTAACGGTGACCTTTTCCTTTGACGGACCGACCCCAAAAGCAATCTTAAGCAAGCCATCCACTTGTTCTTACTATACACCAAGTTTCATGTAAATACCATGAACCGAACTCAAGTTAATCGTCGTAAACCAACCAGTTGGACGCCCGCCCGCCCAACGACGAACACTATTCTAATATAAACCTGTTGTTGTTTTTTTTTTCAAAAACCTGGTTGAAAACAAGAATATATGCGAGAACAGCAATATATTACATGTTGAAGTTCTTAAGTTCTAGCAAAACCAGCATTCTAACGAAATTGTTGAAGATCAGAATAGCAAATATAATATTTTTGAGTCCCTGTCAGGCTGCCCATCTCCCCCCTCCCCCCAACAAATACAATTACAGCTTGATTTTCGTTGTTTCTCTACTCTTGCTGACAAAAAAAGTGTTAGACGAAGAAATAGTGTTTAACAAACCTAACAAGTTTTGTACTTTCAAGTCAATTATTAATAATGTTTGCAAAATGGTAAAATTTATCACCAGCTTAAATGCATTCCTTTAAAAAAAGGAAATATATATAAGAAAACTATTTTTGTATGACATCCACTAGAAATAAAGCGCTTCTATTTCAAAGTGGCGTAAAGTTTTAACTTCTGTTCCATTTATTTTTTTGGTTATAAGGTTATGCTAATGACCGACTAGCTTTTTGTAAACTTTTGTTTACAGACAGCCGTTCCCGCCAAAGTCGGATATTTGTTAGTCTCTACGAAATCCATAAACGGTGTCTTGTTTTTGACGAACAAAAAATCAAGATAACGAAACGAATCTATTTCATATATGGCATCATCCTGAACAGTTCTTTGATTCAAATAAAGTATCAGCTCAACAAATATTTTGCTATAAAGGTTTGCATCACGTGACTTTCTAAAAAAAAGACGCATAACATTATTTCTATACCATGTAGAAAATACAATACACGTATGTTTACATAATTTAACATGTCGTTATAGATGAGCTCAATTTCTGATTTGCCGTAAATACAATGTCCGAACATTGTTTCATCAACATTTGGAAGACTATTCGTGCAAATAGGGGGAACGGAATAGCATGCTCAAGCTTTAGACGGGCGGCTTTGTCTAAAGTGACCACGTCTGGTGCCGGTGTTAACCGATGTTACTCTTCAAAGTTCAAGTTTGGTCCATTTTAATATGTCGGTCATCAGGATCACCGACAATTAATGTCTTTTCTAGTAAACGTCTTCTCTATATGTCAAGCAATCAAACATCAGCCTATACTCTATCCTTTTGCATGCGTCTTAGAAACAGGTGACATAGTCTAAATTATCCGTTCCGTCTGGAATGTGAGTCACTGTTAACCGGTGTTCAGGCTAAAGATCTCAAGTTTGGTCGATTATAATATGTCGGTCATCAGGATGCCCGACAATAAGGTTGACCTAGATACACTCATGTGTTACACAAAATTAAGTTGGCCGTCTAACACGCGTTTGACCAAAATAGCAACACTCAGTTAAATTTCAGTTTTCTTCTTTCTGTTTATTTAGATGTCATTGTAAACATTGTCGAAGTTTGTCGTTATTGTGCAAAGCTTTCATCAAATTGTTGATGGTATTGTAGAAATTGCAGTGCATTTTACGCATATTTCCCTTTTAGAGAATACAATGCTACTGTTAGAGTTGAAGAGTGATATTGATCTGATATTTATAGTCTCTGTCGAAAAATGGAAAATAAGTTAATTTAAATTTAAACTACATGTAGTTAATAAATTACTATAATTTCTGTATACTTGTGTAAACGTCATCGATTATTTAAGATAACTTTACATTGAGGAAAATATAAGCCACACAAAAAATCAACAAAAAACGAAAGATAAAAAATGCGTTTCAGCAAGCGTTTTACGTTTTCGGAAATTTTAACACAAATCAAACGTTTTCTTTTAGTTATACCTGCCAACACTTGTGGCGTTTATAAAGTATTTTAATTCTGTTACCATTTTAAGTCTTGAACAATGACATACTGTTTTTAACAATTAGCTCCTGGGGAATTAAGATGAAACTCAATGTGTGAAAAATAAAAACACATGGAAGTTGACAAAATTAGCTTGCAGTTAACTGCAATGCAGTTGGAGCCATGGGAATTCAAATCTAACAGCTTCAAAATGCAATTCACAAAATATAGCGACAGGAGATTAAAATTTAAGTAACAGTTGATTTTTTTCTCGTACTCAACAAGTCAAGTAACTATTACGTTGTTCTACCACCCAAAAATGTTACGTCAACCCATAATTTATCGTTTTTATAGTTGTCTAATTTCAGTTTTATATTAAAAGGTCATGGCTATCATTACTGAATTCTTCAAGACGTTGCTTTACATACTGTGGTGCACCTTATTCGTGTTTTTATAATATTTTTCGGCGTTAGCTGTCTAAGCTCACTTTTGACCTAGTTTTTCGACCAATGAAATGTTGTAAATAATACTCGTATTCTCTTATTATGCAGAGGGAAAATGAAATAAACTATTTCGATTGGTAGCTATTTACACCAGAGAGGCATCTAGCAGGGTGGAGAGGTATCTAGTGGGATTTTTATTATTATGCAGCGGAAAAATCAAATAGATTAATTCGATTGGTTGTTAGTGAGTGTTGTATTGGAGGAAAAACATATTTACGATTTAAGTAACCAGTTAAGTCAATATTGATGGCTTAAATACAATATTATATGGAATATTCTTGGGTGTCAGGTAAACACTTGCATACAATACACCGTGTAAAACGAAAGAGAAGTGTAGATATTTCTAGTTCTTACTGGTTCCTTTCTAGTTCCGTTGATACTGATTGTTAATTTCAAGTACGAAATACAAGATCATTGTAGTGTAGTGGCTAACACTCTCGCCTCTCAAGCGGAGGCCCCGGGTTCAATACTCAGGATGGACACTTTTTTTTAAAGTTTATATACGTAAAAGTTGGTAGATTTCGCTCTTGTAACAGGCTGTTATTATTTATATTTATTAAATTTCAAGGACATTTATTCATCTTGAATTCTCACTCTACACGAGGTATTTTATTGAAACTGAATAAATTGCTTTTTTAATCGACTTGTTATCATTGTATGAAATTGTTGCAACAGCTTCAACATTTTTTTTGAAAGACACTTACAATAAAGTTATGAGTTGTCATGATTCGGTCGCTTAATCTGTAAGTCATACTAAGAAGGCAGGGAGGGTTCGTCAACAGCTATAACAAATAAAATAAAATAACTAAACTGTGTCTGCTTTGCCTCTCTGTATTTCTTTCTTTCTTATATATATAATTTTTTTCCATCAACGCCGTTTATCTTTGTTTAAAGATATTTCGTGTTAAATCTAATATTATACAATTATCACAAACATGTATCGATAGCACAGTATGACACTAAGATATCGGCCGTCCACTTGTTAATATGAGCTAGTACACGAGATGCACGTGCTTCACGAACCTTCGTAGACAACGCCAAAGAGTTGTCTACGGGATTTAGACAACGGTAATACTGGCCACTGATTGGCCAGTGGACGGTAGCTGTCGTCTAAGTAATACAATATTTTATTTTCCAAATGAGAGTTGCCAACAGCAACAACGCTACGTTGTATTACGCCAGTAAGGAAAATGAGTGCTGGCTGAATATCTTTGTATGTTACAAAATTCTTCTATAAATTGTAATTGCTATGTCATAGACAACAAAGAAAAATATCAAAATCTCTGAAACGGCAAAAAGCAGTTCCATCAAACTTTGCATAAATCAATGTTATTGGTGTATGATTATGTTCGTTAAGAAAAGTTTGGACAGAAAAGAAAAATAGTTAGACCTTAAAAATCTTAAAATTCTATTTGCAATAAATCATTAAAACGAAGCAACACAAAACAACAATTCAAATGCCCACATGCGTCAAATTATTCTGACAACAATATCTAAGGGCCTTGAAAAGAACTCTCAATTATGAAGAGAGAAATCAACATTTTTATTTTTGTCATCCATTTTCGCGACCAGGAAATGTCATACACACTTTAACAGGTTCTTAGATATTGTTGTCGGAAACTCATGAAGGCATTTAAATTGATATTAAGCGTTGCTTCGTTTTTTTTTGTGTTGTTTTTCTGCAACTTTCAACTTTTATTTCTTTAACGCTAAGGTTCAAAATTTGAACAACATTAGCAAAACAGACATGACATACAATTACAAAGGTACATGTATCAATGACGACTTAGAGAGAGAAGAATAACAGGAGCTGGATGGAAACGGCTCACAATATTCACGTGCAAGAAACATTGTACATAATACGTCATGCTTTCGTTCACATAAACAGTAATATCGTAACATCATTCAAAAGTTATATGTATATATACACATATACACATAGATATACATGTATACACACATATACATACATACGTACACACATACATACATACGCATACACACACATGTACACACACATACAAATACATATGTACACTTAACATTTGAACATTTCAAATAACTATGCCATATATTAATGGTTAAAAAGGAAAGAAACTGTGTTACATTGTATTTGAAAAATATATAACAAAAGACTTTGAAAAAGAACCGCGTTAAAAAGGTAGATCTCACTAGACAGCGTTTACCATTCGTAATATCTTATCTGCGAAGTAACTTAATTTTCTTAAAGCACAATGGTTTTCGGTTGATAATAAGTCTATGAACTTTAACATATTAGGTCTTCGATAATAATATTCGCGTAGATACTTCCTTCGTTCGATATGGAATTGTGGGCAAACTAATAAGTAATGGAATTCATCGCCAAGTTCATTGCACAGAGTGCATTTTCTTTCGTTTATTTGTAAACTTCGCCAACGTCCAACTTCGATAGGTAAACGATGGTTTCTTGTTAAAAAGGCCATTAACTTTTTACAATTATATTGTGGCAGAATATCTATATACTTGCTACGTTTAAAATTATGTTTAAATAATTTATAAATGTTGGTATTTGTTGTCCGAGCAATGTCTGCTTGCCATTGTTGAATAAAAATATCCTTGAGTTTTTGCTTAGCGCTTGTAATCAGCCATTTTTGGTTTGGAAACTCTTGAGAATACCATATTCCTGGGAAACCTATGTCGCATAATGTGGTCTTAATGTTATCGATCCATAAAGATTTAATGTTATTTTCAGAATGTAATTTATAGAGTATTTTATAAACCTTTGTTGATAATCTTAATTGCGGATTTTCTGTTTGTTCCGTGACAACTTTAGTCCAATAAGATAAAGCACGGCTTTTAATGTCTACAGATAATGGCATTATCCCTGCTTCACCATATACCATGTATGACGGTGTTTATTTTTTCAAGTTAAATATATACTTATAAAATTTTAACTGTATACGTTCTAGCATGTCTAAATTCCCATAACCCCAAATTTCACTGCCATAGAGCAATACGGGTTTAACGGTTTTTTCAAAGAGATCTATTTGGATATCATATGGTAAGGCTAAAGTATTAATTTTTCTAAGCAAAGCAAAGAGAGCTTTCTCACCTTGTTGAGCAATGTATTTCTTAGTTGTCGCAAATGAACCACTTTTAGAAAGAAAAACGCCTAGGTATTTATATTCGCTTACATTTTCAAGTTCCTCTGCACCTAATTTGTATGTTCTTACCCTATTACGAGAACTCTTACTAAATGTAATAATTTTTGTTTTACTGGTATTGATATTGAGTTTCCATGTATCGCAGTAAGATTTAAAACAATTTAGGGCGAGTTGCATGTCATCTTCATTATCACTGAATATAACAGTGTCATCTGCATACAATAGAATAAGTAATTTAAGATATATGTGAAAATCATCAATTGCGACATTTTTGTTTACCCCCTGTACTTGATGATCTGTAAGATAACTATCAAGATCATTTAAAAATATACTAAATAAAAAGGGAGATAAATTCTCTCCTTGTCTTACACCGTTATCACAGTTAAAAAAATCAGATGTTCCTTCATGTGTCTTAATTTTTGACTTAATATTTTCATACATTTTGTAAATAACTTGGAAACATTTGCCATTAATTCTTTCTTTTTGTAATTTCTGCCAAAGTCCGACTCTCCAAATACTATCAAAACATTGTTTAAAATCAATAAAACAGCATATCAATTTTTTCTTTTCTGAAAAAACGATATCTAAAATGCTTCTCAAAATAAATAAGTTATCAATCGTTGAGTGATGTTTACGAAAACCAGCTTGGACATCTTTAATTAATCCCGATTTTTCTGCAAATGTATTTAGCCTATTATTAATTATACTTGTAAACAATTTTCCAAAACAACTGAGCAAAGAGATAGGACGGTAATTTTCTGGTAATTTTGGATCCCCTTTACCTTTATAGATTGGTTTAATTATACCCATTGTCCATGTTTCGGGAATTAAACCTTCATTAAAAATAATATTAAACAGTTTAATGTAAGTTGGTAACATGTAATACACGCTTTCTTTTATTTGTTCGTTTATAATGTTGTCGACGCCCGGAGTTTTATTGTTTTTTAAATTTTAACTGCTTTAGAATTTCTTGCTCATTTATTGGCATGTTTATTTCTTCATTTAACTCTTCATTGACAATAAACGGTTGATTATTTTCTTCATCGTTATTTAACTGTACCTCGTTTACCTGTTTAAAATAACTGTATAGGTCGGATAATGATGCGTTCGGTTGAGCGTTATTTTTAGAAGCATTATTGATAATTCGCCAATATTCTTTCGGATTTGCATTTTTGAGCTTTCGAAGATTTTCAATTTTGACATTGTCGTATTTATTATGAGATTTTCTTAATATATTTTTATATTGTTTACTTATATCTTTCAGTAGCTTTTTATTGTACGTATTTTTATTTTTATTGTATATTCTTCTAATTCTATGATACTGATTTCTCATAATCCGACAGTTTTGGTCAAACCATTCGTGTTTAAATTGGCGTCTGTGTTTAAATGTCGTTTTATGTACAGTGCCGAATGATTCTCTAGAGCATTTTTCAAATATGCACGAAATGTCGTCGCATATCTCATTTACCGCCGAGATACTGTAATTATTATCTGCAAGCATATTGTCAAGCTTCATTTCTATTTCTGCAATTTTTAGAACGTCAAAATTTTCAGAGAATTTATTTTTCATATCATTATCCCATAATTTAGTACATATTAAATTTTCGGTTTGATTTTTGTCTCGCTTTTCCGAACATTTCGTTTTTATAATCAATGAAATTGGACAATGTATGTCCGAGTACAAATGACTAAATTCTTCGACTTGTAAATTTACAATATTCCTAAAAACAGGTGAGGTTGATAGGAAATAATCGACTGTACTGACGTCTTTACATGTGAGTTTGGTATTGCAATAATCAGAGCCTATTCTACCATTTAGTATGAATAGTAAATTTTGTTTACAAAAATCTATCAACTGGTGACCGTAGTCATTAACAAATGTATCTTTGCATTTCCTTACGGTAGGTATATTACATGAATTAAAGTTGGTAATAATTTCAACCTCTTCATCTTCTAGATATTGTAAGTCATAAATCTTGCTTATTAATCCATCTAGTGACACAAAGTCAGGTAAGTTCCCACATCGTGAATTGTAGTCACCAAACAACAATATATGATCTGAATTTAAACAATACCTGTTTACCTCTTGTTGTATTTCAGAAAAGGGATTGTCATGCGCATATCTTGAGCAGGCAGGTGGTAAGTAAACTACACCACATTTTAAATCCTTGTTATTTTCTGATGTACCATACAGTTTGTGAGAAATAGTGAAAAATTTCACTAATTTACTTTTACTACTTTCATCCACTGAAATATATTTTGAAATTTCATTCTTAACAAGAAGAGCAATTCCACCTGATTTAATACGTGAAAGATACTGCCTGTTTAAAAAATGCACATCATAACCCGTCAGTTTTATATTGTCACTGCTGTCTGTTTTTGTTTCTTGTAGACCAATAATATCATACTTCTCAATTAATGATACAAATTCTGGAATACGTAATTTTGAATTTATCCCACATACATTTAAACATAATATTTTGAGTTCTTTATGAGATGATATTATTTGGTCAATACAAACATTGTCTGCCATATGACAACCGTCTCCATTTAATCCCTATTGAGTATTAACCGTAATTGGAGAAAATTCCCGTGCGTCTGCACGGAGTACACGTGTTTGCGAGCTTGATCTCTCACTGTTATCCATTTGAGCGCACGATTTTTTTGAAGAATCGTCATTCTGCATGTCTGTTATTGTTATATTTATGGAATGTTCATTGTCTGAAATAATACACGTTTCATTTTCAATTTCAGGCTCTCGTTGTTGTTCATATCTTGATTGTATTTGTGATGTACTATCCGTGTCTGTACATATTTGTTGCGTGTCTGTTATTGTAATGTTTATGGAATGCTCAGTGTCTGAGTTATTACATGTTTCATTTTCAATTTCTCGCTCATATTGTGATTTATATCCTGATTGTATATGTGACGTGGTGTCTTCATCTGTACATATTAGTTCTTCTCGTTGTTTTTTAGTCACAACATCTGTGTCCAACGGCGATCTTGCCTTGTTTTTCCCTGTGTGTGTCACTCGCCGCTGGGGCGTAGTGTCTTCTAAGAATTCTAATGCACTAAAACTGTTGCGTGTGTATATTCTGCTGGCGGGTCTCTGTTGTACACTATTTTTAAATGTTGTAGATCTTTTGAATATTCTTGTCCATTGTGACTTGTTTGAGTCTTTTGTTTGTAAGTGTTTTCTGTTACTATACTCCGCCGACTGTTGTTGTGTCATGTCATTAAGATGTACTGTTTTTACTGCGGTATCGTTTTCTCTACTGCTTTCATCGCCACTGGGTACATAGAGTTTGTTGTTAATGAACAACTTGTCTCTTACAAGTTTGACACTATTTTCAGGGTTTTCCCTTGCATCTTTAGCTATTTTATATAGCGGCTTTCTCTTTTCTTCTATTTCATGGGGATATTGCTCCTTAACATAGTAATTTGTGTTTTTTAATACACTTGGTGCTCTCAACCTGATAAATTCTCTATCCTTATAGAAAGTAAATTTCGCTACAATCGGTCTGGGATATTGGGCCTTTATATTATACCGACCTAGACGGTGCACACGATCGAAGGGTATGTCAAATACAGTTTTAGGGATTTTTTGGTCTCACTATTTTTCTTTACTGTTCAAACTTCTCTTAACGTATGTAAAATAAACATTCACAAATAACAATGATTTGTGCTAAGTTTCATTGAACTACATTTTGCCGTTAGAGAGATTTTGATCATTTTCTTTTTTTATCAATGATGGTGCAATGACAACTGCCACAGCATACAAACTAAATAAACGTACACCGTGTATTTGGATTCATTTTTAAAAAATGTTAACAAGATTGCAATATTTATATTAACAAGTTTTAACAATGCAATTTTATAAAACTTTATAAAATAAATTTTCTTTGTCTTTCACTATTTCGTGAGAAGTTAACGGTCAATATTTAGCATTTACGCCTTCAAAATTTAAAAAAAAAACTTACTGTTATTGTTGTTATTGTTGTTGTTGATGATGATGATGATGATGATGATGATGATGATGATGATGATGATGATGATGATGAAAAACTTATGAACTAATTCCTTAAAACACACAAACATTTTATTTTTTAATGAATGACAAAAATATAAAACTTACTTTAAAAATACTTAAGTTTTTTAATGTGATTAAATTTCTGACTAAAATTACAACAAAATTACAAATTTACTCACTAAATACATGTGCCTCCTTTTATACAGGAATTGTGAATGACAGAAGTTTGTGTGACGGCTCGTTAAGTGCGGGGAATCGATGCTTTGTGCACGAGAATTTCGGGGTTTTGCAGTCATGTGGTCTAAGTCGGATAGACACCTCGTGGAGTGGCTATGAAAAACGTATGGCTTTGATTTTCAGGTGTGCCGTTTTGGCAGTCTGTCAGGACGACACGTTGTTAATAGAAAAATCGTGAGAACTTGTGTTGAGTGGATTTAAGTTTAGTCTTTTTCTACCCGCCCCCCCCCCCCACCCACCCCACCATAACCCCCAAAAAATAAAAAAATAAAAAAACAAAAATATTAATGCCCTAAATAAGCTTAAAACACAACTTATAAAATAAAATTATGTAATATATTTTAATTAAACGCTTACAGTAAGGCTAAGTAACGTTAATTAACTTTCCCATTAAGAACTATGGAACGTTTAAACTGTCTTATGTTTAGACCGTTTAGGCGTTCCATAAAGAACATTTCCAGTGAACACTTAAACCAGATATTGAATTGTGAAACTAGAAGTAAGTGTGCAGCATTTTGGAAAAAAAACTCCCGATACTGCTTATATTTTACAACTAAATTCGCAAAGAAAATTGATCTATGGATGTTTATTGTTGCTAAATGTGTAAAACTGATAAACTTGTTTATTCTCTGTTTACAGAATTTGTGTTTTGAAAGCTTTGGAGTGGAGTGCAGATATTAAATTTCGAAATCGGCGATTTGGGGTGTAAACTGTTAGGAAAGCAAAAACACCGTCATTTTCACACATTTTGCAATATCATTTACAAATAACATTAATGGTAAAAGGCGTTTTTTTCCTCAAAATTTATTTCCCAGGACAGTGTTTTGTTTTTGTTCATTTTCCAACTTTTGCGCTTCTAGTGCTTTAGAGTGTACGAGGGGTGTTCAATATATAATGAGACTGTGGTCATATCTTTTATTTGAAACATTCGACGGTCATATACAAAAGATAATAACAAAGTTCATTCATTTCTGAATATAATCAGAAAATATTTAAAAAATCCACAAAACAGCTTTAAAGTTACAGCATTTATAGGAAGGTCATGTTTGCATCATCGCCCCCGGGCAACAAATATGTCGCGACGTCAGCGACGTCGTTCTCATTGTAAATGTCGCTATATTGTTTTGTCGCATTCATAGCTTTTCAAAATAAGCTGCCAAATGCAGAACACATCTTTGGTGGTGTGCAGCCCACAAATTTATGATTTATTTACTGATAAAAATTAATGCAGGAATTATAAATGTCTTATAACTAAATAAATGAATTCGTATGTTTTTATTATGATTTTATATAGATACAAAAACGCCGATATACTTAAATTACTGAACCTCTATAGGAATTATTCAACACTTTTATGTATTAAATATTTAATTAACTTTTCTCATGCTTAAGTCTTTTGTCAGTATGCGATGCACAGTTCCTACGCTCCATCAGCAATTTCGGCAAGCTCCTGCACCATTAAACGTCTGTCCATATCAAGCGCTGACTGAATTGACGCTACGCATGACTCTGTCACGGACTTCTTACTACCGAACCTTTGCTCGTCATTAAGTGCTGTATGTCCCTCAGAAAACTTTTTGTGCCATCTAAATACTAACACACGACAAACACTGTCTTTCCCCTTAGTCTCTTGTAACATTGTAAATGTTTCCGTTGCCGATTTGCCTAAATTCATACAAAACTTAATGTTTGCCCGCACTTGAATACGTTCCTGTGTCATCATTTTTAAGTGACAATGTGTAAGGGTAACCGTGAACAATTGTTGATTATTTCAACGCTTTACTACCAAATGACGTCATTTTTTCATATGAGGTCATTGATATAACCAACAAATTATTGGCGGATTTTTATGTAATTGCAAAAATAAGTTCATGCTTTACTTTATATTATAATGTATGTCTTTCTAATGCAGAGTGGACGGGGGCGATAACGCGTTACTATGGTTTTTGGAATAATCATAATTTCTATGTCGCATTATATTATTTCTTCCAAAGCCGGTATTCTAATCAAGGATAAGTTATATTTAATAATGATACCAAATTTTGATATATTTCATGTCAGAATAAAAATATATGAGGACAGTCTCATTATATATTGAACAACCCTCGTATAAGGAAAATCGCTTAAAGAGAACATTTATTTGAATTTCAAAGTGAAATCGGCGCTTGACTTACGTAATGATCATATGCCCACATTTTGCAAGCATTTCATACCGTGACAGTATAACCCGTGACGAAAATATTAGGTCTTTTAGTGAAAGCACGTGACGAAACAATCAATGCCTATTTATAAGGAGGTTTTAAGAAGACGAAGTCGATGGTTATAATAGAGATTCTTGTTCAAACATAATATCATGCAAAATGAGACATTAGTTCGTTACTTAGTGGTTTGTCAAGGAATAAGGTAAATGTAACTTGTATAGAATGGCGAGGCTAGCCGGCAAAGTCCGTTTAATCTGTACTCTATATGTAAGGGGTTGAACGTTCTTTAATAATTTGACAATTGAAATAGAATATTCGACTTATTACAGCAATTAATTTATTAACTGCATGTTTTAAGTCATCGGCACATATTAAAATCATAGAAAACATGAAACTGCTCGTCAGGCAAACAATAAAGAAAACGCTAAAATCGTTAGTCGAAAACAATAAAGTTCTTTATGTTATCATGTAAAATTAAAACAAAATAAATAAAATATAGTACAAAGCATACAGTATTAAAATATGTCAGTCTTAGAATAGCTTACGAGATACTAGACAGTATAACATATGTACAGATACAAAATCAGCACTAAAAGGGTGTGTTGTGATTTCTGATTGAGCACTAAATCTTGATTTAGTTTACAAAAATTATTTGTCACAATAGGATAAAACATTTTGAAATGACCTTGGAAATATTCAATATGATACGAGATTAAAATAAACATTTCACGCACTCCGTCCTATAAAAATCTTGACTTTTATATCTTGGCATAAGTTTTCAAACAAAAGTAAACATCAAAAATTTTGAATTAAACCTCGCGAAAAGAATTTCATATGGTCCGACAATTCAAATTAATGTACCACTAAAGTAGTGCTAATCAGTTTTAGTTCTGAAACGTTGCCGCTAAAAGTAAATGCTAAAATCGAGATTATCTTAAGATTTAAGCGACCGTATTTTTCTGAAATTTACAACAGAAAGACACAATAGTGACTGGTAAAGTGTCAGGCGCAGATTAAGCATCAACTAAGATCATGGCTTATGGATGGTAACAAACATCATCGAGATTTCAAAGCTAATGAGGGGCTGGAAGGTTGTTTAACCGTAATACTCGAAATTTCAAATGGGGCGCGTCACGGGAAAAAGTACCTTCGGACAGTTGACGCCAATCTTTGATATGACGTCCTAAATTTGAGCAGACGACATTACTTATTACGCATTTCGCGGTTAAAATACCATTTTATTGTCAAAATGCGTAACAAAATCACATTTTAGTTATAATAAATTTATTTATAGTTGTAAGTTCTGTCTCAATTTAGTAAAAACTAAAATATCACTAAAAATGTCCGAAGGTACCTTTTCCCGTGACGTGCCCCAAATCATGGATAACATGACTGTTTTGGAGTAATCATTAAAGAAAATAAAAATTCTAAATTGTCAATATTAATTTATATAAAAACTCGTTAAAAATTAGCGGGAAAGGTGTAAAAAAAAAACGAAAAAAAAAACAATCCCTTAAACACTATTTACTTGTATGTGGTACCTAGGATACACAATATGAAATATAATATCAACTGAGAAAAAACCCTGAAATAATAATTAAAAAAAACAACATCACAGAACTATCGTTACTGGTGAAAAAATTGTGAAAAATCGTCTGGTTGTCGTTAGCTGGCACCGAATAGTTCATCAAATTTTATAATATTCCGCGACCGTCTCGCAGCATTGGTTTCTACTGCACAGCACGAAGGTGGAAAAGCTCCTTTTGTTTCTTCTTTCACATGAATCATTGGAGTTACTTGCATACACCGCATCCGTTTCGTACTGTAATGCTGTTATATAGGGAACTACTTAAATGGAACTACTTTCGAAAACCTCCGTAATCACATTTTGTATAGTTATAAATCTCACGTTCCATTATCCGATTTACTTCGTAATTTAACAGAAACGTTTGAAACTTGGTCGGATACGACACAGCTCCCAACTTCAGGCGTTTCTGTCATTTAAACGAACTAGTGGGTGTCATCTGTTTGGACAGTTCTGCGGAGGTATACAAGAATTCTCGTGTAACACAAGTCCGGATTTACACTGGCATGCCTGTATGCAAGGCTTAAGGCATGGTTCTATTTTATTATAATTATCACAGGTCTTAGGGCAGGGTGTGGCGCAGGTCTTGAACTTCGATCCACTGGGACATTTACTCTCCGCTGAAATTATACGCGTAAGAATACTTATTCTTAAAGACACAACTACGCGACATTTTAATTCATGGCAATATATGTTTAATTTATAGAGTGGAATTTGAAACTTCTAATTATAAACACCCATGCGAAAACAGGAGAAACTATTAAAAATAAATGATGAAAGACAAAATAGTTTTCAACTAAAGACTTGATATCTTAAAGTACCATAAATTCCTAATTGAAAAGTGGAATAACTATTAAATATTCTAGACTAGTTTAGAAAAGGCAGAAAACTTGTTAGTGATATATGACGATAAACTGTTATAAACTCTGAAGTATGTCCCTTTATATACTAGCAGGGTCAGTAACTGGAATTCTGAGTCAAAAGGGGGAAAAACTGGAAAATAAATATTGAAAGAGTTATGAAACTCGTTGGAAGTGAAGAAAGGTCATAATGCTGGCCATTTATTTAAAGTTTCATATCAACAGGCCTCGTAACAGGCCTGAACAAAACTAAAGATTTTTATAAAGTCTGCAATCTATGGAAATAAAGGTCTTTTAGGGTAAAATATTTAAAAATAAAGAGTAAATAAAGGTTATTTTTGTCGGATTTCTTGTTGAAAACACATAATATTTATGGGTATTCATAAACACAAATTAATTTATAAGTTGAAACCCACACTCTAATATCAGGAAATAGCCATGTTTGACATTATCTCATACTGTCTGAATTGTACATTATAACAGATGTGTGAAGTTAGCGGCCTGGCGGCCTAGCGGCCTGGCGGCGTGAAGTTAGCGGCCTGGCGGCCTAGCGGCCTGGTGGCGTGAAGTTAGCAGCCTGGCGGCGTGAAGTTAGCGGCCTGGCGGCGTGAAGTTAGCGGCCTGGCGGCGTGAAGTTAGCGGCCTAGCGGCGTGAAGATGGCTGAATTTATCGCAATTAACGTTGATCTTAAAAACTGATTGAAATCTATTTTTACAGATATAATGTAAATTGCAGGGGTGTATTAGAAAGTTATCGACATGATTTAGCTTTTATTTTTTAAATCAAAGTTCTAGCTTATCTGCAGAGACGACTCGGAATCTATTCGTACATTCACTTCCATGTACTCTTTGTAAATTACATTTCAGTTGATGATAAAGAACTAAGTTTGATTTTTTTACTTTTCGAAGCCTGGCGGCATAAACTTAATATTTATCATAATTTATGTTTATATTTAAAACGGCTTGAAATCGATTTTTACAGCATGCAATGTACATTTCAGGGATGATTAAGTAAAATATCAACAAAAACTAGCTTTGAATTTTTTTAAGTTTTCGAAGCCTGGCGGCCTAGCGGCCTGGCGGCCTAGCGGCCTAGCGGCCTAAACTTTATATATTTCATAATTTATGTTTATCTTTAAAACGGCTTGAAATCGATTTTTACAGCATGCAATTTACATTTCAGGGATGATTAAGTAAAATATCAACAAAAACTAGCTTTGATTTTTTTTTAAGTTTTCGAAGCCTGGCGGCCTGGCGGCCTAAACTTAATATTTATCATAATTTATGTTTATGTTTGAAACGGCTTGAAATCGATTTTTACAACATGCAATGTACATTTCAGGGATGATTAAGTAAAATATCAACAAAAACTAGCTTTGAATTTTTTTTTAAGTTTTCGAAGCCTGGCGGCCTAGCGGCCTAGCGGCCTTAACTTTATATTTATCATAATTTATGTTTATCTTTAAAACGGCTTGAAATCGATTTTTACAACATGCAATGTACATATCAGGGATGATTAAGTAAAATATCCGCAAAAACTAGCTTTGAATTTTTTTTAAGTTTTCGAAGCCTGGCGGCCTAAACTTAATATTTATCGCAATTTATGTTTATGTTTGAAACGGCTTGAAATCGATTTTTACAGCATGCAATGTGCATTTCAGGGATGATTAAGTAAAATATCAACAAAAACAAGCTTTGAATTTTTTTTAAGTTTTCGAAGCCTGGTGGCCTTGCGGCCTGGCGGTCTAGCGGCCTAGCGGCCTATACTTAATATTCATCATTATTTATGTTTATCTTAAAAACGGCTTGAATTTGATTTTTACAGCATGCAATGTACATTTCAGTGGTGGATAAGCAAAATATAAACAAGAACTAGCCTTGTTTTTTTTTTTCGTTTACACTCGGTACAGATTTAAATTTTCTAAAATTAACAATCTCGGTAATAGATTTCATCCACCGCGGTCATTTACTAATTGAATTCTACTCAGAAAACTGTCAGCCAAAGCATACGTTGTAAGGTAGGGAGTGGACACAATTGTCACAAATGACGAAAACTGGCTATAATTTCAAAATACATTTCAAACAGCGATTCCAGAGTTTTGATGCAGAAGGTATTTCCTTTTTGTATGTGTCTGTGCTACATATACGATAATATTATTTCAAGTTATTTGAATTCAGTCTCGGGACAAAACATTTCTTACGTTTATTTGGCTGGTAGTGAGAATTGAAAAGATGCAGCACAAATATTTTGCTCTAGAAACCGGAAGCAGAGATAAATTGAGATATTTTTCTCGAATTTTTTCGCTTGCGCGACCATTGTAGATCCAGATCAGCCGGCACATCCTGATAGGATCTGCACTGGTCTCATTTTGGTCAGAAATAACCTAATGAATCAAAAAGCGAACAGTTTAGATCCTGATCAGATGGCACGGATGTTCCGGCTGATCTGGATCTAAACTGTTCGCCCTAGCAATAAAGGTGTATCTATACTGGAAAGGGTTAAGTTTTTGTTAACAATACAATCACTGTATATAAACCGATTGTATCATCTACCGGATATAGCGAGCTGATTGTCACAAAAACATAATAGACAGTTCAAAAGTGAGTGGAGTTTTTATCTTTTGTAATTAAAAATAAAATCGTCATATATATGTTTTACGGGCGATTGTTGAAGTCCTTGTTATGAATGATATTGTTTCCCATTGTATACAATACACTTTTGAAAAAATAGCTGAAGTCACTCACACAAAGTACCGTTTGCACTGTGAACTGTTCCAAAATCAATGTAAATGTTTATATTGTAACATTTTTGGAGACGTATTTTCTTGCTAACGATGATGTAACATATGAGTTTTATTCTTACAATAATCATATTGCTGTATCTCATCAATTAAACATTAATACATTACACCAAACTCACACAGGTTCGACCCAGACTCTATCCTTTATTGAACATCTTTACTCAATCTTTTGTATTAATATCGTGATCTGTATGTATCAGTTATATAGATTGTTTAAAGATGGATTCAATATATTTTTCGGATTTAAGAACAATTACTTGAAGTAAAAAGCATTATTTAAGTACTACGTACAGAAAAATGATACGTAATAAAATATAAAGGTCTCGCTGCCTTTCATACTTCGGTGACACGAAACAATTTGATCGGTCTGACTTCAATAGTAAGTGTACTTAACAAACCATGGGAAGTATCGCTGTCCTGAGGGCGAGACCACGAAAACGCGAAAACACGATGCGAGAACGCGAAACAACAATGCGAGGTCGCGAAACAACGATGGGATAACGCGATATTAATATTGCCTTCTCGCATCGTACTTTCGCGTTCTCGAATCGTGTTTTCGCGTTCTCGAATCGTGTTTTCGCGTTCTCGCATCGTGTTTTCGCGTTTTCGTGGTCTCGCCCTCAGGACAGAGAGACCACGAAACGCGAAAACACGATGCGAGAACGCAAAAGTACAATGCGAGGGCGCGCGCCCAGCTCTATGCCGAATGAGACTGGGCTTATCACTGGTTCTGCTGCTCCCCGTGTTTAGTCTGCGCTGAAACAGCGAAGCTAAAGTGACCTCTCCAGGTCACGACCAGGGGGGGGGGGGGGGGGTGATATGGAGATCTCTCGTGTAACCAGTAGCAACCTGAAAGTGTAAGGCTAAATTGATGCGATGTTGAGTAGCGTGATTTTAAAATTTATCACCAAGACCCATTATATTAACCGGTTATTAAATAAATATTATTATCTTTTTTCAAAAATGTATAAATAAAAAACGCAATTGAACATGAATACATATGTTGTAGGGTAATATGAAAGAACAAAATTTCATTACGCTACTGTTATTACAAGTTAACAAACAAACAAAAAGAATTTAATTGATAACTGCGATTTGTCACGATCGACCACGTTTTCGGTCACACTTTGAACGTAGTAGAAGCGGTGTCTATGTGTGAACGGGGTGGTGGGGGTATCTGTAGCTCGGTGCTAGAACTAACTTTAAACAATCAGGACATCGACATGAAAAATTCCTACTACATTATCAAACACGGTTCTTACAAGCTCGTCACACACTTGACATGCACATGCTGTCCTGAACAAGAATGGAATTACAACTTTAACTTACAAAAAGCCTATCAATCAATCCCTGGAAAACCGAAATTATTTAAAATTTAAAAAAAAGTTACAAATAACATGTCTTGTAAACAGAATTGCTCACGAAAGCGAAGAAGAACTAACTTCTGAAGATCGTTCGCTTCCAATTGTTAAATATACAAAACCTTTTAGTGTATGTTAATATATGTTCATTTAATGGGTTTGAGTAACACATACAAAAGCTGTTTGTTCCACGGGTTGTTGTACCGTTTGTTGCAAACTCAGTATGATAAAAAATGTGACCTTCTAACCTATATCGTACATGTATACTCTTATTTATCAGCACCATAGGAGCGTCATGTAATGTGTATTACTCAAAATCAGAACTTCAAAATAGAAACTGTTGCTCTGTATTTCTCATCCGACAGTTAGTTTAACTCTCTTTTGTGTAGACCACCATATAAATAGTTTGTTTTTCTGTGGTTGAACTCCGTCTCAACGCCTTTCTATGCTTCATTTACATGTCTATCCCCGAGGTCCAACTAACCGTTGTTCCTGGGTATTCAACTTTTGTAAACTGGTTTTTCTGCCAACAGATTGGCTGCTAACTTGAATCGGAGGTAAAGTATAACATAAATGATGTTATAACATAAATGATGTTCCGACGTTGAAATAATGCTCGCGTGATGTGCAAACCAGCTACCTCAGCTTAGAAGCTCCACAAATGGTAAGTTTGAAATCAAATGACACATGAAGGGCCTCAATATTGGTCACTTTGGGTTTTTACAAGTGTGTGAGAGAGAGAGAGAGAGAGAGAGAGAGAGAGAGAGAGAGAGAGAGAGAGAGAGAGGAGCGCTCAATCTTTATTACAAAATGGTTTAGGTAAACGTACTAATTTACCGGTATGTTAAATTAATAACGATGTTTATGAACAAAAAATATTTTGAGTTTCACTCTTCCTAAATATAGAGGTTTTTACAGACATTTTTACACAAAAATGATTATGATGATTTATAGTGAAATGTAAACAAATAAATGCATTAAATATATATGCCTATTACGTTTAAAAGTCAGTTTACATGATGAAAAATCCCTACAAACATTCATTTCCTCGTTAAGAAATGATCTGCTGCGTATGTGTCCACAAAATTTGCGTGACTGCGGAAAACATGCGCGACTTTTTTATACAGTGGCCAACATTGAATACCGTTATATTTTTCTCCGAGCTTCGAGTGACAGTAACAGAACAGATTGTATTCTGTGTTGGAAGTAAATAAAGTTTGAAACATTCACTGTATTTTTGATCGAAACGCTCATATAATGTCAAGACTCCATAATTTCTAAAAGATTTTGACAATTTACTTAGTTCTTAAAAAATTAAAGCTAGTTCGTGTTAATATTTTTCGTATACACCCCTGTAATATACATAATATGCTGTACAGATAGATTTCAAGCCGTTTTTAATATTAGCATAAGTTAGTATGCAGTTGTGATAAATATTAAGTTTAGGCCGCTAGGCCACCAGGCTACAAAGAATTAAAAACAAATCAAAGCTAGTAATGTTGATATTTTACAAAATCATCCCTGAAATGTAAATGGCATGCTGTAAAAATCGATTAAAGTCGTTTTAAGATAAACATAAATAATGATAAATATTAAGTTTAGGCCGCTAGGCCGCCAGGCTTCGAAAACTTAAAAAAAAATCAAACCTAGTTTTTGTTGATATTTTACTTAATCATCCCTGAAATGTACATTGCATGCTGTAAAAATCCATTTCAAGCCGGTGAAAAGATAAACATAAATTATGATAAATATTAAGTTTAGGCCGCTAGGCCGCTACGCCGCCAGGCTTCGAAAACTTAAAAAAATTCAAAGCTAGTTTTTGTGGATATTTTACTTAATCATCCCTGAAATGTATATTGCATGTTGTAAAAATCGATTTCAAGCCGTTTCAAACATAAACATAAATTATGATAAATATTAAGTTTAGGCCTCCAGGCCGCTAGGCCGCCAGGCTTCGAAAACTTAAAAAAAAATCAAAGCTAGTTTTTGTTGATATTTTACTTAATCATCCCTGAAATGTACATTGCATGCTGTAAAAATCGATTTCAAGCCGTTTTAAAGATAACATAAATTATGATAAATATTAAGTTTAGGCCGCTAGGCCGCCAGGCCGCTAGGCCGCCAGGCTTCGAAAACTTAAAAAAAAATCAAACCTAGTTTTTGTTGATATTTTACTTAATCATCCCTGAAATGTACATTGCATGCTGTAAAAATCGATTTCAAGCCGTTTTAAAGATAACATAAATTATGATAAATATTAAGTTAAGGCCGCTAGGCCGCCAGGCCGCTAGGTCGCCAGGCTTCGAAAACTTAAAAAAAAATTCAAAGCTAGTTTTTGTGGATATTTTACTTAATCATCCCAGAAATGTACACTGCATGTTGTAAAAATCGATTTCAAGCCGTTTCAAACATAAACATAAATTATGATAAATATTAAGTTTAGGCCGCCAGGCCGCTAGGCCGCTAGGCCGCCAGGCTTCGAAAACTTTAAAAAAAAATCAAAGCTAGTTTTTGTGGATATTTTACTTAATCATCCCTAAAATGTACATTGCATGCTGTAAAAATCGATATCAAGCCGTTTCAAACATAAACATAAATTATGATAAATATTAAGTTTAGGCCGCCAGGCCGCTAAGCCGCCAGGCTTCGAAAACTTAAAAAAAAATCAAAGCTAGTTTTTGTTGATATTTTACTTAATCATCCCTGAAATGTACATCGCATGCTGTAAAAATCGATTTGAAGCCGTTTCAAACATAAACATAAATTATGATAAATATTAAGTTTAGGCCGCCAGGCCGCTAGGCCGCCAGGCTTCGAAAACTTAAAAAAAAATCATAGCTAGTTTTTGTTGATATTTTACTTAATCATCCCTGAAATGTACATTGCATGCTGTAAAAATCGATTTCAAGCCTTTTTTAAGATAAACATAAATTATGATAAATATTAAGTTTAGGCCGCTAGGCCGCTAGGCCGCCAGGCCGCTAGGCCACCAGGCTTCGAAAACTTAAAAAAAATCAAAGCTAGTTTTTGTTGATATTTTACTTAATCATCCCTGAAATGTACATTGCATGCTGTAAAAATCGATTTCAAGCCGTTTTAAATATAAACATAAATTATGATAAATATTAAGTTTAGGCCGCCAGGCTTCGAAAAGTTAAACAATCAAACTTAGTTCTTTATCATCAACTGAAATGTAATTTACAAAGAGTACATGGAAGTGAATGTAAGAATAGATTCCGAGTCGTCTCTGCAGATAAGCTAGAACTTTGATTTAAAAAATAAAAGCTAAATCATGTCGATAACTTTCTAATACACCCCTGCAATTTACATTATATCTGTAAAAATAGATTTCAATCAGTTTTTAAGATCAACGTTAATTGCGATAAATTCAGCCATGTTCACGCCGCTAGGCCGCCAGGCCGCTAACTTCACGCCGCCAGGCCGCTAGGCCGCCAGGCCGCTAACTTCACGCCGCCAGGCCGCTAGGCCGCAAGGCCGCTAACTTCACACATCTCATTATAACTGATACACTAACACAATCCTAATAACATCACTTAAAATGGTGGAAGAAAAAAAGTAGTGCAACTATTTCTTGCTTAAAACTTGCACGACAAGCAGTCTGAACAAAAGTATAGGTTTTGAGTGAAAATTACAGGCAATTTGGCCATTTCAAAGTTTTTTCTTGACAATTTAAAGGTTTTAAAGGGTTGCAATGAAATCAAAGTTGTTTAAAGGTTTTAAAGGTTTTGCTAGGAGGCCCGTATCAATCACGTGAGTAACGCTGCATGAGAACTGACGAAAATTCTAAAATGTCACAACTACTTAAATTTTTATGAAGTTAAGGATCTTGTTGAAAATGAAGCAGGTCATGATGAGAGAAAGATATTTAATGATCTATATCAGTCATTTTAGTAGTATCAAGTATTTAGGTTATGTGCATAAAATTCGAAAATGTTGAATTAAAGGGCGACACATATTTTTGAAAGAGTTACATGTTTTGTTATAAATGAAGTAGGTCATTATGTCAGACATACGATTTTACTTCTATATCATTATCTTGAGTGAAAATTAAGAGATAAGGGGAATATATATCTGGAATAGTATGAGACTTTTTGAAAATTAACATAAAAACTACCTGCACACGGTGCAACCGGTTCCCAGTTAATATGGATTCTTTCTTGAGCGCATGCGCGGGCGTAAGCGCGAAAAGATTCACATTCACAACGTTTGTCGGGAGGACATTCACAAGTATCCGTGATGCACGAGCTGCAAAGTAAGATAAACATGAATATTATTATAGGTTTTTGATTTATTCGGTACGATAAAGCATACGAACAAGTTCAATCTGATATTTAAAATACACTATGATGTTTTATGCAAGCTCTGATAGTTCACGTTCGGTGACTGCTTTACTTGCTATTGAATAAATAACAGTACTGTCTCATCAGTTTGAGTATATGATTTTAATCTCGCCGCTCTCTAAGCTCAGCTCAGCCACGGTTCTTCTTGTCATCATCATCGACGTCATTTACAATACGCCAGATAGGGTTGCTACGTTAACCGAGACTCTGCCATTATTGAGCATTTTTTACAAAAAGTAAATGATTTATGTAATTATAAATACTTCAATAGCTTTTGGTGAGAAACATCATTTGCTGCGAAAATTCTCAATTATTCAGAATTCAACTGAAATCTTATTACAAATAAGCAGGAAAATTCTACTTAATTCTCATGATTATAAAGCACGGTATTCAACATTTTATCAGCACACCAGCATATTCAACATACCTATAGTATGGACGGACGTCGACTTGTCGACGACATCGATGAAAGACTGAATCCAAAAGAAAACTACATTCCTTCTTGGCACGTAAATTGGCAATAGTGTCATTCAAGCACTGAGATTCTGTTGTAAATTCTGGTTTGATGACGCAGGCGCTCCGACTTCCGTATCGCCACGTGTCTCCAAACTCTTCACCGGTAAAATATTGGCGTCCGTCTTTTCCCGTGAGATCATCAAAACCAAGACCATTGAAATTTCCACATAATCCACACAATTTTCGTTTGTATTTACTTGACACAGAAACATCTACAAAGCTATCACCGTCCCACGTGATCGTTAAATCACGTGACCAGTTAAAAACTACCATGTGACCAGTTTGAACTATTGTAAAATTAGGTATACCATTATGCTTATATGGAAGTCTAACTATTTTTCTATTTACTTTTACCCGTAATCGTGTATGCAAGTTTATTTTCACACCATTTAAAAATATCACAACCATTTTCGTCCACGTAAAACTACTGCTCGTCCTCGCATCGTTTCGTACTCTAACTGAAAATGATTTTTCCAAACAATCCTCAGTCAATATGTATTTACAGGTGCCCTGAAAGTTAAACATTCTTCCATCAAATGTTCTGTAATGTGGATCTCCATAAACTGTACATACCGCCCGAGCTGAAAGTTAAGAAGAAACAATGTAAATATACGAGGGCTGTCCGGAAAGTTCGTAGACAAGGCTACAGAATAATTATAAGCAGTCATATCAATAAGCTGTTTTGGTATTTTGCTTAAGTATGTATTGGCTACATATTTCTAAATTTATAAACATGATAACAATAATATTTGCGAAACGCCCATCGCCATGGTAACATGACCGACGGTTTACGGAGCACTTTGATTCCATGACAGTGGCTACTCAAAATAAAAGTGAATAAAAATTAAAGTTTTATGCCTAACGCGTTTTTACTTACGCGAAGTTATTTGAAATCATTGCATGACATTTGGTGAAAATTATGACGTCATACGTTAAAAAACAAGTTGTAAACGACCGTTAGACGCATTGGGGGCGCTTAACATTTGTTTCGAAAAAATGACGTCAATTTCACGGACGGAGCAACGGAGTTTTATCAAGTTTTGTGTTCATGCTAATATGACACCAACTGAGACGTGGAAGTTTATTTCAAAAGCAGATACGACCGGTAAATGTTCAAGGCAACTTGTTTTTAAGTGGCACAGCAGATTTAGAAGCGGAGATGAAAATGTGTTAAATAAGAAACGAAGCGGACGACCGAAAGTAGCAGAGCCGAATTACGTAGAACGCGTTAGAACAGTCAGAATTGCGCGGGAAAAGATTTGCAGATTTGGAAGAACTTTGCGTCGGTGTTAGATCGGCGATATCTGGTTTTGATCGAGAATGGTACGAAGGGGTATACCAGCAATGGGTCAGCCGGCATCAGAAATGAGTAAAATCGTGTGGGCGATATTTTTTGAGGAGTGATTACATGACATTCATTTGACGTTGATGACGTTTAAAAGTGCTCCGTGATTATGTATATGTGTTGGATGTTAGGACTGTTTTTATGCTAATGTTCATCGCAGCCTGACAGTTTTTTGTAAATTTGTTTGTTAGATATGCATGTATTTGCTGGCCAAATTTGTTTTATGTATGTATTGCTTGAGTGTAAAAAATAAAGTAGTATATGAACTTTCCGGACAGCCCTCGTATTATTAGCGTTTAAAATGGCGGACTTCTTTACATTAAATATTGACACACAAATTCAATAATTGAGATGTTATGAGGTGATATTTTAACGATGAGATCCCTCATTGACTTGGTTACTGCACTCTTGGTCCAAACCCTCTGCGCTTTGTATGTATGTACGTATGTTAATATATGCATACGAATAAGGCAATACAGTGTATCAATCCAATAACTGTGATTTGGAATATATCACTTTGTTCTAATTTTAATTTATGAATGAAAAACAGCAACAACTGTTATCAAGATTTTAAAAGGAAATGACTTCTTCTTATTTCTCCGTCCGTAGTCCTACCACGGACGTTGTAAAGATTTTTTTTTATTTTCTGGATGAAAATCTATACTAACAGACAGACACAGGGTATTGGTCCCATAGGACCCCCTTGTTTGAGTCACGCAGCGGGACCACTCCGTCCGTTGCTAGGTAACAGGTAATACTACTTACATTCAACACATCTCGGGCAACATTCTGTGTCGTCAAACTGCAGTGTGAAGCCTTGAGGACACCACAAGGCGTTGTTACAATGTTGGGTCTGACAGTGGGTCACCCCGTTATCACAATCACACGTGGTGCACGTGTCAGGCTTCCACTGTTGCCCGTGCTACAATGAATCACCAATCATGCAGCAATTATTGAAGGATTTAAAGATTGAATCGGTTCATTAAGTCAGTAAGTGTATCGATACGTTCTTTGCAGTTATAACAAAGTGAGGAACTTATCAAAATGAAATTTTATCAGATTAAGTAGGGAAGTCACACTAGTTGCAGAGCTGTAAAAACTGGTAGCAAGCATTTTTCTTATGTCGGATTCAATGTATGTCATTGCTTTTTTGCTTTAATGAAAATGAAATTCCCTTTTTGTGCAGCTGCAGTTGCAGTGATATGGAATTCCAAAGCTGCCATCTGATGGCTGTAGATTAGACCCGGAACAAAAATTAATCAGCTTGCAGGGGCAGATTAGTTTATGATGTGTAAAAATACTTTAATTTTGTTCTAAACATATCATGAAAGATTTATTTAAGCTCATATCATATTCATTATATGAAGTAATTATATTAATTATCTGTCTCACATCTTTAAATCAGACTAAGCTTTCCATTTCTTGATCATTTCTATTTTAATTATTTGAATCATGATTTTTATCACTTATCTTTAAAAAAGTAGCCTTACGTATTATGCGTTAAATTCGCAAGTGACATTTCATGAATAATTCCGAATTTTTCATCTGAGATACGAGTTTTGGTAAATATACGTCACTAAGACAAACCAACCATTTCATTTGTAATTTTAATACTACACAAAAATAAAATTACAAAACAAATTCCATATCCTCACGGGCATATATATAACCAAACATTATCAGTAAAATAAACAAAATAGTACTATTAATAACAGTTTGTTTAAAATATACAACAATCTAACTTGCTGAATATTCACAGAGCCAAACATAGTTCTGAAACAAATGAAAGTTACCATGTAGAAGAGTCCGCTGTAGAGACACTGCTTTCTGTCCGGGCACTTCATACAGCACGAGTCGGGCACGTGCTCACGCTGGTCCTCACTGCACGAGAGCGGAGGGCACGTCTCACGATCACATAGAGATGTTCCATTCTGAAATAAAGTACAGTTTGTTTTATGTTCTAATCTGGATATTTAAGATATCCGTAAGTAGAGCATTTGAGTTGCAGAAAAGTATAGTTGAACTTACATAAACTGAATTATTGTCGAAAGAAAAATGACCTTATATGGTATGAAATCAATTTTAAACAAGTTTTGTTAAAAAAAAATATAGAGAGAGAGCTAAAAGAAAACGGCCTGGGAAAAATATAAGATAAAAAAAAAAGAAGGAAAAAGTAGGGATGTCAACGGATATTCGGATAACCGGATATCCGTTTGAATCATCGGATATCCGGATCGAAATTGGCATCCGGATATTCGTTTAAAAACTTTGAATTTTAAACGTTAAAGTTAATTTATTGGCTATTTTAAAAAGGCCTAATGGATCAACTTGATATTTGCGAACTCAACTAGAACGCACGTCAATCATTTAGGGCCATTACCATGTGTCTGTTAAAGGTGAAGGTCAGTTTTACTAAAAACGATTTTTCTATGTTCAGGCAATAACTGGGACTTGTATGATTGTAATTAACTTTTTTTACCAACAAACATCACAGCACAGTGAGTCGCACAACTGCCATGCATGTGGCCTTAAAACTCAGATCACTGTTACTATAAATATTTAATTCATGTCTAGGCATGTCTAGGCATTGCTGATTTATAGTAAATGTAAAAGGCATTTAAAGAAGTCTTTTTTATTTAGTCTGTTGCTTTTATGTCCAGCTGGTTAAACCCCTGTCACACCAGGGTCGCGTTCTCACGGCGTTCCCATGGCTTTCAAGAACGCCGAGGTGCGCGCAGTACGATCGCAAGCATCGCCGCAGCAACGTAGTGGCATTGCCAGTAAACGCAGTGGGATCGCATAGAACGCCTAGCCACGGCGCACACTTTGAGCATGCACAAAACAAACGCCGTCGCTCGGCGTTCTGATAAGAGCGCAGTGGGATCGCCGTATGGTCGCCGTAGCAGCGCAGTAAGGTCTCCTACAACGCCGCAGGAGCTCCGCGGGCGCGCACAGAGGTCGCAGTGCGAACGCTGCACGGTAATCGGTGGCGCTTGCACGGAGATCGCACGGCGTTGTCGGAGATGTCACTGCGTCTTTACAGCGCTTTCTGGCGCGTCTATGGCGCTTATACGGAGTGTTAATTGATTCACTGCGCTCTTTCAACGACTGTACGGAGCTGTCACGGCGATCAATGCGCTCCCAATGCGCTTCTACCGCGTTGTCACAGCGATCGTTGCGCTCCCAATGCGCTTCTACCGCGTTGTCACAGCGATCATTGCGCTCCCAAAGCGCTTCTACTACGTTCATTGATGTTTGTATGACAAACATAATGTACAAGATTGGCAAATAAACATACAAATCACCATGACTGAAGTGCAGCAGCAAGTCGGGCTATTGCTGACCTACATGCATGTCAAGCAAACATACCAAGATGATTATGATTGTATATGCATATGATTGTAATACGACGAAAGAGGAGAGTCTTTTTGCAGGCATAGTCTCAGCTGCTCAAGAACTAACAAGCAAATGATGAAGATTCGTGATACACTTCGTTTTATACGTTAGAACGTCATCAACACGCCGTCAGCGCAGCGTGAGCGACGGGAAAGCGCAGTGCACGCAGTGGAAACGCCGTAAGAACGCCCTGAAAGCGTAGTGCACGCGGTGAAGGCGCCGTAAGAGCGCAGGCAATCGCCAAAAAAAAAACTCCGTAGGAACGCGATAGAACGCCATGTAAACTCTGAAGCAACGCCATGGTCGCAGTCCCATAAAAGTCAGATTTTTCTTGCAATCTCACGGCGTTCTGGTAAATTAAACAACGCCGTGACAACGCAGTGGAAACGCGCTGTATTGTGACAGGGCCTTTAGGTGGAATAGATCTGGACTCCAAATGAAGCTCATGTTTGGCTCGATACCCAGTTGGACAAATGCTACACCATACGATTTGACGGAAACCATGGCGAAACAGGTATTCCCTATTCCTGTATTTCCATCCCCCTTACCGAATTTTCGAAAAATTAAGGATCAAAATTATTTTGATGCATTTTTATCAGTTTTGCCTTGATTATCCAAATAAAACTATTTTAGCCCATGGTGTGTTTTTTTTTAAAGTGATTCTTAGAAAATATGTTTTCTAATCATTGTAAGCTCAATTTTAATAAATTCAATTTTTTAACAATTGCAACTTGAAAACATCATGATTACTCTCTTGTACGGTGCAAAAATCCATGTATCCTATTATTAATTGTTGTTTTTTTGAAGGGGGACAGGATTATAAGAACTGACATAAATATAGGAAAGTAGGATACATTTCCTCCCACCTTGTGAGGCAGGTACATTGTCCCTCAAACTTTGCACGATGCGAGCACGTTGCGACTGTGCCAGCCACTAGAACCAAACATATCAGTTACATCAATATTTCTATACCTTGCACTCGCATCGTGTACACTTGTCTGGTCGAAATATTCTGCCGTTGCTGTAGATCTTCTTCTGGAAGAAGCAGCGTCCACCAGGAAGATTGAAGATTTTACGTTGTCCTGAAATACAGTTTACAGTATAAAGATACCGCTACATAATTATGCCATTCATTAATTTAAACAGTACATACACATAGCACGTGCACATGTCCGAGTTTGACTTAGACGTCTAATATGTCAAAGGTGATAATGTTGAAAATTCGGTGTCCCTTTTAATACTCTGAAGATATTCATTAACAGTGACGTTAAATTCGATTTACAGTTTTTACGGGTTTTTTAGGCGCGTTTCACCTTAAGTGAAGGTTTTTATTCAAAATCCAAACCATAAAGAATTTTTTTGCACAGTAAACTTAAACAATAGTACTGATATTCTAAGAAATGCGAGCGAATTTATTTGTCAAATTAAAACAAGAACGTGTCATCGGACACTAATGCCCCCACTTCTTCAACAACATTTGCAATGAAAAAGGACCATTACTCTGGTAAAAATGATTGCAGAAAAAGCTCCTTTCTTTACGATCATCTGCACATTCTGTTTGATTATCTGTCCACGTTTGAAAGAAATCTACATAATACTTTAGGAGGAGTTGATGACACAAGATCTAGGGGACGTACGGACGGACGAGTGCAACTATTTACGCCTCATACTTTGCGAAAGCATAAAAAGCAACAACAAAGAAACAACGTCACATTTACTAAGATCTTTTTTACAACATAAAGAATCGCTATATCGATGTTCTTGAATAAACCAGCTTCCCTGTGTTCGTAGAAGATATAATTACAAAAATATGTCTTATTTACTTATTGAGACTTAATTATTACTGACTGACTGTCTGAACCAACTATAGAAAGCTCAGTGATTAATTAATTTAAAATCCATATTTAATACTTTATCTAGCACGAGAGGATGATGTCATACATGTCAGTTGAACGTATCTGAGAACATGTTTTGGAAAAAACATTATTTATTAGAAAAAAAAAAACAAGTGCGCTGTAACCCAGGGCTTCGTTTATTTTTTTTTATTTAAAAAAATAATCAATATATGTATAAATTTTAAGGCGATTCTTTTAATAAAAAAAGAAGGCATAAAATACTTAATATTACAGGTGCTTAAGAACTCGCAACTAAAGCCTCCAATGCCTTCACATTTTGGGCTTTGAGGTTTCAAACAGTACAAACATGAGCCGAATCTTCAAAAATGAATTTTATGATAATTATAGACTGTCGGCCAAGTTATGTCATATAATTATACATGTAATCATTTGTGGCAGTATTAACGTGTGTATGCCAAACCACGAGAAAATTGTGCTCATATTTACAAATAAGTTGTAAAACTAGATGTGTGAAGTTAGCGGCCTTGCGGCGTGAAGTTAGCAGCCTAGCGGCCTGGCGGCGTGAAGTTAGCGGCCTAAACTTAATATTTATCATAACTTATGTTTATCTTAAAAACGGCTTGAATTCGATTTTTAAAACATAAATTATGATAAATATTAAGTTTAGGCCGCTAGGCCGCTATGCCGCCAGGCTTCGAAAACTTAAACAAAATCGAAGCTAGTATTAAGTTTAGGCCGCTAGGCCGCCAGGCCGCTAGACCGCTAGGCCGCCATGCTTCGAAAACTTAAAAAAAATCAAAGCTAGATCTTGTTGATATTTTATTAAATCATCCCTGAAATGTACATTGCATGCTGTAAAAATCGAATTCAAGCCGTTTTTAAGATAAACATAAATTATGATAAATATTAAGTTTAGGCCGCTAGGCCGCCAGGCCGCTATGCCGCCAGGCTTCGAAAACTTAAAAAAAATCGAAGCTAGTTCTTGTTGATATTTTGCTTATTTACCCCTGAAATCTACATTACATGCTGAAAAAACTTAAACAAAATCGAAGCTAGTATTAAGTTTAGGCCGCTAGGCCGCCAGGCCGCCATGCTTCGAAAACTTAAAAAAAATCAAAGCTAGATCTTGTTGATATTTTATTAAATCATCCCTAAAATGTACATTGCATGCTGTAAAAATCGAATTCAAGACGTTTTTAAGATAAACATAAATTGTGATAAATATTAAGTTTAGACCACCAGGCCGTCAGGCCGCTTGGCCGACAGGCTTCGACAAGTTAAAAAAATCGAAGCTAGTTCTTGTTGATATTTTACTTAATCATCCCTGAAATGTACATTTACAAAGAGAACATGAGAGTAAATGTACAAAGAGATTCCGAGTCGTCTTTGCAGATAAGCTATAACTTTGTTAAATAATTTATTTTAAAAAATAAAAGATAAATCATGTTGATAACTTGCTTATACACCCCTGCAATGTACATTATATGCTATAAAAATATATTCCAATCCGTTTTAAAAATCAGACTAAATTGTGATAAAGGCAGCCATCTTCACGCAGCTAGGCCGCTAACTTCTCGCAGCTAGGCCACCAGGGCGCTAACTTCACGCCGCTAGGCCGCTAAATTCACGCCGCCAGGCCGCTAGGCCGCCAGGCCGCTAACTTCACGCCGCCAGGTCGCTAGGCCGCCAGGCCGCTAACTTCACGCCGCCAGGCCGCTAACTTCACAACGCCAGGCCGCTAGGCCGCTAACTTCACACATCTTGTGAAACTATTAATTTCTTAAATTTTCTTTACTTAAAAGGGGATCAAACCTTAAATTATTGAAATACCTAACAATGAATACTGTGTTCTACTACTACAATCGACCAATCAGATTCAAGTTAGAACTTGGCTTTAATTTTGTTTCGAAACCACATAGTTTTGCTTAACGTGTGTTAAGAAAAAAAGGAACTGAGCAAAATATCTCCGGTGATTCAAAATGTCTTGATGTTCAGTTTAAACATCGATGGGTTGAACCTTCAAATAGTTAATTTTCATGCCACCTATGCATGACTGATTTAGTCTTTAGGGATATGTTCATTTGTGCTTGACAAGCTGTATTTAGACTTTGTCTTGAAATGTTCTCAACATAACAGTCAATTCTTGCCCACTGTACAAGCTTCCCGACAATTACCCATATTACCTTGTAACAAACCTCATCATCTGCCCAGACAATGACATCGCAAAATATCTAATTCTATTGTTCTACTGTTGTCACAAAGCAATTGATCGGAAAATCGGTGACAAATTGTCATGGAAACAATTTATGACTATTCCAATATGTCAAAATATTGTCTATTGCAATATGTCAAAATATTGTCAGAAGATGATGAAGTTATCGCAAAAACATCAGCCATCATGTTGCTGATTATGGTTTTTATGTAAGGTATCATCTGATACCTTGATGACGATAATTATCATGTTGGTGGTGACGACCTCACAGGTGACGAATGATAATGATGCTGTGGCGGACGAGTAGGAGGAGGAAGACAAGAATGTTGCTGCTGATTGTGATAATGACGATGATGATGACAGTTGTGATGATTGAGTAATGATATTGGTGTTGTTGATTATAAAGAAGAAGAAAGATGATGATGATGACCATAATGAAAATAGTGGCGGTGGTGCGGCTAGTGATGTTGTATTATAATGCTAGTAGTGGTGGTGGTGGTGGTAGTGCTAGTGGTGGTGGGGATGATGATGATAATTGTAATGATGATGATGATGATGATGATGATGATGATGATGATGATGATGATGATGATGATGATGATGATGATGATGATGATGATGATGACGACGACGACGACGACGACGATGACGATGATGATGATGATGATGAAGGTGATGATGATGATGATGATGATGATGATGATGATGATGATGATAATGATGGTGGTGGTGGTGGTGGTGGTGGTGGTGGTGGTGGTGGTGGTGGTGGCGGTGATTATGATGATGGTGGTGGTGGTGGTGGTGGTGGTGGTGGTTGGATTCTAAAATAATAACGTTTAATGCACTATACGATGGATTGAATCTTTAGGAAAATGTTTTATTATCGCGGCGAAGACTAAATGTAATAATACAATGTAAAAATGTTAAACTGCTATATATCTCGGTTCAGTATCTTACCACTACAACTGGGACAGCACTCCCCCGTAACGTTGTAGATCTGGTCATCCGGGCAGTTTAGCACTGGACATGTCTTCTTCTGACACGATACACTTCCATTCTGTTGTGATAAAAACGAAATATAATAACGTCTTTTTTTACCGTAAGGGAACTAACCTCGTATATATAATATTGAATATACATCTTGGTTTTCTCCCTTGTCATACAGTGAAGTATACATGCGTTTGTGCACAATATGAGTTTGGCAGAGACGTAAACGTAAACTTCCATCCCAAAAAATAAATAAAGAAATGAAATAATCAAATACAGGTTTTGCTGCTTAAACCAAATCGTCGCACAACTACTGATCAGAGACAAGTAGAGAGAAAATACTGCTACAGTCAGAACCTCCCAGCTGTTCGTAGCACACAGCTACTCAGCGACAACTGCCAGCATCACACTGCAACTCAGCAACAGGCGGTAAGCGGTAATCATTAACAAGCAGTAAGTATTACACAGCTTCTCAGCCAGCAACAACAGGGCTTATTCAGTGGCACAGCTACTCAGCTAAAGCAGTCAGCACAACACAGATAATGCTAATGCTTTGACAATAATTTTAGCTCTGATCTTGAGTTCCCTGGTTTAAACCCCACTGACTGCATTTGAGAATGTTCTGTGACATAGACGCTGAAACTAATGGCTTATCAGCCAGTCAGGCAGCTATCATCAACATTGTTTGGTCCTGCTTATAATACCCAAATGGGATTCCAAAAGTATTTGAAATACTGGAAGAATAAAAGGATTCTTACCTTACATATGCACTCTACACATGGATCTGATGACAGATTGAAAGTTTGTCCATTTTCGAATTTCTTTCCATCAAAAGAACACCCTGTAACGATGAATAATTGTACCAACCATACAAATATTAAAAAATATAAAATTTCCATGTCATTTTTTATATCATTGACATTCAGCAATCTAAAACTCAATCCGTTGTTCAAACATGATTCCAGTGTACATATTTGGTACTCGATTTATTATATTTTACTCAGGCGATGATTAATCCCTGGAGGAATTAAACTGCACATAATACTCAATCAAATAATCACTGCGAAGTGCCCGTGCACATGGTAAGTGATTACTGTAAACCTCTGTAAACATATCAAGTGCTGGAATCGGTGGTAATGGCACGTGCCATCGAAAGATTATCGCCGCGTGCACAACTGTTTCTGAGGCTTAGCTGAGGATCCGTTCATTAGCTAGAGGTAAATATACAATGTGGAGACTTAAGACAGGCTCTGAGTAGCTGCGCACACGGCCATGGCACAAGAAACTCAAGCATCTGATTGGCTGAAATGGCGATAAAAGAGTGGTCGCCATTTCAGCCAATCAGATGCATGAGGTTTAAGACTGGTCTCCTGAATTAGTTTTATGATCTTGGACTTATATGTCAAGGCGGACAATTTAAGAGTATTCATCTTTTGGAATTTCGTCTTTCAGACAGTTTATTGTCAATTTATCTCATTATTCGGCTATATTTAGACTTTGTGGAATCGTTAAGCATCCTCTTCGGTAGCTACATACATTTAACGTCATTCTGAAAATAGCCCGACTTAAATAATGCAGGATTCTCCGAACAAAAATGCTTAAGAAACTTATCATATCAATTACAGTACAAAATAATAATTGACAATCCAAAAAACAATCGAGCATAATATTAGTCATAAGAGATTGAATTTATTTCTTCAATTAATAAAGTTCGTTTAAATAGATTACTAGGGTCACGACACGCATTTTCCAGACAACGTCTTCAAACTGTTTTATAGCATATACAAATCAACAAATAAAATATATACAATCGTAGGACCTCTTTCATCTTTTGAAATAATGTTATTAAGTAATGATACACGAGTCAATTTTCGTTAAACAAACACAGACATAAAACTCCGCCCTTAAGTATTCCTTGAGATTTGAAGAACACTCGAAAACTTATTGACATTATTTTTCAATGGTATTTCGAGTAGGTATTTACTTGTGTTTGTATAAGATTCAATCTAAAACCACATGGTAAAACCTCAGGCTGTTGTTGGATGATATAGTATGATAAAAGAAGTCATTTAAATATGTGTCATTTCTTAAAAAAAGAATCAACGATTAAGACACAGTATTTGCATAATCACAAAATAATTCGCGATTGACATCTCAGCTAAAACGATAATATAATTATGTTTCACGACGAAAAATATTTTACTTAAAGCGGCTATTCTATACAGTACGCGGGGCAATCTAGAAGTAAAATAATTATCTTATTTAATTAATGATTTCCTAAACTAATTAATGATTAACTAAAACGCATGCCGCCAGTTTTGCTTACTTCGTGATTATTATAGTCACTATTTTGCATACAAACGAGTTTAAATCAATGTGGCGGTTCTCAAAAGACTCCCCGTACTTCAATTCATTATTATAAGTACACGTTCCTTGTGATCATGGTGCTTATTTAATAGAAGTTCGCCTGATGCAGGGTAGCCATATAGTCTGTGAGATGCATGCATAAACTATGGCGAAACTGTTCAAATTGATTCTGGACTTCATGTTAAATATATAAAAAGGTAGGCATATTTAAAAAAAAAATTTGAATTTTGAAATTTTAATACTGAAAGAAGCTATTTAAACTATTAATTAAAGGTTATGAACGTAAATTGTATTTGCGTAAGAGCACTCGCAGCAGCAAACGTCATCATTAACGTCATTGACGTTTATTTGAGAGTTATTACTTAAGTTTTCAATCTTGAAACTCATACATGTGACTTGTAAACTAAATATTTTATGTCACTGTGACTTGTAAACTAAATATTTTACACATTTTAAATAATGTACCATAAAAACAAATAATAACCGTAACAGAAGCGAGGATTGACTTGAATAAAGCCTACCTTCGCAGGAAGGACAGCACTGCCCGGGGACCTGCACAGGGTCAAAGCATGGATTATAACACTGGGATCTGGACTTTGTCACCACGGATGCCTGTAAAACAGTCGTTTGATAATCTCACTCAAGCTAGTCATCAACAATCGTGATTTTAGGTTCATATGAGCATAGATTGAAATAAAAATATTCTTAATTTTTGAAAGGACATCCGGGTTAATATGACTTATTCAGCAAGGAGAAGATTTAGTATTCAAGATTTACAATTCTTTGTTAAAAAGTTGTAATGGAAATATGTGTTTCATGTATACGAGGGATATATATACATATAAATTATTTTCAAATAATACATGACAGAGGACGATCTTAAGTTCGTTTCTGGATTTGAGAAAAATGCTAATATGACTGAATATAATGAAAAATACGCCAAAATGTGCAATGTAACATTTTCTCGTTTTCCCACCTATAACATGTATATGTTTATGGCTGAAATTATTACACGGATTAAATTAATTTTCTGAGGTGTTTGCGTATACATGGAAAAACGACAGAATAGCGCAATGCACATTGTTTTAAGTTCTTCAACACGTATGTTAGAGACCTATTCACAGTTTAAAAACGCCACGCATAAATCAATATTATTTTTCTAAAAATATGGACAATATGCTACAAAGAAAATGCATTATGTTACATACGACATGTCATTGTCTTAATTATCACCAGGTGATAGAAGCATGTAAACATTCTTCTTACACATTCTTTCCATAAACATTGACATTATTGACATAAATTGTGTTTAATTGTCGCAACAATTTTTTTTAATAAACCATGCTTTTTATACGTGGCATGTCAAGGGGAGAGCTCTCTTCGGTCAGGTATATTTTTGACATTTTAATTGTTACTATAGTTAGAAAGAACTTTTATCTATCTATTATATTCTAATAATTAAGTGGAGAATGTCTTACACATTTTGCATAAGTTATGTCGTCTGCTCAACTTTATGTCGTCATTTCAAGAATTGACGACAACTGTCCAGAGTACAGATGTGTGAAGTTAGCGGCCTAGCGGCCTGGCGGCGTGAAGTTAATGGCCTGGCGGCGTGAAGTTAGCGGCCTGGCGGCCTAGCGGCCTGGCGGCGTGAAGTTAGCGGCCTGGCGGCCTAGCGGCCTGGCGGCGTGAAGTTAGCGGCCTGGCGGCGTGAAGTTAGCGGCCTGGCGGCGTGAAGTTAGCGGCCTGGCGGCCTAGCGGCCTAGCGGCCTGAACTTATTATTAATTTATCATAATTAATAATAAATGTACATTGCATGCTGTAAAAATCGATTTCAAGCCGTTTTTAAGATAAATTATGAAAAATATTAAGTTTAGACCGCTAGGCCGCCAGGCTTCGAAAACTTAAAAAAAAATCAAAGCTAGTTCTTGTTGATATTTTACTTAATCATCCCTGAAATGTACATTACATGCTGTAAAAATCGAATTCAAGCCGTTTTTAAGATAAATTATGATAAATATTAAGTTTAGGCCGCTAGGCCGCCAGGATTCGAAAACTTATAAAAAATCAAAGCTAGTTCTTGTTGATATTTTACTTAATCATCCCTGAAATGTACATTACATGCTGTAAAAATCGAATTCAAGCCGTTTTTAAGATAAATTATGATAAATATTAAGTTTAGGCCGCTAGGCCGCCAGGCTTCGAAAACTTAAAAAAATCAAAGCTAGTTCTTGTTGATATTTTGCTTATTCACCCCTGAAAAGTACATAACATTCTGAAAAAAATCGATTTCAAGACATTTTTTAGATAAACATAAATTATGATAAATTTTAAGTTTTGGCCGCAAGGCCGCCAGGAATCTAGGCCGCTAGGCCGCCAGGTTTCGAAAAGTTTAAAAAAAATCAAAGCTAGTTCTTGTTGATATTTTAATTGATCATCAACTGAAATGTATTTACAAATAGTACATGGGAGTAAATGTACATAGAGATTCCGAGTCGTCTTTGCAGATAAGCTAGAACTTTGTTAAATAATTTATTTTAATAAAATAAAAGCTAAATGATGTCTATAACTTTCTTATACACCCCTGCAATTTACATCATATGCTGTAAAAATAGATTTCAATCCGTTTTTAAGATCAACCTAAATTGTGATTAAGGCAGCCATCTTCACACCGCTAGGCCGCCAGGCCGCTAACTTCACGCCGCCAGGCCGCTAACTTCACGCCGCCAGGCCGCTAACTTCACGCCGCCAGGCCGCTAGGCCGCCAGGCCGCTAACTTCAGGCCGCTAGGCCGCTAACTTCACGCCGCCAGGCCGCTAGGCCGCTAACTTCACACATCTCCAGAGTACCTTGTCTCGTGACGCTCTCCATTTTAGACAATAACAGACTTTCTGCATAGAACAATTATCACGGGCGGAATGTCCTCTATCTTTCGGTATTCACTATTAGAAAAATATCAATTTCTTAACGATATTAAAATGACCACCGGTATAAACGTTTCGTAAATATTCTTCTTGTGCATTAATGGTTTCAAAATTTGTCATAAAGTGAAAAATTGACCAAAGTAAATAACAAAATGTCTTGTAAATTTAATGGCAGCATTTTTCACATTGATTTTTAATTAGTTACTTTTTTGCTGAAATCAAGAAGACAAAATGCTGGTTACTAATGTTGACAAATGAGATTTTTTTCGAAATCTGCAACCATGATTGGTTACACCATTATATCACCATTCGGACATCGGTGTACCCTACATCAGGGGCGGGATCTGTATCAAATTAAGAATTGCAAAGAACACGTAAGTTATAGTAAAATAGCTTGAAAACTGTCTAAACATGGTGTTTTCAGCAATAAAGAGGTACATGAACTCAATATCCTTATGTAGAATTATACTTTTAAAGATCCTGCTGTTGTTGCTGTTTTTCTTTAAACAGCGATAACTCTGACATCACGAAATATTGTTTTTTAAAAAACCCTTTTAAAAATACTCCATCATCATGTAAAGGGCAATTCACTTCGTATTAAAAACATGTCCGCCCGAAAAAACATCGTTTTACATGCATCAAATTCACGATAAATTGAGAAGTGATGTCATGAAAATTCTGGCAAGGTCGTATTTTAAAGTGTTTTTACAGACAAAAATATGTTAACTAAAAACCAGTATGTCGGAATTACATTTGCGACATTTTGAGTGCTTCAGGCCGTGACTTAAAATAATTAATATTGTAAAACTATAAATTGTAGCAAAATCAATTTTGTTCTGTGTCAAAGATTGCCATAAAAAACGATCACAGATGTTACATGTATTTGCGTTTATCACGATTGTTCAAAACATAATACTATACCATCATTTATATTTGCGTGGCCTCATTTTCGCGCAAATCGCGCAAATTACATATTCGCGCGGACAACAAAAATTTGCGCATTGTATTTTCTTATCGGAAAAAAGAATGTGGTAATAGCATAATATTAAAATCGCGCGAAATATAATGATACTACAGTATTAAAGAGTTCTTGGAATCGCGGTATTGAAAAAGAGGGTTAAAGCAGCTTTTTTACAGTTTAGAGAGGAATACTTCAAAGTCTCAGAACTGGTTTAGATTAATCGTAGTACTATCTAAAAAATATGGAATATTACCACAGTATGCATTCTGTAGGTTCGTATTTTTCGAGTTGGGTATGTAAACAATATCGCGCGGGACCAAAGGTCGAGCATGATGTGGTTACATACGCAACAAGAAATAATACGAACCTACGGAATGCATACTGTCATAATGTTCCTTTTATTATATACCTTTCTCGCTCAAAACAAATTTAAATAAACTAAATAACAAAATTTTAGTCAAAAACGTGGTTTACATAATAGCAGAAATAAAATAGTAAATTTATGAATGGCGTAGAAAATTTATGAATGGCGTAAAAATACCGTAACTGCGACGGAAATTTCCTAATTTGGAGTTCGTTATAAGCCGAAAAATTACGACAACCTAATGTGACGTAGTATATGACGTCACATAGAACACGGGAAGCTCCAAAATAAAGAAATGGAAATGGACATAGTGTGATACGGAATTTCTAATCTGAACGGAGTTGTATCAATTTTGCGGATTAACAATGCATTATTCTAAAATCATTCATGGGTATATAATAAATAAAAATGACATTATGGGAGCATATTCGCCGAAAGTATGGACGAATCAGTACATTCTTAGATCTGTTCTCAGTGAATTTTACTGCGTTGGTAATGCTAAAACAAATTCGGCTTAAGATATATAGGCCTATTCACTCTTATGACTGTGTAAAAATATAACATCACATTTACTTTGTTTACTTGTCTTCTACAGTTTAAGTAATACATTTTGATATTTCAAAACTTGATACGTGACAAGGCACCTTTAAACTTGCTGCTCAGTTTTGCACTTTTCGCCGCATAAATATATACAGACAAGACTTTACATCCCAAGTGCATTACTAATAGTGTAAGTTTAAATTTACAAAATAACTTCACTCAATTAAAACTTCGGCTGAACAAAGACTTGCATATGTTCACAAAATCTAGCAGATTGTTCCGATTATGATGGATTGATATTACTCCTTGTCCAAAAGGAAACACTATATGTTAATTGTACCTTTAGTTGAGGCCGTCAGTTTCAATCGGTAGATCCTCCAATTTCAAGAGATAATTAAAATATTTGATGTTATCACTTTTAAAATGAAAATACTGATTTTCAATGCTTTGTAAACACGTTTGTCTTCGATCATAGATATAGATTAAGATAAAGTCGAAACTGTCCAACATTTCACGAAGATCCACTTTCAAGCGTCAAATGAATACCGACTTTGATTGGTCGGTATTCACAAGAAATTATTTTAGAAATAAAATTGAAGGTTTGCTGCAAACTTAAAAAGTCAAGTATGTAAAGTGTCTGAGGTTTTGATCAAATAAAAGGATTTATCCATAATAAATTAAAAGACAAAGTCTGTAAATACTGAATGTCTGTCTTTAAGGACACCGCCAGGTTAATGTTGATCATTAATTATGAAAATATTAGTATTTTCGTACTTTTGACGCCTCAGAAAAGTATATATAACTTTTTTTTTTTTTTGGGGGGGGGGGGGTTGTACCGGCTTGCTCAGTCATTAGTGTTGTCGGAATTGCATGGCTAGGCGCTGTCGCCGTGACGATACGGGTTCGCTCCCCAGTACAGCCTCTGAGGCAATATCATTTCAAGTATTTTCAATACAAACTTAACACGTGTGAAGAAATCTTTTGCAACCGTTCAATTCGTTCATGATTTCTTTACGATAACATAGATCATTGATGTTATCCCTTTATTTCATGGGATATGGCTGTTATCCCATTGTGTGAACTATGTAGATCCTGATCAGCCTGTCCGTCCGTGACGTCTGATCAGGATGTTCACTGTTCGCTTTTGATTTATTAGGTTATATCTGACCAAGAAGTTAATAGTGTAGATCCTGGCTTTACACTGTTCGCATATATATGTCGGTGTCCAGTGTATTGCTAGATGGCTCTTATTGCGCGCAGGTTTTTATAACCGCGTGGTCATTCAGTGCTTGGACAGGCGACATTGACGGACAAAAATGTTATTTTCATCAAAAGTCTTAGTTTATTCAAAGCGGCAAATTACATTTTTAGCAAGCTCTTTTCACTATATCTTTGACCGGTTTAATTCCATGCAAAGTTTGGTATATATTTAGGCGTGCTTGTGTTCATATTGTTTAGTTGCAAGTAACATATTCAGTGTATTTATTATGAATTAACGTAACGATGTTCTGTTATTGTTTATCTGCATCCAAGGTCGCTTCAAACAGATTAAACATGTTGAAAGTTGAATTTTATGTTTCTTTAAGGCTTTGCCTTCTGGTATAGATTCCCTACACTCCGATGCAGTTGGATATTGACGTTGAAGGAATGTAGTTAAGGGATAGGGTATATGTATACTGGGTTACTCACCCTACACGTGTAAGATATGCACGGGTCACTAGCATCTTGCCAGCTGGCACTGCTGTTGTATGATTTGCCGCCATAATCACAACCTAAAAAAGTCATACAATGTTAGATAGTTTAAACAAACAATACAGAATGGAACATAAAGTAATATACACTTTATTTGACTGGTAGACTGTGCATTGTGCCTAGTGTTTTACTGTCATCTTATATTTGTAAAAGACAAATTGAAAGTACGTTTTACAAATTGGTGCATTTATACAATTTGAATGGATATTCTACGATGATGACTATGATGATGTTGGTGGTGATGATGATGATGATGATGATGATGATGATGATGATGATGATGATGATGATGATGATGATGATGATGATGACAAGTTTTGATGTTATGTTACCTTTACAAATCTCACAACACTTCCTTTCCTCACGAAAATTGTCGAATAGAATGACGTAGCAACCCTCGGTGACTGGACACACGGTCTGGGTACACTTAACTATCTTGTCCTAAAATAAGGTAATCACAATCACTCAAAACACAATATTTAATATTACGTTATTTTTAGTTGTGTCTAACAGTTTGTGGACATTTTATGTCCCAAATTTTTAACAATTAACTATGTTTAAGCATAACAAAAAGAGTGTCATTTAGATGGCATAAATGAAATGTTGCGTTATGGAATGGAATGGAATGGAATGGAATAGAATAGAATAGAATAGAATAGAATAGAATAGAATAGAATAGAATAGAATAGAATAGAATAGAATAGTCAATCGACAAATTGTCGAAATCTTCAACAATTTCTGTCCAGCAATTTCTGTGAACAATTTTTTTCTAACTAATGTTTTACGTCAAATATAACATATCAATAGGTGTTTAGCTAAAAGTATGCACGTTGAGGGCAATTAGTCTATTTAGTAGTTAACCGTTTATAAAGGAAAAAATGCAGTGACATTTACCTAATTATGTACCTTTTTATCATCATTTTTATACAATTTAAAATAGAACCTGTTCATCTGACATTCTCTTCATTGATTAAATACTTTTTGAACAATGTGCTCGAAAAAAAGTCGGAATGTCGGATTGGTGATTATTTAGTACAATACGCAACTCATATAAAGCTAGACGCATTCTAATATTCGCAGATTTCTAAAGCAGATATCACTTTTTGGTGAAATGGTTATTGTCGAATTTTTTACCCCTGGGGTGAGAGATTCAAAGCGAATGATAGAATACCATTTAACCAAATAAAACGATATCTGATAATTTTGAATAAACGATTTGAAATTACGTTTATAATTATGGTATAAAATATTCTTCGGCAAACGACAATTTTGGTTTTGTCATTGAATGAAAAAGACGAACAGTACAATATGAACAAAATGATGAATATATGTAACCTCTCTATAATAGACCTCCCGGGTTACCTTTTCACCACAAAAATGACAATTTTGCACGGAACTTTGGACCTTATTTCACCTTTGATTAGATTTTAATTACAAAAATTCCTCGAGTTGCTGTCATGTGCAGTAAATGCACATTTTTGGTTATCTGAAGGTTACTGGTTTACAATTTCTCCACAACAATTATTGTATTAATTACGAGGTACATATGGTTTATGCAGTTTACATATCTAGCTTGATAACGTTGCAGCAACATGACCAAGTTATTTAGAATAAACACGTGCAAGTTATGTGAGGAAAACAATGTTGAAGCTCGCTGACACTTGCAGACAGCAGGTTGTTAAACAAAGTACTTAATTGGGATTTCCCGCTTTTTTCACCAGTTCTGGAAAATGTCATGTTTCCTAACACCCCAACCCAACAAACAAATTGACATGTCACGTGCGGTGACATGAACAAGTGGGAAAATAACAAAAAGTTAATAAATATGCCCATTGCTTTCCTTATTTCTCTTGGGACAGAGCCTAGGCACGGGATATAAGATATACAAAAATCTTGCAAACGCGTTTAGTGCACGGGTTAATTACGGTACAAACGCACTTAGTGTATCGCACTTAGTGTATCGTACTATGTGCTAATGACACTGTGTGATAATGACACTATGTGCTAATTACACTTTGTGGTAATGACGCTGTGGTAGCATGTGCTAATGGTACTATGCGCCTGTTCCACTATGTGGTAATCGCATTATGTGCTAATTGCACAATCTGGTAATGGCACTATGTGATAATTACACTTTGTGATAATTACATTATGTTGTAATGGCAACATGGGTTTATGGTACGAAGTGCTAATTACACTATGTGGTAATGGCACAATGCGCTAGTTACACTATTTGGATATGTGCTAATTATAATCTGTGCTAAATATACTATGTGGTAACGGCACTGTATGCTAATCACACTATTTGCTTATGGCACTATGTGCTAATGACACTAATTGGTTACACTAATTGGTTATAGCACGGTTCGCTTATTTCACTATTATGTAATTGCACTTTGTTCTTATTTCACCATTTGGTAATGGCACTGTGTGTTGATGGCAGTATGCGCTAATAACACTATTTGGTAATTGCACTACAAAAGCACGTGATGCACGTGAAAAATGCACTTACCATACAAATGCACGTGATGCACGGATTATCTGATATACCAGGAATTTTCACAATTTCACCCTCATGAGTACAAGATGCAAATGATCCTGAAAAATAGAAAAAAGAGATAATTATTGAGATTCATTAGGTTTTCCCGGGGGATGCAAAACGTCATCTTATTCAAAGTAAGAAAAGCCATGCACATGTGGTGACGTAACGCATCGTTACACCAATGTAACAATGAATTTAGTATAGCGATGTTTTATGACACTGCATGCCTGGTGTGCAAGAAAAAAAGGCAGCACTGCTGGTTGTGGATTGGAAAATCTGGCCTTCAGTCATCATTTTACTTGGGCCAAGTATTCCCAGTCAAAGAGATACTGCGAATTGGACTTGTTCTTTTTATTACGAGATGGAGATTCGCAATTTTTATAAGATAAGGTAGATCTATAGAGAAGCGATAGAATGTTAACATCGTCTTAGAGAAAAAAAAAACGTGGAGCAACTGGTTTAGGGGTGTTACTTGGCAGGCTCACATTACAGACCATAGACAGTCCTAAGCCTGATTATCTGAGCAACTCAAATTTCAATGTTATGACCTGTTCCAGTGACTCGACCCAATTACGCCACGGTCCCTACATAAACATGCTTTTAGAGGTGACGACTGGAGGACTGTTACTTTTACTGATTTTGGTATAAAGGACTCACGACATAAGCGTGGCCTACGTACGTATTTGCGCGAATGTGCGTTTTTCGAATTATATGTATGAAGCTGTTGTTCATTTTTTTGGCAAGTGACGGCGAACAAAGGTCATGTCAGCCTTTGAAAGGTCAAATCAGCCAACATCACAATAAAACACAACAGTAATCATCACATAGTTAAAGGGCAACAGTTGTTAATGGGCAGTTAGCAACCACGACATACAAGCAGGTGTTTTAATGGTACAACCATTATCGCATTGCAACATACTAATACCATTTATTGAAAATCACTTCCTGATAGCGGCTATGCCGAACTAATTTTGACGAGACAGATGTTCAATTTGATTTTATTTCGTCTCATAGGGCACAACTTTTATTTTCTTTTTTGCAATACCATTCCGGTGATTCAGTTTTAATAAAAAAAATCAGTATCTCTCACAGCCTTGACGAATCTCTCACGTGACGTATCTCACAGACGTGACGTATCTCTCACAGCCGTAACGTTTTAAGACTATTATGAATTCGTTTATAAATTCATCGTAAATAAATTCGTTACTATAAAAATGAGTTCCCCAGTAAAACGTAAACAAAGAAGAAAGCGACAAAAATGTAAGAATTGTCGCGTATGTTATATGTAAAGGCTCTCGGACAAATTATTTAAGGGCGTCCGCTTTATCGCCTCATTTGCCTTTCCTATCCAAGCCTATAAACTTGTTAGTTGTAATAGTAATACTAATTATTGATAAAATGTATTCGTTCTACATATAAGCCATATCCAAATTCAAAAATGCTCCAACGTGTTTCTACCTTCTTCATTGTGAAGAAAATCATACTAATTTTTGTGATTAAGGTTACATTTCCTGGCGAATGTCGTGACCGGCCCTAGGTCTGGGTCAACATCCAAAGGTGCATTTATAGGTCAGACAATAAGCATGTCGAAACGTATATTTTGTAGTCGGGACGACAATAAAATTCACCAAAGTGTTCATTGATTTTCACGAGGTGAGTTGATAATGAAAATATGGTAATATGAACATATCAAAATAAGATATTTAAGTCTCTCGGTAAATTGATTCACTGGACAGATGTCCACAATTGCCGCGCCATACACGATGCGCCCCATTTAGCCATTTGGTTGTTTATAATGTAAATAAAAGTAAAATCAGCTTTTCAGGTCAAAGCTATTAAAGCGCATTTTGGTATATTTGGTAAAGAACACAATTGCAAAACACATGGATGTCAGGTTTAGCTTGGTCAAACCGTCCGTCTGTCTGTCCGTTTCTTTTTCCGGAGCAATAACTAAGTTATCTATGAAACGAAAAATAAATACGTATCACTTAATTGCGGTGATCGCATGCAACTTTCGTCCGATTCAACCTAAAAACTTAAGAGCCCTTGAATTATATTGCCTTATAACATTATGTCAGAAAGAAAATTGATTTAGGTACAATGAATAGTTTAAAATAAATTGAGAAATATTTCACAAAAATCTTTCAAACTTATTATAAAAATTTGGCTGAAGGTTATAAAGCTTAGATTTGAGGCTGATTTCCATGCTCAGTTTTATAACCTTGGGCATTGGTCTGAGTAGAAGATAAACTATACTTAAAGAAATCAGAAACGCAACTTCTTTAAACATGATAGTTCGTGTTTAAAGAAGTTGCGTTTCTTATTTCTTTAAGTATATATTGTATTTTTGTTGAAAGCTGAAACAGGACTTCGAAATTGTGATTTAATTATATGTTAAATTAACCGATCACATCTTGAGAAACTACGGATAATCGTGTTTTTTTAATTTTAATATTTGTTTAAAAAGGAACTATTCAGCAAATAAACTTTCCATTATTGTCAGTAGTTTTAACTTCCAAGTGTGTGAAAACAAAAACCGTAGTTATCTTGGGTTTTCATAAACGCGGCATTTTTTTTTGGTTTAAATTAGGAATTTATTTTAGCATAATCAAAATGTTTCTGTATGTGTTATTTTACGCAGTTAATTTATTACGATAATCGGTAGTACACATTATTAATTATAAATAAGTTTTTATCTTAATTAAATGAGAATCACAATTACTTCTTTCAAAACGTTTGCCTAATATTTCACGAATTTTAATGCATTTTGTGTGTTTGACAATTGCAGTAATAAAATAAATATTTGAATAATGTGTGTATTTTACAGAACAGAACTATAAAACTTTAAACATCAAGGTACAGGAGTATACATGCATAATACATATATTAAACTTCTTTATCTGAAGTCATGGCTTTAAATTTCCTATTTCGTTGAAGAAACAGAAAAAAAAACCCAAATAACTACTGTTAAGCGCTTTTTATCCTGCGCTTTTCGCTTATTGGTATTTTTCTTTATTTTTTTCTTTATTCTTTATTCTTCACAATTACCTAATCATTGAAACGATATTTTATAAGAAAATATTTGTACAAAAAAACAAATATCTTTCCATCTGCATAATAACCATTGCCAATTTTAGCAACAACGATGTGTGATTATCGATTTTTGTTTGTCTCAGCAACGTTTGAAATGTGTGTGGTATATGCGAATTTGTGCAGAATGGAATTGAACGGAAATAACTGTTTTCTCCATTTTTCTTCTCAGTTAATAGTTTTCCTTTCATCCATTGCACATATATCTCCGAATATTTTCAAACTTCGTGTTCATCCGTGGCGTGTAACAGATGGGAGTATATTTTATCAAGTTAACAGTGTATTTATAATACCAGTGCTGTCGTGTTTGACATCGGAGTAATTATTATATGTCAGATATTTCTCATAACTCATCATTACCTTCACCAAGTATGCAGAATTCGCAAAATACAATTACTTTGGGTTAGCGCAATTACTTCAAACGTTTTAAAACGAACCGACAGTAAACAGAAATAGAAAACAACAACAACAACGACAACAACAAAGGTCTCCATTGGAAGTTAATAAAATAACATCCTGTTTTAACTAGAGCTCTTAATTACTTATTAACTATTAATATTCAGACAGTGAACAGAAAAGGAAATCAGCAATAAAAACAAGCGGCCTACATTGGAATTTTAATAAAATGACCACCTGTTTTAACTACAGCTCTTAATGTTCACCAAATGACAACGATGTTCATTTTCTGATCGTTGGGTTCAATACGATTGATTGTGTTCTACAGGTTGTCTATAATTATGTGATTTCCGCGACGTAAGCGGCCATATCATGGAGTTTGTGGACAATGAAGTGACCGCAAGCGACCAGCACGTCTGTCAGCTGCTCATTTCGGCCATTAACAGCTGTAGAGTGACCAGTGGATGGCTTTACAGTCCGGTCATAAAAGATATCCACACTTGCAAATTAACGTCAATTTAAGTTCTTATCGCAGAATCGGGTCTTAAAAAACGCTGTGAAGGTCGTTAAAAATAAGTTAAATGTTTTTGATTAATGAAAGATATGAGAATATCGAGTCTCTTATCCTTACTGGTATCAGATAATGTTCTAAAGTAAAGACAAAACAAAAAGAAACCGCATTTAATTTTCATTAATTTATCTCATTTGATTTATTAATTTTACCTCTAAAAATTGCAAGTACTTAAATTCACATTAAAGCAAGGTGCATCTGTTTTCGGTCTTCTTTCATGTCTTTTTAATACGGTCATCAAAAATTAATTTCGTATCTCATGTCGGGTATCTTTCGTTCTGAAATAATTTAAAATTTATTCTCTTATGCTTTTTCTACCAGGGATGCGAGCAGAACCAAACAAGGAAGATTTTATCAATTTCTAGCACAAATTGCTCGACAATTAATTCTAATATTTTTTTTAATTTCAACCAAAATTTGATTTAAAAGTAACAACATTAATAAGGTTCACTTTTCTTTATATAAACATGAAGTCATGAATTTTGTGGTTTACATATTTCAATTTCATTTCAACCTTGAATTTAACTAAAATTATATTTACATTGCATTTTAAATATTTCTTGCAACCTACGAATACATTTTGTATATAACTTTGCAACGATAAAGCTTTATTCAAATTCCATCATAATTTATGCATCTAGAGAAGGTCTGTTATATAGCAGTAAATACTTCTAGCATTAAAAAATCGACAGCAAAACATTTTAATGAACATCATATAATCAAGTTTTCATTAAACTCGCCATTTTCGGATCATCTATTTAAACAATTTTCTTCAAACTGGAAATTCCGGGAACGTCATATTTAAATAATTTTATTTAATAAAACTCAAAAGTGGAACAGAATAGTTATATTTCTTTTATCTCGAAAATTGTAAAAATTGTGAAACTTAATATTTCAACAATTTTCTGTAAACTCAAAATTTAGGAATTATCATATTCCATAAATGTTCATGAAAATCGAAATTTATGTGTTATCATAATTAATCCATGTCCATTAAATTCAGAATTAAGTTGATTTTACTAGGAATTTCGAAACATCGAAGTTAAACTCGAAGTTTCTGTACCATCAGTACAGTAGTCTCAAAGACTGAAGTTCGTCTGCATATCTTAAGACCGCGACTACCGGAATTTAGCCTTTACGAATTAAATTACAGAAACTATTAAACGAATCGTTTAGTTCATTAGAAATAATCTCGATATAACAATATAAATGCATAACGTGGCAGTCGTACCGACTCAGTTCTGAACTGCGATAAATCCTAGTTAATCCTTTGTTAATCAATAACTTTTCTTGGAATATTAATTGATTAATTTCGCGCTTAAACGATACCACGATGCTGCCGAATGCATCTTAAAATAACATAACCTGCTACATCGGGTACTTTACAACTATGAAGAGAAATTACAATCTTGAAACAATCCTTTGAAAATCCTAGATTGGCGCCATTGTTTCCATATTGTTTTAGAATATACCTCAGACGTTTCCGAAGTATGTAGTTTGCATAATTTTATTATCCTTAACTAAAAAACATAGACTTAAATACAGAAGAGTTAAATCTAAATGAATGCAGATTCTAAATTGATTCTCTCTTAAGGCCAGGAAAAAGAAGAGCATATTCTGTTGGTGCTGTATATAATCGGGTACCAATGACCAGAGGTCAAGCAAAATGAAAAATCGGGAACTGCTTTAATATTGAAACTAGATTCTTAATTAACATGTAAACTGCTTCTAGGTTGAAGATTATAAAACTGAGATTTGAAACCAGTCTCAAATCTCAAGCATTTGATTGACTGAAATGACGAACAGTCGCCATTTCAGCCAATGAGATCCTTGAGATTAGAGACAGGTTACCATTCTCTGTTTTAGAATCTTGTGGCAAGGTCTTAAAGTCTGCTTTTTAACGCATTATTGTCGACTATTTAATTAATAGAAAATCCACAATATTTATTTAAATGATTGTTTCTATGACATGTAAATTGAACTAATAATTATTATGTAGGGGACTAGTCGGCCAGTGGCGTTTACAAAACTTCCTGGCTGTCAGCAAATTGCATAAGATTTTTTTTCACAGTTGTAGATTTGAAATAAAGTAAATTTATGTGAATATTTATGTGAATATGTAAGTGAGGGTGAAATTTTAGATACTATCAACCCAAACAGGAAACTAATGGCCACTATAATGAAGTTATACTGAATATATATCCTACTATAGGATCACAAGCTTAGCTTTGGTCGGTGCTGAGACTTTGTTCAAGTTCAACCATATTACTGAGACTGGATTCCAACATAAGTTTGTTAAAAGGTGAAAAGGGGGACTTTGAAAGACAACGAACGCGATAAGTATCAAAATATTGCTGGCTTGGTTTTATTGATCCCGTTCATGAGCAATAATGAAAGTGACTGTGCATACTACTGCTCACGCCGCCTAGCCCCGGGTTGAGAGCAACACATTATTTACACAAATATAAGTATCATGCTCAAAGACCTACATATGGCATTATAACATTAATGGCATTTCTCGATCAATCAGCCAAGCGGCCGAAATGTGAACAACGTCGATGAACTTTAGACAGTTTTTCAAATTTTATACTTCCAGGGAAAAACATGAACACCTGAGGACCATGGTGTGGCTCTCCAGCTCGTGTGAGATGTTCATACGCGTACATGTGTGACATTGGGTCCTCGAAAAGGGCTTCTTGCTTCAAGGTTTGTTGTGATATTCCAACTTCAGGAGGGCCATACTAGAATTTTACTAATAAACTAATTGCGGACGACTTGGTAAATGAAAGGATATATTTGGCAATTTATTAAACAGAAGGTTCTAGTATTTTAAAATACATGCTGTACCCACATCAAAGATATAAACGGTTGTTGTTTCGCATTTAAAAATCTTCTTTTGCTGAGTTTAACTCGATTAATCATATTTTGGCACACAATTCCATCCAAACCTCGCCGAAATTTCAATAGAGAGATCATAATTTAATGCCTATTTATATGAATAAATATGTCAGAACCCACAAGTAGCTGGTCTCAGTTGATATAAACATAACTATAAAGGATTCAGATATCAATTTATGGCAGATAAGTAAAAATATGAAACAAGATACGTAAATTAATGCCTCTTATAGAACGCCCCGTTGTGCCAATTTTATTTTATTACTGCGTGCGTTTCAAACGAGTGTTTTAATTATACAGTTTGAGCGCATCATTATATAGTTGATTTTTTATTCATTTAAAACCTTTCAAAATGTTTAAACTACTAGTATAGTCTACTTGAAATGACTGAGTTTTTCTCTATCGTTCTATTCCGCAATTTTTGAATTTACTCCGGCTAGTACTTCAACTTCTAGCAGGTACACCGGCTAGTACACTCCGGCTAGTACTCCTAGCTCTAGCAGGTACATCGGCTATTACATCTACTCCGGCTAGAACTCCGTCCTCTAGGAGGTTCACCGGCAAGTAAATCACTAAGGCTAGTACTCCGCCCTCTAGGAGGTACACCGGCTAGTAAATCATTCCGGCTAGTAGTCCGCCCTCCAGCAGGTACGCCAGCTAGTACATCATTCCGGCTAGTACTCTGGGAGATACCCCGGCTAGTAAATCACTCCAGCAGGTATACGGGCTAGTCAACAGGCATTTGATCTTTAAAGGTAAATATTATCTTTTTAGTTTCATTATTTTGTTAAGAGGAATTACCGGCTATCTCAAACGGTTTGTTGTCTGAATTGAAAGGCTATGTGCTTTCACCGTGACCGTGCTTGTTCGATCCCAGGTAGAAGCAATATGATTCTAAATATACTGGGTATTTCTGTTTCTTTTATAAATCGTTTAGTTTAGACCGATGAAAAAAGATCCAGTACGACGGAATCTGGCTGTACCGGAAAATCGCTCCATCTACATATCATTAACAGATACGTTTCTAAAAATTTATTGAAAAAAAAGAGAGTGAATATTGATGATCAATTTTGACAAAATTTGACGGAATAAAATTATCAATGAACTTTGAGATGAACTATCGAGATGACAGTATCGAAAGATAACAAAAAACTTGATTTCTCAACAATACATTCGTGTGCCAGCAATTTAATTTCAAGTGCATAAAGAACACCGACTTTGAACTTAAAGCTGAACCAAATAAACTAGATTTTTTACAGAAAAGACGGATTACACAGTGTAATGATGGTATTATCCGATGTTTTTGAATACCCCGAGCTTTCATAGAAAATAAAATTGCAAATATTGCACTTCATTTCTTTTGAAAGCTTAAGTAAATACTTTGAAGACCCGGCTACACCCGCGTTGTCTGTTTTACCCGCGTATCAGAGACACCTTTTCAAAGTCATAAAGTATAAAACCATTTTAACAAAGTGTATTAAAGAGGTCTATAAAAAGGGATATAAAATATGAAAGATATGAAAGTTAAGTCGTAGACGCTGTTTGCATAAATCAACGAAATGTTAATTTCAAGCGTCATTGGCTAAGGATTAAAACAGTCAAAGGCGACTTCCCTCTGTGATTTTCCTAGTTTTATGGGCATTTAATACAGAGAAATCTATCGTCGTGTCTGATTTACATCCCCGGTGTCTACCACCCCCAAACTGTTTGATCGCAGTTATCTTTATACGGCACTGTAGGTTAGGAGACTGTAGTCGCAACAGAAGCTCGTTTTCTTAAGAATTTATTAATAATTTTAACCACCTCGATTACAAGTATTCAAGCTGAGTATCTTCAACATTTGAGGAAAAAACACAACAACGTCAACTGGGCGCAATCAAACCTTTCGATAAAGAACGCTACTGGGCTAAAGTCATCTACAGCAGGTTGTCGTATTAAAGCAGCAAGCCTGGCAGTTAAGTAATGGAAAGAATTCGATAACAAAAACTAAACCATGTTTTTCCTTGTTTTAGTTGAAATACTTCAATCTCTGGCGAGAATTCCATGTTAATGACAACTGATTCTTTGTAAAACACGTCTGTGTGGGTGCATGAGTTCAACGTTCGTGCGTGCGTGCGTGCGTGCGTGCATTTGTGGGTGATCTGAATTATATTTTAATTTTCAATGTAAATTTACATAGAATATTATACCGCTAATATTGTATAATATCATAAGCGTTATCTTCATCACTGCGATAAATGTTGTTGCGTAATGTAAAATTAGAAGATTTTACTAAATTTTACATCAACTGCTTTGGCTATTGGTGGACTTTTCATGTCCATGTTTCGCATTTCTTCTGTATTTTCTAAATGTTTATACATTTCGATTCTTAAATGTTACATATTATCCTGCGTGTTTTCTGGATATTATGTTGCGTTATTTGTAATTGTATATGTTATTTTTCCGTATGTGTACCGCTCTTCTATTGGAGGAAAAAAGAATGTCTATATTCCAAAGGTTCTCTGCAACATTTGAACTTCTTACATTAAGAATTAACTTATTGGAAAAATATATTTAAATCCTACGAACAAATAATTTAGAAATTCAAAAATTAGGAACACACTCGTTAGATATGCTTTTTAAAATCGTAATTATATTAAAGTTTGTTACCTCAGTAAAATTTAATTGTTATACAGTAGTTGGTATGGTCCCGTGCCATGAACACTTAATCCATCGGGGGTGCAAAACTAATAAAAATGTGACTTATTACAGAAATTTATTTAACTTGAAAGATAATCTTAAAACACTTTTTATGCCTCTCGTGTTTTATGAACAGGCTTCGGAGTTTATATGTTTTCAATTTATCTATAAGATTAGAGTATCTTTATTATTATTTTACCTGTTAAGAAATGTAGAACAAGCGTATATAATATTTGTCAGGAGACTTGAAATACATTTGATATGATTGTGAAATGAGATAGAGAAATATGCCTTGTAATATGTAATTAATGCTTATTTTAATGTTATGCTGTTGAGACCAATTGTCTGTCTGTTCAACCGGGAGTCAGACTACAGATTCCGATATTCGTATTGATCGGTTGTTGTTGTGGTTGTTTTGTTTAGTCTGATGTTTTAATAAGGCTTTTAATATTATATCATTCACCCGAAGAAGAGTCAATGTATAAGGCTTTTATTAACATCGATATTTAAACTGGGCTGAAGGTTATAAAACTGAGTTTGGAAACCAGTCTCAAATCTCAAGCATCTGATTGGCTGAGATGGCGACTGGTCGCCATTTCAGCCAATCAGATGCTTGAGATTTGAGACTGGTTTCCATGCTTAGTTTTATAACCTCGGGCACTGAACACGACGTAACGGAATCATATTAACATTAAATGAACAATATATTACAATTTGTCTATAACGTTCTTGTATAAAAATATTAAAAGTAAAAAAGCAAGAGAGAAAACTTTCTAGGGTAAAATTATAATTCTGATTTAGATGTCTCTTGATCTAATTTGCATTGGTCAATTCATTACAAAAGTTGTCTTTTTCGTAAATAAAGGGACTGAAAAAGTGTAGACCCTGATAGTAGCCGATGACGGCTGTGACTGGTTAAAGGTGTTACATAGGATATGCTTGTTGTACTTATAATATTAAAATAATGTTGTCTACCATAAAAACATTGTTGTTTACCATTGAATACCGGTGAATACAATTATAACAATTTTAATAATGCTGTGTACCAGTGAAATTCTTGTGACCGGTAATAAAACCGGATTAATTTCACAACTTTATAAAGATATACTATATTTATATATTATAATTAACGTAGCAAACAACCAGCTATTTTCTTAACCTCAGTCTTTAAGAAAAAAAAACCTTAAAATCCAAACTGAAATGTTAAAAATACGACAAACAATGTATGTTTCCTTGTGACGAGTATGTCTTTTTTTCTCATGGATTTTCAAAGACTATCTTACTTCAAGTGATAAATGGTTTAACGTTTCTATCATTTGTATCAATGGACTTTATCTTTCATCTAAATATTACTTTTAGGCGATTTCTTTCGCATGTCAATTTGTCAAATGTCATTTTTCACCTCGAATGTATTTTTGCACAATTATTTTAATTCAGCCCCCTGCATTGGAGTCAAATTACATAATATACGATAAACCTGTAAAAACACCACCCTGCGGTATACCGTAACAATATCCAAACCACAGACACTGACCCGAAGTCATGACAGTCATTGACTGAAGGCACTGCAGGTTGAACTTAAAACAAAACATTTCACGCTCAGTATGAAATGAAGATTTAAGTGTTGTCTAGTAAGATAATCATATTGGTGTAATAGGTTGTGAATAAGGTTATATACGGTGGTTTAGTATTTGAAATACGAGTGAATTTAATGATATTCTACACGCGTTTGCTGACAGTTGCAATTTATTTAGCACTCTCGCGAGTTGGTATCTAACAGTACCATAAGATTAATTGCCTAGCAAAACACAACAAATTAGATGCATGTCTTTCGAAGATGTAAGACATTTTAAAGAATTGTGTTCACGTTATTTTATACGAGACTCGCATCAATATTATGCATAGCAAATAAAAGCTTAACGAAATCTTTTAAACATCCAATATCAAAGACAAACACAAATATTAAAACACTGAGCTGTAGGCCTAAATGAATGAAAATAAGATACACCTAATTAATTTAGTTAAAACATTTGTGTTTTCTCTAGAAATAGATATCGAATGTGTACCGGATTAAATTTCTCAAATCCACTACCGATTTTAATAGGGGAACTTTCAAATTATTTTTTTCAGTGCCGCGTTGCTATTTCCCTTAGAAGACAAGTTTCGAAACGTTGTTTTGGGATTGTGTAGACATATTACTGAAAAACATACACTATATAGCATGAACATATATAGAAACGTATAAAAATGTTACTCACCTGATAACTGACTTTCTACTTTAACTAATCCCATAAGTGTAATGCATAAAACAGACAAGTAAGATCCAGCAACAAGACTGTGAATTATTCCTCCATTTTGTGTAACCATATTAAAATCCTCGGAGACGCGAGTTGCACGCGCTGGCAACCATAGCCTCACGTTTTAATCAAACAACAGTTTTCTTTTTTTTCTTTCAAGTAATTTTCGTAGCTTTTCACATTTTGACATTTCTGTCAATAACTACAATGTGGCCGAATTATTGAGGTAGAACTTGCGCTTTCACTCTTTTAAACACAGTTCCCAGCTGGAACTTTATGATCACGTGAACAACCACATGACTATCTTGACCAATGGGAAGCGTTGTACTATGTTTTTCACTGCTTCGGATAGATATACTATTTCACTCACAAGTTGTAAATTCTAAATTCCAAAGAAGAATGTGTCTGCATATTTATATATTCACCGGCATGGTCTCGCTTTCACTGATGTCATTTTAAAGCCTTTGATTTAAAGCAACTGGTTGTTAATGGATTCAAAATCACCAGGGCATAGAAAACAGTATTTCTACGCTCGACAATTATCGCGTTCATCAGCGTTCTAATCCTTTACTTTCACGAAGTAAAATAATCAAATTTTCACAATTGACAGATTTAAAGTTTCATTGAGAGTAACATTCACAAAAGATACTTAGTATAAGCAATAAATCTCTAAATGATTTCTGTTTTTCTTTTACCGAATGTTTGGCTTTCAGAATGTAGAATTTTTAACGAGTTTCAGCTTAAAATCTCACTAAGCAAACTATTTTTCATTTCTAAAGAAAATTGTAGGTATTATACAATCAGGCAGCATCTGTTAGGTTCAAGCACACCAACTTTTCATCAAAATATGCAATATTTCATTTCGCCCAAATATTTTGACATTTTGCAGTTCTGCAGAGAATCTCCTAACTGGCGCTCTTCCTAATATTAACCGCGGCTGATGAAGGATATGATGTGCCTGCTGCTATCTCCACGTGCTTTATGCACTACCGATGAAAAGTACGGTCCATTCTAAACGTCTCCGACTTGTTGTAGATTCTATTCTGGAAAAAAAACAACAGAAGGATTACGTGTGATAAATAAATATGCTGCAAACCACGCACGTGCATTACGTATTTCAACAAAAATGTATAACCATAATTAGGTATACTTTTTCAAGCTTTTTTAGGTTGAGCGGGGGTCTATATCTGTTATAAATCTGACATAAATTATATCCAGTTTATTAGTTAAAATAAAGTGTTCCGACTTAATATTGATGACCCCCACCCCCATTTGTGAAACAGATAATTATCTTTACTTTTCTTAATAGCAATATCGTTGTAATTGCGAACCTATATAAATTTTCGTAGATCTAGTTGCAAGTCATTTCTCTTTTTCATTTGATAGGCGTTAATAATGAATAACATTCCGTAATTTTAAAGCTAAATTGTATTCAGTTTATTTATACTCAAAGTAAATGAATTCAAGAACTATTAGTTTAGCAAAATGTTCTTTAACTTCTTTATTTTTATGCATTTAAACACTAGAATAATAAGTCTGTAATGGCATAAAGAGATATTCAAAATATTTAATATAATTGTCTTTATTGTTGTTTCTTTCTAGATTTATATTTTTTATATACGGTTAGCTTAACCCGGGGATAAAGATTCGAGCCACCGGCCCCTGGGATGTAAGGATCACTTTAGTACTGTAAAATGTTCTCCAGCTGCTTTAAGATGTAACATTTTTATTAGAAACCAATAGTCATTTAATTTGTCTCTATAATTCACCTTTAATGAACTAAATGCGTTCGAAATCGCTGATTGCAGCCCTAAAGCAACGTTATTCATTAAATTAAAACAAAAAGAGAACGTTTGGAGCGATGACAGATTCTAGTCGCTCTGTGATTGATTTGATCATTAACTGTGCAATAAAAACCGATACTCACAATTGTTAACAAATAACATTCATAAAACATATTGAAATCAGAAGTCTCTATTGAATAATTTCGATCACGAGTGGAAATAATGTGTCATTTCAAATCAGAGCAATAGACGAAATCCCATTATATAATGGAATCCGACGTGTGTCTGTCATATATTAACTTGGAAATTCTTTACGATTTGTAAAAACAAAATGTAGATTATTATGAATATGCATAGATTTAATGGAAAAATAATAAAAATAATAATGAATTTTTAATAGCAACTTAACTGCCTTTTGAAAAATTGTTAATTGTTTGGTAGATAAGTGCACAGTTTTAGCACAGTCGTGTCATGTTCAGCCCAGACTGAGGCGGCGCTAATTTGTTGCCTTCTAACATTCTGCCAAGACCGTCACTGTTTTATCGAAATAATAAATTAGAGATAGAGAAAGGCTTATTTGAAATGGTCTCAATACAGACTTCAATAAAATGGAGACATGAGTCTTTTTATTAGATTAGACAGCGTAATTAATTGTTAGAATAGACTTATTAATTGGACTGATTCGCTGATAAAATCCCAGCTGGCTACACCGTGAAATTTACACTGCCGTGATAATAGCAAATTATGTCTTAAAGGTCAACAACAACTAAATTCTGATGATAGACTATCTCATGTTTGAATTTTATAACAAACATAAATATTTACTTTAAAGTCAGATATTCCGTCATAAAAATACAAACTAAAAATAAGGATTTGAAACCTTTACCTTAGCCATTTGACTTATGCCTGTCTAAAGACGTTAATCCACCGAACAGATAGTTCACTTATTCCGTTATTTTTACTGACACAAGTAAAGAATGGAAAAGTAATTAACACTTGAAATATAAACTGCGTACCACCGTTCTCTGCCTTTTTTGATCAAATATGAAATACAAAATTATTTCACGTCACTTAAGCAAATATGATATGTAAGACATTGCGAAGTAATTGAATATTCTTCAATATAAATCAAGGTTATCGAAATTATTCATTTCTGCCAACAGGCGTTATTATAGTATTTCATAACTAAGTATTGTACGATTTTTCATTAAATGTGTGATAAGTATACAAATAGTACTTTCCCTCTAAAGAGTTTAATCAGAAAACGCATTAAAGCACTCATTTATTTTCATAAAGTCTTACATTAAATCTTGTAAAACAGTTGTAAAATCCTGAACCTACCGGAGTTAGACGTAAAATATCTTCTTTTTATATAAAATCTGATAATTTGTAAATACTTACTTAAAACTTACTTACTTAATACTATTTATTTCATCACGCAGAGCAAAGGTATCCATTTATCAAATGGCGGTACATCAAAGAGCATCGAACAAATTTGTGAATAATTACCGACAGTCAGTATTCAAGTCAGATACTCACCTTAAACTGTAGTATTGACTTGCATTTAATATTTCATAACGAATTTAATCTAATTTGTTTTGTATTGACAGTCAACACCGTGTTAAACGTACCTTCCAATAGAGACCAGGGCTGAAGGTTATATAACTGAGATTGTAAACCAGTCTCAAATCTCAAGGATCTGATTGGCTGAAATGGCGACTGGTCGCCATTTCAGCCAATCAGATCCATGAGATTTGAGACTGGTTTCCATGCTCAGTGTTTTAACCTTGGGCAGAGTTTAAATTAAAAGACCAAGTTTTATATAGTTTGAACATGTAATTTAACTGTCATTAAAGACCACATGAAGGTACTTCCAAGATTGTCTTTATAACAAGTTAGTATCTGGAATAGAATAAGTTTCAAAAATTTTCGTTAATCAAACAAAGGCTTTAATCATGACTGTTTTAAACGTAGGACATGTATACAAATAGTTAATAGTACTGTTTTTATTTTTTTATTAGTTATTTCTATATGAAATCACACGTTTCTCTGTTCGTTTTTTTTTAGAAAAATCTGATTATTTCATCAGATGCCAGGTTTTACAAAAATTAAATAAGTGCAGCGTGTGACTTAATCTAATAATAATCTGCAGCAGCACAGCCAAGGTTTGACCAATGATAACCAGTGATGCATAACACTGGTTCTAAGAAGTTGTGACCACATGCAATGTATTCACTAGTCGGGAGCCTTAGGCTTACGACTGGATGCCTGGCTGGTACTAATGGTACCTAGCTTATATTCAAGCCCCTTTCCTCATACAATATGCCACTGACCTCAATTATAAGTTAATGGTCATTCAAAAACATGTCTTCAGAAAGTTTACATTCCTTTACATAATGTGCAAAGTTGAGCAGACGGCATTGCTTAGTCCGCATTTAGCGATAAACAATAACAATATTGTGAAAATATGTAACAATATCACTAAATAGTAATAGGAAAACGGAAGAGAATTGTTAGTTATTTCCAAAAGTATCAAAACTAAAAAGGTAAAAATATCAACGAAAACGTGTTTGCGCATCGCGCGTTTACTTTAATTTTTGCAGAACTATAGTCACATTCCAACCCCTTATAACTCTAGAACATTTACCATCTTTTAGTCTTCTAGAACCTTCTAGAACCTGTAGATCTACTTCTAGAACCTGAAAATCTGCTAGTCTTCCAGAACCTTTACACAGCAATCTAGTCTTCCAGAACCTTTACACAGCAGTCTAGTCTTCCAGAACCTTTACACAGCAGTCTAGTCTTCCAGAACCTTTACACAGCAGTCTAGTCTTCCAGAACCTTTACACAGCAGTCTAGTCTTCCAGAACCTTTACACAGCAGTCTAGTCTTCTAGAACCTTTCCACAGCAGTCTAGTCTTCCAGAACCTTTACACAGCAGTCTAGTCTTCCAGAACCTTAACACAGCAGCCTAGTCTTCTAGAACCTGTAGATCTACTTCTAGAACCTGAAAATCTGCTAGTCTTCTAGAACCTTTACACAGCAGTCTAGTCTTCCAGAACCTTTACACAGCAGTCTAGTCTTCCAGAACCTTTACACAGCAGTCTAGTCTTCCAGAACCTTTACACAGCAGTCTAGTCTTTCAGAACCTTTACACAGCAGTCTAGTCTTCTAGAACCTTTACACAGCAGTCTAGTCTTCTAGAACCTTTACACAGCAGTCTAGTCTTCCAGAACCTTTACACAGCAGTCTAGTCTTCTAGAACCTTTGCACAGCAGTCTAGTCTTCCAGAACCTTTACACAGCAGTCTAGTCTTCTAGAACCTTTACACAGCAGTCTAGTCTTCTAGAACCTTTACACAGCAGTCTAGTCTTCTAGAACCTTTACACAGAAGTCTAGTCTTCCAGAACCTTTACACAGCAGTCTAGTCTTCTAGAACCTTTACACAGCAGTCTAGTCTTCTAGAACCTTTACACAGCAGTCTAGTCTTCTAGAACCTTTACACAGTAGTCTAGTCTTCTAGAACCTTTACACAGAAGTCTAGTCTTCCAGAACCTTTACACAGCAGTCTAGTCTTCTAGAACCTTTACACAGCAGTCTAGTCTTCTTGAACCTTTACACAGCAGTCTAGTCTTCCAGAACCTTTACACAGCAGTCTAGTCTTCTAGAACCTTTACACAGAAGTCTAGTCTTCCAGAACCTTTACACAGCAGTCTAGTCTTCTAGAACCTTTACACAGCAGTCTAGTCTTCTAGAACCTTTACACAGCAGTCTAGTCTTCCAGAACCTTTACACAGCAGTCTAGTCTTCTAGAACCTTTACACAGCAGTCTAGTCTTCCAGAACCTTTACACAGCAGTCTAGTCTTCCAGAACCTTTACAAAGCAGTCTAGTCTTCTAGAACCTGTTTAATCTTCGAGACTTAGAACAGTTTGTTAGAACCTGTACAATTCTACGATTTCAAAATGACCCTTCCAGCAATTTTATATTGCCGTTTAAAGAAAAAAAAAACAACATGCATTTCATATTCAACAGAGTATATCAATTAATAGACCCTGTATTAACAAACAAGTGATGAAGTAAAATCAAAGACATATATACAATATATATGTATTACATAGGTCTTTGGTATAATCCTTCCACCTAAAATACACATATGTAATAAATCTAAAATAAATATAAATTAATACTATTTGCACTGATTTCAAGTTGTAAAACAAAAGAAAGATCATTAATGAGTTAAAACTCAATCTATCGTTTCTTTGAAAAGCAGAATTAACTTTCATTTAAAAGAATTGAAGTAAAAAGTTTTATATTGTAAAAGTAATAGTTTTCAAAATAATAGATTTCGTCATTTTTTCTTCTTAAAATTTTAAAAGATGACTTTTTTACCACACCGAAAATTAAGATATTAATATTTATTTATTCTGCATGCAAAATTGTTAAATGTAGACTTAGCTTGTTGAGAAATGCAGAGCCACTATCTGTAACACATAATCCTTTTGTAATTCTTCAATTAATATTTTATAATGAATGCGATGCAATCTTGAAGCAACTATCCTTATTTTCCATCCAAATTTTTTGGGTTAATTTCAGAGATTATTTAAAACACTAAAAATACTTACATATAAAAGAAACTTCAAAATAAACCAATCCACTTCTGAAATTTATCTTGGATCAGCAAACTGTTCGTAAAAGCAACAATGCAGACATATTTATGGAATTAAAAGGTTTTCAAGAAAAAAAGTATCAAAAACATTCCCACCTGTATAATTATAATCCCTATGCAATCTACACAGACAAAATGACTTGAATATTAGTAATAAACTGTGTGTAAAGGAAACTCCATGTTGCCACATTGACTATGCTTTCGTCGCCAGTCTATCAGACCTCTGACACCTTCTCAGACTGAACAAGTGTGCTAGCGAATCGTACAGTCGCTGTGTACAGCGATATTATCGCTAAATAAAACTACGCTCTTAAACTTCCCACCCCGAGTTATGTGCTTAAAATGTACAGATGGGCGTACCGCGGGTTGATTGTTATTGTCCAAATCTTAAGCAGAGATCAGAAAAGGATACAATTTCAATGTCACATCTAATCACTTAAAACATTTGCCGAAGAGTTTCATAGAAAAGCAAAGACAGACGAGTCACTTGTTGTATTATACCTTTCTCAAAAATCGTTACCATCGTCATGTTCCGATCACTGCTATTGTATGAAATGTATTTTTATGCCGTCTTCGTGTTAATAGAATACTCCATCATCATCATCATCATCATCATCATCATCATCATCATCATCATCATCATCATCATCATCATCATCATCATCACCATCATCATCATCATCATCATCATCATCATCACCACCACCACCATCATCATCATCATTATTATCATCATCATCATCATCATCATCACCACCAGCATCATCATCGTCGTCGTCGTCGTCGTCGAAGTCATCATAATTTTTACCATCATAGCAGCAGCAGCGGCAGCAATCATCATTGTGAAAATTTATCGCGGTAAACTTTAAATGACAATATAATAGGTGAGAAATTATGTACCTTTTCAGACAAGTCCATTTATTAAATGGTTTATTTTTAAATGGAAAGAGAGATTTCGCAAAATTAGGAAAACGATTTGCATTTAAAGTAATCGAACTTGACAGCGTTCAGATATGACATGCGACCTCTCTCTTAACGATAATTAGTCAAACCGCTTGCTCGGTCATGCTTTGTTGTCTTAGGGAAATACACTTTTACCCAGTATTTTGTGTGACATGAATTTAATGTATATATCTTTAAGAGCCGGACAATTTTTACCTCTCTTTTGGCTTTTGAAAAGACTGCTCACATAAATCTCAAGTCCTTTATTTAGAATAATATTTATTTCGGGCACTTGATGAATTATCATTCCGAACCATAGCTATATAATTATAAATACATTAAACTTTTTAATAACCGTATTTGTTTGCGCGTTGAAAATTTCAGTCAGTTTATTCAAATGAATATTGATATGGCTTTCCACTCTTATTGGGCGCCATGAATAATGGTCCGCCCCTCGACATATCTCAAACTGTTATTTCTGAATTTTATTACCTTTCAATTGTATAGCAACAGACTTTTAGTCTATTTAGTCCGGCGTGTTAGTAGTTCGCTAATGTTACGTGATTAGGAAAGCTACTTCATTTCTTTATGAGTCATACCAATGAGCTTCTTTATCTATAGAGAACGTTGCGTACACTGCAACTAGGGTTGAAAGTTGCGAGTGTGAATCCTATCGAAGGAGAAGTATGAAAAGTAAAGTGTTTATTTGTTAAAGTGTCACATTACTAAACGGTCAGCCCTTTTGGGCTTATAAAACACACAACTACTTACCGAATCACAAGTGTCTATTCCTTAACTAGTATGCGGCTCACCAACCAGAACAAGAACCTCAAACCTTCGACCTGTTTGCTTTGAAAGGCGGACGCCAAGAGACGGTTAGTTGAATGTGAATTTGCAGGTGATTTTGAAGTAAAGTTTGCTTTCGCTTATCAGCAACTTGTTTGAGAGTATGATGCAGTCTGGTCTTTGAAAACAAGCGTAGAGAAGCGTGAGGTGAGAGAACATAACAGAACAAAACAAAACATACTTTTATAAACAAAACATATAAGTTCCGATTTTTAAAGATTTTGGATGATATATACGAAAAATAAAACACCGATAACACTAATGACGAAACTAAGTGTGTGCTACGGATTACAGTTCTACATGAAAAGGCTACTGAAATATTGACAAGGGCCAGATAGCGGTAGTAGGACAAATAAATCAGATAAATTTGAGTCAATTTACAACTTAGTTTTTTCTGATAATTTAATAAACTAAAGTCATCACAATAAATGTCCTGTAGAGGGCGCACAAAACATCTCAGTACGAGAAGACGACGTGTCTATAACGTGTTTTAAAGTGTAAAATGAAATTAAAGTCTTAACAACGGTTAAGCTCCAGGATTAAGATGCTATCTCTAATAATTGCGACAATTCTTTTCAAACTGATGCCGCCATTACTATTCACGTGACAAATGTCATGCGGCGAAGTTTTGATATTATCACTCAGTCGGCTAGTTTTGTCGTAACTTCCACTTTCCTGATCGCCTTTGGACAAAACCTGTTATGAAAATATTATTAGGTTCTCATACGGCTTATATATGACACTTTAGGAGTAAAGTCTGATTTTCAAAAGTTTGACAAACATATTTCAACTAAAATAAAATTTAGCTTTATCTTTATCTCAACCACTCATTTAAATAGATCTAAATAACAGAGGGATGTCATTGTTTTTAAAGTCGGGATATATTTCGCCTATATGAGGTGAATAATTAAATGAAGATCGATGGCAAACTTTACATTTGATCGGTTGCCGACAAATTGATTATAATTATAATCATATAACACCACATTCTACGGGTAAGGGGCACCACCTGAAAGTGGACATCAATTAAGCTAGAGAAGACACGGACCGGAATCGAAAAAGAACGCTGTCCATCGAGACCGGAAGTTTTTCAACGCAATCTCAGTACTGCTTTATTTTTTAACCTCGCGCTTGCAACACGTGCTTATCGTTCGTGACAACTGCTCCCAACACACGCCACGCATTTTAATGGCTGCTGGGATTTAATGCAACTGAACTGACTCTTGACCCAAAAGACCACCATTTCTGCGCCGAAACCATGAATTAGCTGCTTAAAACATGAACTAGCTGCTTAAAACACGAACTAGCTGCTTAAAACACGAACTAGCTGCTTAAAACATGAACTAGCTGCTTAAAACATAAACTAGCTGCTTAAAACATGAACTAGCTGCTTAAAACATAAACAAGCTGCTTAAAACATGAATAGCTGCTTAAAACATAAACTAGCTGTTTAAAACACGAACTAGCTGCTTAAAACACGAACTAGCTGCTTAAAACACGAACTAGCTGCTTAAAATACGAACTAGCTGCTTAAAACATGAACTAGCTGCTTAAAACATAAACAAGCTGCTTAAAACATAAACTAGCTGTTTAAAACATGAACTAGCTGTATAAAACACGAACTAGCTGCTTAAAACACGAACTAGCTGCTTAAAACACGAACTAGCTGCTTAAAACACGAACTAGCTGCTTAAAACATAAACTAGCTGCTTAAAACATGAACTAGCTGCTTAAAACATGAACTAGCTGCTTAAAACATAAACTAGCTGTTTAAAACATGAACTAGCTGCTTAAAACACGAACTAGCTGCTTAAAAGATGAACTAGTTGCTTAAAACATGAACTAGCTTCTTAAACAACTAGGAGGATGTCATCAGTGTCATAACGTATTCATTCAATTTATTCAGTTTGCTTTCTTTGGCTCACTTCATTAGATACAGTGATAAAAGTGGCACGGTTAATAAGCAAACAAACCAGCTTCATCAATTATTCAATCCCTTATTAACCTGATTTCATCGTTTTGAAATTTGTCTAGAGTGATTTATCGACTCTGTATTGGGTACAAGATGTCGGAATAAAACAGTTTTCAGTGAATGAATGAAAGAAAACCAATTTCACATCAAACAACGGTTTCAAATAATGATGCAAACAACTATGGCTGATTTCAAGCGTAATTTCTCTCGATAGATTTTTTATAATCTTCAAATACCTTCATACAAAGAGAGTTATTGCGTACATATTACAATTTGTTTCAGAATGGTACAATTCGAAAACAACAAAAAAAAAACGAACGATCTATGTACAGAATAAATTGACATGTGACAAATAATAATGGATTGCGCAACTTTCACCAATAGGCGAACTCCTGCCACTACCCACATATACACCATATTACAACAAAAATAACAACGACGACGACAACAACGACAACACCAATATCTATTTTAAACACATATGACCACACACAAATGATCTCGTAAACGCAAAAGTAGGTATTTTGCGAAAAAAAAAAGAGTTAAGCACGCACTTGCGTGATTTTATGTGCGATTCCTATTTCTTTCCCGGTCTCTCTTATCCCAAGTCTAGTTCCAGTCCAGTGTTCGAACTTCGGAGAGCAATCACCGGCGAGAGTGTGATAGTTCTAGTCGGATCGGTGGTCGCATCACTGTTGAGAAGAAAAATACACGAGTAGAAAACAGGGTCCAAAATCATCAACCTGTGATTCAAGACCAATCTCAAATCTAAGGCATCAGATTGGTTGAAATGGAGATAAGTCTCCCTTTCAGCCAATCAGATGCTTTAGATTTCAGACTGATTTCCAATCTAAGTTTTATGACCTTTGGTCCTAATTGACTGAAATGGAGACAACACTGAATCAATTTCAAGTTCTTCAAAGCATCTGATTTAGATAAATTACGCCCCCCCCCCTCCCCAGGCAATCAGATGATTCAATGGATGCTTGAGATTTGAGACTGGTCTAGAGTTTGAGTTTTATTATCTTGGGCACAGTACATGTAGTTGAGTAAAATGTACAAAACAATTGATGAATGGAATGCTTTATCTTTAAAGCAGAAACCGAAACACTTTTAAGTGTTCATTAGAAATCTTTCACCGAAATACTTTTCAGATCATAAAATATATTTGATGTTTCTACCACAGACGATTATTATAAAGAAGTGGCGCAACAGAGTTTGCGGCTCTAGAAAGATGTTGAGACAAAAATAAGCTCCAATTTGTTGAAAACATGTTAAATTTGCGAAAAATTGAATTCATAATCTCACAGTAAACATACATTAATAGGAAAGCTTTAAAAGTCGGATTTATTTAAATTTTATTGACGTCGTTCGAGTGATAGCCACGCGCCGTATTAGTGCGCATGTCGCGACTGCTGCGCCATCTCGCGGTAATGAATATCATTAATTTGACGGCAAACGTCAATCTCCGGGCAAAAATGTGTTTAAACGTAATTAGAAGGCACTAATATAATTAATTTTTACAAACAGAAGAGAGACGATAATGACAAAAGAATTGTAGTCATATTTCTTTTGGCAGGTAATTTGTAATACTAAATATGTCTTCGATTTTTTTCTAGGTATTACGTAAATATATATTCCCATGTACTGGCGGTGAAAATTCGAATTATTCCATGATCTCTGAACAGTATTATTTTGTACTCTAAGCTGTTTGGAAGGAAAATTTAATAAAAATCACGAAGAGCAAGAGGAAAACGTTTTTGCGACCAGGAGGAGGAAAAGGGCCAAAATCGATGTTGACTCACAGTGTTGTCAGGATAAAGAAAACTTAAATTAAAAACATAATAACCACCACCAGCGATAATAATAATAAAGAACGGCTATATTTTATGAGAACGCGTCTTGAAAACTCTGCATAACTTGTTACCAGCCAGCGATCTAGAACGAGGCCAATTTCCGATTCTGTCCAGATCGTCAGTCTGATGTTTGTCTGTGATAAATGCTTTTCTAATACAAACAAATGCCATGTCAATAACGGTAACTACTTATGCTAGTTTAACAACACTTTTCTCTTACATTTCCTAAAAGTTTTGCTAAAAGTTCGATACGCATTCTTACATGATCTTATTATAAAAAACACGTTTGATACATATATATGTAGAAAATTGCACTGTCGTCAAATGATAACGCAAACATCATAAAGTTAAGTTATTAATTTGCAGCAGAGAACAACAGCAATAGCACCAGCAGCAGATGCAGTAGCAGCAACAACAATAACTGTTATTATTGACCTTATTTAGTCGATATGCACAATTAAACAATTAGTATTCATGTAATGAAATACATGCAGTACTTTTTTGAATGTTTACTTTACTTTTGACACCCCTTCTTTCTTTCTTTACGAATTATTGTCTTTACTAATTACCTAGAATTGCGAATAAAATTGAATACATTTGAAACAGAACTGATATAATTGATATGAATAATTATGTTATTTCTAACTTCCTGGCATAAGCTTGAGTATCTATCTACACCGCGTCTGTCAAAAGGTTACCGAGTTTATAAATGTCATAAATTGAAAGAAATAGTTAAGGGGAAACTTTTTATCATTTCAGAGTCTTTTTTCAACCAACCATAATCATTTTATTAATAATTTATGTTACAAATTGTCGTCTGCTTCACCGTTAATTCTTCATAAAACATGTCGTCTGCTTGATTGTGTCATTTAAAAAAATGACGTCAGCTATATGTAGACACAAGGGTGGTTCAGAGACGCGTGAGTGTTAGAGTACGTTAAAGATAACCTGACTGTCACGTGATAGACAATTAAATTCAAAATATGTGTTCAATGAGAAAAATGTTTGACATGTTTGATGTCGTTATTTATCTTTTATAGGAATTGCTGATTGAGGAAAACATGAAACTTGCGCGTATCTGCTATAAGACCATTCGTTTAAATTTAAACAATTCACAACAATCACTCAAGTTCTCTGCAACTAATTTAAGAAAAACATACTAGCAATAAATGAGTAATTATCAAATAAACGCCGATTATTTTCTAAAACTAAAATAAATTTACTCCTGTTTGTATCTTAATCTTAAGACTATCTAGAATTACGTAGTTGACTGCTTTTATCCAATCGGGTCGTCTGAGAGCGATTTTGCGTATATCAACATATCGTTATCATCGCTGGTTACATAGGCTACATAAATATTGGTAAGTGATATCCATAGTTTGAATTACTAATCCCGAAATCTCAGTAAATAGTTAATTTAATGCAATTACATAAGTATCAATGTCAGATGACCTTATACAGTTAGTTGCCAACCGATGTGAAACATTGGAACTCCACACAGAAGTTACTCAAGTAATAAGTATTTTATTTCTCTTCCTATTTACAGTGGGTAAAAGTAACACTTATCCCTCTCCTCAGTAACCGCCCTTTTGGCGTCTTATGTTTTATATGCTTTTGAATGCTACATTGTTGAGCGGATGGGTGGGTTGGAGTTATTTCACCAAAGACAACTTATACTTGTTTGTTGATATGAGAACCTATTGGGGCAAGTGTGAGGTTGGTGCATCCTAGAACCTGGTTTAAACCCCCAGTTCCAATTTGAGGTGCCGTTCCAAGGCGGTAACTTCTCATTTTTGTTAATTGCTTGTGATGTCTGTTGTGAAGACTGCATGGTTACTTTCCTGTGTGCGTTGCTGTTTGCCGTAGGGACACACTGTTAAGTGACCACTTTGTATTGCTAAAGGTGGAAGGCATTATCATTTATATCACATTCCTGTTGTTGTTGTCCCTAGCTAACCTCTTTCTATTGCCAATGGTTTTAGCCATAAACATATATTTCCTCATCGTGTTGCTGTTGGCCCTAGGGACAGACTTTTACCCGAGTTCTTTGTATTGCGTATGGTGGTAGGGGCATAATTATATAGTTTCCCTTCGTGTGGCTGTTGCACCTAAGGACAGAACTTTTACCCGAGTTCTTTGTATTGCTTATGGTGGTAGGGGCATAATTATATTTTCCCCTTCGTGTGACTGTTGGCCCTAGGACAGACTTTTACCCGATTTCTTTGTATTGCTTATGGTTGTAGGGGCATAATTATATAGTTTCCCTTCGTGTGGCTGTTGCACCTAAGGACAGAACTTTACCCGAGTTCTTTGTATTGCGTATGGTGGTAGAGGCATAATTATATATTTCCTCTTCGTGATTCTGTTAGCCCTAGTAAAAGACCGTTAAATGATTTCTTTGTATTGCTAATGATAGAAATGACTGGCTGGTAAAATTATGACGTGATTTGGTTGCATCAAAAATAACATTGTTTTAAAATATCTTATAGACTTTTTCGCTGAAAATTGTCGGGTTTCTTGTCTTTTACACTGTCTTTGGGCGTATCATCTGTAAAAACACCTCTTATGCGGAACAAGATGAGCAACCGCAAGCATAACAGAAGAGGATCAAAGTTGTTTTAAATTGAGCAGAAAGCTATGCAATTCCATTTGTGTTACCTACCAATGCAAATCCATCACCGTCATTTGCTGTCTGCGCAAAACAAGAGAATTCAATTACTCTTCTGATTCCATTCGTTTTCTTTCTTGCGCTTAGTTGGTTTCGTGGGGGTAATTATCATTCTTTGGGTTCATATTACTCGTTAAACTGATTTTTGTCAACTATTTGTAATAAAACACTTTCCTTGTTGAAGTTAAATACCGTTAATGAATTGCTAATTGTTCACAAAATATTTTTGGCCAAAATGGATGGTTTTTAAAAAGTTCTTTCTAATATTACCCGAAATGTATTAATATGCGTGTTCGACCACTGCAACAAGGCCGAGATGTTGTCGTCAGAACGGTTTGAACCGACGTAAGTTCAAAACGATTCGCAAAGATTTCCTTTGGCTTCTCAACAGGTTAATATGACATGAGATATATAGGGATAGCTTTCACCCTTAGTCAAACTGATTTACTTTGTTATTATAATGATTATTTTCAACTAAATTATGTTCAAGTATTTACTTAATTCAGTGACCGTTCCAATGCATCATATACAATAACTACAGACGAAATGTTACTAGTTAAAGCAATATTTTAACAATTTAATATGGTTTTTTGCATGTAAATAATGTCAAGATACATTTTCTCCTCTCCGACGTTATTCTTATCTCATTTCGCGTGATGCGGTATGCAAGAAGGAATATCAACAGTCTTAATATATCAATATATGTACATACAAATACCACCTGTCTAAAGTCATAAGTCAAATGTTTTATTGTTCTAGGTACATTAAAATTTATTATTTTGACAGCTGGAGTTAATTATACTGACAATAAACTAATTACCTGACAATTAGGTATAAAAAAAAACTTCAGCAAGCACGTGTCTACCAGCAGAGGACTACAAACCGAGCTTACCACCGGTGTTTTACATGGATTGACTTCTTGCAGTTTCCAGTTCCCAAGGTTATAAAACTGAGCATGGAAACCAGTCTCAAATCTCAAGCATCTGATTGGCTGAAATGGCGACCAGTCGCCATTTCAGCCAATCAGATGCTTGAGATTTGAGACTGGTTTCCAATCTCAGCTTTATAACCTTCAGCCCAGAACGTATAGTCTGATGCTGTGTGACCAACATGTATTAATATCCTCGGCCAACTACACCAAATTCAAACTTTTCATCGGATGTTGACGATTGAAACAAAGCGTTTAACAGTTTATGATTTAAACAGCGTTAAACTAGACGTCAAGACTCTATATCAGTTACTGTGGCGAATTTTACAGACTAAATTTTATTGAAAAGTTTTCTCATATATGCTCGCCGATTGAAAATAGTAGAAAAAAATAATGCAATATAACTGTTACAACTAAGGAGACATTTGGTTATCAACAATCTGATTTATTTAGCCGAAAGATATATACAGTCTACATACAAAATTGTGGTTTTGTCTAGGCCACATTAAAGCATAAAGCTGGGATACTCGTTAAAGAGCACAACTCATCCACAACTGATGTGGTTTGGTGTTTACAAAAAGTTATATAGGAAATTAATATAAGGCGAAATCATAGTGAAGATATCATAGTGATGGGCCGTTGAAGTATTTCTAGTCATTTTTGTAAACGGTATAAGAACTTCGATATCACCGAGTTATGTAATTAAATCTGGATTTTTAATTGATTCAAAATGATTTCTTGATTCCAAAAATCAATTTGTAATGTCATATTATTCTGATATTAAGAGAACTAAAATTGTCTTGATATAATAGAATCAAATTGTTTATGATAAAAATATTTTTATCTTTATATATCTTTTTAGTACCAGAAAACTATGTCGTTATTTGGTCACAAGAAAGATATAAAAAACAATGTCTTTTTAAAATAACGAATTGCTATTTCGTCGTAAAATTTAATTTAGTTAAGCGAGCGAATGGAATAAAGTTGTCTGAGATCCCTAGCTATCAACTCAAGTTTGAGTCCGGCATGCCACGACGAAACATCTCGATACGGACATGTAAACAGAACAGCTGTTTATACTTTGGGCGGTCAACTAACTCAAGAGATTTGTACACTTTCGAATAAATTATCTGTGGAGTATGTTTGCTTAACAAGAAATTATCAAACATGTTGATAGATATTACAGTAATATGTTCATAAAAGTAAATTGTGATATAACGCCGTAATTCATTAATGTAAACTACACTTAAAATAAGTTTACGGTGTTTTTAAAGTGTTTACCTTCGGGATAATCATTGGACTTTGGGAATTTTAGCTATTTTTATTAACCTATTTAAAGCAGCTAAATCAACGATATTAGTTTCATAATTATCACCAATGGCGTCACCTTAAACAAAAACTTTAAATTCATTAACATTCGTATATTTCGTCTTAAGATCGATCCACGGATTTTAAACCCCGCGAGTTAATAAAACTGCGCGTAAACACGAATTTAGACAACTGAAATTCGCGAATTTAAGAACATACACAGGCGCTGTTTCTGTTTCATTTTATTTTCTTGCCCATGAATATAAATGCTCATATTCCCAGCAACCTACATCATGAACAGATAAAACAATGTACACTTTTTTGTTGTGATCTGAACAATGGAAGGTGTATATAATCTTAAACTATACAGATGACGAAATGTCTAGAGTTCATAAAATATTTAAGTGCAATCATTTTAAGCGATACATTTACTCAGATTTGCCAGTATCTAAACATGATCTACGACTGGATACAATCATTAGTTTCATAAATCATTCAAAAATTTGAGACATAAAAGTTATCGTCTCCAAGGAAGGATGTCTTTCGTACAAATAAATCGATTTCACACCTTCCGACAATCCTGTCATAAAAACACTTTTACAATGCTGATCTCGTAAATTTTCCTACCGACGTTTCAATCAAGCGTGAGTAAGTTGTCTCCCCTGCAAGCCATCTATTCGAGGTAATAGAAGACTAAGGCATTTTTATGTATCATCAAAGGGATTAAATTTTCATCAACTAAGTGGGTTGAACAATTAAACAGCCCTACTGTCTTCCAAGTAGAGGTCTAGGTTTGTCTATACAATAGAATTTTGCTCGCTGAAGTGAGATATTTTGGCTAGTCAATAGAATTTTGCTCGCTGAAGTGAGGTATTTTGGCTAGTTAATAGAATTTTGCTCGCTGAAGTGAGTTATTTTGGCTAGTTAATAGAATTTTGCTCGCTGAAGTGAGGTATTTTGGCTAGTTAATAGACTTTTTCACGCTGAAGTGAGATATTTTGGCTAGTTAATAGAATTTTGCTCGCTGAAGTGAGGTATTTTGGCTAGTCAAAAGAATTTTGCTCGCTGAAGTGAGGAATTTTGGCAAGTCAATAAAATATTGCTCGCTGAAATGAGGTACTTTGGCTAGTCAATAGGATTTTTCTCACTAAAGTGAGGTATTTTGGCTAGTCAATAGAATTTTGCTCGCTGAAGTGAGATATTTTGGCTAGTCAATAGAATTTTTCTCGCTGAAGTGAGATATTTTGGCTAGTCAATATAATTTTGCTCACTGAAATGAGGTACTTTGACTTGCTATACGATCGAATTTTGCTCGGTGAAGTGATGTTTTAAGGCTACGCAAAAGAATTTCGCTCGCTGAAGGGATGTGTTTTGGCTACACAATAATAAATTGCTCTTTGAAGTGATATATTATAACTATACAATAGAAATACGCCGGCTGCAGAGAGAGGTGGTTTGACTACACGATAGAAAATGCCCGTTGAAGTGATTACTTTGGCTATACAATAGAATTTTGCTTACTGAAGTGAGGTCTTTTGCTTCATGATAGAATTTCGCCCGCTGAAGTGATTATTTTGGCCACGGTATAGAATTTCGCCCGCTGAAGTGATTATTTTGGCCACGATAGAGAATTTCGCCCGCTAAAATGATTAATTTTGCCACGATAGATATTTTCGCCTACTGAAGTGATGGGTTTTTGGCAAAAGGATAGAACTTGCTGAAGGAAGAAATTTTGGCAAGAAGGTAGAATTTCGCTCGCTTAAATGATGTATTTTGGCTACACAATAGAATTTCTCTCGCGGAAGTGATTATTTTTGTCTACAAAATAGAATTACGCTGAAATGAGATTTTATGGCTACCTGATAGAAATCCTCCCGATTAAGTTATTCTTTTTGGCCGCAATTGAGCGGTTTCTGAAATATTCTGGCAAAGCTTGAATTCCGCTCGATGAAGTAGTATATTTTTGCAGTATTGGTGAAACCTCATTTAAGGATTTAAAAAAAAATGTTCAGCGCTTATCAGTACAAATCAGTAGTTTTTTATAACATTTGCGTAGCTGAACAAAATAGCGTACTAATAAGCGATGTTGGACCGTATTTGGTACAAAAACGAATATGGTACAAATGTACCATATTCGGTCGAATATGGTACAAATGTACCATATTCGGACCGAATATGGTACAATTTTCGACCGAATATGGTACAAACATTGTACCATATTCGGTTGGAATAAGTTTTTCTATGCTCGCCAAAACGTATTTGGTACATACCAAAAAAACTCATAAAATGAAAATGGCCTACGTATATGGTACATAAATTATGTATTTCTTAATAAATGAAATAGTCTGCCGATGTGTAAACTTTTTTTCAAACTCAAATACATTGTATTAACCTAATATTGGAAGTGACAAAAGTATCATCATCATCATCATCATCATCATCGTCGTCGTCGTCGTCGTCGTCGTCGTAACTAGCAGTAACAGAAACAGCTAACCTAACCACACTTTACATGGATTTTGCTGGTTGTGTAACTGTTTCGCCGGCTAGCTCAGTCGGTTGCGCGTCAGATTGGCACGCAGGCGGCCTGGGTTCGATTCCCGGGCGGGCCAGATACTTTCGTGGAGATTGGTCACGAAATGATTTCTACGGCCATTCTTCCCCTACCGCTGTTTCAAGTAGGGCAGTTGTCAATTACTGGCGAATGTATCTGCTTAGTACTGGTTACTAAGTACTAGTACTCTAAGACTAGAGACGTGCTTGCTCGAGGTAACTCTGTAAAAGTTTGAGGATTATCGCATTTTGGTTATGTTCATAGAGTGTGAACTTGTAAGGGTAAAGGTAGGCGAGCAAATCCATGAAGCGCGCCAGCGCTTCTTGGAAAATTTGATCGTTTAATACCCCTCGGTATTAATGCTTATATTTTAATACATTTTAATAATAATTGGTAGGTTTTGTCCAGATATGATTGCTTTAAGCAAACGTCGTTGCAGGAATGTCGACGTCGCATTCGATTGGTCGAATGACGTCGCGTCAGCCATATTAATGATTTCGTGCATTGTTTGGGTCAATCTAAAACTTCTGACAAGAAGATATTGCATGAGAAAATCCGAAAAATAAACAAGAAATTGGGCCGAAAAAATAACTAACGAAATTCATATTTCATGCATTTGCAGTTGTTTTACGATAGAATTTCTTCGATATAATTCAATATCCTTTGGTCAGTAGTTTTAGATTGACCCAAACAATTCACAAGATCATTAATAGCAATTTTCAAATTTTTAAAACTTTTTTTTTCGAAAGTGTATTTTCACCAAAATCCGATTTAAGAGATTTTGAGCTCTTTTAAATGAATATATCTCTCCAAAAATAAGGATGTTTGACTGGCTGCTTTAGACAGGTGTGACTGTATTCCTAAACATTACTTTGTAAAGTTGATTTGTCGTTCTGACGTCATATTGCTGAGAAGCCGACAAAGCTTTGAAGTTTCCGATTTTTTCTTTGATAACGTGCCGCTTTAAAAAGGCGGGAATTTTGCACACGAGTCTTACTCAGAAGTCAGTAACCATATTTGACTTGGCGGTCGGCAAGAAAAGTTGTGATTTTCGACTAGAAAGAATTGAAATCCAAACTTTCTTCAAACTTCAAAAGAATTCTTGACAGTAAGTACTGTACATAATTTTAATTTTCAGTTGTCTTAATATGCATTGATGTTTTAACATGCATTGATTTTTATGTTTTATGCCCCCCCCCCCCTCAGAGTGCATTTGCAGTTGTCCGTCCGTCTATCCAATTGTCCGTGGCATTCCTTCCGGGTGCGTAACTCCTAAACTGCTAAAATATTTAAGCTACAGTCATGAAACTTCATGAAAAATGTTGTCCATCATCAGCTCTCAAGATACATTTCAGCTCACCTGAGCACAAAGTGATCAAGGTGAGCTATTGTGATGGCAAGTTGTCCATCGTCCGTGCGTGCGTGCGTCCGTACGTGCGTCCGTCAACAATTTCTTCAAACGATTTCTCCTCCTAACCCGCTAAGCCAAATTCAATGAAACTTGGCAGGAATAGTCCTTGCATCAAGCTCTACCAAAGTTGTTCAAAGAATTCCATTTCATGAAGAACTCTGGTTGTCATGGCAACGAAAAGGCAAATCATAGTGAAATCTTTAAAAATATTCTTGTCCGAAACTGCAAGGCCTTGAGGTTTGATATTTGGTATGTGACATAATTTTGGTATGTGACATAATTTTGGGGTCCTATACTAAGATTGTTCAAATTATGCCCCTGGGGTAAAAATTGGCACCGTCCCGTGCCTGTGTTGGGACCCTGTCTCCAACCCGCTGGGAGGGGGGCCGGAGGTCCAGCACAAATATGGCGGTTTCATATAACACGCCATATGAAGTGGGCCTCATCGAGGGCCCCCCTCCCAGCAGACCGGAGACAGAGCCCCAAGGCTGATAAGTGAGGATGGGATGATGACGATGATGATGATGATGGCACAGAGTGCATCACTAAAACCGTTCAATCACTGGGGGCTGGAAATGTAACCTTAATGCTTCAACGTTGAGATCCAGCTCCCTTGATGCATAATTCAGTGGAACATAAAATGATGAAATTTACCCCTGTGTGACGTTAAATCTTATTTTTAAAATTTGAACAACTGCGGTGCTATATACATATTTATAACAAACGGCACCTTCCCAGGACCATGTTAAAAAGAATGAGTAACTAATAACATATATACTATATTTACACTATAAAACAAGGGTGATTTTGCCACACAGGGGTAGTGATAAGATCATTGAAGATGAAGACATGGCCAGCTCTTGTTTCTCATGTTAAATTTAAAACTTACTTGGTCGTTGTTCCTTTCTACGGCCATTCTTCCCCTACCGCTGTTTCAAGTAGGGCAGTTGTCAGTTACTGGCGAATGTATCTGCTTAGTACTGGTTACCCGCTTACACCAGAGTGTAAGCATGCCCAGGAACGGTGCGTAGGTTAACTGACCGCTGTGATATGACTGAAATACTGTTGAAAACGGCGTAAAACCCAAAAACAAACAATGGTCGTTGTTCCCTAGGTAACAGCATGACTTGACCAGAGGTTTGCGGTAGGGTATGTTCCACTCAGGTCAGTTCTGCATGCCCACCTGCATGTTAATTGTACATGGTGAGCCTGTTCCTTTAAAGTTTGGGGTTCAGGGATGCTGTATGGTGGGTTTTTGGGGGAGGCCGATGCGAGGTTGCCGAGGCACGGATACCATTCAGTTTTTCAATTTTTTATTTGTTTTATTCCTAGTTTTCCTATTTGGGTTTGTTCGAAATTTACGAAATTGGCGTAGGAGTCTGTGTGCTTCCTAAAGTGCCAGACACATATTCCTGGGGGGGGGGGGGGCATTTTATAAATGGGGGACACCTCGGCACATATATTTAACAGGCCTGTGAGGTGCCTTATAATTAAGGGAGGGCCAAGCATGGGGCCACCTGAGCGAGAGGTCAGGTGTTCTTACTCCCATTTATAATGTTTAATATGTCAGAGGACAGAATGCTCTGAAAGAACTTGAATGGGGCCTTTAATGTTAGTGAGTGACTGGCACTGAAGTACATATTTAGGAAGCACACAAGGCTCCTTGAGTAGACACTATGTCTAATAGACATTATTTAAATCTTACGGTATTATCATACCGGTAACCCATGACCAGCGGAGTCGCACAACCGGGACCTGGACAGTCCAAGCACACGCAGGGCGGCCCCACTGGCCATAGAATTATGTATTATTTCTATTTAAAACTATTTATTTATGACGTTCTAGTATAACATTATATCCGCATCCGTAAAAAATCGAAACAGTTCAGAGTTCGAGGACCTATTCCATGTATCCGTAGTCCGCAGTACGCATCCGTATACGCATCCGCATCCGCAAGTCGAATCGCTCAGCGAGCGATTCGTTTGCGGATATGCGGATGCGGACCCTTTTTGCGGACAATTCTAATTACACCTAGTTAATTATTTTCAATTGAAATACACCAAAATTGGTATTTTTGTCCTATTTATTGAATATTTACATAATATACATCTGCATACTTCTACTGTTTCATTTTTGTTAACTTTTCTTCTGAAAACAAAATGCACGAACTCCCAAGCCAAACATTGGGCAAGATTTGCCCATGAAAACAGACATTTATTTTAAAGATTCATAAATAAATTATATACCGACTGGTAAAGCTTGTCAGACGTTAGCATTTCAAATTGCAATGCTTTTTTAGTTCATTTACGTTCAAATGACTGTGTGGATTTCCATATAACCCAGAAAATAAACGCTAATCACTGTAAAATGAAAATTAAAGTAAAAAGCAGCATAAAATAAATGAAAACATACTTGAAATACTTATACTGTAATTAAAGGGTTAAGACAGAGGGCAGCTTAGACATTTTACTTACAAAAATGATTACGTATGCGGGTACATGGAATATGGCACCCGCACGATAACTCTGCGGATACAGTTACTGATACGGGTGGCTACGGATGCGGGTGCGTATGCGTGTACAAGAAATAGACGGCATTCTCTAGAGGTCTTCTACCAAGGTTGTTCGAATATTGCCCCTGGGTTTAAAATTGGCCCTGCTCTGTCGGACAGTATTTGGTACAAAAACGCTTAGTTTAACTATATAATTATTATATAGAGAAATTTAAAAATATATATCTTTTTCTCTAAAACCACTTTGCCCAGAGCTTTGATATTTGTTATGTGACATTTTCTATTGAACTTTCGACTTTTGATGAATTAAACCTTGACCAAGTGACTTAATTTTGAAGCTTTTGCCTTTATTTTCCTTACAGTTATTACAGCTCAATCTGATTTTGGTGAAAAATACACTTTCGAAAAAAATTGTTTCAAAAGTCGCTATTAAAGTATTAATGATTTTGTGAATTGTTTTCGGTTAATCTAAAACTACTGACCAAAGGATATTGAATTATATCGAAGAAATTGTATCGTAAAACAACTGAAAATGCATGGAAAATGGATTTCGCGTTAGATCTACTAACGCGATATTTTCGGCCTATTCCATTCCTATTCAATAAATAGGACAAAAATACCAATTTTGGTGTATTTTAATTGAAAAATAAAAAATCTTGTTATTTTTTCGGATTGTATTTGATGTCATGCAATGTCCTCTGGTCAGTATTTTTAGATTAACCCAAACAATTCACAAAATCATTAATAGCGACTTTTGGAAACAATTTTTTTCGAAAGTGTATTTTCCACCAAAATCAGATCGAGCTCCTTTAATCTGTAGATTTGAACATTTTAAATTTTATGGAGTTTATAGGTCTTTGACCTTCGAACCCTGCCTAGTCGTGACTTCTGGTGAGCGACCTAGGCCCCCAGGGCCCCTTCTTTATATCCCTTCCATCCACGTAGCATTGGTTTCTACAGACCGTTTGTCCGTTGACCGCCATAAGTTTGCCCGCTATTTTTCCCCTGAATTTGAATTCGGTTGGATTTCAATGAAACTTTACATGAAGTACTTGCTACTTTCATTGCGCATATTGCCCGGAAGTTCGGATTGTAAATTTTAGCGGAGCTATCAGACGAGTGATTTTAGCTCAGCTCATGTCGTGAGACATTCGTTTTCGACACGCGGTGTTCAATACAAGCTCTATTAACTAATGAAGTATAAATGTATAATAACTTATTATATTATTTCAGATGAAGGAAGCAATTAGGAGAAAAAGGAAGCAATTAGGGTGCTTGCCCAGGTCGAAGTACGACATTATTGTCAGATGTTTAAACGGATCGTTCGATGTCCCTGTGAAGAAACGGACACCTGAAGAGAATAATTGTTTGGCCATGATTAGAAAACGTAAGGACTTCGAGCTTGGTGACCGGGGTTCTTTATTGTGTGGCGGAAAGCAAGTCCTTGTGAAAGAAGATCTTCCTAGATTTGTTGAGAAGATGTTCATGGAAAACAAAGGATGTGGAGCAAGGGTTATTTACAACAAACTGAAAGTAAATTACACGGGGTTCTCGGAACAAGCTATCCTTGAAATACTGTACAATAGCAAGTATTACCATGAGAAGTATCCGAGATTTACAAACAAGCCAACGCCAAAGACAATTACAGAAGAGGAACCAGGCAAAAGATGGCAGATTGACATAATTAACATGAAAAATCAAAGTGTTAGCTACAAGGGGTCCACATACAGTTATATTCTACAAGTCGTGGACGTTTATTCTAGGTACGTTATGCCAAAACCCCTGAAAACGAAGAGTTCGCGTGAAGTTGCAAAGGTATTCAAGGGGTGTACCGGAAGCCCCTTTTAACTGTTCTATGTCATTTTTGGTAACGTCTGGTAACCTAGAATTTATAACAATAAACATTAAAGGACTCAATGAATTATTATATTAATTAATCAAGCACTGTTCTTATTTTATTATTATTTTATCATTTTTACTTTGACACTGGGTTATTATATAATAACCCAGTGTCAAAGAAAAAGTGATAAAATAATAATAACAATAACACTTTATATTTCTTTAGATCTAATTATGTAGTTCATTTATAATTTTTGTAAGTGCAATTGAGATGTGAGTAAAAATTTACAGTTTATAGTTAGAGTTGTCATTTATTATCTTAAAGTAAAATTCACTAGAAAGAATCGTCTTAACATTTCTGTCAGTATTACCTCATATGTGTGTCCACCTGACAAAGCACCGGCTTTCTTTTTCTACTCTCCCTTGGCCTAGCCACAACAACATGATTAAGTGGAACTGCAGTGATTTTGTCTCCCCTCGGGACATGCCACTGCTGAGGCATACTTGTACTGCTCAGTTGGTCTGGAACCGTTTAAATACCATGCAGTTTAAAGCCTTGTAAAGTCTTGACAAGACCAATAATGTGAGAGCAGTGTCCAGTCAACCTGAAAAAAATCATACATTGTTCATTTCTGTTTGGCAAAATTAAAAATTTGTTTTGGGGGACAACTCTATGATATATTTAAAATCAGACATCTTTTCCTTTATGCATTTCTTTTGGTGTATAGAGGAGGTTTGCACCTTTTTCCTGTTTCACAACAATTCCCCCCGCCCCCCCCCCCCCCCTCCCTCCAAAAAAATAGAAAAAAAAGTAGTCATATGAACAACAATAGTATGTTGGTTTTACCTAGTTTAGAAGCGATTTTCATGTAACATCTGTATATAAAGTAGCTCAATTTAAATATTAGACAACTATTTACTATTTAATATAGATTCTATCAGATTCAGGCATCGTTTCATGATTCACTAAATGGATAATGATCAGTTTGTAAACATAAAATGGTAGATATTTCTTTGTAAATGTAAAAGATTTACTTACCCAACCTTACAAGTGCAGTATGATTCGACTATTTTCTGTGAAGCTATCTCTATATGAAGAGTGTGAGGCTTCTCGCTCTTACGCATAGATCTCCAGCATCTCGCCACTACTTTAATTCTCGGTTTATTTTCGTTGTATATTTTAATGTCATGGATGTAACATTGTGTAAAATAATTAAGACCTCTTGAAAGAATTCTATCGGCCAATTTAGCGTTATCTGGTAAATAGGAAAGGGAGATATTTTCAGGAATATCCTCCAACGAATCTGTCGCTGTACCAATGGCAGCGGCCATTTTGGATGTTAGCTTGTGAGGCATAGCAACAATCACTAAGGAGGTTGTCAGGTTCGGTAAAAACTGGAACTGTGCATTAGAGGACGTGTTAATGGTTAACCTTGCCCCTGACATCATCCAATGTGACAACGGACTGGAATTTAAAGGCCCTAGTATGAAACTTTTGTTGAACAAGTACAACATCAAAATGATCAATAGTAGGCCGTATCATCCTCAATCACAGGGCAAGTGTGAAAGGTCAAACAGTGTTATAAAGGCCAAGATTCTATTTGCAACAAAAAGTAAACGTGGATTTAACTGGGTCGAAGGGCTTCAAGATTTAGCCTATGCCATAAACACAAGTTTCAAACGAGTTCTTGGGGGTCTCACGCCCTTTGAAGCCTACTACGGAAGAAGTCATGTTTTTACCAAAGAACGTCATAGTTCTCGTGAAATAAAGAAAACCATACGGCGAGCAAATAAAAAGGCTTACAGGTCGCTGTTGAAAAACGCAACTTCCCCAAGCAAGTACAAAGTAGGAGAGACAGTATTAATTCGCTATCCCTTTCGAAAATCCAGGGTGCCAACCAAAAGATATGTTATCGAAGGCAAGGTAGAAAAAGTAAAACGAAATGGTGTTTATATCGTGTCATTTCAAGTACCGAACAAACCCGAACTTGGATTCGTAAGCAAATCGGTTGGGGTCGAAAACATGACTAGCCTAACTGTTGCGTTAGAGAAACAACGAAAAATTAAAAAACATTCATTAAAACAGAACCGCTCAGAGAAACAAAATCACAGAACTAAGTACTATCATGTTTTAACACACCATGAAAATCTGCAGTTGTTGGATGAGGTGAATATTGCCATGGACCCAAATCCGGATGGAAATTGTCAATTTGCTGCTATATCGCATCAACTTGGTAAAATTGGTATATACAAAGACGTAGATGCTTTACGTAAGGAAGCAGTCCATCACATTGTAGAAAACAGATATTTCTATGAAACTTTTGTCTATGATGAAACATTTGATGAATACGTTAAGAATATGTCTAAGAATGGGACATACGGCGACAACCTCACGCTCATTGCACTTATGAGAGAATATAATTTGCAGTGCCTGGTAGTTTCTACCCGAGGACTAGAACACTCATCAATTGTGTCAGCAGATGGAAAGTTCGATGGTGATGTTGGAACAATTGCATTTGGGTATTTCCCAGAAGGATTTGGCATGCATTACGTTAGTATCCGTATCAATCAACGCGTGTACAAGGACATAATATCACGCTTAGAACAGTCGTATGACAACGGTGACTCTGGCGACAGCGCTGCGTCTGGCGACAACGCTGCGTCTGGCGACAACGGTGACTCTGGCGACAACGGTGACTCCGGCGACACCGCTGCGTCTGGCGACAACACTGCATCTGGCGACAACGATGACTCTGGCGACAACGATGACTCTGGCGACAACGCTGCGTCTGGCGACAACGGTGACTCTTGCGACAACGGTGACTCCGGCGACAACGGTGACTCTGGCGACAACGGTGACTCCGGCGACAACGGTGACTCCGGCGACAACGGTGACTCTGGCGACAACGGTGACTCCGGCGACAACGGTGACTCCGGCGACAACGGTGACTCCGGCGACAACGGTGACTCTGGCGACAACGGTGACTCCGGCTACAACGGTGACTCTGGCGACAACGGTGACGTCTCTGTGTGTTCAGCCCTGAAAGAGCTTCAAGATATGATAAACAATAGGAGGGCACAGAGGCGAACGACTTTTCCATTTCTGATGTTACCACTTCACATTCAAGTTGAAATTTTTAAGTTCTGCATACAATCAAACCCGTCAATCCAGTTTGTGTTGGCGAAGGTCGGCAAACCCTTTAGAGATTTAATAAGGTCAATGGGTTTGCAAACACCTAGAATTTACATTCGGCCGGATATTGGACTAGATACTAGTAACAGAAATCCTGTTAGCGTTCGTTTCCTATTAACAAGAGCGGGCAGAAACAGCGGTCTTATTTCGGCAATAAAAGAAATCATCAAGGGGCCAAAATGGGCAAACGCATGGCTGCGTTTGCGTGTTAGTGGAATCGGTTGGTATGATATCATAGATGTCATGTACAGACATTACAGGTGAAATATACATGTATATCGGTGTTTGGAAACCTGTTATGTTATTTTTGTGATTGATGATTATGTTCTTCTACCGGAAATTTGTTGTCATTTGCTCATTTAATGGTAACTTTTTACGAAGCACATTTGGGATATTTTGGCTGCTACTAAAATGAATGTATATATGTATATTATGTCTGGTCAAAATGCTACAGTTGGATTAAAATTTAAATGCTGTTCTATGTTCTTCAATATTACTTTGAAAAATCCTGTCAGTATACCAATAAATGAAAAAAAGTACAAGTTTGTTGAATCTCTTGAATGAAACAAATTATAAAATACAAAATGTAAAATGAATATGTGATGATGATGATGACAAAACATTTGTGATGATGATGATGGTAAAAAAATTGTGATGATGATGGTGGTGGTGATGATGATGACAGTGGTTATGATGATTGGGGTTTGATGATTGTGGTGATGATGATGATGATAATGATGATGATGATGATAACAAACGTTTTGGGATGATGATGACAGCGATGTTTATCGGACGATGATGATGGTTATAATGATGATGATAAGATTTTAGATGATGATGACGGCGATGTTTATCGGCCGACGATGATGATAATGATGATGATGATAACAAAATATTTGTGATGATGATGATGGCGATGTTTATTGGCCGATGATGATGATGATATTCTCATCGTCGTCATCATCATCACAACATCCTCATTATCGACCGAAAACATCGCTGTCATTATCATCACAAAAAAAAATTTTGTGATCACCATTACGATCATGATAATGGATATGATGATGTTGGTTTTGATGGTGATGATGATGGTGGTGTTGGTGAAGATAACAACGATGATGATCATTGGGGTGTTGATAATTGATGTGATGATGATGATGATGATGATGATGATAACAAACGTATTTTGATGATTATGACAGCGATGTTTATCGGTCGATGATGATTATTATAATGATGATGATTATGATGACAAATGTGTTTTGATGATGCTGACGGCGATTTTTATCGGTAGATTATGATGATGATGATGTGCTGACCGTCGTTATCATCATTACAAAACTTTTGTCATCATCATCACCATCGACCGAAAAACATCGCAGTTATCATCATCACATTTTTTGTGATCTTCATTACGATGATGATAATGGTGATGATGATGATGGTGTTGATGATGATGATGACCTTGATGATTGTGGTGATAATGATGGTGATGATGATGACAATGATGATAAAAGTTTGTGATGATGATGATGACGGTAATTTTGATCGTCGTCATCATCATCAAAACTTTTGTCATCATCATGACGATGATGATGATAATGGCGTTAATGGTGACGATGATGATGATGGTGTTAATGGTGACGATGATGATGTAATTGATGATGATGACAATGGTGATGATGATTGGGGTTTGATGATTGTGATGATGATAACTGCGATGTTTATCGGCCGATGATAATGATTATAATGATGATGATGAAAAAAGTTTTTTATTATGTTGACGCCAATGATTACCGGCCGCCGATGATGATGATTATGATGATGATGATGATGATGCTGATGATGATGATGATGATGATGATGATGATGATGATGACGATGATGATTATTTTCATGATGGTATTGATGACGTTGATGCAAATTGTAGTTATGATGATGATGATGATGATGATGATGATGACGATGATGATGATGACGATGACGATGACGATGGTGATGATGATGATGATGATGATGATGATGATGATGATGATGATGATGATGATGATGATGATGATGATGAGATGACGATGATGATTATTTTCATGATGGTATTGATGACGTTGATGCAAATTGTAGTTATGATGATGATGATGATGATGATGATGATGGTGATGATGATGGTGATGATGATGATGATGATGATGATGATGATGATGATGATGATGATGATGATGATGATGATGATGATGATGATGATGATGATGATGATGATGATGATGATGATGATGATGAGATAACGATGATGATGATGATGATGATGACGATGATGAGTGTGTACCATATTCGGAACGAATGTGGTACATTTTTCATCCGAATATGGTACAAGTTTGTACCATATTTGGTCAGGCATTTTACCCCAAAACTGCAGATACGTATATGGTACAATTAGACAGTTGTACCATATTCGGCCGAATATGGTACAAATTTGTACCATATTCGTTTTTGTACCAAATACGGTCCGACAAAGCGATGCATACTGCAAGTTAGCGGGGGTATTAACTTTGACTACGAAAATATATTATCATTATAAAGAGATTATGCAGAGTTATGACAATTAGTGAAACAGTCGTCAGTAAGACTACTAGTTTATTCGTTTTTAATTTTAAAAATGATATTTGTGTCTCTCAACCTTGTTAACGAATTCTGTTTGACAAAAAAACTTTTATTGCCTTCAAAATATCATATGACCCCTATAGAGAAGTGTTGTTTTTGATCTTTTAATTACAAAACGATGTCATATTTTATTTTGACAAAGCGAAAATTAGCGCTAGTAATATTATTCATTAATTTAATTTCAATTGACAATTAGGATTTAATATTGTGATAAAGATTTCGGGCACTGTCATTATTGGCGGCTTGATTTTTTAATATATATCAAAATATAGTCTTGTCTTCAATATCAAGCTAATTAAATCCGATCGCTTTACATTCTTTCCTTATTGTTATTTCTGGGGGAAAGAGACCCCACTGACATCATTACACGCACACAGATTTCTGGGTACTACACACTATTCCAAAAGAAGGTGTGCACTTTGTTTTCGGTGATTTTTAATCAAATAATATTCTTAATGCATTAATACTTGGTATCAAAATCGAGATAAGCTTATTTAAATTCTAAAGTAAAACTTTCTATGATCTAATCTCAATTTTGATACCAAATATTTAGGCATAAAGAAAAGCCGCTAATGAAAACTCACAAGAGAAAGTGAACGCTTTCTTTTGGAGCTGAGTACACAAACAAACCTCCGTATGTAAAGCTTCATAAAGGTTATTTTTCTCGGTGGGGACTCGTAGTTTATGAGTATCTCTTCTTAAGGGTGCGCTCTTTGGAAAAAAATGGAAAAAGATGAAAAAGACAACAAACGAATCTCAGTCGCTTGGGTCAAACGATAAAAGAACTTCAGATTTTCTCCGTTATGAGTAGCAACGGGTTGAACTATAACCCTGCTTACTATAGGTTAATGCAAAGGTTCTGTTTTAACAACTTCAAAATCGGATTTTATTGAAAAAAAAAAACCCAACAAAAACAATATTCGGGATAATATACAAGGGACACTTATTTGTATTACTTGTAATCCGTGCCAAGACATTACAACTGAACTGGAGACCAGCCTCAAAACTCAAGCATCTGATTGTCTTAAATAGAGAATAGTCTTAAACCCGGTTTTATTCTCTTCTTGTATAGTTTTGACTTTCTGATAATACTTTTTTAAATTGGGACACTATGTTTGCTAAATAAATTGTGTTGTTAGTACTAGGCAACAAAGATTAGAGACAAGTATCAAACCTCATGTATCCGATTGACTCAAATGGAGAACATCATCTGATTGGCTGAAAATGGAAGCAATCAGATGCTCAGGATTTGAGACTCGTCTCCAAATTCAGTTTTATTATCTTGGACCCTGTTAGCGTCATTTACTTCGTCGTTAAAGTTGACTGTTTTATCTACTGTGTCAGCTAACCGAAAACTTTATTGTCTGCATGCACGGATTCTGCCATTTACACTGTCGTCTGTTCTGATTGGTCAGTTACTGCGTGTTCGTCACTGACTTCACCGACAAATGCGTAATGTTCGTTTACTGCGGTCTTAAGCGTTTAATGCATTGAGTCATGAGGCTGAAATATTGCCTGATTTAATTCTCATATATAATGCGTCTTCTGCATTGGCTCTGTGCATTTCTTTCTACATTTACAGCGTTATTTCTGACTGCCGGTAACTGGGTCGTCGGCGATTTTTCTGGCGGTTTCTGCATCGTCTATAGGGACACTATGTATCTTCACTAATATGTCGTTTACCGCGTTTTCTACATTGTTTCCATGACCACTATCTCGCTATGCACTGACTCTGTCATCTTACGAATCGTCAGTGCTTTTACTGTTTTCTCTACCTCGTCCAGCTACAGTGATATGACGTATGCACTCATATCTTATAATGCTTTAAAATACCAAACTTCGTCAGATGACCAAGGGAAAAACCGATTTTTCCTAATTTTTCGGATGTTTGATCAAGTACAATTGTTGTAAATCGATAATTGATAAAAATAAGCAGTGTCATACATGATAAACATCTTTAGATGATTACACGAAGTCTGATGAAATATGATATCATGATTTTGTGAGAATTTCTTCAAATAGAGAAGTGCATGTCATCATACAAAGAGAAAAAAAATGACACTAAGGGAACTAACTCGCAAGATACCATATATTTAAGCTTAGTTCTAGTTATTTCCCTTCAATTTTGTAACATTCAGGTTGAAATAAAATATTGGCATTTAAACTAATTTTTTATTGAAATTATTTAAAGTCTTGTGGCAAAAAAAAAAACACCTTGTGCTTTACTGCGAATCACAATCTCGCAATGTAGGAGGGTAATATGGCCTCCTAGACAAAACTATTTTTGTACAATAATAAGTAGTATTACCTTACATACATTTTACGCTTAGTATTATTCATGGTCGTCGATGATGCTTTAGGTGATAGGTGACCAGATGTGCCCACTTTATTCAAGGTAACTATAGTAATTGTGACAACAGCTGGGGCATTACGGTATCTTATTCACGTGTAAAGGATGAACATACGCTGCATTCCCATCTTAGCCTTCCGTGTTTGCCAGCGCTGTTGCCAACAAAGCCAGCCCTACACAGCCACAGTACACGACCTCCCTTCACAAATTTCATATTCCTCTACTCCGTATATTCTGTTAAATGTTAATTGTGATATCTTTTTGTTTCTAAAGCATTAACCTCTTTCCCGTTCTGTTGTCCTCTAGTTTCTGACTTCTTGGGTAAGTCGTGTATCTGACTGCGGCTTATTTCGATATTTTTTCACATTTTATAACTTTATATACCTGGAAATTGTTACTGTGTCAAACTCTAATTTTATTTACGCACATAATGATGGAATTTGAACGATGTTGTAGAAAAGGGACTTTGAAAGCAATTGAAGTAAAATTCGTCACAAATAAAAAATATTGCAGGCATGGTTTGATAAAGCATCCTCACGGACAGTTAAAAAGTGCATATTATTGCCCACGCCGTCTACCCCCGAGTTTAAGCGTATCTTATTATTTACACAAACATTCCTAATATAAATTTTGATAGCTCCCAAACGATGGTGGTATGCGAACCTTCGATGCAGTATTTTCATTTTAATCCCATTTTCAAACAACTTGAAGAAAAGAATCTTGTAAAAAGTCTGAAGTGTTTGGAAGTCATTTAATTCACAAAATCAAGTTCGCACACAGTCACGATATAAACTGCCGTATTTTACAGGACTTAGGCCGGTGGCCAGGAACATTTTTGCTCCCCCCTTGGGGAATTTTGTAGACATGATTTTTCTGAAAGCCTGTTATGTCCCGGATAATTTGCAGTTTGTTTGCATTCTGGCGAGTGGGGCATAAGGGTGTTACGGAGGTTTTAATATGTTACTCCTAAAATTTGAAGAAAAAATGTATGGATTCTAAACCTTTAATTCTGCTCTATTCCAGCTATGATTTCATAAAACTTATATTTTTGTATCAGGGTGATGTATTCTCTTTTGATTGATGTAGTTTTCATTTCAAAATTTTCGCTCTAAACTTACCTGTAGGATTTTTGTTTGTGAGCAAATTTAGGCAATAATACATGTTTTTGAAAGCTGTGTGATCAAGCAATATGAAGCAGTGTGTTTTTCATAAAAATCACACCGGCAAAAGTAAAACTTTTACCATAATCTAATATGTTACACTATTGCTAATTCAATCATAATATTCATGTTTTGAGATGAACAAGCATAAAATATAGTGTTTAATTGA